>OU426964.1:6250000-7500000 GCA_911387765.1 Pyrgus malvae
AAAAAAAACAAATTATTAATGATAATTGGGCATAAAAAAAAATAAAGTGACCTTTTTTTGGTATCGGAAAGGAAATCTTCAAAACTCGCATTATGAATTCTTGACTCAAGCAAAAAAAATGGCTAATGTACGAGATTATTATTGAAATTATGAATTATATTGTGCAATGAAACTAATGGAAGTACAGTATTTTAACTGCAAAATCTCATGTGCTAAATCAGGCAAATCAGCGAAATCGGCAAAATCCGGTGTTGGAGTACCAAGTCAATTGTGATACTTTTAATGAGCTGTCAAAACGTGACATCCCATACATTTTGTATAAGAAAATGATAAATGACGTCACTTATCATATATAGTCAATTGACTTCATTATTATTGATTTAAGCGGTAATTAAAATCATGTATAAAAAAGAATTAACAATTATATTGCTTTCCAAGCGTGATTTAGTGCCACCTTTTTAAGGTAAGGATGTTGAATTTTTTTGTGCATAGTGTCCAAGACCCTGTTTCGTATACGGGCTCTTAAATGCTGAAAAAAGAAGAAGAAAGTAGGTTTTATAATAAGATGGGGAAATAATAACATGACACATTGATGGGGAGGGATGATTTAGATGAAGAATTACTAAACTTGGTTGTTTCCCAGAACATGAACAACAATCATGGTCTAAATATTCGACTACAGTCTATTAATTTAATAGGTATCTTTTAACACACAATTTGTATCGAAACAACATTTTTATAGGTTAACTTTACTATGGAACTGATAGTGTCTAATGGTACTTCTTAAATAAGATGAAAAATAGTTTCAGGAAGTATAAAAAATCCTGGTAGATAAGTTTTATTACTGTTAGGAAAGCAAGAATTAATTTTGTGAAGTCCCTTTTTTCAACCTTTTTATGTCCCACGGATGAGCACAGGTCTTCTCTCACAAGTGAGAGGAATTTAAACCACAGCCACTGCGCTGGTCAAGTGCGGATTGGTAGACTTCAGGTTTTCGAGAAATTATAAATTTCTCTCAGGCATGCACGGCGATGGAGCACATCGTAATCAATTAAATATCACGATTTTTTACAATATTTTTTTGTCAGAGGTGCGCGCCATGGATTTGAACCCGGGATCGATCGCGTCGAAGACGATTTTTTACCACTCGGCCATCCCTGTTCAAGAAGTACCTTACTATAGTTTATATTCGGGGATGCCCTATTTTTTCTGTTGCTATATACTTGATGTGAAATCGTCCTTAGGCAAGTGCGAGTAAATGCCAGGTAAATGCTAAAGGAAAGGTCTCTAATTAGTGTTATAATAAATAATTCTAACTTGGTTCTTGAGCTTTGGCGAACAATTACATAATTAATATACATGTTTTGTATTTTACATTAGACAGAGTAATGCTCGTAAAAATAGTAATTTTTAAACAGTAAGTGTTAGTGTCAAAAACAGTAGATCAGGGTTGATTATTAATAAATTTATTTAACCTGGGTAAATTTATAATCCCCCAGTCTAATTCTATATAAATCAAAAATATTTGTTAAAAATACATAAAAAAAAATATACATATTTTACAAAATATATATGCCATCCAAAAGACCTAATTGCGGCATGGTGATCAGAACGTGCTGGCAGCATTACCTCTTTGAATTAAAAGACTAATTTTGTATAAAATAACTGCCAGCGCTCTGATCACCCGAAGCGAGGACAAGTCTGGTAGACATATCCTTGCAGATTTTTTTCATGTCAGCCGAATATGGACCCAACCCAACGTCTCCATTACAAGCGCCGCAAACTTTATGAGTTTGCGGCGCCCGTTAATACACAATATTTACGGCACTTTAGAGACTGAGCATGGTTGGCTGTGGCCTAATGTGAAGGGGCCAAGGTACAAACATCAATACACAATACTCAAGTTACATTAATATTAATTTATTTAACCTTAGATAACGACGAATATTTATTACACTTAATTTTATATTGATATACCCAAATTAAATCTATTTATAATATTAAAAATTAAAAAAAAATACCTAAATTAGTAGTAACTTATTGATATGTTTTGATTTTTTTATTAAAAATGAACGAAACATAAAAAAAATATTCCATATGATTTAAGATGTTAATAATAATATGTGCACTTGTATATTTTATAATGTAGTACTTACACGTATGTTTTGATGAATTAAGTAATAACCGATTTCAAAATAATAAGAAATAGTATTTAAAAAAAAAATATATACTTGTTCATAAAATTCAACAAAAAAACTTTCTTAAAGAGTCTGTTTCACTGTAGTATTCTAGTATTTGAAGATCAATACTTCCGCTTTAAGTTTAATAATAAATGAGTCTAAAATATTTACATAAAAACTAGTTTACTGAATTTCGCAAATTTATATGTATTTTTTAATTTATACCTATTTATATATATTTCCTTTGTGTGATATGTGTCAGAAAGCAATATACATCTATCGATGTTTGGGGTGGGCCATCCTTATCACTTAAGGGGATGAAAAATAAATAGTAGCCGATTCTCAGACCTACCCAACATGCACACAAAATTTCACGAGAATCGGTCGAGCCGTTTCGGAGTGGAATGGTAACATTGTGTCACAAGAATTTTATACATAAAAAGTAGCCATTTTTACCGTTCAACCCAATGAGGTTTTGATTTAAGAGGAAACGCGGCTTTAACCTAATTAGAAAAATTTTGGAGTGACTATTGCTATCGCGCCGTGCCCTGCGCTATACGCTGCATGCGATAGGGACAGATGCAGCTCAGACCGATTATACCTTCAAACTTTCTGACTAAATCGAGGTTTCGTATTCTCCTGTTTCCTCCTTCAAAATTAGTTTATTAAACATTTTTTTTTCACAAATATCAAGAAATAGAATAAGTCTATGCCTCTATGTTTTTATTTGGTTGTAAAAACCTTTCAACTTTGTTTTGCAGTGGTTGGATTAGGGCTGTTTGAAAGAGGCAATTTCTACTATTTTTGAAGAGTCACATTTTCTGATCTAATTATTTGATTAAAAAAAAAACTAAACTTAGGGGGCTAGCTTTAGCAGACTTAGATATTGTCACAAAATTCATTCCTCTAGAAGCATTATCCAGGGAGAAATTAGGAGAATACATTTGTATGGGAATACGGCGCTAGCGTTTCCTCTTAATAAGTTGAATAAAGGAAGAAGTTGCCAACGTAATTTTTACGTTTATTTACCGTCATATTACAAGTAACGCTATGTGTGCTAGTGACGAATAGAAGTCGTTACAATAAAATCATGTAGCTTTATATAAAATCATATAGCTGGTCTTCAAATCGTAAAAATACATTCTACAATAACAAAAGGTAAAGGTAAGTAAAACACCGCAAATATTCGGAATAAGTCAAGTTTATAGCCATTGAATCACAGATAATGCCGTAGCTCCTCTAAGAGCAACGACAACGAGCGCACTCTTGGAAAGAGCCACAAATTGCGAGTTTATGTGCGTCACAGAACAATATATATCGATAGTCAATCGTCTCAATTTTCAGTGCATTCAACTGCCAAATATAAACTGAAACGTTTGAAAGAATTGTATTGTTTTCAAATGGCTCGAAAATGTTTGCTCTACATTTTGCACTATATTTCTACGTAGTGTTCGAAAATAATAGCTTCTTATTTTATGAATCGTTCGAAACTTTTACCACGACTATATTAAACGGCTATATCTTTAACTAACCTTACGGCTAGCTTGTCAACTCAATTAACATTCAGAATTATGTCACAATTCTCCCTTGACCCTTGATGTCTATAATACTATTTAGATACAATTTATGCCACAAATACACACATAACTATATACCCATAGCTGTCATTTATAGATGGCCCGGTACAGTAATTTATTATATTCACAAAAATTAAACCGTAAAAGCATAAGCCAGTTTTCGTAGAAATTTCGTATTAGAAGACTTTAAGCGCCTCGAAGTCACTGAACGGAACGAATTAATAGGGTTTTCATAATGTCTCAGTTCTCTATGTTTTCTACGAAATGTTGCAACGAGTACTTAATAATAATTCAAGCGCAGCGATTTAAAACGTCAATTTCGTCATCGAAATTACTACGACGCTAGACCGTTTTGCTTTTCTGCTACGAAAAATTCTCCAAGTTGCTACGAAACGCTACGAGATAGCATAACGTAGACCAAATAGTGTTCGTGTGCAGTAAATTATACAACGCTATAGTTATTATACTAGGCTAGGCTCGGAGGACGTAATAAGCACCTACACCATATGGTAGGGACCACCGCTATGTGAGGGTTACACTCCGTAAGCTTTGACGATTGCAAAATTTTGTTGATATGGAGGATTGCAAAATTTTGTTACACCTTGTATTGTACTCATGTTCCACAATAAAAATGATTAAAATATGACAAAGAATTAATAATAACGTAATAACGCTTCACACTCTAGCCCCACAGTAGAGTAAATATACCCTGTGTCGTGGGTACCATGGACACACAAAGACAGAAACACAAACACCCAGAACGAAAACAGAAATTTAAACTTATCATTCAAATTTCAATTTCGCCGAGAATCGAACCCAGGAGCCTTAGATTGGCAGTCCGGCATGGTGACTATTGCGCCACGTAGGTCGTCAAATTTCATTTACAAGTCAAAAATTGTAAATTTGGTTTTCAATTTATCAAAAATTTGTATAGTATATGACTAAACCGAATTGGGCGTCTTAACACAATATAAACAAGTTGGTTCACTATGTGCATTACAGATTAATAAATAATTAACTAATATACCTAGCAGAATCTACAGCCTAATCTACAAATTATACTCAATCTTACTAAAAACACATGTTATAAAAAAACAGTATTGAATCAGTGCTTTTTATGTATTGTTATATTTTACTGATATTCGAAATGTGTGTGTTTGGCGACAACGGTTCTGAGGGCCCACTCTGTAAGTATCCGTCCGTAAGTTCTAACATTTTCGGAATCATTTTTAAAATACTCAGATCGCTTCTTTTTCATGAATTAATAAGATAAGCGTTGTCATTAATGATATTAAGCTATTGAATGAATAATATTGCTAGAATTTCTTCAAACTAATCCAAAAATAAGGCCCGAAAATTCACTTAGTTATACGGGCGTACATAGTGGGCCCTCTGGTACAAATAGAATTAGAATACAAATAGAAAAATACGTGTATTGGATCCCATCATCTAGGCTAATTTGGTTGTTGATTGATTACGGCTACCAGTACTTAGCATATACATGGGTTTATCCTAATGCAATTGGTAAATCTATTAGACAATAGGGATAATGAAGCCCCGTGGCTACAATAGTCACATTCTTTAACACCGAGTAACATGGGAGTTCTTGTGTGTTAGATAGGCGACCACAGGGAAATAGTATGCGGTTTTTCTTGCTTTTCTTGCTTGCTTGGACATGGAAAGCTGTTGACGATTCTTGATGTGATTGAAAGATCCTTATTTAATGATCGATGAATTGATTGAAGAAATGACTACTTTTGGCCATTTTCGATTGGTTGGGGTAGTATGGTTTTTAGTGAACCGGACGTACCAACATTTTATATTTCAAATTCATGCCTTGGCAAAAAAAACAAACAAAAATAGGCTCTGATACCTTAGCAAACAGTATTCCACTTAATCTGGTTTTCTTTTAATCAAGCAAAAGTGGCTTTATCACGTACTAAAGTTATACTAAATCTGTCCCGAAGTTTATATATTCAATTAAGCAGCCTCACGCAGTATACTCGCAAAATTACTTCGTTAAATATCGCCCAGTAATATGTCTAATATTGGCTTAATTTCCAGCGGCAGCCATCGCAATACGACACATCTGTCGTCGGCAGACACTTATTCAATATCCCTGTGATTTATGAAATAATTATTCAGGACACCATTCCGCCAATGAACTCTATGACGTTAACAGAAGAACTAATATTGAACAACAGACAAACTTCATCAAGCGATTATGTTTTGCCCACACATTTTACAAACATTTGATTAGTTCTCGAGTTCGTTCGTTGCAAGTAAGGGCAATTAGCTTTTATTGTGTACGGTTTTGGTTTTATTGTTGTTTTTGGTAATGGTTGCTTACGTAATCGAAAAACTCCAAACATTACGCACCAAATGGCTGGCTGGCTTGCTGGCTTAATTCAATATTTAAGGTACAGATTTGTAATGAAAATATCGTATAAAATTGCTACACCTCCTTGCTTATATAATGACTGATAAAACTATTTTGGAGTCAGTGCCCATTCCGAACGAAAGGTTCGTCATTTTACTAAGGGTCCGACTCCAAAAATAGTTTAAGAGATCAGGAGATTTGATGATAATCAGATCCTGACTTGGTGACAATGGGACCACCTCGGGAGTATAAGCATACGAACAAAAAAATAATTTTGAAAATCGATGCACAAACGGCGGAGTAATCGGCGAACATACATAAAAAAACATACAGCCGAATACTGTACCTTCTCCTTTTGGAAGTCAGTAAAAAAACCTCCTTTGTTCTTTAAGTTTTGTTTAAGGTATTTTTTTATGTCCCACTGCTGGCACAGGTCTCCTCACAAGGGAGAGGGATTTTAGGCCATAGTCCACCACGCTGGCCAAGTGCGGATTGGTGGACGTCATGCTTTCGAGAAATTATGAATTTCTCTCAGGCATGCACGGTGATGGAGAACATCGTAATCAATTAAATATCACGATATTTTTCATCACCGTAGAGCAGCGATAAATCCGCACATTACAAATTTCTTGTAAGTGGTGCGCGCCGAGGATTTGAACCCAGGATCGGTCACGTCTAAGACCGTGGTTTTTTACCACTCGGCCATCGCTGCTCTAATGTGTCATTTTACTAAGTCATTTTACTCTGTGTTTAAGGTAAGGAATCCTGTAAATTACGAGTGGTAAATCCAAACACAAAGAAGTTAACAAATTACACAATTAGGGTGTCGCATTATTTAATCTTGGGTGAAACAGTTTTAATCAGATTTCTGTGAAAAATCCGTTTCATTAAAGTTTGTCTCTTAAATATGATCTGAATTTATGTTCGTTTCATTTTCAGGGTTCTGTAGGTAAAAATAAATAAGAAAACTATGTATGTCTTTCGTTGTCTTTCATTTGATAGTTAACAAAACGATTTTTGAATTGAAAACTTCTTTAGCGGCGTTGCACATTTTTTTGGGATATGTAAAAAAAATGTTAAAATCGCGTCAAAACACGTGACCTGTCGTAACATATTCGTAAGACGTGGATGGTGACAGCTGATGGCTCGACTGTCTGTATACTCCTAAAGTTCGTGTTATCAAGTGTTTAAAACATGGAAATTGAACAAAGTGCATCTATGAGTACAAATGAAAAAAGTGACGAAGAAATAGTACAATAAAATGAGTGAATACTTTATAAAATACTAGATGAAAACCTACTGAAAACACAAGATGAAAAATAATACTGATAATTAAAGCGATTCATGCAAAATCATTCCCTAAACATTGCAAAATATCAAAAATGCACAACTTTAATGTTCGAGTTTTCACTTCCGCTGGCACTATCGGAGGGCAACCCGTTTTTTATTAGGGTTCCGTAGCCAAATGGGAAAAAACGGAACCCGTATGGATTCGTGATGTCTGTCAGACAGACAGTCTGTCAAGTCTGTCAAGCAATGATGTATTTCTGGTTCCCTTATTGTTATAGAAATACTAAAAATAGAATAATATAAATATTTAAGGGGGCTCCCAAACAATAAACACGATTTTTTATAGATAATGTTACGGAACCCTTCATGCGTGAGTCCGATTTGTGAGTAGCGTAACAAACAAGCATTGTTTGCATTTGTGTTACGTGGTCGCTGCAACCCATGAATATCCATACACAACTTCAAGCAAGCCTGATACAAGCAAGGAGTGATCAAAAAAACAATAAAACAAAAAACAAAAAAAATATATATCTATAAAACAAAAATAAAACCTAATATCATCAATAAAACCGATCCAGTGAGGTTTTATTTTTAGATATTTAAAATATAAAAAAATATGTTCAGCGATAATTAACTTAAATATAAACTGAAAAATACGACTCTTCCTGATGTCTATTGGCAAGTATTAATAATATTATGGCGTATAACGCTTATTAGATATACGATTCTATAAAGATAGATACGGATACGGATATTAGTTATATGAGTATTAAGATGTTCATATATAAATTTCTTTTTTCACAAGTTTGAAGGAACGAGAGAGAAGGTGCGAGAGATCCACACTTATCGGGGGTCTATTAAGCTGAAACCGTATATCTTACCGTCGTCATTACAACAAAAAAATTTGCTTTGTCTCTAAAATATGATAGTAATATTGTATTAGGTATTTGAAGACCCGTGTGGCGCAATGGTTACCATGCCGGACTGCCAATCGAAGGGTCTTGGGTTCGATTCCGCCGGGAGAGCAGAAATTTGAATGATGAGTTTAAATTTCTTTTCTCGGTCTGGGTGTTTGTGTTTCTGTCTTTGTATATGTCCATGGTACCCACGACACAGGGTATGTCTACCTTACTGTGGGGCTATGAGTGTCAATAGTTATTATTATTATTGTTATTATCGTTATTATAACTCTATTGAATCAGAAAGACAAAGACAAAGACTTTTATTTGCACAAATATCGGTGTTTACAAAAGGTGTTTTTATAAAAAAACTAAATAAAAAATAAATAAAAGTCGAAAGGTCCCTCGGTCCGTACAGCAGACTCACACTTAACCGGTCCTATTAAGACGAAACCATACAACTTGTGGTCGTAATTACAACGAAACATTTAGCTTTGTCTCTAAATTATGATCCTAATTTACGTTTATCTCATTTTTAAACCGAAAACATATAATATACTGTAGTAATTGTAAATAAAAAGCATTAGTTAGTATTTTTTTAGTTCCACGTTACGTTTTAATATTAAAACAGTGTTTTATCATTTGTAGAGTACATTATGTAGTACGAGTATTGAAACTGAGCTGCAGCCCTTTTTGCGTTCCTCAGTTGGGCACGGGTCTCTCCCCATTATAGGGCTTACTCCACCACGCTGCACCAATGTGGGTTGGTGGAGATGCGGGTTAGTGGTCAACCCGTTGTCGGATGTTTTCATACCGCCCATGAAGCCTCCGACAAAGTTTAGCGACTGTTATCCATCGACACCAACTGGGACCGAAGGCTTAATGTGACCTCCGAACACAGCCGAAGCACGGAAACGTGCATGAAATTGTTTTACCACTAGCGGTCACACATCTCTAGCGCATGCAAACCGGTATTCGATAATCGGTAATTTATCGATAATCGTCTCATATTTTTCAGCGATAATTATCGAAAATTTTGATAAAAATACCGATAAACGATAAATTAATAAAAAAAATATTCAATGACCCATCATCGCTCCCGCGAGCGAAACATGTTTTGAAACCCGCGCGCGCAAGCGAGTGTGAGTTAGGGTTTCGGGATTCCCGAGTATATTCCGTTCCCGGGAATCGGGATTGTTTTTGGAAATTTCCCAGGAATTTCCGGGAATCGGGAATTTGAACATTTTGTTAAAATTGGTGTCTGGCTTACTGCTAGCCATAGCACTGCTGGACATAGAGGCCTCCCCTAACGTTCGCCACTCCTCCCGGTCCTGGGCCTTCTGAATCCAGCGACTACCCGCTGTCTTCTTCAGGTCGTCAGTCCACCTGGTTGGAGGGCGGCCTGTACTCCTTTTGCCGAGACGTGGTCTGCATTCAAGGACCTTTCTTCCCCATCGGTTGTCGGTCCTCCTAACTATATGGCCTGCCCATTGCCACTTCAGCTTGCAGATTTTGAGAGCTATGTCGGTAACCTTTGTTCTTCTACGGATTTCATCATTACGAATTCTGTCGCGTAGAGAAATACCAAGCATATTCCTCTCCATCGCTCGCTGGGTAACCCTGAGCTTATGGAAAAGGCTAACTGTAAAAGACCACGTCTCAGCACCGTAGGTCATCACTGGCAACACACACTGCTCGAAAACTTTCGACTTCAGGCACTGAGGTATTCTGGACGAGAAGACACTTTGTAATTTCCCGAACGCTGCCCAACCGAGTTGGATTCTACGAGTTACCTCTGTCTCGAAGCTGGATTTACCCATACGGATCGCTTGTCCCAGGTAGATGTACTCGTCGACAACTTTGAGAGTAGCGCCATCAACAACAACGGTATAGGTGTGACATGGACGTTAGACATGATCTTCGTCTTATCCATGTTCATCTTAAGACCCACCCTTTGTGAGGCGCTATGGAGGTCACCTAGCATAGTGCTGAGCTATTCCAGGTTCTCAGCCAAGATTACTATGTCATCGGCAAATCGAAGGTATGTGAGGTGTTCGCCATTGATGTTAATACCCAGCCCGTTCCACTCCATCAGCTTGAACACGTCTTCCAGTGCAGCGGTAAACAGCTTCGGGGATATAACATCCCCTTGTCGTACTCCGCCCTGCACTGGAATAGGTCCAGTGCTTCCGTCGTGGACTCGGACTGTCATGGTTGCGGCTTTGTACAAACACTTCAACACCTCGATGTACCGATAGTCAATCTGGTATCGCTGGAGAGACTCTAGCACTGCCCAGGTCTCTCAAGGCTTTCTCATATTCCACATACGCAATACATAGCGGCAGATTATACTCCTCGGACTTTTATATAACCTGTCGCAGCGTGTGTATGTGGTCCATGGTACTATAGCCTTTTCCGAATCCGGCTTGTTCGGGAGACTGGAAGTCATCTAGCCTGCGCGCAATGCGATTAGTAAGAATCCTTGAGAACAGCTTATAGTCGTGGCTCAGAAGCGCGATGGAAAGAACTATAGTTCTTTAAAAGAGCTTTGTCGCCCTTTTTGTAGAACAGTACCACCACGCTTCTGCTCCACGCCTTCGGGACAGTTCCGCTACTGATGACGGTATCGAACAGTCTTTGGAGCGCCACTGGGAGGGGTTTCCCTCCAGCTTTCAGCAGCTCAGATGTGATACCGTCATCGCCCGGTACTTTGTTGTTTTTAAGCTAATTAAGGGCCCTTCTAATTTCGTACAGGCTGACGTCCGGGATATCTTCGGTATAGTGTCGGGTCAATTTGGCTCTCTTATCGTTCACCACATTGGTGACGGGAGCTTTTGAGGAGCTGTACAACCGTCCGTAGTACCTCTCAATTTCTCTCTGAACTTCAGGCCTAGACGAAACTATAGCGCCAGACTCCGTCTTCAATCTTGACAACTGGCTTTGCCCAATACTCAGATCCCTTGAGAACACTTTAGTGCCTTGGTTCCGCTCTATAGTGTTTTTGACGCGCTTTGTGTTATGAGCACGCAGATCGCGTCGTCTGCTGCAAGAGATCTGTTTATTAAGCTGCCTGTATTTCAATATTGAAGACGGAGACCGGATGCATAGTTCACGCCTTTCCTTTATTAGACCGAGGGTGTGTTCAGAGAGCACTTGAGGTCTACTACTCGAGGGGGCCTTAAAGAACTTGGACACTACCTCGTGGACGGTTTGTACAATCCTGGTGTTGTATTCGTCCACAGACTCGCATTCTTCCAGGCCCGCGAAACAATTTCGCAACTCGAGCTGAAAGTCCTCGGAGCCCTCAATTTGGACAGGTGTTTGTCGGAGCGTAGACTTCATCAGGCGTGACCGTTCCAGCTTGATGTTGATATTTAATGTGCCTCGTACCATTCGGTGATCACTTCCAGTTTTCAAACTCCGCTTGTCTGCCAAAATGAAGTCTATCTCGCTTTTCGTGGAACCATTAGGGCTTATCCAAGTCCACTTATCCAAGTCCGCTACCGAAAATGCACGCTCGCTGTCAGTAAAAGTAGGCTGGGCACTCATAAGAGCTTTGTACAAATCTTCCAGATAAGACGTGTGCTTCATCGTGGTTTCATAAAGTTGAAAATCTTTGTTTAACCGCACTAATGGGGAAGTCGGTATTCATACTTTTTTATGAGCATTTATTATTGCCTCATGCAATTCGTCTGCAAATAATTTGGCCCTGGCGTGCCAAATAATTCAGTCGGACGATTCCACAAATTTATTATTAATTCCCGGGAATCCCGACCCTCTTTTCCCGGGATCGGGAATGAAAATATTCCCGGGAATTCCCGGGAACAGTATCCCAGGACCGAAACCCTAGTATGAGTTCATTGGTCCCTGGCTTCCGAACGAGAGCGCGCCGCATCGTCAAGGATAAAAATCCAACAAAAAAATTTAAAAATAAATAATGTAAGTACACGCTTTTGTAAAAATACGAACTAAAAAGTAAAAAATAAGAAGAAAATGTATTTTACTGTAAAAACAAAGCGTGGGGTGCATGGTGTCAATAGTATCTTAAAAATCACCCCACGCTTTATTTACAGTAAAATACATTTTCTTCTTATTTTTTACTTTTTAGTTCGTATTTTCACAAAAGCGTGTTTTTTAGTTTTTTTAACTACATTATTTATTTGTTTCAGAGGAAAAATTTTATGTATTGTTTTCAAATAAATGTTTTAAATAAAACTTGATTTGTTATTTTAATTGTAGTTTTAGTTCATAAAACCACAGTTTAACGTAAAACAATATCCTTGTAGAAATAATGTCGATTTTTAGGAAATTTAAGAGCCTTATATAAATGTTGAACAAAGAATTCAAGTATATTTCTTGTTATAATAACGTAATAAAAAACCGGAAATTATCGGTTTTTATCGACAAAAAAATCGATAAAAATCGGAGTATCGTTTATCGAAAAATTTCGATAATTGCACGCACTACACATCTCACACCCGACCGCGCTCGTTTGTCTTAGTTGCATAGATCGTTTGCGTTCTACGCTAACCACCCGGTCATTCGCGCTTTATGTAGTATTACGGCTACAGAAGTAATCTACTTATTCAAATTTCATTCTTGTTTTATTATTATACCTTTTTTGTAAAACATATTGTTGATTCCGGCTTTTAAAATCCTTTCAAAGCTTTTGTATTCCATTAAATGGCTTCTTAAGTAGCTTATGTATCAAGTATTCTTTTGTTAAATGTTAAAAAATGGAAATCATAAGTATTTTAATTTTAGAAAAAAAGTAAGCCTCTTGTAGTCTCCAGTCATTTTATTAACGTTTTCTGTGGAAACGTACTTATTACTACTAAGTACTTACTTTGTTAATTCTCTTAGAAATTTCCTATAAGTAACGTGCAAAGCCCTGAAGAATAACAAGGAATTTCATGGTTCTTAAAGCTAAAACTTGTAGACATTACGAAGGCAATGTTTCCATGAAACGCTCCTCAATAAATAAATTCCGATTTCCCTCAGAGAAAATCCCTTGAAGATCTTATTTGAAGCGCTTTTCCAGAACTTGATATTGCTTAACACTTGGCGTTATAATGTAAGCTACGTTAATTAAACCGACTCCGACGTAAAAGAATGAAACAAGATAATGCCTCAAGCGCAATTCATACGATTATTATTTTATCATCATCATTTATTACTAGCTGATACCTATCCACGATACTAATACCATAAAGGAGATGTTTCAAAATGTATGGACCTTTGGCCAGGTATTTGTACACCGTAAGAAATGTAGAAATCAAAAATATAGTATAGAGCTGTTTTTTACTAAGCATTTTGTTATAATCGACTGGGGTTATTGGTACAAAATAAGAATTTTTAGTTAGAATTGCAACACAATATACTAGAAGAACATAATGGTGGTAATATGTCATTTTCACAATTGAAATGAATAATCTGTGACAATCAGTTGACAGTGAAATCAGTTGTTCCGCCATATTGAAAAATGTTGAAAATAGTTACCTAACTTAAATTGGTTTTGTACCGAAAAAGTACATGTTTTAACTAATATTAAGTATTTTTTTTCGGATTCATGAGTTTTTTCTCGAATTTTTGAGATGGTGTACAATACCTAGCCAAGATTGAAACATCTCCTTTTAACTATAACAAGGCCTTACTATAAATCTATCCCTGTGCCACGTCCCGATCCGTTTAGCTTTTCTTGCGTGATTGAGCAACTGTGTGAGCAACAAACATCGTTTATGACACACTCTCTGTGCACATGCTTCGACGTTGGGAACAAAAGTTTCAGTTGGGTTTTCTCGAAAACCGTAGTTCTAATTATATCTAGAACTAGGAATAAAATAAAATATGACGGCGTAGGGGATGGCTGAGCGGTGCCGTCGTCTTCATTTACTGCTAGCTATAGCTATAGCTTACACTTTAATAACTTTACTTTAAATTACGAAATTATTATTCACGCACTAAACAAACCGACAGTATGGTATTAGAGGTTTGTACGGGTCTCGAATAAGACTGAACGCTTTGCATGTCGACTCCTTCAAAACGACTCCGTTCATATCCCACCATTACTGAACTATAACAACTCATCGTGACGTCAGCTTTTCCGTTTACTCACTTTGCAAAATGTAATCAATTGAGTTACTTATTTGACCATTATGAGAGATAATAATATTCCACAATAAAATGATCCACGACAATTATATCATATTTTAAATAAATTATTTTTAAAAGATAAATATTTAAGAAAACCACATGAATCATAATCACCTCACTTTTCTATATTGAGCAAAATATGAATCTTCAAAAAAAACAGAAAAGCATGCAAAAATTGTCAAGTTTTTTTTTCAATTATGGCATCGCAAATTCTGTGCATACTGCCAGCGTCAAGTATAATTTTTGCATCAAGTTTTTGCCAGTTCCAGTGAAACTGGACGAAGTAATAACAAAGTCAGTACCTAAGTCGTCAGTAATCAGTCAGTCTAGTCAGTCCAACATTCAAGTAAAGTGATGGCTACTTTACTAGAACGTGTCCGATGGAATTTTGGAGGCAAGCAGAAAAAAAACATATTTTAGCACTGTTATTCTATTTCACAAACACTCGTGCACTGTAATTAACCTATATCAAACAAACTGCCATCAACTTTATCCGATATAATTTAAAAAATACACCAAGAAAATGAAAATAAAACAAGAACACAATATGTCTTTTTCGACTTCCCGCCAAAGCTCCAATTGTCAAGTTTGTAACCTCTTTGGTTCAACTATAAATTTAACGTTAAGTTCAATTCATTCTTACATTATTCGGAAAGTTTGTGCCAGAGTCACTTTAATATTAAAATAAGAATATGATTAAATAAATGCTAATGCAGTTCAACGCGATACTGAATTTAATTATATAAACGAAACTTAACTTAACCGTAACATTTCAAAATGGAATAATATGTATTAGAAATTTTGCGAGTTTCACAATATAGCAGAAACAGTATCTCAAAATGTATTTGAACTTTGAATAGAATTTGAACTGAAAATGAGCAATCTAAGTTTGAACGTGAATTTTGAAACTGTATGACTGTAAGCGAGCTACGATTTTTTTATTTGAATGGAGTAGCAGACGAGCATGCAGGCCACGTGGTGTTAAGTGATCGCTGCAGCCCATGTCTGAGGTCGTATGCAGTTGCGCTGTTACTCCGGAGGCTGGTGGTCGCCTCATGTAAGTCTGGCCGGCAACTACACCTTTCCACAGAAACATAATAGAATTGCTTCACGGCAGAATTGGGTGCAGCGGTAATAATTCACCAGGCGAAACATTATAGTTCTACCACCTAATTTTTTTTTTATAAATACTTTAATATAATAATAATAATATTAATAAGAATATTTTTTAAATACTTTAAAGCAGAATTAAAATATCGCATTTTTAAAGCATGGCATATTATTATAAATGGTATTATCTCCCACCTATAATCTACAAGTTTCATGATGATAAACGTGTAAGAAGTGTGTGAAATTAATTTTCAAAAATTTTATTACTTACTTTGTGAAAATTCAACATAATAATAAATCAAAATGTTTTTACCATACACGAAAGTGAGGTAATATAAAAACCTGAAAGCAGTAACCTTGATCAAATATCGTATTGAACATGTAGTCGCCAGTTGTGCGAAAATAAAATTAAGCAGATCACATCACAAACTCAACAGAACCTCACCGCCCTACAAAATCTTACATCATAGGAACTGCCCTTTTATCCGCATGACCCCATTCCCTATTATCCCCGTGATCCCAATGCCCTCTTCCTCCAATTATCCTCTCGTTCACACTGCCCTCTTCTTGAAATAGAGAAATGGTACTACATTTCTCTATATATAAATTTATACGTGTTCAAACTTTTCGGCCGATTCAAAAACATTTCATCGTTTTTCCTGGTGTGGCCGAAAAGTGCACATGGCCCAGCGGCTGGCGAAGAACGCAAGCGATCTACGCTGCTGAGCCAAACAAGCGCAATCGGGTGAGATGTGTAACCGCTAGTGCCAAAAATTTCGTGCGCGGTTTCGTGCTCCTAATGGCACGTTAAACCGTAGGTCCCGGTTGTTACCGACAGATAGCAGTTGGTAAACATTGGAATTATTCGATAGTTGGCCACTAATTTGCATAACGTTTCATACTCATAGCCTACAGTAAGGTAGGTATACCCTATGTCGTGGGTGCCATGAACACATACAAATACAGAAACACAAACGCCCAAACCGAGAACAGAAATTCTAAACATATCATTCTTTCTGCTTCGCCGGAAATCGAACCCGTGACCCTCTGATCGGCAGTCCGGCATGGTAACAACTGCGCCACACAGGTCGTCAAATAAATAGTAATAATTAGTAATTTGGAATAAATAGTAATAGCTGGACCGAACAGCGAGTTCACCATTAGATACCACAAAATGATTTAATAGTGAACAATTTTTTTTTGCTTATATCATTTTTTTCAATCTTTTTTATGTGCCACTGCTGGGCACAGGTCTCTTTCTCACATGTAAGAGGGATTTAGGTCATAATCCATCACGTTGGCCAAGTGCGGATTGGTAGACGTCATGCTTTCGAGAAATTATGAATTTCTCTCAGGCATGCACGGCGATGGAGAACATAGTAATCAATTAAATATCACGATATTTTCCATCACCGTGGAGCAGCGATAAATGCGCACATTACAAATTTCTTTGTCGTTTGTAGAGGTGCGCGCTGAGGATTTGAACCCGCTATCGGTCGCGTAGAAGACCGCGGCTTTTACCATTCGGCCATCGCTGCTCTGCTTGTATCATAATCACTTTTAATTGTGTAATAGTTCATGCATAAACTTTGCTCGCTGTTAGTGATACAAGTCAGTGAATTTGAATATAAATAATATGCTTGAAATTACAATGGAAGCTGAAGGGGAATTTGATTTGTTAGGATCGGCCCTGTAGGGCTTACGGCTTAGATAATTCGAGTTAGTCTATTGCCCGAAGCTCTTTGAATGGTTTACTGTAAAACTAATGTTTATCAAGAAATTAAAACTGACTTCAAATTTATATCTTAACAAAAGTTAAATATAATTTACATTCGAATAATAAAACATATATAAAATGCATCTCTATTTTTCTTGATATGGGCATCACGCGTGAACGGCTTTAATTTAGCTAATAATTTTTTGTTGTGTTTGTTACTGTCAGAAAAAAGTTCTTAGGAAAGATAATCATGAAAATTGTGCGAAAAATTAGAAAATTTAAGAATACTTAACCAATCTGAATCTCGGAAACGGCTCCTACAATTTTTATAAAATTTAGTATGCAGGGGGTTTCGGGGGCAATAAATTTATTTAGCTAAAATCCTTTTTTAGAAAATGTCGTTTTATCCGTCTTTCAAGGCAATAAAAGCTGCTAAAATATCATCAGAATACGACGGTAAATTTCGCCTACTTTTATAATAAATAAATAAATAACTTTTCATACTCATAGTCCCACAGCAGGGTAGATTTACTCTGTATCGTGGGTACCATGGACACACATAAAGACAGAAACACAAACACCCAGAGGGAGAACAGAATCGAGGCGCTGTTAACTTGTTCTGAAGCACGGCTGATTGTTGCCACAATGGCCGTCAAAGACGTGAGTTACCTATAGGATTCGTACGCCTTCCCTTCGTACTGGATAGTTGCTAGAGGAAATTACTTAGATTTACTTACATGGTTTGATCGTTGCCAGAGCAGTGCAAATAAGAGTCTTTGCAGGATTTAAAATCTGCACTTTTATTGTCACGTTTGTATAAATTTAATAAAGGCATGAATTTGAATAAAAATTATGGATGCTGTGAATCTTTAATAACCGTGTCCAATTTATCAAAGAACGTAATTGCTTCTGACATTTTTTCTATTCTCTCCTCTATTGGTCAACGTTAACGTTTCAGACTTTTTACTTTATAACAATACCATGATATAACGACTGTCAAAAATATAATTAAAAAAGTTTAAAAAATCTATGTATTTATAGACCAGTGTCGATCATGTTGAAAATGGTAAAAAGTGAAAAATAGTATATTTCATTACAAGCTGCGCCTCGGCTCGGGTAGACATTTGTCGGAACTCCTTCCAATGACGGTTCCGCACGTGTACTGAACAACTTTTTTTAATACAGTTGCGAAAAAATGAAGCAATTTATAAAATAATAAAAATTCGCATAGAACATTTTTGAAAAATGGCGCCAGCCGTAAAAGATTTTTTTTTAATTCATTTTACGGCATTGGATAAAATCCTTGCAGCCATTCAATATTTTCGTTTCAATATTAAATAATGGCATCGCGCTCTGTGCATATTGCCAGTGTGAAGTATAATTTCTGCATCTATTATTCTATATAAAACAGTAAGTCGTCAGGTATCAGTCAGTCTAGTCAGTCAGATGTTCAAGTAAAGCGATGGCTACTTTACGAGAACATGTCCGAAGGAATTTTGGAGGCAAGCCGAAAAAACATGTTTTCGCACTGTTATTCTATTTCACAACACTCGTGCACTGTTATTAACCTATATCGAAAAAAACGCCATCAACTTTATCCGATATAACTCAAAAATACACCAAGAAAATGAAAATAAAACAAGAGCACAACTTGTCCCTTCAGACTTCCCGCCCAAACTCGTAAGCCGTAAAAGAAAACCTATATGCAGAGATTTTTTTTTGTTTTCTTCACCCATTCTGGGTAGGCAAAAGGGAACTATGCCCATACAGCCAAGTCTTCAGTAGAATTTTTTTATTGATAGAAATGAAAATGTTAATGAGATGAAATGAAATAAAACCGAACCTAACTTATTGAAATAAATCTGATATTGAAACAAATTAGTAGCTTCTTTTTAGAAATATTTGCATGTATCATAAAAACTTCTAAAACTTCGTGGTTGTTTTTTTAATAGACATTATTTTGACAGTTGGGAAAGAGAACGCACGAGTTCGGAAAAGGTAAAGAAAACGCACGAGTGTGTAATAGCCCACTTCCCGAACGCTATACGTCCCTGCAATACGCCACTTTTTGAGCAACTGTATTAAAAAATATATAGTAGAATGAAACCTACGTACTGTACAGCACATGTACTGTAGTTTTGCCGGGAATCGAGATAAACCGTTTTTTTACCCTTTAAAGCCCCCCCCCCCCTCCCCCTTCCCGACCTCAGATCGCCTCTAATTTATTTTTCCTTTTATTTTTGCTATATTCTCTACCTTTTCCAATAGGTTTCATTGTACTATAATTTTTTTTTGGTCTCAAAAATTATCGACACTGGTCTATTAGTTATAAGACGTCCTTACGTTCACGTAACGGACGAAGATTTTTTGGTGTGTGCAAATCGCAGTTTTCAAATATTAATTGTTCACGAACATTTTTCTCCGTTTTCCCTCCTTTTCTTTTCTTAAACGTTACAATATGGTAAAGACATCTAATGTATGTAAATCTATACAAATAAATAAAATTGTAGTGTCTGTTTGTAATATTAAAATAACTACTTTTTACTACACGCATATGAATGTATATACGGCACATATACAAACATTATAATTACAACCATTACAAATGGCATTTATTTCAATTTTTGTGTGTCCGTCTGTCTGTCATTCTGTCTGTTTGTTCCGGATAATCTCTGAAACGGCTGGACCGATTTTGATTGGACTTTCACTGGCAGGTAACTAATGTAATAAAGAGTAACATAGGCTACTTTTTAACCGACTTCAATAAAAAAATAGGAGGTTATCAATTAAATTATTATCAAATAACAATAATTATTGTACCTATTATAAATATGGTAAACATAGATCGTATCTACATAGTGACGAGTAGAAAAAATTTTAGAAGAATACGCAATTATTTTTTACTTTTTAGTACACATTAATTTGTTTTGGAATATTTTTCTTTTGAAGTCGGTTTTTTTATTTTAGAAAAAATCTAAAAGTAAATTCCACGCGGACGAAATCGCGGGCGGTCTAGTATGAGTACGATAATAAAGTAGTAAGTAAAGATAGTTTTTGTACGAATTCGACTAACATTTGGCCCATTTTTCAAATTACTTCTTTCTACTCATTCGACCTCTGGTCACGACGTTTGTCCCACTTGAGGGCCACTACGTGACTGTACAGAGCTGTGTGGAATTTTTATTTTCATTTTTGGAGTAACCTTTTACTAAAGCGGTCAGAATGTTGTTGTTATACGTAACGTAACATGAGTCAATAATCGAATTACTTTACTTGCCGTTTTATGTTATTTGCCTTTGAACGTGTTGTTATGACTGTTTTATTGCTGTGGATTGGGTTTCTCGTATTATTTGTACCTTGTTTCCAATCAAAGCCTGGATCACATTAGGTGAGTGTTTGTGACGAATATCATGCACATGTAATGTGTGGTTCCACAGATTTTTAGTAGATAAAATCACATAAAGAAAGTATAGCTGAGCGGTTAAAACGATGGTCTCCGACAAAAAGTTCCCAGATGAAACCTCGGCTCACATTTAGTTAAATTATTTCATACTGCTCCACGATGAAGGTGAATATTATGATACTTTACTGCGATGAAGCGCGCATGGCTCGGCGGCTAGCGAAGAACTCAAGCGGTCTATGCAGCTAAGCCAAACGGGCGCGGTCGAGTGTGATATGGGTGACCGCTAGTGGCAAAAAATTTCAAGCGCGTTTCCGTGCGTCATGTTTCATCATTTTTCATGGTCACAATAGTCCGAAGAGCCTGGGAGGTTTAGAGAATAATTTAGTTTATAGGTGGTTTAACATTGGTTTGATCGGGAAAGTACCATAGCTGCACCCACTTCTGCCATGAAGCAATTCTACTGTGTTTCAGTGCAGGTGCCTGTTACATGAGGTGACCGTCAGCCTACATGGGCTGCAGAAACAACATCTCGGGCCTACATGCTTGTCCGCTACTCCATTCAAATTATATAGCATAGTCCTAATTGTGTCTTAACTAGGAACCGCCACAAACTGGCATTTCTTTATTGAGATGTCCATTAGGATATAAAGTAAATCCTAATAAAGATTCAATCCTTGCATTTAAAACCTTTTAAGAAGGCAGTCAAACAAGTCCTCTGCCGAAAATCTTCCTATAACACTAAGGACTAACTTAATGATAATGAAGCGGGCACCTAAAGGCGATGACCAGGAAAAAATGACATTCATTAAACGAATATTTTGTATTTCTAACATGAAATAAATATTTTTACTTTTCTTTTTTTTCCTTTTTTTCTTTCAACCGTAAGTCCACTGACATACTTTTACCATCAACGATCGGAGAATTTGCGACTGCATCGCTGTTGCGTTTTGACGATTTCGTATGTTCCACATCATTTGTATCTCAATCGTCAAATTTTTTAATGATCTTCTTGTGTATCGTGTAACTCAGTAGCTACTGTTATTCTGAGTTTCTAATTTACGCACGCGTTGTCTTAATTACCATCTGCTTAAGCCATATATTACCTAAACGATGTAATCTTAAACTTTGAAATCGTTCCTTCTACCTACGAAGTGGCAAACGTGTTAAAACTTAAAATTCATGACCGTTTTCCTTACGAGCCTGCGTATAGTCTGACAACTTTGTAATGAAATACTCAGTTATGTTGATACTGCGTGTGATTAATTGTTTGTTTGTAGAAGCAACATCGCTGTGAGTATGAACATCCCATAACGATACAAAATAATTCAAATTTACAGAGTAAAGATACACGAATGCAATCAGGTGTAAGATGGGTCATTGCTTGTACTCGTCTAGTCCTTAGTCCTGCGTGTAATCAAAAATATTCGACAGTGAGTTGGCCACAGTGTCTACATTACCCGATAAGTATTGGAGCAGAGTTACATCCAGTACTTTCAAGTAGCTCTCCGGCAGCGATTTCGCCCGCGTGGACTACACGTTTCATTCTTTTTTTCCCATTTTTTCCAACCCTTTTTATGTCCCATTGCTGGGCACAGGTCTCCTCTCATAAGTGAGAGGGATTTTAGGCCATAGTCCACCACGCTGGCCTAGCGGATTGTTGGACGTCATCTTTCGAGAAATTATAAATTTCTTTCAGACATGCACGGCGATGGAAAACATCGTATTCAATTAAATATTCTACATCACCGTGGAGCAGCGATAAATGAACACATTACAAATTTATTTTTCAGAGGTGTGCACCGAGGATTTGTACCAGGTATCTGTCAGAACCACAAACACCCAGACCTAGAACAGAAAGTTAAACTCACTGTGTTTCGCCGGGAAGCGAATCCTTCGATTGGCAGTCAGGCATGGTAACCATTGCGCCACACGGGTCGTCAAAATTATACTGAAAATATATGTATGTGTATATTGATAAACTACTCTCTAATCCAAAAGTAGTTTTGGTTACTTTTAAATGTGTATATGGCTTCAAACTGATTTTATTTACATCACAAAACGGAGCATTCTCTCTAGTACTAAATCTCAAAAGATTTTTTTTTATTTTTATCACAAAAATACCGAAGCTATAATGAATAACGCCAACAATGCCTTTTAAAAAGCTGTTTGTCTCAACTCAGTTTGCACTCGTAGTGCTCAATTATTCGACTTTCCGCTGCGGACCAAACATTTAACTGCTGAAGAAAAGTTTTGATTCGCTGCTTTGAAAAGTGCTTCTTTTTGCGCGGAATTGGAAATTACTTCTGACTTAAATTGCTTGTGTATTTATAATTGCAGTTTGTATTTTGTAATGCATTGTTATCAGATTTAGCGGTCTTAAAAATATAGTTAAAATGTGTCTTTATTTAAAAAAATATTTTATATAAATAAATAAATATCTTTGGACAATTCACACAACACCATCTGATTCCAAACTAAGCAGAGCTTGTACTATGGTAATCAGAAAGCTGATAAACATACTTATATAATTCTAAATACATACTTAAATAGATAAATTAACACCCAGACACAGAACAAATTAATAGTCATGTTCATCACACAAATATTTGTCCTGGGTGGGAATCGAACCTACGACCTCACGCTTCGCAGTCGGCTCATCACCCACTACGCCACGGAGGCTGTCAATGTCAATATTGTGTTATTAATTATAGTAAAATTGTGTTAATGAATTTATATACGGTATGTATTACCAATGCCTAGTCACTTAATTTCCTTTTATGTGTCGTAAACTCGTTGTGTCACAGTGTTAGTAACCATTCTCCTCCACTTGACTGTTTCTTATGGTATTTTTGGTCAATGTTTGGAAAAGTTTGGGTTCGCTAAGGAAGAACAAAGTCGCGGGCGGTCAGCTAGTTTGTATATAAATTTTACGCGCTTAAATATTTTATTCAATATTCAATACATTTTATTGTTCTCACGTATATATCATAAATACACCGAAGCCGTAGTAGTAAAAATCGCCAACAATGCCTTTCAAAAAGCTGTTTGCCTCAACTCAGTTTTGCAGTTGTAGTGCTCAATTATTCGACTTTCCGCTACGGACCGAACATTTGACTGCTGAAGAAAAGTTTTAATTCACTGCTTTGAAAACTGCTTCTTTTTGCGCGGAGTTGGAAATTACTTCTGACTTAAATAGCTTGCGTATTTATATGTTGCAGTTTGTATTTTGTAATACATTGTTATCAGATTTAGCGGTCTTAAAAACATAGTTAAAATGTGTTTTTATTTAAAAAAATATTTTATATTGTGTTATTAATTAAAATAAAATTGTGTTAATTAATTTATATACGGTAAGTATGTATTATTTCCTTTTATGTGTCGTAAACTCGTTGTGTCACAGTGTTAGTAACCATTCTCCTTCACTTGACTGTTTCTTATGGTATTTTTGATCAATGTTTGGAAAAGTTTGAGTTCGCTAAGGAAAAACAAACAAAGTCGCGAGCGGTCAGCTAGTTTGTATATAAATTGTACGCGCTTAAATATTTTATTCGATATTCAATACATTTTATTGTTCTCACGTCTATCATAAATACACCGACGCCGTAGTGAAAAACGCGAGCAATGCCTTTCAAAAAGCTGTTTGCCCCAACTCAGTTTGCCCTTGTAGTGCTCAATTATTCGACTTTCTGCTGTAGACCGAACATTTGACTGCTAAAGAAAAGTTTTACTTCACTGCTTTGAAAAGTGCTTCTTCTTGCGCAGAGTTGGAATTGACTTCTGATTTAAATTGCTTGTGTATTTATAAGTTGCAGTTTGTATTTTGTAATTGTTATTTGTAATTGTTATAGCGGTCTGTATTTGGTACTAGCTTCATATTTTTTACTGAAGCAATAACAATGATCATTGGTATATTAAATAATTTACAACTACTTATATAAAAAAGGAAAAAATAATATACATATTTTACAAAATGTATATGCCATCCAAAAGACCCGATTGCGGTATGGTCCCCAGAACGCTGGCAGCATTACCTCTTTGAATTAAAAGGCTAATTTTTTGTGCAAAATAACTGCCAGCCCTCTGGTCACCCGAAGCGAGGACAAGTCTGGTCGACATATCTTTGAAGAATTTTTTCATGTCAGCCGACCATGGACCCAACGCCTCCATTGCAAGCGCCGTAAATTCATAATGTTCCGTTTTTGCACAATATTTGCGGCGCTAGAGACTGAGCATGGTCGGCTGCGGCCCCTGCATTATTGCATGTTGCTGGTAAATGTGAAGGGGCCAAGGTGTCAACACAAGTAACATCCCATACCAGGGCCCGAACAACACGCCATGGCACCAGTGTCGCCCCATCAGGTCTCTTACCATCATCTCTATACATACCAGTTGGTTCTAAAGAAGCTGGTATAGAGACGGTGGCAAGAGACCTTCGGATTAAATCATTGATAGCACCATGGCGATATAAACGGCCGGCGCTCCTGGTACAGGATAAACCATGTCGACCAAAAGAATCCACACCTCGGCCACATGAGCAATGATGAGTTTCACAAAGTTTGGCGCCGAGACGGAGACCTATTGATATTCTCAGAGTAGACGGGTCTAAGATAGTTCCTAAATTATTGGAGGGTAGCGCGTGTAACCAATGGTCAGAGTAAATAGCGGTCTTAAAAATGGAGTTAAAATGTGTTTTTATTTAAAATTTTATTTTATATCGTGTTATTAATTATAAAAAAACATGTGTTCATGAATTAATATACGGTATATATTACCGTATAGCGTTATAGCCACTAACCCGCATTTCCACCAACCCGCATTGGAGCAGCGTGGTGGAGTAAGCTCCAGGCCCTCCCAATGATGGGGAGAGACCCGTGCCCAGCAGTGGGACGCAAAAAGGGTTGCGGCCATATATTACCGATCTAGTAATTTATTTGCGAAGCGCGCATGGCGCGGCAGTTAGCAAAACGATATATGCAACTTAAGCCAAACGGTCGGGTGTGAGATGGGTGACCGCTATTGGCAAAAAAATTCATGCGCGTTTCCGTGCTTCTTAGGGCACATTAAGCCGTCGGTCTCGGTTGTTGTTGATAGATAACAGTCTTTAAACCTTGTCGGAGGCCTTATGAGCGGTATGAAAACATCCGACAGCGGGTTGGCCACTGTGTCTTCATGTGTATTAAGCTAAACAACGGAATAAAAATGAAACAGTGGCAAATATTGTGTTATGTCAGATTTTCAAAAATAGTACATACATATTTGCTATTAGAATATTCAATAAATTACCCATACATTTCAAACAATTATCAGGTAATAAATTTAAAAGAGAACTAAAGCAATGGCTTATAAAAAAAGTATACTATAGTATAAACGAATTTTTTGATGACGTGCATTAAAATGGTTTGGGGAGCTTCCGCGTAAAATATTAACTCTAAACAATGCCTGAGAGTTTTTTTTCCGCCGGCTTTTTTTCTCTCATTGACCCAGTGGTGGGTAGGCATCAAAAGCCGATGATCCGTTAAGAATATTCTTAGCGGATCTTAAAATAAAACTATTTGACTACTTAGCTATTTAATTTTAATTAGTAATATAATTGATGATTAAACGAACTTACCTTAGTGAAGTTCTATCATAATTACACGAGCGCTTCATCCGAAGAAATTAGAATAATTGTAGTATCGCGTTACTACTCGCCAATCAACACTATAGTTTAAAAACATATATATATATATAAAATGTTTGAATAAAAACCTCATTTTTATGTTTTGTACTGGCAGCTCCTAGTATCCAACGTTACAGCCAACTGTTACTTCAAACGTCATTAAGTTGAAAGAAATAAGCAGAAGAAAACAAACCGTTGAGTGGAATAGTATGATCAATGCAGTCTTAAATAACTTTAAGAGGGCATGGACATGATCCAACGTTTCCACCTAAACTGAAAGAAAATAATATTTCTTAGTAAGGGCTCTAGTATGGGGAGGGTGGGTTCTAATTTCTTCGGATGAAGCGCTCGTGTAATTATGATAGAACTTCACTAAGGTAAGTTCGTTTAATCATCAATTACACATCGAGCTTCATCCTCGAAATTAGAATAATTGTAGATCTTGAAAGACGGAAATATTATTTTATTTAGTCAACTGAAATAATAATAAGAATAATTATTTATTCTAATTTAATAGACTTGAAACTTAAAATACTTCGATTGCTGTCCAAAATAGACAATGCAAAGTTTCAACAATGCAAAACTTCTATTTTGACTAAATTTAATAATTTCTTTATCATAAAACTTTCCAAACAGATGCATTTAATCCATCCAGCAGAACTTCTAATTAAATCAATGCTTACACCAGCTGCATACATGCTAGCATGTCGGGTGTAACGAGCATAGAATATGTGTCAATTCAGCTTTCGTAAAGAATAATCTTTATTTATTTACTAAGTGTGTGATTATTAACAGATTTGTATGGTTTACGAATACCATAAAAAAATATTAAAATTTACTGTCAATGATTTTTTGACTTCCAAATAAATTAAAAAAGCATATTTCAGACTTTATATTATAAAAGGGAATATTGATTTATGGCTGGTTAGAGCCTGGTGTGGAAGTTTTAATAAAATGTTATCATTTTGGAGATTCTAAGTGAACGATGAATATTTTGAATTTTTACGATTGAAAAAGTCTGAATCCTACGTGCTAGAGCTATTAATGTCAGAACTTTTTAAGCTGACTGATCAAGTGGTGAGTCGTTGTTAAGGTGGATATATACTATTTGATAAATAATATAAAACAATGGAGGTATCCCTCGTGACATTGTATTTTCGTATAAATGACCTAATTATACAAAAAAAAACCTCTTGAAACAACTGTCAGTGAGATCATCAGAACTGACTCTATTAGAGATAATGCGGAACGATAAGTATTGAGTGTTCCATATTGAGACCATAATTTATAAAGATTTGTAAGGAAAAAAAATATATTGGAATTGACGGTTCGTAACTATGCACAAAAGATCAATTACGGGTCGTAGTAGGCTTAGGGATGCGCCCTTCCTCACGAAACCAAACTATTTATATTACTTATTTGCAACACAAATAACTAAGTAGCGTTTAAATATGGTTGAATATTGTTTGATATAGCTATCCGATAGGGATGCATAAATAATATCTAATGAATTTGATTTTGATGGTACTCTTCGTCTTGAAAAAAGACTGATAATATTCCGGTAATAACTTTGAGTTGTGGCGGTGTGGACCAACTCTTGGAAACAAATGGTAATAAGTACTATATGAGGAGGTACAAGTATAAGAAGCTCTGATGCTAGTGACTTGTTAAATAAAGGAAAGTGAAGGCCAATAAGGAGCTACTTGGAGCTCCTTATTTCCTAAGCTCTGTCAGTAACATTTTTCCTTTACACTTTAGCAATATGATACGGGAATAAAATCATAAAACTTAATTTTAATTCAGTAAATTGTAAAGGCATTAATCGCATACGCCCCTGGATCCCGGTACCAAGAAACATATTTAGAGTCCAGTGGTATTACGGTTTATTTCTAGTTTAAAGTTAAACAATTTTAACGAGCATTTTTAAAAGTCTGTGGCTGAATGTAACCGCCTCGATCACGCGACTGCTTAATCGTTATCTTAAAAACTAACATATGAGGCATATATACCTAAATATGTTTCAGATTTCACAAAATGACCAAATTTCTTTAGTTAGTATATTGAGATGTGGAAATCTTAAACCGCCCATACGAATGATATGCGATGTCGCTGTTGTGATATCCGTTCTTAATAATATTTGACAGTTATATAGTTTGCAGTGACGTGCAAATATTTTTAATCCAAAATATGCACCCAATAATTTCAGAAAATATATATTTTCTGGTTTATCTATAATCTATTGCCCGTTTGCAGTTCTTCCCTCAAATACGAGTTATACCTGAGTTGTCAGTCAGATTTGCTAGCATCCAAGAATATTTCTAGAGTGTAGATAGCTTCTCTAGTTCGATTGATACTATTATTCATAGATCTGATCCACCATTTAAGAACGGCTTATATAAATCAGGTTAGTTCATGTAAGGGTCATAAACATCGTCTGACTGTCGAAGAACGAGATATTTATATCTTTCAAATTGCTTTGTGTAAAGCTAAACATATTGAACGCCAGAAGATGCAGAGGTAAGCAGACCAGTAACACGAGCAAAATGACGTACGAGTATAGTGCATCGCTGTTACTTACTCCATTTAATAATTCAGATCGAATTTTATCAATTTTGAATCAAATAAATATATTTGAAAAGTTTCTGAATCAACTATGATAAGTGTACTTCTTAGACGGAACTAAGCAACTTCTTCAGTAATAAACAGACGTAGAGATTCGAATAAAGTTCTGGTTTGTGATATATTCGCTATACACGTACAATCACGGTAATTACTTGCGATGTCACATAACATATTATAAATATGTAGTAGGTAGGTGTCATAAAGGCCGTAATACTGACAACCGGTCAATACGTATGGAGCTTTACTTAAACCAAAAAGTAGCACATTGAAATTTTGTAATTAAAAATGTATGCGTTTTTTTAAATCCAAAGAAGCCATGAAATAGCTCCTTGAAATAAATTTGAGTTCTAAGATCCTCTAATTTAAAATGTTCTGTTGTAATAAACTTATTCAATGTTTACAAATTTAAGATGACACGAGAACGGTCAGTCTCTTTTAAATTATAAAACAAGTAGATAAGAATTGATCTTTTTGTGATTTACATTCGTAAACAGCACCAGAGTTCAAAAAGTCAATTGTAGCTTCTTCGAACTGAATAATTTCAGTTTTTGATATACCTAGCAGTGAAGTAGAAACGTGTCTTTGTACGACTACTTTGTAAAAGGGAATCTTGTTTCTTCAACCAATGTTAACATGGTTGGACCATTAGTTATGTGATTGATTGATTGATCATACGAAAAGCGACAGTCTCCCAGAAGAACATACCTGGTAAAGCGACGCTAATATGGGCGTTGCTTGGATCGCTGCAGTGTAGTCAGCGGCGGCGGTGGAGGCGGCAGTGGCGGTGCCAGCGCGGTCACCTCATGGGCCGGGTACGGCTGGGAATACGGGCGGCGCTGAGGTGGATGAGTATATACGCTGCAGGCCCCTGCCTTCACCTGGATGGTTGTCTGATGCTTCCCGGCTGAGGCTTGATGTTTAAAGCCTAAGCTTTGTCGTTTCTCTAGGTTTAGATACCTGAATATCTGAGCCTGATTTACGAATGGCTTTGACAGCTTTAAGGGCGTCGGCCATTGCCTCACCGAATCAATTTTTGTTTCATATACTTAACTGAAATTTTATGTCTTTTTAATAGATGTACATATCAGCATTCGTTTCTTCATGAATTCACTATACTAAAGATCACATAGGAGCTGAGCATCATTGAGCAGTGTATTTTTAATAGATGGATCCTTAATATCCAAATTAAACATTTTTGTGAAGGCTATACCAATGCAGGCAATAACCGGAGTTATCTGTTTAGTTTGTTTACCCTGAGATGTACAATTTTTTTATACCATCATATTTGACAGGGCATCTTTTATTTCAGGGTGAAGTTATGGTGTAGCCAATTTAAGGCACATAATGGGCACTAAAATGCTTCTCAAGAAGAGTCCTGCGTCCTTTGTAAGGCCCGAAATCGCAACATGCTCCCACCTCAGGCCAATGTCTTTTTGGATTGTGTCACTTGTCTCCTTAGTATCAGTAGGTGATTCTCCCAACAGTTGAAAGATATTACTATCCAAAAACAGGGCCGTTCACATCTGCGACAGGCTCTGCAATCAGCACCAAATTCAAATCTGAAGTGGTGTCATAGATATAATAACATATTCAAATTGGTTCTTGGCCAACTGAAATAGTGCATAAAATATTTCTATTTTATTACTTTACACTTGTGCTGGTTGAATCCAAACCATGTTTAAAAACATGGATTATATTTGGATTTCTGGATACGAAGAACAAAATTATTTACAAAGCAGTAGTCGATAAGTTTTTGTTTATGTCGTATTATTTTTTGCAGCAGATGGAAGGTTACAGTTAAACGTTAAACATTCATACAAAATTATCTACAAGGCATATTAAATGCCAAGTTTTTGTACTACTTTGAATGTTGTTCTGTATTATTTCAATTGATAAGGTTACAGTTTAACTTAACATAAAACATTCATACAAAATTATCTACAAGGCACATTAAGCGTCACATTGTGACTAATGATGCCAAGTTTTTGTATTACTTTGAATGTTTAAGTCTTATTGTTATAATAAAACACATAATAAAGACAATCTCATCTAACAAGTACCGTTTGAACTGACTTTTCATAGTATTAATAGTAGAAATTAATCTATAGAAAGTCGATACAAAATGTATGAAACGTCAATAGGAGTATAGCTATCAGATTTGATAAAAAAAACTGTAGATATTTTATCATACGGATTTAATTATATTGAAAATTAATAGCTGCGAATATGAAATTGAATATGGAAAATATTGATTTAAATACCTTCAGATAATAATAACATCGGCACTCTCCGAACTTAACCGACAATATCATTTGCGCTTACGGAGTCTTTACTCAATTTTCTGTACCTTGCGTCTAGTATATTTCTCGATATCCTTGTTGTACTTTCTTTTTGGCATAATTATTAGATAATTTACACAAATAATGATTTATAAAATTATCAAAAGTGTTGATCAGCAAAGCACTAAAAACACGAATGACGTTTGAAGTAACAGTTGGCTGTAACGTTGGATACTAGGAGCTGCCAGTACAAAACATAAAAATGAGGTTTTTATTCAAACATTTTATGTATATATATATATGTTTTTAAACTATAGTGTTGATTGGCGAGTAGTAACGCGATACTACAATTATTCTAATTTCGAGGATGAAGCTCGATGTGTAATATTGTATGCCAGAGCATGGTAGACTGTTTAAACTCTTATAATAATTTTAAACATCTAACTGTATGTATGTAAACAGTCAACAATAAAGTATTTTCATTTCATTTCATAAAACTTATATAAATACTGTATTTTAACTGCAATATCTCCTATGTAAAATCAGCTAAAACAACGAAATTGGCAAAATTTCGTATACTTACGGCCTCTTAAAGTAAGTCGTCAGTTTTATAAGGATACAATATGTTTTTTTTAAAATAGGTACAACCACTGAAAACTACAAAAGAACTCTTCTATTTCCATACAATTGATAAGTTAGAAATTTCCCATTTTAAATATTAATTATTGAAACCATAAATACTAGAAGCAATAAAATTAAGTTTTTAACAAAAAAATAGTACCGACTTCAAACGGTAAAAAAAATATTGTTCAGTGCCTACTTCTTCTTGCTTATGCTAATTACTCTTAAAACTATTTTTGGAGTCGGGCCCTTACTAAAACGTCGTACCATTCGTTCTAAATGGGCACCGACAGTACAGACAGTGGGACAGTACCTACATCTTCTTGCTTATGGTAATGACTGTTAAAACTATATTGGAGTCGGTGCCCATTCAGAACGACTGTACCTTTCGTTCTGAATATTTACTACAACAGGACATTTTACTATGGGCCCGACTCCAAAAATAGTTTTAAGAGTAATTAGCATAAGGAAGAATAAGTAGGTACTGAACAATTTTATTTTTACCGTTTGAAGTCGGTTCTATTTTTTTGTTAAAAACTTAATTTATTTCACTCTTTTTAGTACTTAACTTTAATAATTCTGTACATATGTATAAGCATAGTTGGAAAAAATTTCACTTAACTTCTAAATGTTAAAGAGATTTACCTTTTATTATCATGTTTATCTAATAGCCATCTTATAGCCTGAAACTACTATCAGTCCACCTGAACCTATAAATTAATCAAAGAATTTGCTCTCAGCTCCTAACCTTTGAGGAGTTGTACCTTCAATCATCAGCTTAGCAACATCAGGTGATAATTACCGGACATAAATATTTGTATTATGTTAAAAAAATATGACTAAAAGAATGTGTGTGCCTATTAAGTTTCAGTGTTTCCCTCGATTTCCCTAGTATCACATCATCAGATTTTGACATGGTGACAGTTGGACCACCTAAGGAGTATAAGGTTTTGAACAAAAAATACATACTGAAAGTTTTAGGAGTGTTAGGAGTTAAGAGCAAAGAAAATTTGCTCTTAACTCCTAACCGTCGTAGTACCTTCCATCATCAGCTCAGCAACATGATATGATGATAATTATACACAAATGTCTGTTTTGCTTTAGTAAAAATATGAAAATCATTTGTTGTGCTATAAAATTTGAATGTTCCCTTCGAATTCTCTGGGATCCCATCATCAGACTTTGACTTGGTGACAGTTGGACCACCTCAGGAATGTAAGATTTCAAACAAAAAACTATTTATTGAAAGAATTTGCTCTCAACTCTTAACCGTCGTAGTACCTTCCATCATCAGCTCAGCGACATGATATGATGATAATTATACACAAATGCCTGTTTTACTTTAGTAAAAATATGAAAATCATTTTGTTGTGCTATAAAATTTGAATGTTCCCTTCGATTTCTCTGGGATCCCCATATCAGACTTTGACTTAGTGACAATTGGACCACCTCAGGAATGTGAGATTTCGAATAAAAAACTACTTATTGAAAGAATTTGCTCTCAACTCTGTCGCAGTACCTTCCATCATCAGCTCAGCAACATGAGATGATGATTACTATGCACAAATATCTCTTATGCTTCAGAAAGTATAAGAAACTTAATGTGTGTACCTATAAATATGTGTGTACCGATTTCCCTGGGATCCCTGATTCATCAGGATTTCATGATTGAAATCCTGATTTGGTGACAATGGGACCACCTCGGGAGTATAAGCATACGAACAAAAAAAGAATTTTGAAAATCGGTTTACAAACGGCGGAGTAATCGGTGAACATATATAAAATAAAATACATACAGCCGAATACAGTACCTCCTCCTTTTGGAAGTCGGTAAAAAATAACTTTAAATCAGGTATGAGTTGTTTACATTTACGTAGACCATTGTATGTGTTTTGTAACGTATTCCTTTAATATAAAATTGATGGAAGGGCTTTAGCATTATTGTATCTTTCAACCACATCACCTCAAAAGGTATCCTTTGATACAAATCTGGGTAATTCATTCTTTATTCATTGTTTGTTCCGGTGTAAATACCGGTTTTGGGACGGCAATGACCGGGTTGTGACTCTGAGGGATTACTTTTAGGGTTGCTTAAAAAAAGTTGTATATATTGTAAGCCAAAATATGAAATCTCGAAAACGGCCGGACGTTCAATGATGAAACTTGGCAGAGATGTGGATTATAGCAACTAAACATCTGCTTAGAACGGATTTTATGATAGGACTGAATAAAGTGGTCTGAAGGCTCTTGTATCTTTGTATAAAGTCCATAGTTTTTTGTGCTCCAAACTTGAAATTCAGTAGGGAGATAATTAATAGTTAGTAGACATCCCTTGCTCTATGCGTCGTCATAGCCTTAAGATGTTTTTGTTGAAATATATACGATACGTAAAATATATTTTAAATATGTTTTTACTCCATATAACTAATGGGCTTAGTAATCCTCTTTTGTAATCATCTACGGACTCATAATATCAACTAACCAAGTGTGGGTTAGCGGACGTTACTCTTGAAAAGAGCAAACAATGAATAAAAAATAAATAGGTCGGTTAGGGAATGAACACGGGTTTTGCATCAAAGGAGACCCTTTCGGTATATTATAAAGAAGCGGTTGAATATGACAAATATTGTTGACAACCCTTTGATCAATATTAAAGATTGCGCAAATAACGTATTATAAATACGCGTATGAAAATGTTTACAGTATATCTTCTTACAAGTATTTAAGTCTTAAGTCAGAGGAACGAGATCGAACTCGGATCTCTGTAATATTATACGACCAAAGTTATTTATTATCGCGCTGGGTTAAATTGCCTTTTAACAAGCAGTGAATACCTGTACCCTAACTCAAAAGATTAACAAGAAATCCCTTAACGTCGCAACGCGGTCATTGTCGAACCGAAACCGGTACACCGGAACAAACAATGAATAAATAATGAATTACCCGGGGTTTGGAATGAATGCGGGATTAAGATCAAAGAAAAAAAAAGGATACAATACGTCAACAATATGTGCTGTTTGATCTATTTTAATGTGTTCTTGCAAAAAATATATTTTTTTCCGGCTGGATACTTTGACATTGAGCAGCGATAGCCGAGCGGTAAAGACCGCGGTTTCCGATACGGAGATATCGGGTTCAAATCCTTGGCACTAATGACAAAGGTTATGTGAGTATTTATGGCTGCTCCACGGTGATAGATAATTAATTACGATGTTTTCCTTCACCGTGCATGCTTGAAACTGAAACTAATTTCTAAAATTAACCACCCGTATGGCGCAATGGTTACAATGCTGGACTGCCAATCGGAGGGTCCCGGGTTCGATTTCTGGCGAAACAGAAATTTGAATGATGAGTTTATATTTCTGTTCTCGGTCGGTCGGTCTCGGTGTATGTGTTTCTGTCTTTGTATGTGTCCATGGTACCCACGACATAGGGTATATCTAGCCTACTGTGGGGCTATGAGTGTGAAACGTTATTTTGTTTAAATTAAAGGCGTGATGTATATTAATCTGCACTTGGCTAGAGTAGTGGACTATGGCCTAAATGCCACTCACTGTCCAGCGCCAGTAGGAAAAAAGTTTAAAAATAAAAAAGAGAAACTTTGACATTCTAATGGTCACCCATCTCACACCCGACCGTTTGGCTTAGTCGCATAGATCGCGTGCGTTCTACGCTAACTGCCGAGCCATGCGCGCTTCAAAGCAAACTTAACCGCTAACAAAAAAGGTGTCGTACAGTGACCTCTATACCGGAACAAAATTAAAAAAGAATACAAAGAATCCCGGGTATTAGAATGACATTAAAGGTAGGGTTAGATCAAAGGAGAAATTTTCATAAAAAATGTGGTTGTAACATACCATAATTTGTCGCTCTTTGATCAATTTTGATGTGGAATTAACAAAAGGCTAATTAAACATAATAAATAATTTTATATTTATTTATATTAAACTAGACGTTTCACCTCCGTTAGAAAGGATCAATAGCATGAAGTAAACATTTTCTTTAGGTTTATCCGCATTATTAGAGTTTTCACACGAATCTCTAAAGTTCTTGAAAATATTTTATCATCTATTTTCATCAGGGATAATGTAGAAATCTAATGGTAAAATATTTTTTTTAAATTGGTCCATTACTTTCGGAGCATTCAATGCAAACACACAATCAAATTGTTTCCCTATAGAATATTGGAAAAGATAAATTACTATCTGTGCCCCGCGGTTTCACCCGCGTTAATTGTTTTAAAGTATCCTATTTTACTTCTAATAACTCCAAGAATATATGTACAAAGTTTCATGATGATCGGTTGAGAAGTTTTCGCGTGAAAGAGTAACAAACAAACTTCCTTTCGCAATCTATAGTATTAGTAGGATACCTAGTGTTTTTTCCCGAATTTCAAAATAAAGTTAGGATAAGGATTACATAATCTAAATTTAGGCAGGTTGACATAATAGGTTCTCATTTCTGAGACGCATTTCCTTTAGATTTTTACTAGCACAAATACAAAGTTTATTTTTCTGAAACCAATTTTGATAAGATAGGCAAAAGATATTTTCATCCAACCCCGTATCCAATAAAAGAAGCTACACAAATCCACGAATGTAGAATATAGAGACAGAAAGGTCAAGGGCGAACCAGTAATAGTACCAGCTCAATTCGACGTTGACAAACTTTTCTTCGTTCCATTCACTAGGCATGGGGAAAATACTAAATAGTCAAATAACGTTACTTAAATTATAACATTAAGTATAAAATATATAGCGTACATAAATGGCATCATCCAGATTGACATCGTTACTTAAATAAATGAAAACAAATGATTAGGTAACTAATAACTCCACCAACTCGCATTGAAGCAGCGTGTTATAGTAAGCTCCAAGCCTCCCCAATAATTAAGAGAGACCCGTCCTCAGCAGTGGGACGCAGAAATCAAGGGTTGCCAATCCAAGGTAACTAATGGATGGTAATAAAAGTTTTTGTCTTTGGAACAGAATAATCATGTACCTACAAAAGTTACATAATAAAAGCACGTTATCAGCTAACAAAACCAGTCCAAACAAAAATATAAAATAAAGTTTACTAAGAGTGTGAAAAAAAACCGGACAGTGAATAAAATATTTTCATTTCATTTGATTTAACGAAATAACTATTTATAAACAGCATTATATACCAATGTATATTCTAATATCGGTTACAATAATAACGTGGTTTATAAATATTACGTTATTTAACAGTTACTGTTATCAAGGGAAATAACATTCCCATTGTTTCCATAAAGCGAGCGAATCCAAATACTAAAGATTAATGACACAGTTTGGTTTATGTCTCTGTAATATATTGTGTTTATTGCCGGGAACTAAATATTTGGTCGTCATTTTATTGATGAAGTTTCTAAGCTTTATTTCAAGATAGATTTATTACTTACGCTTTGGATTTTCACGGGTTATTCATGATATAATTGCTTTACTTATATTTAATGAAACCGTAGGGTTATCATGCGTAGTCTCAATAAAACATTTTTTTCTTTCAGTAATAGCGTTACAAGTCGTATTCTTATTTTGATTTCACTTAATTAGGATTTTAGTGTTATATAAATTACAGTGCTTGAGTGTTCAGTTTGAAAACATGGCGTTTTGGGTTACCACTAAAATCCAGGACACATTTTGGTAAAAGGTTAAAAGTTATAAACTGTTATTGATCCTAAATGATAAATGCGATTCCTATTTTTGTAACTTTTCCTCGCAATTGGTTGGTATTTTGATAGGCGAATTAGTAGAACCCAAAATAAACACTAAAATCCAGGACACATTTTGGTAAAAGGTTAAAAGTTAGAAACGGTTATTATACCTAAATGATAAATTCGATTTCTATTTTTGTAACTTTCCCTCGCACTTGGTTGGTATTTTGATAGGCGAATTAGTAGTAGAGATGTAAAACTTACAGCCGTATTCAAGAAGCTTATTTGCTTAAGTAAGCAGGCAACGCTATGCAAAGAGCGCTATTTGACGTGCGTTCGTTATATCAAGCCATCGATTCATGGCGACTTAGACAAACGCATAGTAGCAGGTTTCACTCAAATATCGTCTATGAATTCGTTTAGAGGACTCTATGCGTTGGCGAGGACTATAATATATGATACCTCATAGTATTGTTTATGTACAAAAACCCTGCAATATGGGTACCCAAAGTCGACGATCGGATCCGATCCGAAAAGTAAAAATAAATAAAATTAATAAACTAAAAGGCGCAATATGGCCGTACAAATAATGATAAAAGTAGTATAAATATAATAAAATAAATAACAGTATTTTAATGTACATTTTTATATTTGTAATTAGGTAAGTTATTAAAGGTAAATATGGCGAACCAAATGTATAATAACACCTTTTGTAAACACCCATATTTGTGCATATAAAAGTCTTTGTATAAATATTTTTATAAATACCTACGAGTGTTAGTCTACTACGCTAGCTAAGTACAAATGCACCTGTTACCTACGACTTTGGATTGACGGATGGCTCTCAAACATAATGGAACACATCGTAATTAAATTTTATAAGGATTTCCCTAACCAAGCAAATTTCTTTGTCACAGGTACTCGCCAGGGCTTGTACTCGGTGTCTCAGTCTCGCTCGGCAATTGTCGTCCTAAAATGACTATAGTTGATTAAAATCTGCAAACTTTTAATAAAACCAAACATTAAGCAGCTTGCAAGGAAAAGTAAATTCCAGTCGTAGCTAAAGTAAATATCGTAACTTCGTCGACGAAGTATAATGAGTGGTGCGCACTTTTCCGCTGCATTGTCGACAGCCCTGGAGACAGGAACTCGAAAACCTCATTGTAGCAGCGTTGCAGATGACTGGTAAACTTTGTTCCTTAGTTTGTTGCTATGTTTATTTCGAAATTTAAAAATTTGTTTCATAAATGGCGGTTCAAGTTTTTCTTTGTTCTTATTTCGAATATGTTCCTATTTTAAACTTTGTGCATTTGTGCTATAAAATAGAACATTATGGTAGAGCATCATATCACAATTATTACGTCTATCTGCCTACTCCATTTGGTTAAAATATTTTAAGGATTGTCTTAGTTTAAATTAGCAGAAATTTAAATCTCTATAAATTTATTTCTATAAAGTTTAGAATTTGTAAAGTTTGATTATGTTCAGATTTACAAAGAATTTAAATTGTTTCAATTTCCATGAAGAAGATAAAGTTTTATTTTTCAAATGTGTATTCTATAAAAATCATTAAAAAGATATTAAGCTTAATGTTAAAACATTAAGCATTTCAGTGCGTATTTTCGTATTACCACCTCAAAAGATTTGACACTTTAGATCCTGTTTCTCTGTCCATCCATCTGATTATCAAGTGCCTTGATCATTAACTTTTAATTCATAATGATATCAAAACTTAAATATGCAATCCCGTTAAGATACATAAAGCCAAATCCATATCTTATTGGGCATATTGAGCTCTCACAATGAGTGGAAAAAAATAAAGTAATGTAATGCAACTTGTATAAAATATATTTTTTGACTCAGTCTTCAATCCGATTCGCACTTGACCGACTTCCATAACACAGAATCTCAAGAGCCGTCTGCAACTAATTTCAACAGTCGCCTGTAATCAAGTGTCAGTTCGTTGTCTCTAAAATTCAAGGCAAGTAGGGTAGCCCAAGAGGAGATTTTTGGATATACTCGAGCACGTCAGATTAAGATATGGGGTTATATCCTATACCCGATTGATTACTCCCACGATTAAAAAAACTTTTTATATAAGTAACGTGTTTTTTTTATCTTACTTCCAGATATCAAAATGGTCACATTAGTATACCTCCTTAACGTTTGACCATTTCCATGTTATTAAAAAAAAAACAAAAAAAAACGAGATTGCCGAAATTTCATTTTTTTATTTTGTTGTTTCCATCCCACCTGCTAATTCACACTAAAACAATCATATTAGAGAAATAATACTTACTATGGGATCCGTAAGCCAGGCGCAACTTTCGTCAATAATTTCCTCTTAGATTTTCAATGATTTCTTCCTAACTGAAAATTTATCGGATGATAGTTTATATGTTACTTAAATTTTATTGGTTTTTAATTTTAGTACATTACTTAAAGTTTATATTTTAAATAAAAAAGTCAGCTGGCTATATCTTGGTTTAATCCTCGTCAGCTGACAGTCTGAAAGGTGTTAACACAGGAGGATTTACAATAGGCGATAGAGGCTTTCGGTTATTGCATCGCAGTTATTATATTTAGAAAATAGAGAGTTAACATCGTTGCGAAGAGAATGTATATTAACGCCACCTGTAAGAAATTTAAAGAACTGACATTACGACGTGATGTTAGTTTGCCGATTACATATTAATAAATAATTAAAAACTGAGAAATTAGGTATGGCCGCAACCCTTTTTGCGTCTCACTGCTGGGCACGGGTCTCTCCCCATTATTGGGAAGGCCTGGAGCTTACTCCACCACGCTGCTCCAATGCGGGTTGGTGGAGATGCGGGTTAGTGGCCAACCCGCTGTCGGATGTTTTCAAACCGTCCATAAGGCCTCCGACAAGGTTTAACGACTGTTATCTATCGACAACAACCGGGATCGACGGCTTAACGTGCCCTCCGAAGCACGGAAACGCGCATGAATTTTTTTTGCCACTAGCGGTCACCCATCTCACACCTGACCGCGCCCGTTTGGCTTAGCTGCATAGATCGCTTGCGTTCTACGCTCGCCGCCGAGCCATGCGCGCTTCAATTTTGTTTGCCGATTACATATTAATAAATAATTAAAAACTGAGAAATTAGGTATAAATAAATTAAAAGTCAGTACTATGAGCACAAAGGAATTCAGCTGACAGCTTCAGGTGATACTTTACTATATTCAGTCAGAAAAGTATCGGGACAGCGTTTTGATGATTGGAATATTCGTTTGCGTAATTGTATCGTTTCTGAAGGAGCGTACTCTGAAGGTGATAAAAAAAGGGTGAATAACAAACATTTTGAGTATTATTGATCTTTTCCCGGGAAAAGAAAGTACCGGACTTTCTTGACAGAGCTTTTAAAATTCCTCCCACTCAAACTGTAAAATGCACAAGGCCCTGATAACGCTCGAGTGAAGCCTTAATTAGCATCATGGGCTTCTTTACTAAAGGAAGAAGGGACACTTTGTCGAGTGTTTGTTAAAAGGTCAAGGGTGAACTGAAAGAGGCATGAATTTATTTTAAAGTTAACTAAGTGCTCGGAGGGATTTACTGTCTATTTCATAACCTATTTAAGAGCCGAGGAAGAAATATCTGTAAGTACTCTATTATATTTTGAGTAATTTCGGCAAAAAAGGATTCTTGTCTGTTTAAACAAACCATTTGTAACGACAGCGACAAGTCAGTCTTAAAATTTTATTTAGTAAATAGAAGTCAAAGATGATATAAATCTATACATATAAAATGCTTTGTCTTGAATGACTGACTGATGTATTAAGCCACAGCCCATTGTATGACGTAGGCATTCAATAAGAAAGGATTTTCCGAAATTCCACCCTTAAGGGGATGAAAAACGGTGGCAAAGTTTGTATGGGACAGCGTGATTCCTTGGTTCAATGTATTTCTGCATTAACATTCTTTAACACAAATTAATTGATCTAAGACTTATTTCGTATTTTATTGAAACTCATTTTCTAACGGGGTCAAAAAGGGGTAGAAAGTTTTTTTGGGGGTGATTTACAACAATACTCCTTAGTGCTTTTGATCCCATATAATAATAAATGTTCTTATTTGTACTACTGGTTCAAATAACAACATAATAGTGTTGAATTGTCTATTTATTGAGGAAGTTTTTAGGGGCATAAAATTAAAGACTCCGCGGACGAATGATGATGTATCTATATAATAGATGTAAAAGTATCTTTGTTAGTATGTTTGTCCTTCTTTTCCATCGCAGCGTAGCCTGCCAACGAATTAACCTGATTTTTTGTATGGAGGTAGTCTGTGTGCTGGAGAGTGATATTTACATAGGCTCCTTTTATCCGGAGAAAATAACTCATTATTATAAAAAAATGTAGTTCACGCCCTAAATAACGCGGACCAAAGGATTGTTGTTTTATTAATGAGAACTTGTTATTTTTTACTTTATTTAAATATAGCTTTCCGCCAGTGGCTTCGCCCGCGAGGACCCGTTTAATGGGTCCCCGTAGGATGAAAAATAGCCACTATGTGCTATTCCAGGCGTTATTGCTATATTAAAATCATATGCGTTTAGCCAGTTGCTTCAACCGCGTTGACCCTGTTACCCGTTTTCACGTAGGAATGAAGCATTTTCCCGCGGTAAGAAGTATTTATTCATCACAAACCTACAAAAATACAAATCTTTCTTCTTTATAATATTAGTATAGATTTATTATATATTCATTTATATGTTCTTTTTTCTTTGGTTTATTTCGTGTTTATTAATTGTCACAATAAGTGACTCGTCATGAATCAGTCAGTCAGTGTAGTCAAATATTTTTGACCTCCAAACGCATAATACACACATCTCACATTGCTTATTGATGAAAACAAAATGCAAAATATCCGTTTATTTCTGTCAATCAAGACTGTCAATCGAGGGGTTCGATTCCCGGCGAAACAGAAATTTGAATGATGAGTTTAAATTTCTTTTCTCGGTCTGGGTGTTTGTGTCTTTGTGTGTGTCCATGGTACCCACGACACAGGGTATTAATTACCTTACTGTGGGGCTATGAGTGTGTAACGTTTGTAACGTTTATTGTTTTTATTTAACTTTTTACCTGCCTGGACATTTGCAACCTGCCAATTCTATATTATTATCTTCTTTTTTACGTGTATATTGTTTCAATTTACTTAAAATCTTGTACTCTTATTCTTATTAGAAAGTCTGGTAATTACTTCACCACACTGTTCAAATGCTTGTTGATGGAAATTGTTAGATTTATAAATAACATAACAAAACTCTAAAAAGATCTGAAATATATCAAATTTTATATTCCAAACAACGCTCTTAATAGATTTTACTGAAAATAAAACATTTCAAACACCATGTTATTGCGTCCCAACTCAATCAAATAGACATCAAACCGCGTCTACATTCAGATAACGTTCCAGGGAAATGTTATTCCGGTAACGTAATCCGATAACAAGGCATTAGGATCAATCTTTACAGCTTAGAGACATCGCCATGTGTGCCAATCTATGAAAAGACGGGAAAAGTCTTGACGTTACTAATACAGGGATGTTTTTATAGTACGTTACAAATTATTTACTTTACGATTTGTTACTCTGAGGTGACGTCACTCGAATGTTATGGGAATGCACTGATATTGGTCTTTGTGTTAACAACTTGTTATGCACATAGTCGTATGACGTTATAATATTATGGCGGCTACTGTTCCGCTTGAAAAACTACAAATAACATAGTGAAAATCCCGAAATTATAAAATTTACTGCGTTCGAATGCCGGCAGACGTTAACCTGCCTTAAAAGTATTGACAGAGGATTTGTTTTTTTTTATTATCTTAAAGAGATTTCGTGATACTGTTAAACAAAAATATATAACAAACTTAGACTAAGAATAATGTACTTACGTAAAACAAATAACAAATACGAACTGTCTTGTTATTCTGACTGTGTCAAAGTGTAGAACGACACGGCACGAAATACAAACGTTTGACAGGTAAGAACCATCTAGAAGGGAAAAGTGATATACCTAAATAAAATAAATAAATAATAAAACATTATCGAGTGGACCAAATTGGGAATCTTAACCATTCTCCAATCCCCTTGAACACACACAAGAATTTTCATCATAATCCGTCGTGACGTTTAGAAGGAGTTCAGTCACATACACACGAACACAAGAAATATACATATATATATATTAAGATTTTGCTGTTTGATAACATAATAATAACATTTTACTTATTGCCTAAGCTATCTCAATTGTATATTTTTAGATTTAAGATAAAAATAGTCATATCTGTGGCAAATATTTTTACTGCATCAATTTCTAACGGTCCTACCAACAAGAGGCTACCAAGAGTCTCCGGAGTGAAAGTGTAAAAATAAAAGCTATCTGAGACTTTAGACTTTAGAGTTTGGTGTTGAATAATGCTTGCTTGATACCACTTTAAATAAAAAAGTCGTAGGTACTCTTAGGTAAAACGTACCAAAAGCTATGAATGGAGTTTTCTAAAACATTGCTGTATCATCTAGAATATTCTAGTACCTATATTCTACGGAATAAATTTTAATGGTTGTTTATGTCTAAGTCCTTTCAACTCAAGTACTCCATTACTTATAGGATTCTCTAAGTCTACGAAACACCATCCAATTTGTTTCACTAAAGCCGTCAATATTGATATAAGGGCTTTCCACTATATCTTCTGATTTACGGAGAATTCTGTAACTTGTCTCGATTGTTGTTTACTTACCAACGCTATCTGAGACTTTAGTCTTTAGACTTTAGAGTTTGGTCTTAACTAATGCTCGCCTGATACCACATTAAATAAAAAAAGTCGTAGGTACTCTTAGGTAAAACGTACCAATATTGATATAAGGGCTTTCCACTATACCTTCTAAGCCTTAGAATCTAAGGAGATTTACGGAGAATTCTGTAACTTGTCTCGATTGTTGTTCACTAACCAACTTTTAAAAAGGAGATTATCTATTCGATGTGCATGCTTGTAATATTGTCAGGGCTGTACAGTTTTTGGATATATGACTTTATATAAGCTTCTACATACGTGTGCCAAAATTCATAATTGTATGTATGTTTTTTATGTTTGTTCACGCATAACCCAAAAAGTAAAAGCTGGATTGAAAATATTTCGTTTTATTCGTGTTAAATATACTCCTGCATAGAGAAAGATCTTAGTTTCAACAAAATCAGTTCAGTAGTTTTTGAAATATCCACGTATTAGAAATGTAGGTACCTAATAGAAGTTAAAATAAAATTAGTTCCATTACGGTTGGCAATCGCTACAAATTAGTTAAAATGTTTAAATAAAAATGATTATTCTACTTATTTGCTATTTATAAAAAAATAACTGCTCTTGAACCCCGAAAAAACCGGCAAAATTGGGTCAAAAAAGTGTTTCATTCTACTAAAAAAATACTAAATCAACTGACACACACCATAACAACTTCAACGATTATTTTTGAGTTCTCTATATTTAAACTTACGGGTTTTAGAATTATTGAATACCCTGCAGTTTATTTAGAATATTCTAGTTATCTACGGAATATATATCTATTTACTTCCAAGTTCTTTCAACTGTAGTGGATCTCTATCACTTATACCTACTACGAAATAACATCCAATTTGTTACGCTAAAGCCGTCTTTATTGATATAAGAGCTTGCCACTTTATCTTGTAAGGATATTTACGGAGAATTTTGTAACTTGCCTCGTGCACTGTTTATTTTTTATATTTGTTCACTCTTTAAAAGAAAATATTTACTGCTCTTGTACCTCAAAAAGAAACCACCAAATTAAGGTTGAAATAACACGCCTGTAATTAAAAGTATACCGTTTTACTAAATATATTTAACACGCAAAATTACTGACAAATACTATAACAATTTTAATGATTAATTTTCAGGTCTTTTTAATTAAACTTAATGGTTTTAAAATCATTTAATAGCTTGCAGTTTATTTAGAGTATACTAGTTATCTACGGAAAACATATATGTTTATGTCCAAGTTTTTTCAACTGTAATGGATTTGTATTACTTATACTACGAAATACCATCCGATTTGTTAGACTAAAGCCGTCTTTATTGATATAAGAGCTTGCCTCTTTATCTTCTAAGGAGATTTACGGAGAATTTTGTAACTTGTCCAGTTTATTGTTTATTTTTTCTAATCGTTTGTAAACAGCAAACGTAAAGCAATGATAGTGTCTTATAGTGTTCTAAGATTGAGATTAATATTTCAAATTCAAGGGCAACAATAACGGGCAATTACGAACATTGACAACCGCAACATGCATATATCCTGCAGTGCCATTAACTAAAGAAATACAAATCTTAATCAGCGTTTAGCAGCCTAAGTTGTAAACGATATACCAACTAGGTTCGCAATAGACCGCGACAATTACACCAAAATACTATATCCGAAGTCTATGAACCGAAAATATCTTCCAAATTTTTTTCAATTATACTTACGCGACTGTTATGGCTGTCACAATGACAGCTTTTAGTTTTTTTATCTAACCACGGGTTGAATCGATTAGTAGTGAAATTGGCGTCACAATAACCTTCCATTGAAAATGAGATATTTTAAATTATTAAATTTATCAAACCATTGAATTCGTTGTATCACTGTAGTGTTTGTAGTAAACTATAACTATTGAAATAGCTATAAACACTGTCTCGTGCTCATGGTGTGGCGGGGCGTGCAGCGTTAGTACCGTGCGAACCGGGGGTGAGAGCGGGCGTGCCGCCTGCGCACATCGAGTGACCGAGCCAGTGCCATCGAATGTAGATTCATTTGTACGCTACAAATGGCGACGAGTATAAATCCTACCAGTATATATATTTTTTTCCCTCCTGGACATTGAAATAATAAAAAGGGGAAGGAAACAAGGAAGTGGAAAAAATTGTAAGTAAACATAAAATACAGTCATTGGATTGTTGGTTTATAACTGGAAGAATCATAACGGGAGTAAGTCCATTAATTACATTATATTCAAAAATTTAACTAAAAAATCTTATTTATCTAAAACTAAAAGACAATTTCAATTTCAATACATAATTGTCGTGACATAATTAACTTTCTTTTTGTTATACACTGTCATTATGTATTAAGTATAAAACCGGTGTACGTTACCCATAAAATATTAACTTTAAAATGACGATTTGTTTACAATATTTATTTTTAAAGTGTTTGGATTTGAAAATTTACCAATTTGTTAAAAGAATTTTAGTGTATGGCTCACAAAAGAAACCCACATAGTTACTATTCAAGAGAATGATCTTATTTCTAACCGGTATAAAAAGTATTTCAGGAATTGTATGGAATAACACCTGACAAGTTTAATTATATGAATATTGCAAGTAAGTAAGTAAATCTATGTATTTTCTTCTGGTTGGTTGGATATAAAAATAATTACATATATCGTTCAAGTTATTGGTATCATTATGAGTTGGTTTCGTGAATGTGTTAATAATTAATTTACATGAATGTCGTACTACTAACTAAATACCTACAACATTCATGAGAGATCTAATTCGTCTTACAGCTATTTTGTGGGATATTTGTACAGTACACAGTACAGCAGCAGTGAATATAGGTCGTAAATATATAATATTATATATTGTTGATTCAATCAGTAAGACTAGACGAATACATTCTAACCTTTAACTGGTACGTAAGTCGATGTACCTTTGAGTGAATAAATGATGTAAATAATCTTTTGGAATCACTATAATTATTTATCATTAATTATCACCAATCAATATGGTAATGCGTTATATATAAGCTTACAAATTACACATACCTAACTCATAAAGAAACAATATAATGTTATAACGATCTATATACAAATTAGATTGTGGTTTTTGGTTAAACGTGAATTCATAACATTCATAACATGTAGGTATAACAATATTAAAATATCGTTTACGATATTATATATAATTAATATTCGATATCACGGGTAAGAAACGGTATGGTGACTAGCTTTTGAACATTAAACACCTGCTAAAATAAATATTAGGGTGTACGAAATTACAAAATTTTAATGATCAGCAATAAGAAATGGAGAATCATTCTTCATACTAATATTGCAGGCGCGAAAGATTGTAGGTATGGATGTTTGTTGCTCTTTCATGTAGGAACGACTGATTGGATTTAAGTGAAACTTTACAATAATATAGCTTATGCAACGGAATAAAATATAAGCTACAATTTATAAAGATGTTTTGTGAATTGCCCAAAGTATGACGATGGGTGACAGGAGGGTAAGAAAAGTCTACCATCTATTCTGGTGTGCGCTGCCAAAGCCGCTGGAGTTGTACATGTGTGGTGTGTGATGGATGTGTTGTCTTGGATGGTCCTGCAAGGAAGCCCGCACAGTGTATCTCATGTGTAGGCCAATGTGGCCAAAGTGTGTAAGCCATTATAGCCAAAATAGTGAACCAACACTACAATAAAAAATTGATAATTTACTGACCTTTTCTAACGCGAGTGAAATCTCTAGTTAAATTATAATCAGAGAAACCTTTGAGGCAGGTTTTAAAATAACTACTCATACTATTATTGTATTCGTATTAAAGAATAAAGCTAAATCGTGAAATGCAATTAGAAATTTAATAGAATGAAAGATGTACAGAGTTCATATACATGTTCATATACAAAGCATACGCTTTAATAAATTAAACTTAACAAAAGTTTCATATCAGTTAAAGTTTCATATTACTATAAAGTTTTTATATTAACTATGATGAGTCTTTACAGGCACTAAATAGGCTATAATGCACCTACGTATACGTGAGTAGATTGGTGAAAGATAATATCTCAAAAGGCACCTTGAAGATTGTCAGCGGAGATCGACGTGGTTATTAAAATCTTAATACCTATACTGACTGTCAAGGGCGGTAAGTGGAAATATGTAATGAATACCATTTATCACAAGGTAATATGATAAAAACATTTCCCTTAGTGGTGGAGACGTTGATGGTGTCCATGGTATTTTACTGTATGTCTTAAGCGGACATAGCAACAATGTCATAAAATCAAAACTGGTTTTCGGAAAAGATGAAAGCGGACAGTGCTGAGTGAGTGAGTGTTCTGTTAGCTCGTACTGATTAGGTGCTAATCACAAGAAGCTATTAAGTAAAGGATAATAGTAGGGAACTGTATTGTCAGTTGATTAACTCTTTAAATTAGTGCAATGGTTATTGACAAATGTCTTCAAACTCATAATCTAATATAATATAATAACATAAAATTCTTCTGTCACAGTTTGTGTTTATTAAGTACTCCTCCGGAACGGTTTGACGGATTTTGGTGAGGTTTAATATGTAATATATACCTATATTCAGTAGCTGTGAGAATATGTTTATAACAGATTTTTATACCCCTAAGTGTTGAGGGTAGCCCGCCCCAGACATTTTGACGTGGTGCGGGGTCAGCTGGTAAATAAATAAATAAAAAACTACACCTTTATTAAAATGATTTATTCATAACATAATATACCTAGCTGAAATTCTAAAAAGATATCTGTTAACAAACAATGAAAATTTTTGATTAGTTTATTGATTTTATTTGTATTAAATCAATCAAATTTTCGGAAATATGTATAAAATACAAAATTTGTCTAGAAACAAATGATTTGTATAATGTTACCCAAGGCAATAATAGTACAAAGTATTCTCAAACTAAATAAATGTATGAGATTCAAGGTAACAAAGGTAATACCTATTTATCAATAGCGCATTAGATAAAACACTCTCAAAATATTTAAAGCTTGTTCATAAAAAATAAAATAAAAATAGTACAAAGTATTCTCATAACTAAATAAATGTATGAGATTCAAGGTAACAAAGGTAATACCTATTTACATATCAATAGGGCATTAGATAAGGCACAGTCAAAATATTTAAATCTTCTTAGAAATTCTGGAATTTAAGCGAAATACTAATATACGTTTTGGTTATGATGTTACGAGTTTGATACAGTATGCGAGTTAAGCTAGGTAGCTTAACTCGTTAGGTACTCGCACACGGCAAAGTAACGACAGTCAATAAGCCGTTTATTCTTCGCGTGCAGTTTGGTATACGCCCGTACAGAGTCTTGTTGTTGAGAATTGTGGTTCGGAAAATGAATGGAAGGATTTGAAAACAACTCATTTTAGAATAGAATAGAATAGAAAAATGTTTCTTTCTTCTTAAAACTACAAAATGCATACAATAAAAATATTATATAGGGTCACAAACATAACAGTGGCATTGTTGTAGTCTATTTGAGAAAAAGGACTGCACTCAGCCTGCTTGCAGCCAAAGACTACAACACTGATTTTCAGTGTAGCCTGTTGGTATTCACGTAGTTCAAACAGCGAGTGAGCATTATGACTGTAAATAACTTAATTATACAGAATCAATTACAGTTTACTATATGCTTAAATTTAATATCTGATAAGTCTAAATAAAAGATATTTATTATTTATCTGAAACAAACAGGGCAGTTTAGTTATGGGGTACAGGGTTTTTTTTATTGCTTTTAATTTGTAAACCACTATTGTAGTTTATTTTGGGTATACAGTAAATAAAGTTTAAATCTTGTTCCACTAAAGGTACAATATACTAATGATTGATTTGGAACTTATATTCCAATGTAGCAGTGTCGGGATCATTGCCGGAGCCACCGCCAGGGGGGCAAACGGAGTATACCCGTAAAAAATAAATAATATGGGGTCGATTCTACAAAATTAAAGATTATCTAAATGCTAATATGTAATATTGTGCGTAGTTTTCTTACACGTAGTATTGTGGTGAATATCTCTGTGCTGCCTATGGTTGTGTAAGTAGGCAAGTATTTAAAGAAACATCTGAGAAAGAACAAAGTGCGCATACAGTTGCGCGCATGGGTGTTATGATACCGTTGTAATGTAGAGTGCGTTTGTTGTCCCCTTTTGCAAGGGTCCACTTAGCGGAATCCAAATCGCCAAGCGCAGTCGCTGTGGCCCAGTTTATTTGCTGTAGTTGTAGAAGTATTTCTTCTTGTCGCTGAGCAGAGACCGTTTCGATTTCACTTGTGGGGCTGGGCTTGTGCCTTGGTTGCGGTTGCCCATGGTTCTCTACAGTTTTCCCGAACTGTTTGATACGGTAGGCCCGTTCCGAACCTACTGCTTGCGTTGTGTGTACGTGTGGTTATGTAAGTCGTGAACAAAAGCCGCGATCTTGTCACCGATGGTGGACTTGGTACCTGTTTACGCGTTTTGAGGTTTGCTGTGCGACGCTTGGTTGGCGGGATCTGGGTGTACAAAGTCGTAACAACACCATTGTTGTTTATAATAAAACACCCCCCATTAAATTGGAAAACTTGGTACAAAGATACCTCCATTAAATTGGAAATTTGTGGTACAAAGGTACCTCCATTAAATTGGAAATTTGTGGTACAAAGGTACCTCCATTAAATTGGAAATATGTGGTACAAAGGTACCTCCATTAAATTGGAAATATGTGGTACAAAGGTACCTCCATTAAATTGGAAATATTTGGTACAAAGGTACCTCCATTAAATTGGGAATGCATGGTACAAAATTACCCCCATTAAATTGGAAATATTCTGTACAAATTTACCCCATTAAGAATTAAGAAAAAAAGAAGAATTAAGAAAGTAAGATTACAGAAGACGTAAGGCGTGGGACTCGGATTTGAATGAAGAAGACAAAGGATTATGGAGGTAGAAGACATAAGGCGTGGGACTCGGATTTGAATGAAAAAGACAAGGGATTATGGAGGTAGAAGATGTAAGACATGAGACTCGGATTTGAATGAAGAAGACAAGGGGTATATAAAAAGAATAGAAGGCTAATGGGAAGCTGTAGGTGAAGACTGAGTGAAACTGGAAATCTTGAAAACAATTTAATGAGATTTTGAACGGATCAAACAAATTTAATAATTATTCATTGGGAGTATGTTTACTTACAAAGTAAAAATAATAAAGTTTTTGATAAGAAAGGGATGTAGTGTTTGTAGTAAACTATAACTATTGAAATAGCTATAAACACTGTCTCGTGCTCATGGTGTGGCGGGGCGTGCAGCGTTAGTACCGTGCGAACCGGGGGTGAGAGCGGGCGTGCCGCCTGCGCACATCGAGTGACCGAGCCAGTGCCATCGAATGTAGATTCATTTGTACGCTACAATCACCCTTTCTAACGTGTTTCCCACAGGTCACATTTAATGGTCTACTAAGCTAAAGTGATCGGTGGAGGCAAACTCTAAGACTTTTCCTTTGTAGTAAAGGATGTGTGAAGTTAATCCCGGTTGTTATCGATAGCCAGAGGTCGTTAAGGGCAGTTTAAAAGGGTCTGCCAACGAGTTGGTCAGTACCCTTTATCTTCATTAGTCTCAAAAGCAGTATGGTGGAGTATACCTCTTTACTTAGTGTTAAAGAGGTAAGATCCTTGCCTTGTCCTGTGGGAGCGAGACTTAAAAATGTCTTAGGTAAAACAAGTAGTAAATAATTAACACATAGCCTTCATTACAGCCTAAATAATTGCATCCAATGCCATTTAAAGTAAAACACACGGACATATTTATAATTTTTGTAAGAAATTTTTATTCTGGCCCGGATTCATCCGCTTTTGTACAATTCGTTCGGATCTTAAAATAAGACAACATGTTATCTATATACATATAAGTAAGAAGTGATAAGTGAAGTGTAGTGGTGGAGGAGAATTAAGTGAAGAGTAAAAAAAGTCACTGACCGGTACATTTGAATGGTATGTTTAGTATAAGTTTTTGAAGTAAAAACTTCTTTAGCGGCGTTGTGCACTTTTTTTGGGATGGGTAAAAAATGTTAAACTCGCATCAACTACACGTGGCCTGATCGAAAATTCGTAAGACGGAGGGGTGACAGCTGATGACGGCTCGACAGTCTATACCTACTTGTAAAATTCGTTTATATCAAGTATTTAAAATATGGACATTGGACATTGAACAAAGTGCATCTATAAAAAAAAGTGACGAAGAAATAGAGAAAGAAAATGAGTGAGTACTTTATAAAAATACAAGATAGAAATTAATACTGATAATTCAAGCAATTCGTGCGGAATTATTCCCTAACGATTCCAAGACATCAAAAATGCACAACGTTAATGTTTTCACTTCTGCCGGCACTCCCGGAGTGCAACCCGTTGTTTATAATAATTTATAATAGATTTTTTTTAATGGAGTAGCAGACGAGCGTGCAAGCTACGTGGTGTTAAGCGGTCTGCAGCCCATGGACATCTACATCCAACTTCAAGCAAGGTAAGCCTTGTCTGAGGTCGTATGCAGTTGAGCTGCTACTCCGGAGGCTGGTGGTCGCTTATGTAAGTGTGGCCGGCAACTGCACCTTTCCACCGAATTACAATAGAATTGGTTCACGGCAAAAGTGGGTGCAGCGGTGGTACATCCCCGAGCGAACCATAATAGTTCTACCACCTACAGATAATCTGCAGCACTAGTATAAAATATCCGGTAAATATATTAATAACAGCAACTAATGTTTTAAAATCAGATCTAGTACGTACTCAGTTCCATAATCAAACTTCAATAGGTACTATTGTTATTTCAAACAATACAAAACGCGAAACGGAAGTGTCGGTGTCAGTCCCACCCCCAACAACATAATTTAATTCGTCAGTTTTTGCCCAAATCGGTTACAGACCCTGATAGACAGTTCAATTAACAGTTTCTTGAAATTTTCTGTGAAAATCACTTTTCGAATTGATTCAATTTGATAAAGATGAAGTTGTTATTTCAAATTGTACTTTTGTTTGTTATACTTTGAATAAATTAATCCATCATTGTCTTCAAACCATCTTAACAACTTGGTTGAGACGACCCTCCGTTGTCTTTCCTTTCCAATTATAGTTAACTAGCGGCCGCCCGCGACTTCGTCCGCGTGGACCGCTGTCGGATGTTTTCAAACCGCCCATAAGGCCTCCGACAAGGTTTAACGACTGTTATCTATCGACAACAACCGGGACCGACGGCCTTATGTACCCTCCGAAACACGGAAACGCCCATGAAATTTTTTGCCACTAGCGGTCTCCCATCTCACACACGACCGCACCCGTTTGGCTTAGTTGCATAGACCGTATGCGTTCTACGCTAAAAGCCGGGCCATGCGCGCAATTTAACCTTCAAGCGGGTGCGCGTAGTCGAATCGACCGCGCTTAGTACATTTTCGTTCATATTATTATTACTACCCATCACATTTATTTCCCATTTCTAGTAGCCTGTCGCTATGTCATTGGGAGTAAAATAAAGAATAAACCGTCGCTCGGGACGCTCCCCCCACTCTACAGATCGCTATTGTTTAAGCCCCGGTGCAGTCGTCGAAAAGACTATACGCGCCTGTCGTCGAAAAGGTTACGCGCGACGCTCAACGCGACAAACCCTCGTTCACACTCGTAGTAATTATACGGCCGTTATTCAATATTATCGAATTAAGCTTGGATTTTTTAATTAATGAGTTGTGGACGGTTACCACAAAGAGCAATACTCGAGGAATTACTAAGAGAAGACGAAAAAGAGAGTGAATCAGAGCTCAGCAATCTAGGCTCTGAAAGTTCCGGCAACATTGTTGCAGAGGAACTCATTGTGCTGCAGAAACATGAAAAGCGCAAACTCAGCATCATTACTTTTTACAATAAAACAAAGGTGTCGATGAAGTCGATAAAAAAGCAAAAATGTATTAGGTTTCAAGGAAGAATAATAGATGGCCATTGACACTCTTCTTTCGTTTCTTCTGGATATTGCAGGAATAAATAGTATGGTGATATTGAGGGCAAATAAAATGTGACTCTACGGAAAAGGCGAATGTATTTACGGGCTTTAGGCACTGAATTGACAAAAGAGTAGGTTCGTCCAAAAGTCCAAAGAAGATCAACTATGTTAGGTCTTCCAAGAAAACTAAAAAGTAACATATTCAAATGCTCCCTGCATTTGAATATGGAGGATAGTGCTGCTGATACAGAAGCAGTTAGTTCTGGCACATGCAGAGGAACCTGTAAGATATGTCTAGCCTAAAAAAGGAGGCAATCAAAAACGCAATGTAAGTTATGTATGAAAAATATTTGCAGAAGTCATACAACATTTATTAGCAATCAATGTTTTATGTACGAAGAAACTGATTCTGATGAAAACTAAACCAAAGGTAATTTATTTTTATTCTTATTTCGTAATTTTAATTATGAGACTAGGTGTATAAACTAGTCTGAGATATGTAAAACGGTTTTGTGTTCCTAATTTTTGTTTTGATTCAAAGAATATTTGAGTTATGTTTGTTAATTTAATAACTGTTTCTTATTCATAATTTTAATTACTTTTTTTAGACAAATCAGACTTTAAAGACAATTATAATATATCTGAGTAAAATTAATAAATAAATATTGAATAATTATTGCTTTATTTCTCTTATTCATCCAATAGGTCTTTTCGGTTACGCGCGCCCGCTCCCGTTACAAAAGACCGCGCGCCCGCTTGAAGGTTAATATAAATACGAAAGTAATATAAATGCAATATTATAAATGCGAACATTTTGGTATGTTTGGATGAATGTTTATTGCTCTATCACTCAAGCCGTATGGAATGACGAGTACCGGGACTCTAACAAAACTGTTACACTGTCGACATTATGGACAGACCTTAGACGTACCTTAGTTTACTTCAGAACTTACGAAATAGGGCAGTCTCGTAAGACTAAAGTACGGCCTATTCAATCTATCGACGTCAAAACTTTGAGCCCGAGTTTCACAATATTAGCTTTGAGTTCCATGGCTTAGATAAACTAAAAACGTATGTATCGTGTTATGACTCGATATTTTTTTTAAAAAATGCAAATAAAATCAATGTTTATGGCCTACTTATAAGCCTTTGGGTCGCTACTTACACTTACAAAACATAGCAGCGTTAGGTTCTCATCGAGAGTTAGGAGCTGGTTGGCAGTCATATTTTAAGCTGTTCCGTTACAAAAGTTACATAAAACTCATCCTACTATAATATTATAAAAACTAAAGTAAGTTTGTTTGTTACTCTTTCACGCGAAAACTACTCAAACGATCATCATGAAACTTTGTACATATAATGCTTGGAATTATCAGAAGTAAAAAAGGATACTTTAAAAAAAACGCTGGTGAAACCGCGGAGCACAGCTAGTTAAAATATATGTTTACTATAAAATGTAAAACGACAACTATAAAATACTACTTATCTGGCATTACAAACTTCCTTTAGTATTCAACTTACAAAACATGGTTGTCTCGTGAGACACAAGTTCGGCCTATTTAATCCATCACATCAAAACTTTGAGCCCGAGCTTCGATTTTCGGCCACAACATGAACTTTAAAGCTTAAGAGCCTCGTAGAATCTAAACTACTAGTATGTTAAAATATAGTTCCAACCAAAAGCTGTTATAATCTATGCCAAAATCTCTTCACCGCATTGACTTGTAAATTATAACCACTATGTTTATTATGTTTAAGCTTTATAAATAAATAAAAATGCCGTAAATATAGAGTAAAATTTTTATTTACTTTATTTAACAGCACTAATATACTCGTGAATTGTGTCAATTAATACATATGTACATCAGTAATGGATAAATGGCCAATAAACTTTTTTCTCGCAGGTGACAGCGATGTAAGCCACAATCCACCAAGCTTGCCAAGTGCGGACTATAATAAACAAAAAATAGGTTAAAACTTGATTCATCAAGTTTCAACCCATTCCCGTCTATATACACATAGTCGTAAATAAATAGAAAACAAAAATGTCGTCATGGTAAAAGTTACGCGGTGTGGAAGATAGATTAACGTAGAAATGGCAAATACATTTATTAACTAGTTAATAAGTCGGAGCAAAGCTTGAAATACCTTTTTTTGAATGCAGTAGCAGACGAGCATGCAGGCTACGTGGTGTTAAGTGGTCGGTGCAGCCCATGGACATCTACATACAACCTCAAGCAAGTATAGGTAAGTCTTGTCTGAGGTCGTATGCAGTTACGCTGCTACTCCGGAGGCTGGTGGTCGCCTCATGTAAGTGTGGCCGGCAACTGCACCTTTCCACCGAAAAACAATAGAATTGGTTCACGGCAGAAGTGGGTGCAGCGGTGGTACTTCCCCGAGGGAACGATAATGGTTCTACCACCTTCAGTTAATCTTGAATAGAAATGAAAGGCTCATTATCAGCATTTTTCAAATATTCATTTGAAATACCTACGTACATATGCTGAATATGTGACAAGCGTCTATGAGGTGAAAAGTGTTACATATTATCATAATACAGAAAACCTAATCATAAACATAATTCATAACACATCTTAATATAAAATGTACTCTTATCATAAATATCAATATATTTTATAATGTAAATAAATATAAGTGAATTAATATAATAGGCACACATGTAAAATTTAATATACGATTATTGAGAATTGAGAATATTTAATAAATGTTCTATTGACTTTGTAACGTCGATTTGAAACCTAGGACGTTTAGTATAAACTAATCTCAAAACTCTGATGCTGAACTGTTCTTCGGTACGAGGGCTAAGGCGTTATCATGCCCGAATGCTGTGTGAAAGTATTCTTCGGTACGAGGGCTAAGGCGTTATCATGCCCAAATGCTGTGTAAAAGTATTCTTCGGTACGAGGGCTAAGGCGTTATCATGCCCGAATGCTGTGAGAAAGTATTCTTCGGTACGAGGGCTAAGGCGTTATCATGCCCGAATGCTGTGTAAAAGTATTCTTCGGTACGAGGGCTAAGGTGTTATCATGCCCGAATGCTGTGAGAAAGTATTCTTCGGTACGAGGGCTAAGGCGTTATCATGCCCGAATGCTGTGTGAAAGTATTCTTCGGTACGAGGGCTAAGCCGTTATCATGCCCGAATGCTGTGTAAAAGTATTCTTCGGTACGAGGGCTAAGGCGTTATCATGCCCGAATGTTGTGTGAAAGTATTCTTCGGTACGAGGGCTAAGGCGTTATCATGCCCGAATGTTGTGTGAAAGTATTCTTCGGTACGATGGCTAAGGCGTTATCATGCCCGAATGCTGTGTGAAAGTATTGTGAGAGTTAAAGTATAATATTTGAATTTGTAAATGTGTGTAATAAGTCAACCCTCGTATAAAGTGTTACAGCCATCCAACCTACTTCTGTTACAAAAGGCTTAGTCGTAGAAGTTTTTATTCCAACCCTTTTTATATCTCACTGCTGGGCACAGGTCTTCTCTCAGAAGTAGGAGGGATGAGTCATCATGTCTTTGAGAAATTAAAAAAAATATATCTTTGAGAAGTTATGATGAGTAACTAAATAACTCCACCAATCTGCACTTGGCCAGCGTGGTGGACTATGGTCTAAATCCCTCTCACTTGTGAGTAGGAGACCTGTGCCCAGCAGTGGGACATAAAAAATGTTGAAAAAAAAAACTAAATAAATATCCCAATATTTTTCTCACCGTGGAGCAGCAATAAAAACGCACAAATTTCTTTGTCATAGGTGCGCGCCGGGGCTCGAACTAGGTATCTCCGTGTGTGGTAGACACCACGGCCACCACTGCTTGGCCATCGTTACCTTAATACATACTTTCACATTATAAATTAAACTACTGAAGCAATTTTAATAAAATTTTGAACACAGAATAGACCTTGGGATGGTATGTACTACACTACATAGGATGGTTTTTATCTTACGGGAACCTTAAAAACGTACCCAGGCGGGCGAAGCTGCTGCCGGCTAGTCCTTGATAAAATAGTAGTGAGCGATGCAACATTGGTTTAATTCTCCTAACGTCTCCGTAGCTATAAATGTTGCAGCGATTTGTAGTCATGGTCCGCTAATAGTTCCGCAATCTGGACCGGCGATGTGTTGATTCGCCAATAACGTTACAAATGCGCAGCACTCCGCTTCGACCACGGAATGCAATTATGTGAGATCGCTCCCAGTGATATGCTCTTAACATGCAATTCATGCGTGTCTGCTGTTATTAGGTCGAATGTAACGATAATAATTATAAATATAAATACGATAAATACGATACGAAAAAGAAATACGATAGTAATTATAATATTACAATAGAGTTTTGACGTGACAATGTCTAATTAATCAATGAACGCCGGCTGCACACACGAAAAAGGATGACGCATTGTACGTTACGCATATTGTACGTTACGACCGGCGCTTGTACGATACGTTGAGTCTAAAACGTTCGGCTTGCGCCGTTCGTCGACTGTTTATAAAGTGAAGTGAAAAGTTAATGTTGTTTTTATTGAGTTGTTATGACGTTGTCACGTTAAACTATCGTCCGTAAACCGACTTTACAGACAACTAATTAATTTTTCTCACACATTTTTGATTTAAGTCAATCAGTGGAACATTGATGATAGAATACATTATTTTAATTACATATGTATAGCTCTGGGAGTGAATTAGTTTTTCTCAGTGTAGTAGATAAAATCTAACTTTATACTTTATTACCAGAGAGTAAAAGACGTTTGTGCCTTATCAGTATACTGGTTTTAGGGAAGGAAGAATTTTTAATTGAGCAAGCGCATAGAAAAACCACCAAGCCACGAATTTTGACCAAGGTATGTAGTTTGTAAAGCTAGACTTCCTAGAAAGAAGAAGAATAGTACAGTTAGAAGCTTGGATCTACATGAGATCTGATTACTTTTTGGTAGTGACCAAGACGGGACCATTGACTTTATTTGGTCTCGTCTTCGTAATATTTTACATGAAACTGTTTACATTTTTGATGTACTCCATACGAACTATCAAGCAATGTTTCACTTACCGAAAGCAATGTCATTAAAGTGGAAACTCATAATGGTTTCGCAATCAGGACTGATGTGTTGAATCGCCAATAACATTTCAAATGTAGCACACGGCTACAGCCACGGAAATGCAATTATTTGCGATCGAGTCTCGTGATGCGCTTTTAACATACAATCCGGTCTTGGACTACCAAGTCAATTGAGATACTTTTAATGAGCTGTCAAAACATGAAATCCCCATACATTTTGTATGAGAAAATGATATGTGACGTCACTTATCATATATAGTCAATTGACTTCATTATTATTGATTTAAGCGACAATAAATAAAAAAGAATTAACAATTATATTGCTTTAATATGCGCGTGATTTAGTGCAACCTATTTAAGGTAAGGATTTTGAATTTTTTTGTGCATAGTGTCCAAGACCCTATTAATACGAGTACGTGTCTGCTGTAACTAGGGTTTCTTTATTGTAACTCCAAAATTCCTATGCATTAGCAATCTTAAAATAGAGTCTTCTCCGCATACCTAATATTTAGGTCAACAGTAGAACTTGGTTGGTATAACACATTATAGTAATAATAGCTGTAGGACTGAGTAAGTGTGTTCTTGAATGTAGTAGAAATAATCCAAATTTAAGTCTTATTAATCAGATAATAATAGACGATTGTTTGACGTTTAAGTATATTGATTTAAGAAAATAATCATAATGATCTACTATAAGAAATATTATGCTCATCTACCGTAACCTGCGGAAACAAGCAAGCAAATAACAAAGCCGCCAAGTACCCAGTATGCAAAGCTAGGCCATGTAGAGTTGGGGCGTGTAGAATTAGTGGCTTTTAATAATAATAATAATAATGCTTCAAACTCATAGCCCCACAGTAGAGTATATTATATCCTGTGTCGTGGGTACATGGACACAGGTACCATGTAACATAAAGGCAGAAACACAAACACCCAGACCGAAAACAGAAATTTAAACAAATATCTGTTTCGCCGGGAATCGAACCCGAGATCCCTCGATTGGCAGTCGACCATTACGCCACGCTGGTCGTCAGTGTGCGGATTTCCAAGAGAACTGAACTTTTTGACAGTGCAACATAATATGGTCTTGTCTTGGCAACATTTTACATGAAAATATCTTTCGAGTAATTTGGACCTTTCAGAAATATAGAAAATCTGAAATTCCTTATACTCTATAAGAAGAACGAATAAATATTTCGCTCATGGGCAGCAATGTCACTAAAGTGGAAGCTCCTAATGGATCTACAACCTGGACCAGCGATATGGTGCTTCGCCAAAAATATTGCAAATGTAGCACTCCGCTACAGCCACGGAAATGTAATTATTTGCGATCGCGTCTCGTGATACGCTCTCTTAACATGCAATTTATATGTGTCTGCTATTACTATTATTATTATTATTACTCTCTCTTCATCACACATCAAAATTTAAGTAAAATAAAATAAAAGTTGGCCACGGCGTCTTAGAGGAGTGGGTCAACTAACTAATTTTTGGACAATTCACACAACACCATCTGATTCCAAACTAAGCATAGCTTGTACTATGGTAATCAGAAAGCTGATAAACATACTTATATAATTCTAAATACATACTTAAATAGATAAATTAACACCCAGACACAGAACAAATAGTCATGTTCATCACACAAATATTTGTCCTGGGTGGGAATCGAACCCACGACCTCACGCTTCGCAGTCGGCTCATCACCCACTACGCCACGGAGGCTGTCCAACCTGTCAAGCCTGTCCAAGATAGAACATTCTTTATATATATTTTCGTCATATAGAATTTCAGTCATAAATGATCTAACCTGAACTATTCAATCACTTTCCAAACAAATCAAATCAAAACATTATTCAAAGAATATTTGTTTACCTATTATTAATATTTGTATGAAGCGCGCATGGCTCGGCGGCTAGCGTAGAACGCAAGCGGTCTATGCAGCTAAGCCAAACGGGCGCGGTCGGGTGTGAGATGGGTGACCGCTAGTGGCCCAAAAAAAACATGCGCGTTTCATTGCTTCGGAGCGCACGATAATCCGTCGGTCCTATTGTTGTCGATAGATAATAGTCGTTAAACCTTGTCGGAGGCCTTATGGGCGGTTTAAAAACATCCGACAGCGGGTTGGCCACTAATCCGCATCATCGCCAACCCGCATTGGAGCAGCGTGGTGAAGTAAGCTCCAGGCCTCCCCAATAAGAGGGAGGGACCCGTGCCCAGCAGTGGGACGCAAAAAGGGTTACAGCCAACATTTTTATATTTTAGGAATTATTAACGATCGCGTGGCGCAACTGTCATCATGGACTGCCTGTCCGGGTTTGATTCCCGGTGAAGCAGATAATGAAATTATGATTTTCACTTTCTATTCTTGGTCTGGATGTTGGTGTTCTGTTTGTATGTGTGCATGGAACTAATGGAACCCACGAAATTCTATCTACCACGATTTACCCTACTGTGAAGCTATGAGTGTGACACGTTATTAAATGCTACTTTTATAATAGATTTTAGTAGGTGGTAGAACTAATGGTTCGCCCGGGGAAGTACCACCGCTGCACCTACTTCTGCCGTGAATCAATTCTATTGTTTCGGTGGAAAGGTGCAGTTGCCGGCCACACTTACATGATGCGACCACCAGCTTCCGGAGTAGCAGCGCAACTGCATACGACCTCAGACATGACTTATGCTTGCTTGAGGTTGTATTTATAATAATAATAATAATAATAATAATAATAATAATAATAATAATAATAATAATCATTTATTCACAGAACATGGTATGGTTACAGGGTAGTACAGTTTCTAATATATAATATAGCACTCATGTTCGCCATGACTGGCATGCGAATATCTTATAAATATGGTTGTATGTAGATGTCCATGGGCTGCAGCGACCACTTAACACCTTGTGGCCTGCATGCTCGTCTGCTACTCCATTCAAACAAAAACAAAATAGACTTAGTGTTGTGGTGATCGAAACCAAATAGTAAAATATATAGCAGCGAATGGTTCCCTCATTAGCCGTATGGAATACTTATAAATCTGCAACACTTTTTAGGATTCCGTACCCGAAGGATGCCAACGGGACCCTATTGCTTAGCCTCCGTTGTCCGTCCGTCTAACTGTTTGTCATCAGGCTGTATCTAATGAGCCGTGATGGCTAAACTTTAGAAATTTTCACAGATGATGTATTTTTGTTGCCGCTATAACAGCAAATACAAAAAAAGAAAAAATATGGACTCCCATACAATAAACGTGATGTTTTTTAGATAATGATACGGAACCCTACATGCGCGTGTCCGACTTGTACTTGGCCGGTTTTTATTTCATCTGCTTACCCTTATTTATTATTTTATTTTAAACGGCCAAGCTACAGACGATTCAGTCGCTAAATTCAGCACTGAAAACACGCGATTCCGTTGCCAAAACGCAATGCTACACCGACGCACAGCAAATCGTCGATCACCGAAGCTAAAGGTAGGTAGCTAGTGTTGTCTGGCCTTTAAATGATTTGAAAATGCATAGTAGGACCTCTCCCGATATTCTCGTTTACTACCGAACAGCAAACTCTAACTGCAATATTATTTATTGGAACATTCTTAACTTTAAACTATTCTAGCGAAAGTCGTTAAAAGAACATTACCAAATTCGTGGGATGAAATATAATGTGTAAAAGTCTTAAAAGCTCTAAAGTTCTATTTCTCTTTTAACCTTGCTTATTTGTGGCTCAAACTCCTACCTATTATCTTGTCTACTTTTGTAAAACCAAACCATTGCATTTATTTTCCTACTTAAAGTTTGTGTTGAATTTGGGTTGCTATTGACACATGCGGTAGCGGTCACGTATGTTCCTTTCCGGCCCTTACTCTGTAAATAAGCTAATTATTATATGCAATACAGCTGTTAGCTTTTATTTATTTATGAAGAATATTGTATTAGCTAATTCCGTATTATTATGATATTTTTAGTAGCGGTAATTCGATTGTTCCGTTTCCGACACCTTCGCCATCTTGATTCCATCAGTTAATCATAGCCAACTTCCGGTCACATGAATTGTCGTTATTTTCTCCGACCAAGCTGCAAGCATTCGTGTTAGAAGCACTGAGGGATCGAGACGTGGCTAAGGAAAAGCATTAGTAAAGAGTAGAAGTGTTAGTGTATAGATAAAATATTAAGTGAAACAAGTAAAGGATTGAAGGAATAATAGTTAAGTTGATTGTTAATATGTAAGTACTCCATTTTTATTCTGTTGGTGGTTTATTCGTTCTTGAAACATTTACATATGTGATTTGTATACTGCATAACTACGAAATATACGTGCAATTGTAAAGTGTTTTATCTTTTATTTAACAAAAAACCCGCATTCTGAGCTGTGAGCCAACAGTTCAGAAGTGGGATAATAAGAGAATTTACTGTTTTCTTTCACGTCCACAACGGCCAATTCTGTAAATAAGTACTCTAATACTGATCTGATGATTGAAGTTTCTTGAATTTGTTGGAATATCGAACCGGTGAACGCTTAGGGGTGAACGTCAATTATTTTACAACCACATGTTTTATTAACTTTTATCGTAATAAATTTGCAGTATACTTATCAACCCACTTCACTTCATTTTTTTTTATCAAAATATGAATAATTTATGAAAAAAACGCAGATATTTAAAGAAAAAAAATACGTAATTTATGAAATCAACTTAATTTCTTTTCTCTGGATCGGAAACACCGCCGTATAGACTATAGACACGTACGTATACGTATACGTATAGACTTAGATATAAATATTTGAAGCCCTGAGAATGGATGTTACGTATTACTATATGTTTAGTGCGTTAAAGATTTATATATTATTTTAGATTAATAAGATGCATGATTAATTATATCTTTTTACAGCTGTGGTACACTAGATGTGAACAACTAGTTTTGATGAAGGCTTTTATAAATGTGACTTTTCTTTTAAATTTATTGCCCTTACAGGAAGTTGGTACCCACTTTTTACTTTTTTTTATATGATGAATGGATATACAATGGCTCGAGTTGATCTACCTTATTTTACCAACATCAACAAAAAGATGAGGCAGCAATCGCTATATATTCTAGGAAAACGTATCCACTGTGCCACAATGCCAACTAGGACCTAAAATGATTGTAAGGCAAAGATTTGAATGTTTCGTGAATTCGGTAACACTGTATTTTTTTTACATAATTTCAATCTACAAGGGGGGTGCCAATATCATGTTTTCGTATTTGTCTTACAGTTCCATTGGTAACGGAAATTTTTGTCGTAAATTTATTCAGATATCTATACATACAAGCATAAGACTTTGATATACAATGAAGGTAAGGTTAAAACTTAGTGTTTAAGAAATGATTGCTTACAGATTTGCATATCCTCAATTATTCTTTTTGTGGTGGGTGCTGTACTGCACCTAGGGGTGCTTAACATGAAAAAAAAATGATGATGGTGTTGATGGTGATAATGATAAATACAACGATGATGGTGATGATAATTACGATGATATCATTTTCGAGAAAAATACATTCCATTGTCTGATTATAGACATATATAAGTCTGGTGATGTTTTTCTTTAGCTTTGGATAATTCAATACTATATTAATTTGTTCTCTTTTTTCTTTTCGATTCTAAAGTCGATTTTAAATAGATTATGTACTCAAATGTGTCACTTTGCATTTTTGTTATCTTTTATTATGATTAAAATGAAATATGTACTCAAATGTGTAATTTTGCAGATAATAATATTATGGACGAATACCCCCGAGAAAGACTATCTCGGATTGGAGGTACGATCAGGGCTAAGGTAAGCACATGTAAGCCCAGGCCTAAGAGCCAAATGACGCTCAGGTCGAGCAGGAATGAGGGACTTAAAAGGATGCTCAGGTCGGGCAGGAGGGAGTCCAGGTTAGAGGACCAAAAGACTCTCAGGTAGAGCACGAGTGAGCCCGGGAGAGCAGCGATATGCGTAGGATGGAGGGAGATCGAAAGCCTCTGTTAGAGGGCATAAGATTATTCAGGAGCAAAGGAGCGATAAGGTTTGCAGAGGAGGCCTTCAAGACCCAACAACGCAACTCGCAACGTCTTGGTAGAGGGAAGCAGCATCTGAGCGGTAATTTGAAATGAAATGTAATGAAATCATGAAATGAAATTATTTATTTGCCAAAATGTGGTATATGAATAGTTGGTTTTTTTAGAAAATTATAGTCTCACATTAACCAAAATTTAGTGAGCAAAATTACAAAAAAAAGAGAAAAAAAATTGAATTACATAAACATTGGTGTGCAAAGTTTCTATTTAACATTATTTGAAATTATAGTATTAAAAACTATTTTGTAATAATATTTATATACTATATACTTATATATGTATTTGAGCTACGGTGAGTTGTCACTACAACTATACTACCACTGTAGTCAAGGGGATTTTGAAATTGAGATAATTTTAGATAAGTTCTTGTCAATCCTAACGTATAAAAGTTAGTCCCGATGACGCGTCTATCTGTCTGTCTGTCTATATGAACTAGGTAGTCTCAAACTACCGCACAGATTTCAATGCGCTTCTCACCAATAGTGTGAATTTTGAGGAAGGGATAGGTGTATAAGTCATTAGGGTTTCGTTTTCGAACTAATTGTAGTATAACGAGGCTTTGTTGGGAGCCTTGCTTTTTGGGAGCTTTGTATGCGTGCACTGTGGTCTAGCAGACATTCATTGGGGTAATGTGCTGGGGAATTGCAGATCTACAATAACGCTGAGAAGGAGTTCGTGATTTCTCTATCTCCTGAGGTTGACTCACAGATGCTGAATGTTTGGAATATGAATTCGAAGTACTGCGATGTTTTCGAAGCTGTTTTGTTCCCGTCACCCGTCACACTGGGGTTGCATATTATGTAACGGTGGTACGGCGTTGAGCGGAATTCTGAATCGCAGTGGCGTTATACGTACCATGTTAAGGTGGAATAGAGTTTGTTGAAATAGGTAGGCTCCGTAGGTTGTTTTAGTTAAATTGGTGAAGTTTTTTTTAGTTGAATTGATTATAAAATCTTTTAATAGCGATGTAATACCGGATTTTGATCCTTTGTGTAAAGAGCAAACCATTTTAATCTGGATTAAGAAGGTGGAAGAATATTCAGAAATATGTGTATAAGATGGGGGATATGATTCGCTGCTCTTTTCCAAAGTTGGTCGGGCTTTAGGCTATTGTAGGCAATGTTTGTAGAGAGCTGTAAGTAACCTTATAGTCGCAGTGGGTGTTCAAGTGGCCAATTTACCGAACCTGGGCGGGTGCGAAATTATTTTGGGACAGTCACTGTGGGACATCGTAAAGTGTATCAAACTTACGGTATTGAATGTAGGGTTGAAGCCTTCAGCGGTATTAATCGAAGCCTGGTACCAAAGCCTTCTTTGCAAAACGCTAATATGTTTTTCATTGTGGCGAGATGTCGGCAAAGTGTTCTTTGTGTGACGAGACTAGCTTTGATTTGGTTTGAAAGCAGAATAGGTTCAGGTCTTTTAAATTAGATTCACAAACTGATAAAGGTGAGGAAGAGGTATTGCTACAAATAACATTGTACCGTTAGGTGTGAAGGGCCACTAAAGTTGCTGTAGTGCAGGTTATTGCATATTATTGGCGAAGCAATTGATTTTTATGATGTAGATGAGTGTTTCAGATTGCTTAGTTCTCTATAGATATAACTGGGAGTTCGACATTAATAATTATTGATAGGATGAACATAGAAAGTACACCCATCAGAAATTGGTAACCATCCGTTTTGCATTTTAGAGCAAATCATGAACTGATTTTTATTGCCCTAGTTTTTAGTTTGTCTGAAGGAGGCGTTTATAAACATGGATTGCTCGGGGGTGTAGAAAGCAAGTGTAAGATATGGACGGTCGATTTACTGATTTAATGGCGTCCTCTCTGGTGTTGTGTAATATATCATATTGCATAGGCAGTGGCCTGTTATTTTACAGATTGTGGGACGTACATACATGAGAGTTGTTTAAAACTCCTTTTTTGGTTGTAATAGTGTTTATGAGTAAAATGTATCTCTGGTACGGGGAGATGGAATTGGGGTTATTGACTGATATTTTAAACTGGTTTGATCTTGGTAGAGGATTTGGCAATTTTGTTGTAGAGTAGGCGTCTATAAATCAAACATATAAATTTGAGAAGTGTATGTGCGGGATGTGATCGTTTCAACTTGGGGGATAGATAGAAAAGTGCTGGTTAGTGACGTCGCTAGCCTGTGTTATGGTACGGGATGTTGGTGGGACTCGATTTACTAGAAAGCGATAGATCAATAATTAATTATGTTTGATATTCCAAATATTTGAATTTATGTGATAGTGGGTAGCCTGTTTTCGTGTTTTGTTTATAAGTGGCACATTCTGGACATCAGTCAACTACCCAATTATCTTAGGTGGATGTAATAGATACTTATGGAGTATAGTGAATCTCGAGAGTAGTAGAGGTTCGGCATTAACTGTTTGTGCGTCCAAGTTTGATGTAAACATTTACGGGGATTCACTTGCAACAAGGGCCTACAAATGCAGGGGATTGGGGAGACTATGAATTGCGGTCAAGTGGTTATGACTGGCAATAGGAATGCAAGCGGGCACTGAGTTGCGGTAAGGGTTAGGACAAAAAGGCCGATTTCGCTTGGAAGTTTTAATAGACGGGGATTGCTTCTCTACTTGTTTGAGGTACCTTGGTTTTACTGATATTGGTGTAAAAGTTGTTTAGTCAAGGACTAAAAATTTTTGCACGGATTGATGTGATAGTAAGGGTTGTTCTTGTATATTTAGTTAGCCGTGTTTGCCTTCATGAGGCTTGCACATATTACAGGGATTGGTCACGGATATAAAATTGTTTGTTCCCATTATGCACCTCTTGAAAATGGATTCTTGTTTTTTCGGGCTGGACCCGATCCTCGGCTTTGTGAAAATAAAATGATAATAAAGTGAAATTTGTCTGTTATGGGTAATGTAGTTGCGGACTGGGTCTTGCATCTGAGTGAGAAGGTGTCTCGCATTAGTCTTTGTAAGGAATTTTTGGACATGTTTATATTTTGCTTTAGAGTTGATTGCTATGAAGGTTTAAAATATATAGTTTATTAGTTCGCTGTTGAGTCGAATGAGCCGTTTAAACACATTTGATCGGGTTTTTGAAAGAAAAATTGACAAAAGGTCTGACGGGAAATGTGGAATTGGTACTTTGTTGTTATTTAAAGCTTTTAGTGGAGTTCTAGGGGCCATAATAATATAGTAATGGGATGGAGTGAAAGTGCCCCGGTGGAGGGGACGAGGGCGAGATTCAATAAGTTTTTCCAGTTCGGAATGGGATCCTTTGTGTATCCCTCATGTGGGGTCTTCAATTGAACATGTTTTTGTTTATGTAACTAATTCGACTCCAAATACAAATCCAAATTATCCTATATAATTAGGTAATGGGTTCTTAAGATAAATAAACTTAGGCCAATTTATTTTTGTGTAGTATGTAAAAGTTCCAAATACAAATCCAAATATTAGGTACCTATATAATTATTTTATGACTTTATTTGAGATTTCATGATGATTTTTCTGACATTTCATTTCAGATGTTAATATGAAGTAATTTATTGCTTGTTTACGGGTAATGGGTTCTTAAGATAAATAAACTAAGGCCAATTTATTTTTGTTTAGTGTATAAAAGTAATGTTCTTTCTACTTATAAAAAAAAAGATTACAATATTAATGGGAAAGCTTATGTTTGAAATTAAAAATACGATTAAAAATATATTATAATGATTTACTTCATTAATTGCTATTAATACAATTATTGAGTACAATGAACGTAATTTCTTGTTTTTATTTTATTTTATTTTATTTAAGAGCTTTCGATAAATATAAACTACATTGTACATTATACAGATAATTAAATAATGTGTTAAAGAATGTAATTTATAGTAATATTTTTTAGAAAAATTATAGTACTTTTGTACTTGTAAGAAAGCGTGAGGACACGCTATAAGCAGGATGGCCGAGCTGTTAGCTTTTATTTATTTATGAAGAATATTGTATTAGCTAATTCCGTATTATTATGATATTTTTAGTAGCGGTAATTCGATTGTTCCGTTTCCGACACCTTCGCCATCTTGATTCCATCAGTTAATCATAGCCAACTTCCGGTCACATGAATTGTCGTTATTTTCTCCGACCAAGCTGCAAGCATTCGTGTTAGAAGCACTGAGGGATCGAGACGTGGCTAAGGAAAAGCATTAGTAAAGAGTAGAAGTGTTAGTGTATAGATAAAATATTAAGTGAAACAAGTAAAGGATTGAAGGAATAATAGTTAAGTTGATTGTTAATATGTAAGTACTCCATTTTTATTCTGTTGGTGGTTTATTCGTTCTTGAAACATTTACATATGTGATTTGTATACTGCATAACTACGAAATATACGTGCAATTGTAAAGTGTTTTATCTTTTATTTAACAAAAAACCCGCATTCTGAGCTGTGAGCCAACACTACTAATATATTTTAAAACAGAGATGACGTTTTTCTTCGCCTGTTGTTTTCTTTGGCTCAGCATTTCCTTAGCGCGATCAGAGCCGACCATAAAACAACTTCGCTAAGAGTTTGTAAGAAAACCGCACTGTGAATAAAATCGTTTCAGTTTCATTCATTTTAATTTTGGGGCCCATGAATTAAGGGGCTACATACGAGTACCATCTATTATGTTACATTAGAGCTCAGTTGATGTTTCCGTAAATAAAATGATTTGTAGGTATATGAAGGCGATGAATACCAAAGTGAAAGTATGTCCTGGAACGTATAAGGTATATGTGTGAGGTGTGAAATAAAATCACGTGTCAGTCTACAAAAAGGAAAACAAATTAAATAGCTGTCACGTTGCCTAATGTAACGTGCATTAGATTTCCCAGGATTTATATAAATTGAATCGTTTTATGCTGTCGTGTCTGATTGGTTTTTACCTTAATGCGTTGGATTCGTCGTCGTTGATTGGAGTGGATCGGGGTAATAATTTGTATGTATATTATGTTCGGGTGGATGTGGGATGAATTTAAGTTATATCGGCCGCCCGTTGTAAGAGACATTCACTGCTACTCCTGAGGCTAATTTCTAAAATGAGTACATCGGTATTTCCCTGGTCTAATCATGAACGTTCTATCATTATTAACTACACCTTTACTCGTAATTTAAAAAAAAAAACAAAGTTTATTTTTATTTGTGAAAATATAGGCGTTATACAAAGATGAATATGAAAAGAAAGAAATATTTTTATTTCATATTAGGAATACATAATATTCGCTTAGAGCAGCGATGGCCGAGTGGTAAAAAACCGCGGTCTTCGACGTGACCGATCCCGGGTTCAAATCCTCGGCGCGCACCTCTGACAAAGAAATTTGTAATGTGCGCATTTATCGCTGCTCCACGGTGATGGAAAATATCGTGATACTTAATTGATTACGATGTTCTCCATCGCCGGCGCGCACCTCTGACAAAGAAATTTGTAATGTGCGCATTTATCGCTGCTCCACGGTGATGAAAAAATATCGTGATACTTAATTGATTACGATGTTCTCCATCGCCGTGCATGCCTGAGAGAAATTCATGATTTCTCGAAAGCATGACGTCCACCAATCCGCACTTGGCCAGCGTGGTGGAGTATGGACTAATTCCCTCTCACTTGTGAGTGGAGAACTGTGCCCAGCAGTGGGACATAAAAAAAGGTTGAAAAAAAAATCGCTTAATGAATGTCATTTTTTCCCGGTCATCGCTTTTAGGTGTCCGTTTGGGCTAATTGTTGAGCTGAGAGTTAAAAGGCGGAGGAAAAAAACTCTTTCAAAAAAGTACATTTATATATTAGAGATAACAGAATGGCTATGGGTCGACAATGGGCATACGTGAGAGCTGATGATGTGAGACACTATCATATTTACCTCCATGAGGTATGCAAATAAATTATTTTTCTGTAATACCAACTATGCAATTTTTAAATGTACCTACCGATATTGAAATTAAATATTTAATTGAAACATGTCAGGAGTACTGCGGGCTCGCTCTGAAATATAAATATAAATCAATTTAAATAGCCATTAATTTATAGTTTAACCACTAATTAAACAGGGATCAAACGGGCGATTTAACTTTAACCACGGTTCATTATTTAGATTGCCTTTCATAAAAGGATAGTGGTGGTGGAGCAGGTTAAATACCGCACTTTATTCATAAATAACTTTAATTGTAAAGAGAAATTCAAATTATGCTAACGACCAAACTATAAATTAAAGTTTGAGTATACACTTTTATACCTATAGTATGGGCCTTTGTGCCTGAGATAAAATGATTTATTATTATTATTATATACAAATAATTTTAAATAGCTTTTCCAGAAACGAACATAAAAAATCATAAACTTTATTTTCCTAAAAAACTTATTCTTTCTTCATACCAGCAAAATATTATTACATCATACCAATTTTTGAAAGTAAAACTAAAAGACCAGAAATTTAAACTCACGATTTGAATATCTACGAACTATGAAACTTGTTCTAAAATAATACACGAATTTAATTTAACAGCTTCTAGGCATATTTTATTTAAATTATTATGAACGGAAGAGTTTTGGTGGGAAGTCGATATATTGTACACATATTGTGATCTTGTTTTATTTTCATTTTCTTGGTGTATTTTTGAGTTATATCGAATAAATTTGATGGCATTTTGTTCGATATACAAATACGGTGCACGAGTGTTGTGAAATAGGTATAATAATAGTGAAAAATATGTTTTTTTCAGTTTGCCTCCAAAATTCCATTGGTCACGTTATGGTCTATCGCTTTACTTGAATGTTTGAATGACTTGACTGGCTAATCGACTACTACGTCAGTAAGTCGTACTACTACTACGACTTACTGACTTTACTTATTATTACTCGTCCAGTTTCATCGAAACAGGCAAAAACGTGATGCGAAAATTATACTTGACGCCGGCAATATGCCGTAATTGAAGAAAAAAATTATGAACAAACATTTGATGTGCTTAACAAAATGTCTAATTTACTGACTTTACCTATTATTACTCGTCCAGTTTCATCGAAACTGGCAAAAACGTGATGCAAAAATTATACTTGACGCTGGCAATATGCAGAGTTTGCGATGCCGTAATTGAAGAAAAAAAAATTATGAACAAACATTTGATGTGCTTAACAAAATGTCTAATTAAAATCACACTGAAAATCTCTTCAGAGATTTCACATAAACGAATAAATGTGTTGCTTTTGGTACATAAATTAAAACAAGCTTTGTGTTCGAATAACTCGTCCAGCCAGCATTTAGGCCAAAATGTGTCTGCATATGTCAGCATAAAGGCTATTAAGTGAAACGTAACGTATACATGGTCACGTTTTGCGACTAAAAAATAAATATTGTCATGACAAATGATAAGCCCTGACACATGTGACAAATAAACGTTGAATTTAAAGCCGTAACCTAATTCCACTAAAATGTGGGTACCTACAAAAATGGCGACCTTTGTTTAAATGGTGCTGTACTAAAATGTTTTGGGTATTTCATATTTTTTTCCGTAATAAAGTAACCAAAACTCAACAAAGTACTATGGTAGCGGCATGTAGCGGTTTCAGGTTGTATCTAATATTATAATATTTATGTTTGTAGCGACCGGCGGGAGATTTCCCTTTGCCAAATGTTTTAGTTGCACCAACTAAAAGTTTTACATAAGCTTTAATAGATTAACTAAATCCCAGTTAGTAAAAGTTTTGCAAGGAAAAATAAACAAACACAGACATACAAAAACTATTTCGAAATTAATTACTTTTCGTGTTTGGGGTTATTTAAATATAGCGTCACGTGATGTAAAATAGCATACAGCGCAGTGTTATTTTTTACAATATTTTTTTCTGCTCGTATTTCTTTAAAGCTTAATTGGTATTACCTTTAAAATACTCGCAGTTTATACTCGCAATTTTCTACTGTGATATTAGATTTATTTTAATTCAAACAGTCAGAAACATCACCAGTGACAGCCGCAAACTCCTTTGAAGCTGACTGTGGACAGAGCCTTTGAAATGGGAATATCAGGTTTTTACGCTTGACTAGAATAAGCTTTTATTGCATAAATTTTAAACACAAACTCATAATAATTATAATAATAAAATAACGATAATTATAATAATTGACGACCAGGGTGGCACAATGGTTACCATGACGGACTGCCAATCGAAGGGTCCCGGGTTCGATTCCCGGCGAAACAGAAACTTGAATGATGAGTTTAAATTTCTGTTCTCGGTCTGAGTGTTTGTATTTCTGTCTTTGTGTGTCCATGGTACCCACGACACAGGGTATATCTACCCTACTGTGGGGCTATGTGTGTGAATCGTTATTCGTTATTATAAGTTAAGGGTATGTTGAGTATAGTATATAAGAAAAGTAATTAGTTAATAACAAAATGAAAAGCAGTTTGTTCGTACATAATGTCAATGACAACCGGGATTGACAGTGGCTGCTTAACAAAGAAAGGAAAAATGCTTACACAACCTATGCAGTACTTAACATAATTTTTAAACAATAAAATAACGCAATAATATATTATTATTCGCTGACGCTTATTTTTGAATCTTTGAAGAAGTACAGTTTTTCGAAATGCTCGCAATTTTGAGCTGCTCTACTCTTGATTTAATATACGAATTTCAAGCAGTCACAAACATTACCGTTTGCTTCAGCCGTCCACCCCTTTGTCGCAAAGTATGGACAGAGCCTTTGAAATGGAAATATCAGGTCTTTGTGTGTGACTGGACTAAGTTTTTATTGCATTATAAATTTTAAAAAGAGAATCACATTATAGGACTTAAGGGTATTGACCCTCAAGAAAACTAATTACCAGCAGTTACACAATAGGGTCTTGGACACTATGCACGAAAAAAATTCAAAATCCTTATCTTAAAAAGCTTGAACTAAATCACGCTTGGAAAGCAATATAATTGTTAATTCTTTTATGTACATGATTTATATTACCATTTAAATCAATAATAATGAAGTCAATTGACTATATATGATAAGTGACGTCACTTATAATTTTCTCATACAAAATGTATGGGGATGTCACGTTTTGAAAGCTCATTAAAAGTATCTCAATTGACTTGGTAGACCAAGACCGGATTGTCACTTTTACAAACCAACTATACTTGAGCAGCGATGGCTGTTGGAGCAGTACGAACACATTTGTGTCCTTGTCCCACACACCGTCTGCATTTCGCACGTCCCAAATAAAAGGGTATTAAGTCCAAGAAAGTGATTTATTTATTTTTTGCGTTTCGAAACCTACATTTTTTTCTCTATAAACTGGTAAGACAACGGTATTTTAGTTCAAATTATTTCCAGAGATATAACAACACAATTCTTTATTGACCGTTCACTCACACTGTTCCCGAACCGATTAAGAGGGTAGCATCTTAGTTGATTCAGTTGCCGCACAGTGCTCGTACGTGTCACACGCGTTCTTTACGAGTTGTGACCAGTTCGTTGTCAATTTCAGAGCATAATCTTATAATGTAAGTATTCTATACAGTATTATTTTGACTTAATACTTTATTGTCTGTTAAGATTAAAATGAATTTGTAGTTTTATTTTAAAATAATACCCTATTGACTATTTAAGTTTAATCAGTTTGTAATTTTGAATGAAATTATTTCAAGATGATACTCTGTAGCTCTCGATTTCTTTGAGATAATACTTTATTGCTTGTAATCAATGTTGTGACTGGGGGGCTACAAATGAAATGCTTCCTTTTTGTCTGGTATTTATTTTTAGTTTTCTTTTAAATTTTAACTTATCTCAGAAGTATGAAACGGAGTAAAAGGGCTTCAATGATAATGAGGGCAATCTATGATCGCCAAGTACACCCGAGAGCAATTCAACTGATAGAGAGGAAGATCCATTTTGATGATGACGATACTAGCGACCCAACGTATGTCCCCGAAAATAATACGCAGCGCCGCCCTCAATCATGTGCATCAGGGTCATCGGGTAGCCAAACCAAACGTGCGAGTACGTCTTTTGTTCTCCAGATGTGTTTTCAGCCTTTTTTTTGGTATCGGGGGGGGGGGGGGGGGGGGCTTCAAAACGTACCTGACACCTTGGGAGAGGATACCGGGTTATGTGGGATTTGACCGCACTAAAACCCCTCGGTGGCCTGCCTCTGCGTTTGTGAGGACTCCGGGATCTCCATAGGAACGCACCGGTGTCCTCCACGCGCGGCGCCCCAGAACGGGCCCATCGCCTCTTACGATCAGGCAGGGGATACCGTAGCTCTATTCTTAATCCCGTCGCTACAGGGACTAGCGCCGGGGGACGTCATCTACGTCGGCCCCGGCGGCTCCTTCGCCGAGCGGGATCTGCACGCTCCCGAGCTCGTTCGGCTTCCTCCTTTGCGCACATGACAGTTTCGCAGAATGAGGTTACCGAGCCCCACGCACCCCTGGAGTACACCATCGTTTCGACGACGGCCGCCGGGGACAAGTCATGTCCGATTGTTTAGACCAGGACCCGCCGCTCGGACTCCCAAGCTGGGCAGTGCCCGAGCGTGTGCTGCGCGGAATCCTGGTCGTGTCCACAGTGATGACACCTAGCAGACACCTCACGTCCAATGCGGTTCAGATACTCACCGAAGCAGCCATGTCCGGTGAGTATCTGAGTCAATCGGTAGGTGACGCGACTCTTCCTTTTCAGCCAGACCCGGAAGCTGGGCAGAATGGCGCTGACGGCTCTTTAACGTGAGTTCTGCGGCTCGCGCAGTCCGTCGCGCCAGCGCGTCAGAGCCCGGCATCTTCGACGGAGCTCTCCGATCGCTTCATTCGGGGGTTCAGCCCCCTGGTGGAGGACGCGGATCTTATTGAAGACCTCTGCGTCCATATCCGCCAGGATGTCCAGGGGCGGAAACCGCGCCAGGACAGTAGCCGCCTCATACGAAATAGTCCGGTAGCCTCGTGCAACTCTGATAGCTGCGCGGCGTTGAATTTCGCCGCACGCTGCTGCTCGATAGCCTTTTAGACCATACGGGCGCACCATAGAGCGCGATAGAGCGCACGACCCCTGCGTAGAGGCGGCGGACTTCTTCCCTTGGTCCCCCGAGATTTGGCAGCAGTCTGTGCATAGCACCCGCCACCTTGTGGATTCGGGGGACTAGACGATCGAAGTGCTAGTCGAAGCTCCAGCGGCTGTCGAGCACCAGCCCAAGGTATCTCATATACCGGCCCGGCTGTACTTCGTAGCTACCTCCAGTAGGAGACCACCGTTGAGGGCCCGCTTCTGCCTCACTTCGGTGATCCCCACATCCGCTAGCTTTACTCGCTCTTTGGCGCCATAGCCTGTGCGTAAGTGACCTCACTGCCATCCGGCACAGTGATTGTCACCGCCGCCGTCGTTGGCACGCTCGGGAGCAGAACCTTCTTTTTATTTGCCTTTTTAGACGCCTTTCCTTTCGGCGCCGTACGGGCCTTGGGCGCCTGAGAAGCCTGAGCTCCCGATGGCGCTTTCTGCACCGGACGCCTACTGGAGGCCGTCCTTTGCAGAACCGGGGCTGGTTGCACGGCCACTTGGCGGGTTTTTGCCCTCGCCTTCCGGCCCACCACCGTACTCCAGCTATCCTCCTGCGCCCCACGCGGTTCTGCGGCCTGAGGTGCGGTTGGAATCGTTGCCATTGCAGAAGGTTGCCCCGTTCGCTTAGCACTTTTACCCCGCCTGGGCGGCTGGGCTACAGCGGCGGCAGCGGGGGCGACAGAATTCGGTTTCTTCCCCAGAGGAGGCCTAAGGACCCTATCGGGAAACAACTCTACCTTAAATGCAGTCAGTTTTTCCTCAATGAGGTTCCCCAGCCTCTCCATGAGGACCACGTCCGTGCTCCTTTCTCTCGGAAAAAAAATAATTACTACATTTTATAACATTTATATGTTTCTATTTTCTAATTGAATATAATTTAATTGTGTTTAATTACCCAGCTATGTGAGGCTGTTAATATGATATGATTCTTGAAATTCTTGAATTTGTGACGACTATCTTTCAAATTCTTGGGTGTTTCTACTTCACTGTGATTATAATTATTTTTCTAGTGTTGCACTAGATTTTATAAAAGTTTAGATAGGATTACCTAAGGTTTAATTAGATTCTTATATATACATTTTAAAACTGTTATATAAAAAAATGATTTTATTTCTGTATTACAGTTGAACTGTTTTTTTTAATTTTCAATAATTTTGATACTTCCTTTATTTCTAATAAAACTTTTTAGTACAAATCAGTATTTTTGTTATTTTTATCTCTGACTCACTGTGAAAAACTTAACATTCTGTACTTTTTAATAAGGTATTATTATTATTTACTACTTGATATTATCAAATCATAGTCAATTTTGGTAAGGCTAGATAGTCGTAAATAACATATCGGATCAATTTGAATTGCTTAAACAGTATCATTTTCACCCAGTCGTATAAAAGTGCTAATAAAACTAAAACTACAACTGATACAGTTACGAAATTTGCTTGACATGAAGTAGAAGAATGTAGCATATAATTTAAGTATAAATTAGGACATTTGAACAGTTTGTTGCGCAGCTATGAATTTTCAAACTTTTAAACGCGATTATCTCAAAACACTGTTTTTGAAGATAATACCCTTTTGTTTGTGACGTGCGATTTGTAAAATGTATTAAAACTTATTCGTAATGCAAATATTGTAAAATTTTAATAATTTATTCAAAATACAAACAGTTACCGAAGAAAGGCATTTTCATTTTATTGCGCCGTGGGAGCACCGCTAGCAGCCCCCACAATGGCCGAACGGTAAAGACCGCAGTCACTATTCTTCTGACAAAGAAATTTGTAATGTGCGTATTAGTCACTGCTCCACGGTGATGGAAAATATTGTGATATTTAATTATTAGCAATGCTTTCCATCGCTGCGCAATCTGTGCATGCTTTAGAGAAACTCATAACTTTCTCGAAAGTACGATGTCCACCAATCCACAATTGTCAATTGTCAGAGGAAGGTATCCTCTGACAATTGACAATTAGAACATAAAAAAACAACACTCCGGTAGTGCCGGCAGAAGTGAAAACTTGAACATTAACGTTAATTTTGAATGGTTAGGGAATAATTTCGCACGAATTGCTTTTATTATCAGTATTATTTTTTATCTAGTATTTTCAGTAGGTTTTCATCTAGTATTTTTATAAAGTACTCACTCATTTTCTTTCACAATTTCTTCGTCACTTTTTTCATTAATAGATGCACTTTGTTCAATGTCCATATTTTAAATACTTGATATAAATTTCATCTTTGTTTTGATTAATTTATGATGCCTACCACAACTTCTCACCATCGCCAAAGATTGACTGGTAGAGAATGCCATCAGGCATTAAGTCCGCCTATTGTAAAAATACAATAAAGGGTAAATAAATAAATTGACAGTTGAGCCATCATCAGCTGTCACCCTTCCGCTTTACGAATTTTCGATCAGGCCACGTGACCTGACGCGAGTTTTATGTTTTACCCATCCCAAAAAAGTGCACAACGCCGCTAAAGAAGTTTTGACTTCAAAAAAGGTTGAAAAAGAACTCTCTTATTATTTTACCACTGTTCTTATTAATTGATCTATATTTCTTTCTTTTCATATTCTGCTCCATTTAAACAAACTATCTACATAAAATATGCAAAATAATTTAGATACTTCACATCTATCAGACACGTTTTATTATTACGCTTTTTATTAGCTTCACCTGTATGTTTGTATGTTTGTATGTTTGTTTGTAACCGACTTCTTTGGGCGCGATTTTGACCCACTTTAAACGGCCAGATTTCGTTCAAACTTTGTAGATTTATAATTATTGAGGACCGATGACAATACACTAATTTGATAAAATTATTCCATTTTTCAATTTGCAAAATATGATTTTTGTTAATTTATATAATTTTCATCTATAGTCGATAAGGTAAGAAAATTAATTAAAATTTTCTATAATTTTTCTCTACAGTCGATAAGGCAGGACTCGATGTTAATTTTTATTTCCAATAATTATCTTTAGCCGTTTTCTCTAATATTGACAATTTTTTGTATACTAAAGAGAATTTTAATTCTACAAAACAAATAATAGTTTAAAAAAATTAAAAAATCACGCTTTTATAAAGAAACCAAAGTAAACAGTAAAAAATAATAGTTTAAAAAAACTAAAAAACACGCTTTTTATAGAAAACCGAACTAAAAAATAGAAAATAAATTTTAATGAATTTAAATTAAGAAAATAGTGTTAAAAATTTCAATGAATATAAGTTAATAATAGTGTGAATAAAAAAAATTATTTTATTTTAAAAAAAGCGTGGGGTGCTTTTTAAAATATTATCGAAATGATAATCACTCTACTCATATCTGTCAATAAAATATTTATAACTATTGACACCATGCACTCCACGCTTTTTTTAAATAAAATATTTTTTTTTATTCACACTATTATTAACTTATATTCATTGAAATTTTTAACACTATTTTCTTAATTTAAATTCATTAAAATTTATTTCTATTTTTTAGTTCGGTTTTCTATAAAAAGCGTGTTTTTTAGTTTTTTTTAACTATTATTTTTTTACGTAAGTGAATGGGTAAATATAATTGGGAATTCACATTAATCTATAATTCCAATACTACTTAATATTCATTTGGAATTTAGTCGTGCAATAACACAATGATGAAAATTACTGTGTAACCATGATTCGAATTTCGTATCCAATTACATGTGGTTTTGTCTGTGGTGCGATTTAGTACGTGACAGACGTTATTCATGCGTTACTAGGGAGGTTTCAAAGCCTTATACTGTAATAGAGGTTTTCACCCGCGGTTTGACCCGCGTTAGAAAGGGTCAGTAAATTAATCAATTTTTATTGTATTTATGATTCACTATTTTGGCTATAATGGCATACACATGAGATATAGATATAATAATATACTGTGGCGGGCTTTTTTGTAGGACTATTTCAGATAAACATTTCCATCATTTCCATTACATATGTGTGATAAAAGCATTTCGTACATTACATTACTCCTATAGGATAATTTAAAAAATGACTTTGTTTTAAGTTTTTAATCGCTTGCCTCTTGCTACATAACTAAGATCATCATCGTCATCATCAGCCTTTTAAAGTCCACTGCTGGACATAGACCTCCCCTAATGTTCGCCACTCCGTCCGGTTCTGCGCCCTCTGAATCCAGCAGTTTCCCGCTAGCTTCTTCAGGTCGTCAGTACACCTGGTTGGAGGGCGGCTTGTGCTCCTTTTGCCGAGACGTGGTCGCCATTCGAGAACCTTTCTTCCCCATCGGTTGTCAGTCCTGCTAACTATATGGCCTGCCCATTTCCACTTCAGCTTGTAGATTTTGAGAGCTATGTCGGTAATCTTCGTTCGTCTACGAATTTCATAGTAACGGATTCTGTCGCGTAGAGAAATACCAAGCATAGCCCTCTCCATCGCTCGCTGAGCGACCTTGACCTGTGGAAAAGGCTAACTGTGAAAGACCACGTCTCAGCACCTAGGTCATCACTGGCAACACACACTGCTCGAAACTTTTGACGCACACTTTCGACTTTAGGCACTGAGGTATTGTGGACGAGAAGACACTTTGTAGTTTCCCGAACGCTGCCAACCGAGTTGGACTCTACGACTTAGCTCTCTCTCCTCTCTTTCTTAACTAAGATATTGCGCAATTACTGTTATATGCCAGTGTGTGTCGTTAGTGTGGACTACAATGAGTTGTGGTGTAATTCTCGCAATTTGGACCCATGAGGGTACAAATTGTTTTAATAAGTAAGCACATTAAGCTTGGTGATTAAAGATCCTAGACAACAACTGTACGAAATGACTTAACCCCTTTCACTTAGCTGCGAGAAATATTTAGCTTCTGTATTACTTGTGCTTTCAGACAATATTTTAGTATAACTATTTAACTGTCTGGAATAATTCATGTTTATTACAATGTATTAAATGTTCCCTGGGCACTAGCGGACAGTTTACTGCAGCTGGGTACTTTTACGTTCAAAAATAGTTTATTTACTGAAATAATGTTGGTTTCCATCCGACATCTATCCACCTAGTAATAGGATATAGATACCATAATATTTATACAGCAATAATCTTAATTGTTATCACTGTACCAGGTATATTGATATCTTAGGGTTTGAAGTTGACATTTTTTAAACAAACCGTGTTGCCAGTGATAAACTACGGCGCGGAAACGTGTTCTTTTTCGCAACACTTTTCCACTGGCTCAAGGTCACTCAGCCAGCGATGGGAAGTTGCTGAGCGAGGGGACTTCTCGTAGCTTAGTTTTTCGACATACACAGAAATGATGAAATCCGTGGATAAAGTACCTAAAGTAAAAACTACTTTACAGCAATCCGCAATGAGAACGTATGATGGTGTATACTTTTTTCATGCAAGGACCTCTCTCCCTCCCTCTCACATAGGATACATGCACATGCAACAAGAAATCCGTAGATCTGAAGTTACCGACAAAGCTCTGAAATCAGCAAGCTGAAGTGGCAAAAGGCGGGCCATATAGTTAAATAGACTGACATCCGATGAGGAAGAAAGGCTCGCGAAAGGCGACCACGTCTGAGCAAAAGGCGCACGGGCCGCCCTGCAACCAGGTAGACTAACGACCTAAGGAAGACAGCGGCGAGGTGCTGGATTCAAAGAGCGCAAGACCGGATGGAGTGGCAAACGTTAGGGAGACCTGTGTCAAACAGTGGACTATATGAAAGAAAACATCGCAATGAAAATATATTACAATGTTTTCCCTCACCGTGGAGCAGCTAAAAATCCACACAACAACAGGGACCGACGGCTTTACGTGCTCTCCGAAGCACGGAAACGCACATGAAATTTATTTGCCACTAGCGGTCACCCATCTCACACCCGACCGCGCCCGTTTGGCTTAGCTACATAGACCGCTTGCGTTCTACGCTAGCCGCCGAGCCATGCGCGCTTCACAGGAATATTGGTTGCAACCCTTTTTACGTCCCACTGCTGGGCACGGGTCTCTCCCCATTATTGGGGAGGCCTGGAGCTTACTCCACCACGCTGCTCCAATGCGGGTTGGTGGAGGAACATTAGCTAATATTTATTATTGAGCCGCAGGAATATTAGCTAATGTTTATTATTGACCCAACTACAATAATAATATCGTGGAGGTGGTACATATTATAGAACTGTTTGCGTGGTCAGAGAAGAAAAATCTTTTCTCAAGACAATATTTGTAGTTGTAGCAGTTCGAATAAACAGTGTAAAATTATACATAAAAATAAATGAAACAATATTTTTACCCCTAAAAATATTATATCCAGTCGACATTTCTCTTGAGCATGATTTTTATAAGCAGTATAGACGGCGCGATTTTTCAGACGCATACGAATGGCACTAAATCAGATTAAGAAGGATTGACGGAACCAGTGTACAAAAGGATAACCTTTGTTTGAATGAGCTGTGTTGTCAATATGTTACTTGTTATTATACTAGCATTACTACTGGTGTTTTCTACATGTTTTTACATTTTTTCAACATTGTGATGTTCCAGTGCTAGGCGCAGGTCTCCTCTCGGCAGTCCTTGTAGCTTCGGGATAAAGAATAGAGTATACGGTATCCCCTGCCTGATCGTAAGAGGCGACTAAAAGGGGTTTCTGGGGTTGCAGATGGTGTGGTGTGCTCGACCCGTCCAGCTAGCAGCCCCGGGAAGGACGGCGGTGTGGCGTGGCCGCATGCCACTGTGAGCGCCTGTGGGTGCAGGAAAGCGCATCTGCTCTCCCGAAGATGGGCCCGTACTGGGGCGCCGCGCGTGGAGGACACCGGTGCGTTACCATTAGAATTATCCCTGATGAACAAAGACTAGTTTTTACCGCAGGAAAATGGTTTATTCCTACGGGAAAACAGATGATAGTGCCCACGAGGTTGAAGCAATTATATTTTTTTTTATTTATAATTTTTTTCAGTTCATTTCATTTCATTATATTTTATTTCATTTCATTTCGTTTCATTTCTTTTTTAATTCGTTTGTATAATTTATTTTATGTATTAGTTTATAATATTGTAAAGTTATTTGTTTATATGGGCTAAATAACCGGAAATAAATAAATAAAAAAAATTGTTTGATCAAGTGGTCCTTAAATGCCGTACTCCGTCAGACTAAACTTTCGCCCTTCAAACCGTACAGGCACTATTTATGTCTCAAAAATAATGAATAAACTTGTAGTGATTCAACGATGCATCGAAATGCATTGCAAGTCTGTTAGTGCAGTTGAACAGCGTCCAAAACACTAATGTACTCATATCACGTAACCCCGAGTGTGTACACAACGTGACGACCTTTGAATTTCCAATAACCATATCAGTCACTACCACTTGAGTGCTTTCAATGACACACTGCTTGAGATTCAAGTGTTTATGCAGTACTAAGATAATTATGAGATCATTGCCAAAATCAATTGTTAAGGCCATTTAATTACGCAAATAAAAAAATGATATTAATAACGCTTCACACTCATAGCTCCACAGTAGGGTAGATACACCCTGTGTCGTGGGTACCATGGACACACACAGAGACAGAAACAAAAACACGCCAGACCGAGAACAGAAATTTAAACTCTTCATTCAAATTTCTGCTTCGCCGGGAATCTAACCCGGGACCCTCCGATCAACACAAATACAAAATAGTGTATTCACGTATTATACTCGGAAATATCATGTCAGTATAACCAAGGAAGAACATTATTCGAAAGTTTACTCACTAAAGCGGGAACATAATTATTACATTGAAGAATAGTCTTGGGCTCTTGTTGAATGCACCAGTAACCTCTTTTAATCTCCTATAGACGGTTAATTATTAGGCCTGTTACAAACAACCTTAAGTTACGAAAAATAAAATAATCGAAGTCTTTAATATTCGTTTTTTATTTCTCTTTCAACGTAGCCTCCACTCTTCAAGTCTGAAGGAACTTACCTGAAACAAAGAAAATGTCATATTAAAATTATGAAATCCATACTATGTATCCATACTAATATTATAAATGCGAAAGTAACTCTGTCTGTCTGCTACGCTTTCCCGCTTAAACTACTGAATCAATTTTAATGAAATTTGGTACACAGATAGAGTGGTCCTTGGGAAAGGACATAGGATGGTTTTTATCCTACAGGAACCTAAAAAACTAAATATTTTTACGTACACAGTTAGTAGTCTCTTTTAACCCGTATTGATATCCCACTGCCGCAAGTACGGGATGATGTTATAGTTGTTGTAATAAGTTTTAAATTAAACGATTCGGTAAATAAGTAAATAGGTACCTTACTTATTAGCCCTTCAAAGTCCACTGATGGACAGTGGCCTCCCTCACACGTTAGCTTCTCCGTCCTAAATTCAAAACGTATGGACTTTGTAAGGTCCCAACTATGTCAAAATACAGAATATATCTACTTTATAAAATACCTATTACATTTAGATCCATCTTCACCAAACTCGCCAAGTTTTTGAACAAGATCTTAGCCAAGCCTTAATTAAGTTGACTTTAATGTTAATAAGTTACTAATGGTAATTAATGACGCCGCGAAATTAAAGCTCCGAATTTTTACAAGAACGTTTTTCAGAATTCAAAGTTGGTTTGGCTGTCATTTTATCTCTACATTAGACTTCTGTATTTATTAGCATTATGTGACTCTAAATAGATATATTGCGTTTCTGTCTTAATGTTTTAACAGTTTTCAAAATTTTTCTTATGTTGGGGATATCTTAGCTGTGGAAATATCTGAAATTTAAACCTTGCTAAGAATAAGGACGACCGTCTTACACATGCCGTGATACCAAATGAAAAACAACTTTGAGCCTAATTTCAGCGAAGATCCTTAAAATTGTTTCTGTGATTATAACGTATTAGCGCAGCGTGATAAATAAACTTATTTTGCTGTCTTAATTACAGTAAAAGGTTTTCATTTTACTCAGTTAATTTGGCTTAAGTGATAATAAATCTTTTAAAGCTCAATTGTATTGCAACATGGTATTGTTGGAACTTAATACCTAAGTAATGGACTTGTATTTCAGACAATTAATTTAATTAGGTGGAACTACTGTCAAAAATATAAAACTATTATTTTCTTAACTTTAAAGTCATAATAACCCCTTAAACCTATTCCAACATCGCTGTATATTTAAACATAGCGATGTTCCTTATGTCCTTAACTTTAAAGGAAAAATTTAAAACATTCTCAACTTATATTTTAGTGGATAAAAATATTAAAATAACATCACCTTATTACACAGCGAGGTTGCTAACTTAGCGAGAAAATTTAAAACACTCTCAACTTACATTTTAGTGCATAATGCACAACCGGTTGCATTACTTTGATATAAAAACACAATAAAGCACACAAAAGCTAACAAAAGTTCCAGAGAAGAGAAACATACTGAAGTTGGAGCCTTTAAAACTCCCGTGAGGTAGTCTCGTGTAGCGGTGGAAGTTTGCACGTATATATTATATCATTTTACATTAAGACCGGTTTCATAAGTAATCATATTATAGAGTATACGAGTAGAAGGTTTTTATATGAAAATCATATTATTTTTCTTATTGTATAATATCCATTCTTCCATATCTACCTAATTAACGTAATTGGTATTTATCCGTTTTGTTAAAATAATAATAATAAACAAGTAGGTAATTTTTTAACCTAGAAAAATGTACCTACTGTTCCCATGGAATAGATGAGATAATCATATAAACTCAAATCACCCGAGCGAAGCCGGGCCGGATCACTAGTATTTTGCACATGAAAATACCACCACCTTAAAATACACATCGGTGTTCCTAACTTTAAAGAGAAAATTTAAAACATTCTCAACTTACATTTTAGTGCATAATGCACAACCTGTTGCAGCATTACTTTGATATAAAAACATCATAAAGCACACAAAAGCTAACAAAAGTTCCAGTGAAGAGAAACATACTGAAGTTGGAGCCTTTAAAACTCCCGTGAGATAGTCTCATGTAGCGGTGGAAGTTTGCACGTATATCAATTTACATTAAGATCCGTCTTGGCAACTTATAAACACAGAAGATAGAAGGTTTTTATATGAAATAAGCTTTCAGCCTGCGGCTCTGCTCGAGTAGAATGCACATTCTTTTCCATAGCAATAACTTTTTTTTGTAATAACAGTCTATGTAAAAAAACAGGTCAATCCGTAGCACCGTTAAGAGGTAAATGAAGGACAAACGAACAAATAAACAAATAAATAGACAAACATACTTTCAAATAATATTAGTATTATTACAAACTAACAGCAGCGGCAGAAGAGTGTGAGAAGATGACCTGTGCCCAGCAGTGGGATATAAAAAGGTTGAAAAAAAAAAAAACAGCAGCGGCAGACAGGCCGCGTGATGTTAAACAGTCATTGTCGTTTGAATTATATCTTGGATAACCCAATTTGATAGTCCCCTGGAAATGCTTCATCTGGGAAGTTGCCCACAGTTACAAGTCTGCGGCAAAACGTGCCTGTTTCATCTAGCGGCATAGATCGTTTGTTTTCTACGCTATCCACATGGAAATGTGCAGTTCATTTCACTTGCTTTAATGCTCACCTTTTTTTGGTATCGAGGGAACCTTCAAAAGGTACCCGGCCCCTTGGGAGAGGGTACCGGGTTATGTGGGATTTGACCGCACTAAAACCACCCTCGGTGGATGCCAGTGCGCTTGGGGAGGACTTCGGGATCTCTAGCGGAACGCACCGATGTCCTCCACGCGGGACGCCCCAGAACGGGCCCATCTTCGGGAGAGCAGATGTGCTCTCCTGAACCTTTCGATGCTTACGGCAGCATGCGGCCACGCACATAACGCCGCACTTCCCGGGGCTGCTGGCTGGACGGATCGGAGCTCCCATTCTCACCACCTACAACCTCGAAAGCCCCCTTTTAGTTGCCTCTTACGATCAGGCAGGGGATACTGTAGCTCTATTCTTAGTCCCGAAGTTACAGGGACTTGCTTTAATGCTTACCTTAACGCTACTATTTTAATTATTATATAATGGCAAACCTTACAAAGTAAAGGTATATCATTACCACAGCAAACCTGGTAATGTGTGGTGGTTATCGTTATCAATGTTAATCAATGAAAATTAATAGATGATCAAAATTTTATTTGTTAATATTTTTTTTGCATTCAAGGTGGACTATAGGCTGTTAACATTCTCTACCATTTAATATGGGGAAGTACGAGTATGAGAAGAAAAGCTTCTTTTTAATAATTTTTGTATGGAATTTATTATTTTATTGCTTGCTATTCAACATTTAGTTACTTGAACTTAACGTTTCACTTCTAGTAGGAATCTCGATTAGATTTTTTCTTCGAAGAAGAAGTACTGTAAAAAGATGTGCAGTACGAGACTGAAAAGAAAGATATTCTTTTAAAATTACAGCGTTTCACTGCTCTACAAAGTTATTATTCAAGCGCTGTGTGTTTTAAGTTGGTACAAAATTATTACAACGTAAAACAGTTGAATTTAAAACATGTTTAAACTCACCAAGTACCCTCTCTATTAAAGCACTATATTTTTTCACTCACATTTTAGCTTAGAGTTTCAGCGGCAATTAGGGCAAAGAAACTATTTTTAGCAGCTGAATCTGGTATGAGGGTAAATCATCATTCAATATTCATTACGACAGAATCACAATTGGTTTATATGATAATAATATTGTGAGGTACATATTATATAGTAGCATTATAGTAGAGATGCGCCGAATGTACGGCCGAATATTCGTATTCGGTACATTCGGCATATTTTTTCATTTTCGTATTCGGCTGAGTGTTCGGTTGATTTGCCAAATAATTACCGAATATTTAAATTATTTTTAATATTTAGAGAAGAACATTTAATTAAACAGTAAGGATAACTAACTACTAAATATGTTTGGTTTATTGCGAAGGTTGTACATACTTTTTTGTAAACGAAAGAAACACTACTTCCTGTACCAATTGTTTATTGTGACATAAAAAATAATAATATATTATAGTTTTTAAAAAAAAATCTAATGAACTGCTGCTTTTATTTTAAACGATAAAGTAAAATTGTATGTAATTAACAAATTTAAGGTCACTGCTTTGAGTAACAAGTACTTTCAGAAAACATTTTTTTTTTTTGAATTTTATAAAATAACTACTATCTTTAGGCCGCGGGTTGCGCGCGGGGCAGAGAGGGGCTGTAGCAAACGTCGCCAGGCTTTTGCGGAGCGCCGTATACGACGTATACAAACTTGTTTAAATTGAACCGAATGATTCGGCCGAATATTGGGTTTGGTACATTTTGGACCGAATATTCGGCCGAACCTTCGTATTCATTTGAACCAACGTTCGGAGTATCTCTAATGTATAGCAAATCAATTTTTTTCCAGCTTCATTGAATACTGTTGTCCAAAATCCGATCAGTTATACCAAATGCTCACTTTATTTATATAAATTGTCACATGTAAGTTCTCGTTAAGTGAAATGTAATAATTTCTTTTGAGAATAAATGTCTTTAACCAGAATATGCCAATTAGTAGTGGGGCCAACCTCAAGCTGGAACTAATTAAAATATAGTGGTCTACATCGCGTGTTGTTATTCTATTGCAATAATTAAATTGAAAAACTAAAAAAAACCTCGAAACTTTCCAAGCTTATTTTCCATATCAATTAAAATCTGAAAAATACGAGTAAAAATTCAAAATAACAATTACTATTTTGATTCTTATTCTAATTATTGTTATTTAGACCATTCACTCATTAAAACGACTAAAACAATTTTCACTTGATTGATTGGTTAATCTTATTTAAAACATTGCCATTATTGAAAGGAATTAGTGGTGAACTAATAAGATTAACTTATCTAGTTTCGGAGACTTAAAGTTCAATCGATTTAAATTTATAACGAGCCGGATCAATTTCTAATTGGCCCCCTTTGTTTTTAAACAATCCGGAGTGAGCCGTATTTCATCTCTTATCGTATTTGGACATGGAGGGTGGAAATCCGATTCGGTATTGAACTTTAGGACAAATTAATTTTGATATTTAATAACACTGATGTTTGATAATGATGATTATTTAATGTTTTATTTATAGTACGGTAGTTTCGTATTTTAATATCTGTGATGCAGTTATTATTATTCGAAGACCTGCGTGGCGCAAGGGTTACCATGCTGGATGCCAATCCAAGGGCCCCGGGTTCGATTCCCGGCGAAACAGAAATTAGAATGATTAATTTTTTTAATTGAAATGATTAATGATTAAAATATTAAAATTTCTGTTCTCGGTCTGGGTGTTTGAGTTTCTGTATTTATGTGTCCATGGCAACCATGACGCAAGGTATATCTACCTTACTGTGGGGCTATGAGCGTGAAACGTTATTAAAAATCGCAAGAGCGAAAAACAACTTCCGTTCGCCAACAAAAATAAGTTATTTCAAGCCCTGTACTTCATTATTTCACCACACGGTATTACTTCGAAACTCGACTAAGTCAAAAGTATTGCTTTTCTTCTTCCACTGACATTTTAAATAGGAATGAATGGCTGGAAGCGAGCGCGGACCTAATTAAGGAATTTTGTTTAAAACTAACTTTTTTCCAACTAATTGCTTTCAGCGGACCTACTCGAATGCAATCTTTGTAAATGCGATGCAATTAATTAAGTTTCTAATTAAATTGTGTTTAGTTTTTGTAACGTTTTGTAACATTGTTAAATGTTATTAACCCGCTTATATTAGCTTAACATGTATGTATGTATGTATGTATGTACGTATGTAACGGAATCTTTTAACTTCATTTTCACCTACTTCTAAGTGTTAGATTCAATTGAAAATTTGCACAGGGGTCAAGGGCCGATGACAATGCAATAATATGAAAAAATAGCCAACTAAAAAATTAAAAATAAATAATGTAGTTTAAAAAACTAAAATACGCGCTTTTGTGAAAATACGAACTAAAAAAAATAAGAAGAAAATATATTTTACTGTAAAAAAAGCGTGAGGTGCATGGTGTCAATAGTATCTTAACACGGTTTTTTTACAATAAAATACATTTTCTTCTTATTTTTTGCTTTTTAGTTCGTATTTTCACAAAAGCGTGCTTTTAGTTTTTTAATTTTTACAGAAAAATTAAAGATTTAGCAAACGGCCTTCAGTTGTTAATCTTTATGACCTACATTTTTATATAAACAGTTTTTGGGGTATATAATTTATATTCAGTAGGTACTCCACGATTTCAATTGGGTTAAAAGGATCATTGCCATGAATTGAATAAGTGCGGGACATAATTGGATCAAGGTTCACCCCAAGCTGTCATCCGTTATACTTTAGGGGTTGATTTTCCAAAAAACACTGAAACAGATGTCCCAACATCAATGCTAAAAGATAATCAATACTAACATTATAAATTAACTCTGTCTCTTTTTCTCTGTGTATGTGTGTGTGTCTGTTTGTGTGAGTGCTATGTTTTCACGCCTACACTACTGAACGAATCTTAATGAAATTCGGTACACAGATAGAGTTAACTTTGGGAAATCGGATAGTTTTGATCCTGGAAAAATGTGCAGTTCCCGTGGGATAAACTTAAATCACCCTAGTGAAGCCGGATTGGATCACGCGTGTTCACAAATTCCTCAATATATGTATAGTCATACTCAATCATCACGCACTTAAAATAAATAAATAACGCTTCATAATCATTGCCCCATAGTTGGGTAGAGAAACCCAAACACCTAGACCGAGAACAGAAATTTAAACTCATCATTCAAATTTCTGTTTCGCCGGGAATCGAGCCCGGGACCCTTCGATTGGCAGTCCGGCATGCTAACCATTGCGCCACCAGGTCGTCAAAATCTGGCGGGGGGGCTCGTAGAGGTAGAATATTAAAAAACGTTCATTGAGCATTCAGAGTAGGTACCGATGAACATTTGATAATCACTATGCTGAAGAGCTTATTTGAAAGAGCTAATCACCTCGAATTGAAAAAAATCTATTGTTGGACAGTGTGATCAAGGAAGGTTTTGGGCTACACTGATAAACAAATCTCTGCATACGTGAACAACGTTGTGGGCACAGCTAGTTAAGTGATTTTTTAATGGAGTAGCAGACGAGCATGCAGGCCACGTGGTGTTAAGTGGTCGCTGCAGCCCATGGACATCTACATACAACCTCAAGCAATCATAGGTAAGTCTTTTCTGAGGTCGTATGCAGTTGCGCTGCTACTCCGGAGGCTGGTGGTCGCCTCATGTAAGTGTGGCCGACAACTGCACCTTTCCACCGAAACACAATAGAATTGGTTCACGGCAGAAGTGGGTGCAGCGGTGGTACTTCCCCTGGCGCACGATAATAGTTAATAATAATAAAAATGGTTTATTGCTTCAATACATACAAAAGAAGTTCAGATTTCATACTTAAATATTTACAATTTACAATATACACCTACTGTTGGAAGCAAAAGGAAACGGCTCAGATACGGCAGATCCAAGACCTATAAACCGACTGCGCTGATTTTCAGCCGCTCCGAGTTCCCTGAGATCTTATCTAATACCTTTAAACGAGCAATTCTTGTATATATCTAAATATATTTTTTGAATCTCGGAAACGGCTCCAAAGATCTTGATGAAATGTAGTACACTGGTTGCGGGGATGATAAATAGATCCACAAATTTTTATTGATAGAAATTGTCGTTTTTTTTAATGTTTATGCAGTTAAATATAAAATTACTCTTACTGACATCTATTGGAAAATATTAATAATATTGTGGCGTAGCAAGACGTCAAATGGTCAACATTTGACAATCCACCATTCAAACAGATGCAAAACATTATTCTTAGTCTAAGAACAGATGACAATGTCGATAATTATGAAAGACCTCTATAAAAATATCGTCAACGAAATTAAAGCTTTCTTGGTCGAATAGTTACGAAGGCCGTCTACGGAGCTAGAGACCCGGGTTCAAATCTCAAGTAGACAAGTTGCGTTTTTTATTTTTTGACAATTTTTTTAAATTGGAGCTAGGTATTTCAAAAGGATTTGTAAAGTAACACTAAGTCAATGAATGTTTTGCTTAAAAATAAACCAAGTAAATAAATCGTTTTTTATCCGAGCAACGCTCGGGCGTCCAGGTACTGCGGGAATTAAATGTCGTAGCTCCCCGTACCGCTGCTTCGAGCACTTAAGTTATGTGAAGTGTTACAAAAATCAGTTTTTTAAATAGCGTACAACTAATTACATTTAAAGTTAAATAAAAAAAAATAATACTATTAGGTACATACAAAATTTAAAAGCTAATATGAAAAGAAATACATTCATACATAACAAACAAACAGACATAATAACAAACATTATAATTATATTAATTAGGGAACAAATAAATAAGCATTGCTGTGCTTCCAAGAGGCGCGCGCGTTTGTGTGTGTGTGTGTGTGTGTTCTACCACCTACAGTTCTACACATACCTAAAATTCTTTTGCTTTACCATAGTCGCTTAAATAGAAAGTAGGTTAATAGGTTGTAAGCAAAAAATAAACAAGACTATGAATTCCAGCGTCGGGTTCGTACCCTTTTCCTAATTTCATTTTATCCTAGGTAATAAAAAAGTTAGCTAAACAGGCACGATATGTTCGCGAGTAAATACAGAACCGAGGAAAGCCAAAATAAAAGGTTTTTATTTGAGAGAAATAGTTTCTATTTGATGTTGGTCCTCTGAAATTGACTTTGAGCTATAACTATTTGAACATTAACAAAATAAATTAAGTTTTTAACAAAAAAATAGAACCGACTTCAAACGGTAAAAAATAAAATTGTTCAGTACCTACTTCTTCTTGCTTATGGTAATGACTCTTAAAACTATTTTTGGAGTCGGGCCCTTACTAAAATGTCGTACCATTCGTTCTAAATGGGCACCGACAGTACAGACAGTGGGACAGTACCTACTTCTTCTTGATTATGGTAATGACTGTTAAAACTATATAGGAGTCGGTGCCCATTCAGAACGAAAGGTACACTATATTTACTAAGACAGGACATTTTACTAAGGGCCCGACTTCAAAAATAGTTTTAAGAGTCATTACCATAAGCAAGAAGAAGTAGGTACTGAACAATTTTATTTTTTACCGTTTGAAGTCGGTTCTATTTTTTTGTTAAAAACTTAATTTATTTCACTCTTTTTAGTAATTTTAATAATTCTGCACATATGTATAAGCATAATTGGATTTTTTTCAGTTAATTTCTAAACGTTAAAGAGATACCTTTTATAATCATGTTTATCTAATAGCCATCGTATACCCTGAAAGAATACTACTATAAGTACACCTGAACGTATAAATTAATGAAAGAATTTGCTCTCAGCTCCTAACCGTTGAGGAGTTGTACCTTCAATCATCAGCTTAGCAACATGAGGTGATAATTACCGGACACAAATATTTGTATTATGTTAAAAATATGACTAAAAGAATGTGTGTGCCTATTAAGTTTCAGTGTTTCCCTCGATTTCCCTAGTATCACATCATCAGATTTTGCCATGGTGACAGTTGGACCACCTTAGAAATGTAAGATTTCCAACAAAAAACCATTTATTGAAAGAATTTGCTCTCAACTCCTAACCGTCATAGTACCTTCCATCATCAGCTCAGCAACATGATATGATGATAATTATACACAAATACCTGTTTTGCTTTAGTAAAAATTAGAAAATCATTTGTTGTGCTATAAAATTTGAATGTTCCCTTCGATTTCTCTGGGATACCATCATCAGACTTTGACTTGGTGACAGTTGGACTACCTCAGAAATGTAAGATTTCGAACAAAAAATCATTTATTGAAAGAATTTTCTCTCAACTCCTAACCTTCGTAGTACCTTCCATCATCAGCTCAGCAACACGCTATGATGATAATTATACAAAAATGCCTGTTTTGCTTTAGTAAAAATATGAAAATCATTTGTTGTGCTATAAAATTTGAATGTTCCCTTCGATTTCTCTGGGATCCCCTCGTCAGACTTTGACTTGGTGGCAGTCAACACAAGTTGAACAACTTAGGAATGTAAGATTTGGAATAAAAAACTATTTATTGAAAGAATTTGCTTTCAACTCCTCACTGTTGCAGTACCTTCCATCATCAGCTCAGCAACATGAGATGATGATTACTATGCACAAATATCTCTTATGCTTCAGAAAGTATAAGAAAATCAATGTGTGTGCCTATAAAATTTGAGAGTTCCCCTCGATTTCCCTGGGATCCCATCATCAGATCCTGATTTGGTGACAATGGGACCACCTCGGGAGTATAAGCATACGAACAAAAAAAGAATTTTGAAAATCGGTCCACAAACGGCGGAATAATCGGTGAACATATATAAAAAAAAAAAAAATACATACAGCCGAATACAGTACCTCCTCCTTTTAGAAGTCGGTAATTAATTGATAGTTTTTATTAAGTCTTTAAAACAGTAACTGTAGACATGAAGTACATCTGCTGTTAGTATAAAGAGCGTGCAATTTTCAAAGCTAAGCAAATCAGACATGGTTGGAAGTAAGATTGGTAGCGTCCATCGGCAAATTTCGATCGATAGTGGTGTTGTGCAGACATGCTTTTATTCGGAATGCAATTGAGGTTTATCATACCTCATGCAATCAGCATCTGCATCTACATTGAAGAAGCATGCTCCAGGATTCACTATCATGGGGAACAACCTCCCGACAAACGTTTTTCTTAAGAGTGATAATTTTTCCTTGCTTGACCATCAAGTAAATGTAATTAACACGCCTACAATACCTTTAAAGTTGGCGAAAAAGTTTTATAGCGGTTAGGCGACGCTGGTAATTGAGTACTCGTAACAGTCATATAATTGAAGCGCGCATGGCTCGGCGGCTAGCGTAGATCGCAAGCGGTCTATGCAGTTATGCCAAACGAGCGCGGTCGGGTGTGAGATGGGTGACCGCTAGTGGCAAAAAATTTCATGTGCGTTTTCCGTGCTTCAGAGGGCACGTTAAGCCGTCGGTCCCGGTTGTTATCGATAGATAACAGTCGTTAAACCTTGGCCTCCTTATGGGTGGTTTGAAAACATCCAACAGCGGGTTGAGTGTGAAGCGTTATTTATTTATTTATTTTTAACAGAGACACTTTATTAATGTAACTTGTAGAAGTCCCCTTCTTGTGTGAGTTGGAAACAGTGGATGTGGGCCCGCAATATTTAACTATCGTATTATACAACTTCTGTATTTACTCAGAAACATGCAGTTAAACAGTTAACTAACCTTCTAAAACCAAGGATAAAAGAACGATTGGAAAAGGGGGCGAAGCGGGTTTATTTATTTATTTATTTATTCTTTATTGTAACAACTTTAAACAGTGTTGTACAAAGGGCGGACTTAATGCCTAGAGGGTTCTTCAAGCATAGTTTATTTTTTCTTACTAATCATTAACGGCATTAACATATTTTCAATTGTTTGAAATTAATACCTATATATTAAATAATTAGATCTGTTTATTAAAAACACATTTATTTTAAGTAGAGCCTGGTTTTACGTTTGTAATTTGTCCAATGTAACATCTTGCGTTTTATACTACAAAACATATCCGAGACCAACAATTATTTTAGTCGCATACGTGATAGTTACTTTATAAGTATTAAATTTATTTAAACTAACGAGTATGATACGACGTTTTATATGACTGTTGGCTGCAACCCTTTTTGCGTCCCACTGCTGGGCACGGGTCTCTCCCCATTATTGGGGAGGCCTGGAGCTTACTCCACCACGCTGCTCCAATGCGGGTTGGTGGAGATGCGGGTTAGTGGCCAACCCGCTGTCGGATGTTTTCAAACCGCCCATAAGACCTCCGACAAGGTTTAACGACTGTTATCTATCGACAACAACCGGGACCGACGGTTTAACGTGCCCTCCGAAGCACGGAAACGCGCATGAAATTTTTTTTTGCTACTAGCGGTCACCCATCTCACACCCGACCGTTTGGCTTAGTTGCATAGATCGTTTGCGTTCTACGCTAACCGCCGGGCCATGCGCTATAATTTTCAATATGAAAATCTGAAAATATGAAAATACTTTATTGTTGACTGTGTAGAGTGACTTGTGTAGACATCTTATTCTATGTATGTACATAGAATAAGATGTTTAAAATTATGATTGGAGTTTTAAACAGTCTACCATATTCTGGCATACAATATTATTAATTATCAATTGAATAGCACAAAGTTAAATGTACACACATGTACGACCCGTGTGGCGTAATCATGGTAACCATGCCGGACTGCCGATCGGAGAGTTGGATTCCCGGCGAAGCAGAAATTTGAACGATGAGTTTCAATTTCTGTTCTCGGTCTGAGTGTTTGTGTTTCTGTCTTTGTGTGTGTCCATGGCACCCACGACACAGGGTATAACTACCCTACTGTAGGCCAGTGAGTGTGAAACGTTATTAATTTATATAAAATCGAGTACCTATATTTGTTAAAAGCAGAGCTACATATAAATTGAAATAAGGTTAACGGTTAGTAAGCAAAATATAATCTACGCTTGAAAAACCATCTCCTTTTCACCTTTTGAGAATGTTCTTTTATCCTTGATATAATAATATATTTACTAAACACAGATACAGTATTTTTGCGACATACAGAAGCGACGATAGCCAAAGATTGCGGGCCCGCATTCACTGTTTACAACTCAAACAAGAAGGGGACGTTTACAAGTTACAATACAAAGGGTTAATTTTGATAATAATAGATTTTACGCCCCACAGTCATACTGCATAATAAATGCCCATTGTACCTGAAAAATTATTTAAAACAGGGCTTGAGTTTTTTCCGCCCGCTTTTTTCTCCTAGCCCATATAAGCCTTAGCGCACCCAAAGCGGATGACGGTCAGTTGATGACCGTACTACAATGACAAACATCAAGTGTATATTATTACCCAGGATGTTAATAAACTATTTCATTTCAACTATTTCATTTCATTTCATTTATGTTGAAATTGGGATCACAAAATCCAAACAAATTTGTTTATTTTCATAAATAGTTTACAATTTTGGAATAACTGTCCTATGCTTTAGCTTTCACTGTGTTGCATAAGGCGCAGTTTCTTCCCCAAACGCAGTCTTAAAATAAGTGTTAAATTACAAAGTTTTAAATAAAAAAGTAATTAAAACTTTCAGTTACTAGTTATTTAACATAATAAATAACATACATTAACATTAATTACTTTACACATCATAATTTGGGTACTAAAATACACAACTATAAAGGCCCTATGAAATGTTTAAAATTAAACGCAAAAACCTTTAGAAACTATCAATCCTCATACTTTTCCGTTACGAGTATTTTATTTGCTGTAGCTACGTTAAATACATGAAAGCAGACTCGCACGGCATGTTTTGTTAACTAATGTGTCCGCTACGACACTTACCCTCATCGGTACGTTATTGTAAGTAAGTGGTGATTGGGAAGCTACGGTATCCCCTGCCTGATCGTAAGAGGCGATTAAAAGGGGGCTTCCGGGGCTGCGGGCGGTGAGATTGGGAGCTCGACCCGTCCAGCCAGCAGCCCCGGGAAGGACGGCGGTGTGTGCGTGGCCGCATGCCGCCGTAAGCATCAGGAAAGATGGGCCCGTTCCAGGGCGTCGCGTATCCGGTGCGTTCCATGGGAGATCCCGGAGTCCTCCCCAAACGCAGAGGAAGGCCACCGAGATGTTTTAGTGAGGTTCAAATCCCACATAACCCGGTGTCCTCTCCCAAGGTGCTGGGTACCTTTTGAAGGTCCCCCCCCCCCCCCCGATACCAAAAAAAAGGGTAGGATACACATTAGTTAAGTGGTTTTGTGTTATGTTGATAATGGTATTTATTATCTACCCCAACAATTCTTATTGAAATTAAATGCAAAAAAAACTTGTGAGGCTGGTCTACTATACAGCGTGACTGCATAGCCATAGACAGAAGTCTGATAAAATAATATCTTTCACACTATGAAATAGATAGAGATGATATCGTGAATCCTATATTCCTGAGTATCGAATGCACAGATCCTTGTGTAATTTTCCCGAAACATCCGTTCATCAGCTTTAACAATCATACTGCTGGATATGAGGCCTCTCTTAACATATACAACTCGGTCTTAGCTATGTGTCCTCTAAATTCAATGACTTTATCTTATTTAGGTCTCCGACTTACCAGACCTGACATAATATAAACAGTTATCAAAAAACCTTAAGAAAAGCCCTACCATAAATAAAGCAGTCAACAAAACTGTCGGAAAGATCGTGATATGAACACATAAAGTGAGCTTATACATTCAACGTCGTCAGGTGACGTGTATAAAATCACAGCCTGACAAATGAGCGAGCTGCACCGGTTTTCGCGTGAAATTCCCACATAAGAGGCTAATTTTCACCGCCAAGAACATAATTCTTTATTTAATACCTCCTCTTGATTTATGGTAGCATTGTAAGATCTTCGTACGAGGCGAAAATGTTTTGGAGAGTAATTTACAAGTTACAGATTAAAATGTGCGCTAAAATTTGCCGCGCGATTTTCATTTTCCGTGCATTTTAGCGTTTTTGGGTCAAGTTTTTTGGTTACATTTGCTTTTAGCACACTGAATTTTATTTGCAAAAAGGTGACGGAACGGAAGAGCATAGCTTTGGTTTTGTTTTCTGTTTGTGAAATTTAGGTGAATGTTTTCAAAGAATTTATTCACTCACTCATGTCATGAATGTCAAAATTCTGTGTTAATTGGTAGGCACGTAGGTACGGCCAAGAACATAATTCTTTATTTAATACCTCCTCTTGATTTATGGTAGCATTGTAAGATCTTCGTACGAGGCGAAAATGTTTTGGGGAGTAATTTACAAGTTACAGATTAAAATGTGCGCTAAAATTTGCCGCGCGATTTTAATTTTCCGTGAATTTTAGCGTTTTTGGGTCAAGTTTTTTGGTTACATTTGCTTTTAGCAGACTGAATTTTATTTGCAAAAAGGTGACGGAACGGAAGAGCATAGCTTTGGTTTTGTTTTCTGTTTGTGCAATTTAGGTGAATGTTTTCAAAGAATTTATTCACTCACTCATGTCATGAATGTCAAAATTCTGTGTTAATTGTTAGGCACGTAGGTACCGCCAAGAACATAATTCTTTATTTAATACCTCCTCTTGATTTATGGTAGCATTGTAAGATCTTCGTACGAGGCGAAAATATTTTGGAGAGTAATTTACAAGTTACAGATTAAAATGTGCGCTTTACTTTAATTCCTTTAAGTATTTAGCTAGGTATCTTCGGAATGCTCTCCCGAAGATGGGCCCGTTCTGGGGCGTCGCGCGTGGAGTACACCGGTGCGTTCCACTGGAGATCCCAGAGTCCTCCCCAAGCGCAGAGGCAGCCACCGAGGGGGTTTTACTGCGGTCAAATCCCACATATCCAAATCCCAAATACCTCTCCCAAGGTGCCGGGAACCTTTTGAACGTTTCCCCCCGATACCAAAAAAATGCATCTTCGTAATGTTAATAATTTACCACACGGCGAAAAAAGTATTTTCTGTGCCATTTTCTTGGCAAGATGTAAGAGGATATAGGGTTTCGGGAAACCCTACACCACGACTTATTATACGATACAATACGTGAAGGTTTTCCCATTTCCGTAACCTGATTTATGTCGTAAGGCTCTTAAATCCTAAACTTGGGAGAATTGTGCTAATCCACATGTTGAATTCAGCGAAATTAAAGGTGTTATGACTCGCATGGCGCAATGGTTACCAGGTTTGGCTGCTAATTGAAGGGCCCTGGGTTCGATTCCCAGCCGACAGCCAACAGTAGTTTGAATTTCTGTTTTGATCCGGGCGTTTGCCTCTTTTCCTTTGTGTGTGTATGCCCTATATATAAAAATAAAAAATATAAGTGGCACTCGGGGACTGTCGTGGTAAAGTCATTGCATAGCATTTCTTATCAACTTATGCAATTATAATTATTTATTTATTTTTTATTGGTGTTCATTTGAAACTTTATTATCCGGTCGAAGTAGTCTTGCATTGTCATCGGCTTAGAAAATGTCGACAATAATATTTTTTGATATTAAAATTTGTCCATGATAATTGTTGAGGCTGTAACTTAGTTAAGCACGTAGCAGCGCGGCCTTTCAGTGAGTGTGTAAGTGCAAGTACCAGATAAATACCTTATATCTTCTTCTTCTCGATGATCATTTCGGTTAACGTACACCAGTTTTCAGATTCTGGCTCATCAGGATCAAAATTCACAAATTTAGTTGTTGTGTTCTGAACGGGTCGACAGGCGGTTATATTTTCAGCGATCTTTGTAAAAATTGCTTCCATACCAGCAGAAAATAATGACATCTGTTCCACCATTGACTCGCTTAATGATGATCTTGGGGTGGATCCGCTACTTCTGATATCGGTGTACGTCCCACCATTTATTAAAGAAAACACCAATGGTACGTTAAATTACATCAGAACACAAATTTATTCACCTTCTTAAAATCACAAAATTCTATTATTTATTTGACATTAATCATTACTATTCATTACAGCGAAAATGAGTCACCAACTCTTGTTTACAAAGTTGTCAAGGCGACGCAGTCATATATCGTATCTGTCGAACTTACACGATTAAACGTTACACACTCATAGCCCCACAGTAAGGTAATTAATACCCTGTGTCGTGGGTACCATAGACACATACAAAGACAGGAACACAAACACCCAGACCGAGAACAGAAATTTAAACTCATCATTCAAATTTCTGTTTCGCCGGGAATCGAACCCGGGACTCCTCGATTGGCAATCCGGCATGGTAACCATTGCGCCACGGCGGTCGCCAAATTGACAGGTTATTTTCGTTACGGAATTTCTTGATTCAGTCGCCGCGCTCAAAACCCGCAATAAAAGCTATGCAATAGCTTAGTATTTTTTTTTAAAAAACACCCCGACCCAAAAATAAACTCTAAATCTAAAACAAATAATATTTTAAATCTATTATAATTATTATCGTCACATGTGGTATGTAAGTTCAAATATTTTTATTTTCCAACCATCGTTTTTGCGTTGGGTGTTAAAAACCTTTATAATTGTAATCATTTAAGATACGTCTGAAGTGACACAGGAAAATTTTGCCTTCCCTAAAAATATTTATTGCAAGACGTAAGAGGAATATAAGGTTTTTAGGGATCCGCAATATGCGAAGGTTTCTCCACTTCCTTGAGCTGATTTATGACGTAAGGCTCTTAAATCCTAAAATTGGGAGAATGAGCAGTTCCACTTGAAAGAGTTAACCGCCTTTTGGTGAATAAAGTCTATAAAGAGCTACTGGTAAGGAAATTTTATGACTTTATCAGGTATATGAAGCGCGCATGGCCCGGCGGTTAGCGTAGAACGCAAGTGATTAATGCGACTAAGCCGCATCTCATGCGGTCGAGTGTGAGATGGATGACCGCTAGTGGCTAAAAAAATTCATGCGCGTTTCCGTGCTTCGGAGGGCACGTTAAGCCGTCGGTCCCGGTTGTTGTCGATGGATAACAGTCGTTAAGCCTTGTCGGAAGCCTTATGGGCGATTTGAAAACATCTGATAGTGGGTTGGCCACTAACCCGCATCTCAAACTCATCATTCAAATTTCTGTTTCGCCGGGTATCCAACCCCGGACCCTTCGATTAACAGTCCGGCATGGTAACCATTGCGCCACGCAGGTATGGCCACTTCATATTAGTGCCGCGAAGCACGAAAAACTACCGTGAACGTAAATGTGGATGGTTTTCACGGGTTTTACGCACGTTCACGCCTGTTCCTCAATGAAAATCGGTATTTTGTTCCGCGATTCGACAAAGAGATCGCGCGACGTTCTTTGTGTTAACGCGTGAATGTAGAGGGTACGATTTGTGAATTTACGCCGTGAATTCACGGCGATAATGTGGAGCCGCCAATATCTTTGTGTTGGAGCACAAGTATCTCGTTCCCTAACGACCTCGCGTCGACCTTTGTCAACCATTCTATGATCATATTTTATTAAAACTTTATGGACACCTGCTGCTGTGTGTTATTTAAGGAAACAATGACAAGTGAAACAAATGTTGTTGAAATAGGTACGTACGTGTCTAGCATTTAGTTTTTTTTTTTAAATATGTTTCATAAATTCAAGGAAAGGAGGGATATAATAAAGAAACAATAGTCAATTAAATGATATATTTTACATGTTTTATTATGATAATCAACACAGTCTTTACGAAAGAGTCTTGAAAGCTCAAGCAAAAAATTTTTCGATTGCTATTTTAGGGTAGATTATGAAAATAAAAAAAATATCGAATAGAAAATCTCCCTTAAAAATTACTCAAGCACATTTAACAAGTACAGTCTCCGGTCTTAATTAAGTGTCTCTGTGTTGAAGCACAAGTATCTCATCCCTTAACGACCTCACGTCGGCCTTTGTCAACCACTCAATGATCAAATTTTACTACGGTTTTATATTATGTATAATATGTATATGATCCTCCTTGACGTGTTCGTCTACGGAGGACCTGGCAAGATTGGATGAGTATGGGCGTGTACGCGAGAGTGACACTCAAACACATTTTTTTTAAAGTCCGATTACAAGGCGAACAGTACAACTGGCCGGATGCGTTATATGTACAGAGGAAACGGAAAAAATGATAACGGTGTCGCCAAACACACACATTTCAAATATCAGTAAAATATGATAATACATAAAAAATATTGATATAATTGGCCACGATTTTAAAATCACATTGGCAGTATAACACTTTTATATAAATTATTATAAGATCTTAAAGTAATGCATGATCGTTCAAGAGCAACTGTCGACCCTGAAGTGTGCGGTACTATCTTATATAAATATAAAATTCTCGTTTCACAATGTTAGTTACCAAACTCGTCCGAAACGGCTCGACCGATTCTCATGTAATATTGTGTGTATATCGGGTAGGTCTGAGAATCGGTCAACAACTATTTTTCATACCCCTAAGTGACAAGGCTGGTCCACCCTAAACATTTAAACGCGGTACGGAGTTCGCGAGGTCAGCTGTATACTATATTATAGTTAGCGCAGCGTGATCGCGCTCACCTTTACTCATGCTAGAGATAGTTCGTGCCGTCTTCTCTGGGGGTATGCGTTATTAGTAACTCCGTGGTTATATGTGTAGGTATAGGAATGTCTAGGCCGGTACTTTTAAGCAAGACGTTTACTATCGAGATCTTTAAGTCCACACTTCTCTTAATTCGCAGTAGCCAGTTTGAAAGTGTTGCGCCATTCCTGTCTCTGCATCGCCGGAGCTTCCCAGTGGTCACGCCGCAAATTACAGGCAATTAAGTGGCGTTTGAGAACATCTTTATAGCGTAAAAACTGGCTTCCAGATTTGCGTTTTCCCTCTCGCAGACTGCATACAGTAATGATTGGGGTTACCTCCCCCTGTAAAATATTAAATTTAAGGACTAAATAGTACACAGCTAGAGTATACAGCTCTGGGACTGTACCAAACAGAGAAATATAGAGATAAATAAAAGGTTCCAAAATAAAGTACTTAGGGGAATCGTGAGTGCACTTTGGTACTACGAAACGAAGATCTACATCGGGACCTAATAGTAGACTCCGTCAAAAATGTAATTAAAAATATCCAGTAGTTTATCAAGAAAGACTTCATCCTTACATAAGTGAATGTTGAGACAATCCAGCTGCTCGATACCACGGACTTAGTGAGACAACTCAAACGGACATAACCTTTTGAACTAATTATATAATTGTACTAAAGTGTACTATAGTGAAAATATATAGTGATAAGCTACTAAAATTTATTTAATAATGACACAATGTATAATATGCATGTCATTTTTTAAGAGCAATAACAAAGAAGTGCTGTATCAGTGAACTCATTCTTCAGTCATAAGTTAAATAGCAAATTAAGTTACCATAAAATTACTCATTAGTCGAAATAATAAAACAACATCGTAATATAATATAAAGTATTGTCTTTTACTTATTATTAAACAAAAAAAGTCTAAGTATCGAGCGGCAAACTGTATACCTTTTTTTCAACCTTTTTTTATTTTATCTCCCACTGCTGGGCACAGGTCTCCTTCTCACAAGTGAGAGGGATTTAGGCCATAGTCCACCACGCTGGCCAAGTGCGGATTGGTGGACGTCATGCTTTCGAGAAATTATGAATTTCTCTTAGGCATGCTGTATACCTTTTTTTTTTGGTGTCGGGGGGGAAACCTTCAAAAGGTACCCGGCACCTAGGGAGAGGATACCGGGTTATGTGGGATTTGACCGCACTAAAACTCCCTCGGTGGCCTGCCTCTGCGCTTGGGGAGGACTCCGGGATCTCCTAAGGAACGCACCGGTGTTCTCCACGCGCGGAGCAAAGAAAGGGCCCATCTTCGGAGGTTAGATGTGCTCTCCTGCACCTTCCGATGCTTACGGCGGCATGCGGCCACACGCATACACCGCCGTCCTTCCCGGGGCTGCTGGCTGGACGGATCGAGCTCTGACTCTCCCCGTCCGCAACCCCGGAAGTCCCCTTTTAGTCGCCTCTTACGATCAGGCAGGGGATACCGTAGCTCTATTCTTAATCCCGAAGCTACAGGGACTGCTCAACTGTATACCTAACCGACCCAAAGGCCATGGTCAAAAACGCATTTAAAAATAATCCTCCAAACGATGTCTTAAGCGCATATTCAAACTAGCGTGTTTTTCGACGCATGCACGGTTGTTTCGGAAATTGCGTTTAAACGCGCGTAACTTTTGCGTTATAAAAAAATACACGATTGTAAAGTAATCGAAAAATTGGATTTGAATGTATTTCTTACTTGATACTGAAAATATAGAAATGCACAGGCCGTGTGACGCCAATTCAAAAGATAAGAAAAAAGTATTAAAAACCACGATTGCGTTGTCCGTATATTGGCATTTCTTACTCAATAAAATTAAACCCAAAATATAGGCTTTGAGTACAGAAGAGTAATATTATAGGCTCATTCAGAAAAATGTTATTCGTATTTAAATTAACATGTTTTACGAGTATAACTATTACAGAACATGAAACGAAATACCAAAGCATTGTAAAAATTAAAAATTCCGCAATTCCAACTTGTTCAACAAATTGTCCGATTGAGCTGAGGTGAAAACAGTCGCGCTGCGTTCGAAGTTTTATATCGAAATTCCGGAATATTCCCGGCAATTTTTTTCCGGAACGCCGCGAACTATAGTGCGAAACAATGAACGATATCGTTAGTTTCGAACTGTAAACACAAGAGCATGTGTTGCGGGTTCCATAATTAAAAGTTGTCGACGACAGTAATATAAAAAATATTCGTATTAAAAAATATTTCTCCGCGTTTCAGGATAAAAAATTGTACATAGTTGTGGTACTAATTACCTAGCGTTGATGGAAAATATTGTGCTGTTTAATTAATTACGATGTTTTTCATCATCATAAATTCTCGAAAGCATGATGTCCACCAATCAGCACTTGGCCAGCGTGGTGAACTATAGCCTAAACCCCTCTCAGTGTGAGAGAAGAATAATAATTATGCTCAGCAGTAGGATTTTAGAACGGTTAAAAATATTATTAGATTAGCCTTCCGCCAGCGGCGTCGCTCGCGTGGGTCCGTTTAATGGGTCCCGGTGGAAAAAAAAATGTGCTATTCCATGCTTCATTGCTATATTAAAATCATAGGCGTTTAGCCAGATGCTTCAACCGCGTTGACTCTATTACCTTCCGTTTTCACGTAGGAATGAAGCATTTTCCCGCGGTAAAAAGTATGTTACTCAGGCCTATATTACTCAGGGTGAATGTAGCTTTCTAATGGTGTAAGAATTTTTGAAATCGGAACAGTAATTTTTGAGTTAATCCATTACAAAAATACAAATATTTCCTCTTTGTAATATTAAAAGATACTGCATATAACCTATTTATATTTATGTCAACTATGACCTATCTAATAGCTGTTCCGATCTAAAAACAGTTTAGAAGCGACGATGTAAATGGAAACTGAAAATGATTGAAATTACATTAATAATTAAAATTTGCAATCTCTAGTAACCAAAGTTTCGACAAACTGCGGTATGTGTCGAACTAATCAGTCCATATAAATTATTACATATCAGTCACAACACGTCTATTAGGATAATTGGCAATAAATAGAACATTGATGTTGAATGCCGAATGAAAATCCAAAATCTATAGATGATTCGCATTAAATGTTTAAAGGTGCGTATATATTATATAACATAACATGTTTTAAAACAATGTTATAAAACATGTTTCAATAATGTGGAGACAGAATGTTATAAAACATGTTATTAGGTTATTTAACATATTATTTGTGGTGCGCGGGGCATTGTGAATAGGAACGACTAACGAAAATGTTATACAACATTGTTATGTAACATTTTTATTTTAATGTGTACAGTATTGTTATATGTTGCAAAGTTGAAAAACAATGTCAGATAATGTGGACGTGTTATAAAACACAAGTTATACAACATGTTATTTAATCTGTACGCACCTTTAGTAGTGAAGCCTGAAATTCTATTTTAATGTAGATATAAGTGCAAGTTGTATTAAGCTACATAAATATTATAACTAGGCATATTTGACGGGTTGGTATGATGAAATGGTATAGGTACACAGCTAAGCGAAACGAACGCCGTCAGGAGTAACAAGGGTTTCCGAAACGCAGCCAGCTATAGAGCCTGCCCAGTTCTGCTGGTGCATTTTTGAAGGATTAAAAAAATTCACCAGCAGAGCAGCGCTTGTTGTTCTATTATATCTGTAGGAAAATAAAAATATAAGAATCCTACAGAATATTCCCACATATTTCTTATATTGCTGTCCTCAATTTTTTGCCCAATTTTTTGTTACGGCATATAGCGAAGAAGAGTCAGATTCGTGTTTCGTTATTATTATTTTGGGCCTTTCCAATCTATCACTCGAGAAAGTCTTTTCGGAAATTCGACTTTTATGAAATCATTGTAATTTTATTGGCCTTCTGGGAAATAAGAATATTTTTCGGGCACAGGCTATGAGTTGACGCGCTATAGTCAAATTGATTGTTTGTTCCATCAGCATAAAAACACTAATTGATATTGGTCAATTTACAGACAAAATACAGATTAATTTTATAGGTAACAGATTTATTTATTAAATATAAGTAGTACTTTATCGGTTCGACGGCTTTAACGGTCCACTCTACCTGTGTTCCAAATTTCATTAAAATTAGTAGTTTAAGCGGGAAAGCGTTACAGACAGACAAACAGACAGAGTTACTTTCGCATTCATAATATCAGTATGGATCAAACAAAATAATAACTTAACAATATTAGTGCAGCAAAAGTATCCGTCGAATCGTTTTAGTTGTACCTGTTATTTATTAATAACTAGCGAACCCGGCAGATGCTGTCCTGCCTCAAAGTATCAGAAATAAATTAATATTAAGACCCGGCAGACGTTGTCCCGCCTTAAAGTATCAGAAATATATTAATATTGCGACTATAAATTGAAATGTAAACTATCCTGTCTTTCAAGTTGGATCAAACTGCACACAGCTTGCAGCTTGCAGTGTGCAAATTTTATTAAAATCGGTTTAGTAGTTTCGGAGTCCATCGCGAACAAACAACGTGACACGATATTATCGTAAGATTTAAGCTTTAGGAAGGTAACTCTGCCGCTAGCCAATATAAAGTAAAAGGAATAAAAAATATATTGAAAGATTTGTAAAACTCGATAATATACTTACCTAAGGATATGTTTGACAAACTTCACAATTAAATTTAATGACTATGTTTACATAAAAAGATACTACAATGATAATCCCTAATGAGACTTCATTTTCTATATTTGTTTCGTAGGCGAAAAGTCGTTATTTCATTTTCATTCTTAATGTCAGAGTAAGAGACTAAAAGACAATTTTTCACGTCTTGTTTTTACGAAAAGTACTCGTAATTTATGGCTTTATTGTCTGCGCCTTCATAGTTTTTGTGTTCATGCACGTAATTTACTGTCTTCTTAGGAATTACCGACGTTCTTTATATGAACTTTTAGAAAAATTAGCTTGTGGGACTTAATAAGTATAAAAACGGAGTTTTGGCGGGAAGTTGAAAATGACATATTGTGCTCTTGTTTTATTTTCATTTTCTTGGTGTATTTTGAGTTATATCGGATAAAGTTTATGGCATTTTGTTTGATATAGGTTAATTACAGGGCACGAGTGTTTGTGAAATAGAATAACAGTGCAAAAATATGTTTTTTCTGCTTGCCTCCAAAATTCCATCGGACACGTTCTAGTAAAGTAGTCATCGCTTTACTTGAATGTCGGACTGACTAGACTGACTGATTACTGACGACTTGTTATTATTACGTCCAGTTTCATTGGAACTGGCAAAAAATTGATGCAAAAATTATACTTGACGCTGGCAGTATGCACAGAGCTTGCGATGCCATGGTTGAAAAAAATAAAAATAGGTAAAAAAACTTTTTAAGTTAAACGGTTTTATGTTAAACATACATTGCAATGTTTAAGATAAATGTACTAAAAACCAAAAAATAATAAAATAGATACAGTCGTGGGAATTATAAACATATGCATAGACTAGACTAAAATAAAACCGTGGGGCACGTCAATTGTCTACAAATTATCGACTTAATGTGCGATAGAAGAATCATTTAATTCGTCGTTAAAATAGGCAGTTGGCCAGCAGACGGTGAGGAAATTACTTACTATTTTCTTGCTCATGGAAATTCCAATAGTTATACACTCCATGTAAATAAAAGAGATGTTTCAACTAGTTTATCGTTGGACATTCACACTGCTGGCTGGCGAGGGATCGTTTCACTGCTCGTAGTTTGTCTTTAATCGACAAAACATATGATAAAAGTACTACTCGCTCACCGCTATGAAACCCTAAAACTCGCTTATAATCGAACTTGCTAGCTTGTTTCCACATTCTAGCCCTACTTATCACACGTCCATCGTTGTCGGTTGAACAACTGCCTAATTATAGTGTAACATTACAAAACAAACATTTTAATCAACGATTGTAGACAATTGACGTGCCCCACGGTTTTATTTTAGTCTAGTCTATGCATATGTTTATAATTCAAACGACTGTATCTATTTTATTATTTTTTGGTTTTTAGTACATTTATCTTAAACATTGCAATGTATGTTTAACATAAAACCGTTTAACTTAAAAAGTTTTTTTACCTATTTTTATTTTCTAGTTTTTAGTTTTTATTTCGCATTCTGTTTAATTCATTTAGTGCTTCATTATTGCAAGGTTTCTTGCCCGTTAGTTTATTGCAGTCCAACTCCTCTTATCTTATCTTATCTTAAATATTGAGGTTGTATAGTGCACTGTATTCTTCTTGTCAAGCCCTTTTATTTGATACCCATATTGGTGGGATTGATAAAAAATTGTTATCAGCCATTTGGTAGCGGCGGCCATCTTAGATTTCAATTTTGCATAGTAAATTGTATTCTACTTGTTGAGACCTTTCATTTGATACCCATGTTGATGGGATTGATAAAACCTAAGTTATCCGCCATTTTGTAGAGGCCGCCATCTTGGATTTTAATTTTATATAGTACATTGTATTATACTGGTTGAGCACTTTCATTTGATACCCATATTGATGGGATCGATAAAACCTACGTTATCCGCCATTTTGTAGCGGCCGCCATCTTGTATTTCAATTTTTTATAGTATATTGTATTCTGCATGTTGAGCCCTTTCATTTGATACCCATATTGATGGGATTAATAAAACATAAATTATCCGCCATTTTGTAGCGGCGGCCATCTTGAATTTATAATGATAATGAATAAACATAATTATATTGTCACCAAAATCCAAAGTGTATACAAAATTTCAGATTAATCGGTTGACAGGAAGAGGGTGAAATTTGAATTACTAAATTTGACCCAAGAATAAAACAAACGGGGTGAGCTAAATAAAACCGTTTAAAAGTATAAAAACATTGGAAAATATATACATAGGTACTCTTTTTTCGCATATAATGCGAATAGAACATGTTTTTCATCTTCATTAAATAATTGACTTTAATATTTAACCGTAATATGTACGAGAAAAAGTTGCTGAGACATACGAACATTCAGACAAAATTAAATATAAAAAAATGATAAAATCTATAAGGGTTCCGTTTGTAACACGCTTTTCTGAGCTTCACCTGTATGTTTGTGAGTTTATGAGCTTGTTTATGACAAAGGTCCAAGGAAGAAGCATTCATAGCATAAATGAAACGAGAAAGAGAAAAATAAATGTAGTTAAATAAAACTAAAAAAAACACGCTTTTAAAGCACATCCGACGATAGCATCGCAGCAAGCGCCCGACGTTTTTTTAGGGTTTCGTACCTTGAAAGGAAAAAGCGGAACCCATATAGGACCACTTTGTTGTACGTCCGTCCGTCTGTCTGTCAAGATACCCTTTTCCCAGGAATGCCTTGAGGTATCAAGCTGGAATTTATATCAAATACTCAGGTCTACTGTTTCTTGGAGCTATGAAAAAATCAAACTTCTAAGTCGGCGCAATCAAAAGATACAGCCGTTTATGCCACAAATTTCCACAAATTTTCGACATTCGCAAGGGAATCAAAACCTACAGGGTACTTTCCGTGAACTCAGAATCTTGAAATTTGGTACGAAGCAACGTCATATAGCACGGAATAAGTACTCGGTGCGCGAGTCCGACTCGCACTTGGTCGGTTTTTTTACAAATAATACTATACACTTTTTTTACAATAATACCTATTTTCGTTCGTTATTGTTTAAAAAACATATTTAAAAAAATATTTTTAACTTTTTAGTTTGATGTGCTTTAAAAGTATGTTTTTTTTTTGTTTTTTTTTTAACTATTTTTTTTGCCTTGTGGCTGCGGAGCCCCAAAAACAGAGCATTATTAAAACTAAACGAATTTCTTGTTTAAGTTTTTGTAATTATTGGGTGTAGTAAGTATGATGGTAGTAAGCAGATTTTCTGTTTGTAATATAAGAATTACTGCTTTAAGAACATTATTTTTTACAATTTTTGTTTGTCTGTCTGTCAGATAGACAGATAGACAGACAAAAGTCTGTCTGTTCCAGATAAGCTCTGAAACGGCTGGACCGATTTTGATGGGACTTTTACTGGCAGGTAGCTGATGTAATAAGGAGTAATATAGGCTACTTTTATTTTAGAGAAATTCTAAAACTACGAGGTCCACGCGGACGAAGTCGCGGGCGGCCGTTAGTACCCAATAAGGGTTGTAGAATTTATATCCATGCACGTTAAGTTGAAGACCCGTGTGGCGCAATGATAACCATCTCAGACTGGCGATTGGTGGGTCCCGGGTTTGACTCCCGGAGAGGCAGCGAATGTCTGCAATGGTGATTTTAAATTTATTCTCGGTCAGGGTGTTTATGTTTCTGTCTTTGTGTGTGTCCATGGTACCCACGACACAGGGTATATCTACCGTACTGTGGGGCTATGAGTTTGAAACATTATTTACTTATATATATATAAGTCAATTAAAATGTTAAAATAATAAAATAAAAGTCCACGGAAGGAAACCCTATCCTATTTTCCTACTTTATTATTATAAATGCGAAAGTAAGTTTGTTTGTTACTCTTTCACGCGAAAACTACTTAACTGATCATCATGAAACTTTGTGCATATATTCTTGGAGTTATCAGAAGTAAAATAGGATACTTTAAAAAAATTAACGCGGGTGAAACCGCAGGGCACAGCTAGTGCTAATTTATATTTTAAATTCATTTTAATACAAAAACTTCAAAGTTGTTTTTGTGAATCAATTGATCTAAAAAGGCAATGTCAATTATACCAATAGATATTTCTAAAAGTAATATTTACTGATCGGCTTAGCGTAGACCGCTTTCATTTCATACAATCAGCTTATAATAATATTAATAGTCTATCATTTTTTGCCAACTCTAGCGGACTCTATAGAATAAATTTAAAATAACCCTGAGGACATATTAATATCAGTTTTTTCCGTTAAAGAGGATTATTCTCGTGATATTTTATGTAACAGTGGTATTAAAATAATCTTATTAAAATAACTGCAGCAAACGAAGTGGGATCCAGGTTTTGTGATCTGCCATTGTCATACTGGTTAGGTGGTATTTTAATACTATTAGTGCGGCCCAGCTTCGCTCGGATGACTTGAATTTATGTACATATATGCTTATACTAATCTATCCCTTGGGAATAGTTCATTTAACTGAAAATACTTTAGAAGTTTCCTAAAGTAACTATGTATATAGGCCGTAAAACATTCATAGTATTGTGGTTAATATTTCAGACAGTTTCGGAAAGACAGGTGCAAGGATTTTATCACCACTTACTGAGGAAATTTCATTTGTTGTTAGTGGAATTAGTGCTTTTTGTCCCGTTAACAAAGGTAGTCTCCAGGTTCTATTAACTTAAATATATATAATAACCTATATAACAGACTTAGGATATGTAAAGACGACCTGACAGCCCGATAATGCGTAACCAACAGGGTCTTGGACTCTATGCACAAAAAAAATCATATCCTTATCTTAAAAAGGTTGCACTAAATCACGCTTGGAAAGCAATATAATTGTTAATTATTTTTTATACATGAATTTATTACCGCTATAAATCAAGAATTATAAAGTCAATTGACTATATATGATATTGATAAGTGACGTCACTTATCATTTTCTCATACAAAATGTATGGGGATGCCACGTTTTGACAGCTCATTAAAAGTATCTCAATTGACTTGGTAGTCCAAGACCGAATTCCGATTTGTCAATGTGTAAGTTTGCCAGGGATTGCCTTTTTCTGTGAAGTACGCCCTGTATAATCGATGATCACTATGATCGATCTATCGATGATAATGGCAATGAATGAACCTTGTTAAAGAAGTTACAATATGTAAATAACGTGAAAAAATACAAATTTAAACCCAAAAATAAACGCATCATTGCAAAGACTTTATAAGTGTTTACCTTAAAAGTGTGAAATTTTTATGGTTATTCCTATGATTCATACAAAAATTCATTACTAAACAAGTTTGAATTTTTATAAAATCGTATTTACTAGAAATGAATCACGATTCACACAAAGAACACAAAATACTAAGCGGCCCCCTAAACGGTCAATTATATTGCACAATATTGCGAATTGTGCAATATTATTGACCGTTTAGGGTTAATATTGAAGACTACGCAATGATTGACCAAAAGTTTGAGCGAGTTTAATTTTTATTGCACAATATTTTTCCATTGTATCGTGTAGGGTCAGTATTGCGCAATATTTTTCAGTCTGTGGTTCGTCGTCACGAGGAGTACACGTACAAAAGAGAATCCAAAAGAAAACGAAAGTGAATTTATAAGAGACTTTTTTAATTCAAATGTATTTGAATTATTTTGAATTTGAATGTTTAAGTTTAGCCACAAACAACAAAACTACAGCTGCAGTTTAATCTTGTTCGGACATGTTTTTTATTTGTTTGTATTACAAAAGCTCCTCTGGAATGACCAGAGTCCTTGATTGCTATGACAAAATATCTGTAAATACTTTTAACTAACAACAAATTCCGAACAATATGAATATGTAACAAAATCCCTAATAATAGTAGTGCATAATAATATAACAATAAAATTCAAAAATTGTACATCCTACATGTCACAAAATTTATAAAATCCTTAATCGGACATGTTGCTTCGCACGGTGCACACGGCTTCAATCCTATTCTCCGACTGAACACGAAAACATTGTCCAGTTCGTATTATTGTGCAATATAATTGATCGTTTGGACTCAGAGCGCCTTTCAATCTTATTGTACAATAAAAATATTGTACAATGTTATTGTAGGTCTAGGGGCCGCCTAAGAGCTATTTTCTCGGGTGTCGAATTTTGACAGCTATCAATCAAAAATCTGTCACTGGAACAACAGATTCGCCTGTCTTTATCTGTCTTGCTGTAACTCGGTAAGAGATTTTCTTCTCCCTCGCACGCTAACGCTATGGTCGTCTATACGGTGGTATATGTTAAGTCTATGACCTATATAGACAAAATAAACGTTACATCTGAATCAGCTATGGTCGACAATAGCCTATCTATGTATCTACCATAGTCGACTATTAATACTCTATCTACGTAGGTGGTAGAACTATTATCGTTCGCCCGGAGAAGTACCACCGCTACACCCACTTCTGCCGTGAACCAATTCTATTGTGTTTCAGTGAAAAGGTGTCCATGGGCTGCAGCGACCACTTAACACCACGTGGCCTGCATGCTCGTCTGCTACTCCATTCCAATTTTTAAAAAAACTCAGTGCTGAACATTAAATGCCTTGATTCCTGTATAAACTCTGGTGCAGATGTTTCTTTTTCAACCTTTTTATGTCCCACTGCTGGGCACAGGTCTCCTTCTCACAAGTGAGAGGGATTTAGGCCATAGTCCACCACGCTGGCCAAGTGCGGATTGGTGGACGTGATGTTTATTTATTTACCCTTTATTGTCTATTTTTACAATAGACAGACTTAATGCCTGATGGCATGGTGGTATTCTCTACCAGTCGATCTTTGACGATGGTGAATGACGAAATGTCCATGCTTAGTATTATGTAACCTGCATGTGCTAATTCATTTTATTGAAAAAAAAATGCTACTCGTAACTATAGTAACATCTGACTCAAAACCTATTCATTCATATCAGTTTCGAGTTCAAAGCTAAAGGCCGAGTTCAGAACAGCAATCCATTTGTAACTTCTCACCAGCTGATGTTGCAATATCTTGTGGAATTGACCACTTTGCGAATTGAAAATATAACGCTAGACTAACATGAATATTCAAATGCAAAGAGTGAGGGAATGGTTATAAGAGATGAGGATGCATTTGCAAATCAAAGAATGCATGCATTTGAGCATTGCGTATGGAAAAGTAACTTGGTTTATAAACGCTTATCTAAATCGTGAAATGCGATCTGGTTAGTATGGAACTTATGCTATTAACAAATTAATCAATTTCAAATACCTACGTAATTGTCAGGGCGTTCGGAAGTTAAATGGGTTACCGCTAGTGGCAAAAACAAAACCCGCAAACATGCGGGTTTCCGGGCGAGATTACGCTAAATCAACGCTCCTCGTATTTTATAGGTAATCCTTTTTAGTAAAGTAATAGTAAAGTAATCCCAAGGCCTCCCCTGGGGAATAATAGGCATAGCGACTTATGCCCAGCTGTGGGAAAAAGGATAGCAGACAATACTTTGATGCTCCTTTTGCCGAAACGTGGTCGCCACTCAAGCATCTTGTCATCGGTTGTTAGTCTTCCTAACTATATGGCTTGCATATTGCCACTTCAGCTTGCAGGTTATTTTAGATAGCTATGTTTTGTTCGTATACAGATTTTATCATTTCTGACTCCGCAGCAAAAAGGTCGGTAAAAGGAGCACTGACCAGCCACCAACCAAATAGACTGACAACCTGAAGAAGATAGCGGGAAGCCGCTGAATTGAAAGAGCGCAGAACCGGATGGAGTGGTGAACGTTAAGAGAGTACAGCAGTGGACTGTGTGGAGAGTTCTGCGCACACATTCAAATACAGCAAACAAATACTCAGACAGGGAGTAGAAATATGAAGTCATCATCAATTTTAACAAGTCTAGAAGCCTAGCATATAATCACTGAGGGTCTACTCTGTACGCATCCTTCAGTACATTCTAACATTTTCTGAATATTTTTTGGCATACTCCGATAGCTTATGAATTTATAAGATTACTCTAGTAATTGATGAGATTAAGCTACTGAATAAATAGAATTGCTAGAATTTCTTCAGTCTTATTAAAAAATGAGGCACAAAATTTCAAGAAGTTTCGGATACAAGAGTAGAGTACACCCTTTGAGACCCTCGATCGGCTGACCGGCATGAACACCATGGTGCAATACGGGTAAACTGATCCTTATACAATTGTGGTATGATACAAATCATACCTTTAATTAACAGTTTCTGAGTGTATGACAGATTGGCTTTGTATCCACCACCAGTGACATCGCTTGGCATCAAGCAAAGTTAAACCTATCTCCAACGCAATACTTCAATGCAATATTTTGTGGACGAGTCGCGGCTGCACTACTCGTTCGCCGCCGTGCGAATTGACTCGACTTGCGAAACCGAGTCGTAACATCGTGCATCGAGTTCAATGCGTCGCGTCGTGCAGATCATCAAGTTAAAATATCAACTCGCCCTAGACCGAAACCAAGTCGTTACATCGCTGGTTAATACCCAATCTGTCATACATTCAGAAACTACGAGTATTAATCGAGGTTTTTGGCGGGAAATTGAAAAAACATAATAATATAGTCTTGTTGACGTGATAACGTCTTTAAAATCGTTTTAGTCGGGTGACATGTTCAGAAACTTGTGTCACACCAAAACCTCACGAGCGCGATCGCAGGTATAACGAGAGAGAGACGGACCGATCTCCCGTCTCATCGCGAGCGCTGCCAGTCATTCCGTGAAACTTGTCGCGGAATCCTCACGAGCGGAGGCTGGCATAGCGTTCGAGTGAGTGGACCGATCTTCCGTCTCTCTCACTCTAGCGGCATACAAACGAATGGAGATTTTCTCGTGCGGACGTTATCACGCAAACATCTCGATCGTAAACCTACTTTACAAACAATTTGCCGTTTTTTTTATTTTTATTTTCTTGGTGTATTTTTAAGTAATATCGGATAAAGTTGATGGCACTTTGTTTGATATAGGTTAATAAGAGTGCATGAGTGTGGTAAATCCTACTATAGAACAGTGCTAAAATATTTCTTTTCTGTTTGCCTCCAAAATTCCATTGGTTACATTCTGGTAAAGTAGCTATCGCTTTACTCGAATGTTTGCGTGATTTGACGACTGATTACTAACGACTTACTGACTTTATTTATTATTACTTCGTCTAGTTTCATGGAAGCTGGCAAATAATTGATGCAAAAATTATACTTGACGCTGGCAATATGCACAGAGCTTGCGATGCCATAATTGAAGAAAAAAAAATTTTGTCCTATGCTACTCCTCTAAAGTTAAATACTCTTTGGCTCGTTAACGTTAATTATCCACAACTCCCTTTAGGTTTCACAAACTTTTTTGATGAAGCACATTGTTTGTCAAAGAACATTTCATTCCGATAAAACAAATGGGTCTCTAGAGAAGGATATTAAACCGCGGGAAGCCCAGTGGGGCGGCCAATAGATGATGTAAAAATAATTTTATTCGGTCAAGGTTTGGATCCTGGGGAGAATTGCTCTGGATTATATTTTTTGGAATTATTTTTCGATTGGAGAAAATAAACAAACTAGTGTTGTGAATAAGACACTGCAGTATTTAATCTATACTACTAATATGAAGCGCACATGGCCCGGCGGTTAGCGTAGAACGCAAGTGATCTATGCAACTAAGCCAAACGAGCACGGTCGAGTGTGAGATGGGTGACCGCTAGTGGCAAAAAAATTAATGCGCGTTTCCGTGCTTCAGAGGGCACGTTAAGCCGTCGGTCCCGGTTGTTGTCAATAGATAACAGTCATTAACCTTGTCGGAGGCCTTATGGGCGGTTTGAAAACATCCGACAGCGGGTTGGCCACTAACCCGCATCTCCACCAACCCGCATTGGAGCACCGTGGTAGAGTATGCTCCAGGCCTCCCCTATAATGGGGAGAGACCCGTGCCCAGCAGTGGGACACAAAAAGGGTTGCAGCCACTACTAATATATCAAACTGAATAGTTTGTTTCTTTGAACGCGCTAATCTCAGGAACTACTGGTTCGACTAGAAAAAATATTTTTGTGTTGGAAAGTCCATTTACCGAGGATTAAGTCTTCTTCTCTATCGAGGAAGACTTAAGGCTACTATGACTAACACCAAATTTCACTCGGACGAAGTTGCGGGCGGCCGCTAGTCTATAAATATAATTATGATTTTGAGATAGAACATTGAACTCCATATCGCCTAACTGAATTATAAAGCATCTGACTATTGAAAATCAATAAAGTTCTTAGTATATAAAAATGAAACAGTGCATATGATATCAAAATCAGTGCAGTAGTTTTCAAGTTATTGACTAATTATTATTATCCTAATATATATAAATTACGTGTCACGTCCGCGATGGACTCCTAAACTACTTAACCGATTATAATAAAGATTATAATAAATAATAATATAATAAAACAGAACAACGTCTGCCGGGTTAGCTAGTTAGGTATGTTATTATAAACTATAAACTATAAACGTTACACACTCATAGCCCCACAGTAAGGTAATTAATACCCTGTGTCGTGGGTACCATGTACACATACAAAGACAGGAACACAAACACCCAGACCGAGAACAGAAATTCAAACTCATCATTCAAATTTCTGTTTCGCCGGGAATCAACCCGGGACCCCTCGACTGGCAGTCCGGGATGGTAACCATTGCGCCACGCGGGTCGTGGGGCGGGCGGGTGTTATTATTTCAAGGTAACTATAAAATGTACTAAATAATAATTCTCCTTTTTTTATCGGTTTAATACTTTTATAATAATAATATACTTAATAGTTAAGTATAAAATAATTGAACTTAAATATTGACAAAAGTATTTATCTACGTTTTCCTTTGTTAAACAACGTTAAAATCGGCTTCGTAACTAATTTGTGTAGCAAACTTTAAATTAACCAAACCTACCTCAAAGTCAATTAATTTGGCAGATTTAAACACATGTATTGGTAGAGCGTTTGTCCACCGCCGCCGTCATCGGACCGTCAACGAGAATGACTTTATTTCTAACCGATTTTAATATGACGTGGCGGCCATTGTTTGTCCATCGCAACCGATCTCGTTGTTTATAAAAAAAAAAAAACAAAAACTGATCCTGGAAATTACCGACCCGTACCTATCTGTTTTGCCCGTACTATCGAAGGTTTTAGAAAAAGTTTTACAAAATCGATTAGACAAATATTTAAATACTATAAATTACATTTTAGAACGACAATACGCATTTAGGCCAAAAAGTAATACTGTTGCTGCTTCAATTGATGTACTTACGAAAATAAAACGTAATATAGATAAAAAAGAACATGGTCACAATAGAAATATAAAGGCGCTCTTTGTATTGTGACATAGTGCTAGGGGTGTTTATTGATATAAATAGGCATTCGATACAGTAAGCCACAAATTCATTAAGACGGACCGCGCTTGGGTGACGGACGTGCGGTGGACACGCGGTCATAGTAAATGTATGTACCTCTACTTCAGATTCAACTCGTTCTCGATGACGTGGCGGTGACGGCGGCGGTGGACAAACGGCCGTAGGGTCGGCAAACAAGGTTTAATCTGGCCGATGTAGGCTTGTGTCAATGTAAGTTTATGAATTTATTTTCTTGGAAAACCATGCCTTAATGGAAATTATTCAAATGAGGGTACTTTTACGTAAGGGCCTGTTCAAATATCGGTAAATTGGCTGGGCGGTTGCGGAAGTGAGGGACGGGGCTTGGTCATATGAGCAGCTTTAATGGGTATTTGTCTATTGCCTTTTTTGTTGATAAAAAAGTACATTTCATGTTCATCATGGACTGCATAAAACGACTTAAAAATATCAATATCAAGTGAAGTGTGTAGTGTTTTTTGAGAGAGTAGGCAACTAAGAGTTTGCAACCCTTTTTGCGTCCTACTGCTGGACACGGGTCTCTTCTTCAATATTTGGACGGCCTGGAGCTTACTCCACCACGCTGCTCCAATGCGGATACTACTTAGAGTGTAGATGGGAACAATTTAGAACCAAATATGATTTTAAAATCATGCCAGAAGTATATAGGAAATATAAATAGCAGCCAAATTATTATTTCCTAGGCGATTGAAAATTGGTTTTTAATACAGTTGCTCAAAAAGTGATGTATAGCGTGCGGGAGGGAGGTATCAATATCAGATTTAATGAGATAGGTTAGGTTTCACTTCATCTCATTAACATATTCATTTCATATCAATAAAAAAAAATCTACTGAAGACTTGGCAGTATGAACATAGATCCCTCTACCTACCCAGAACGGGTGAAGAAAACAAAAAAAAACTCTGCATATAGGTATTCTTTTACAGTTGGCGCCATTTTTGAAAAATGTTATTTGCGATTTTTTATTATTTTATTAAATTGCTTCATTTTTTCGCAATTGTATTAAAAATAGTTTTTCAGTACACGTGCGGAACCGTCATTGGAAGGAGTTCCGACTGTCAACCCTCACCTTCGGTTGCGCCTCGGCTCGGGTAGACATTTGTCGGAACTCCTTGCAATGACAGCCTTTCCGCACTTGTAATGAAATACACTATTACAATCTACTAGATGCAAAGGACTAAACATCATCTGCTGTTAGATTCTCGGCTGCTACGACACTGTTAGCTGCTTCGAGATCATCGTTGGCTATGAAACCGCCGGCTCTTACGATGTCATCGTCCGCTACAAGCACATAATAACAAAAGATTTTAACAGTGCCCTAACGTGTTATTTGTACATGTCGCTAATTTCGCAAAAATATCGTATCAATTGCATCAAAGAAAATTATTGATTCACTCGAAAACTTAAATACTGGTGCGGGGGAAGAACGCACATATTTTAATTTTGACACACATTCATAAATATACTTTCATCGCTATAGACGAATTAATTTCTAAATATGTCAATTTTAATTAACAACGTCGTTCTCTATGCACCGACAACACTGACACCGACACTCACACTCATTAGTTTAACTACTAGAAGGCACATTGTGCATGCACGTTGGGACGAGAGGTTTGCCCATAAAGGCCACTCCCGATGCACATCCATGGATGTCATACCTGTCAATATCTTGATGCTCTAAGGTATAAAGTAACAAAATATAAAACATGAACGATTTAAGAACCTCCTCCATTTTCGTGATATTTGTTAAAAAGAGGTGATTTTGTTCATAATTATGACATTAAACTCAAACCACGACTAATTCCCTAAGCTATGGAGTGTCGGCCCCCAATCAAGTTTACATCAGCTTCGAACAAACGTTATCCCTCGTAATTAGCAATACATAATTAATATTAAGGCCCTCCTTTTGAAGTGCTTAAATTAATTGTTTAGCCATAATTGACTATTTGCCTCCATTTGTCTCGAAACTACAAAGAAAATCCACTTATGTTATCGTAGCTTTGTGAAATTAAAGTGGATTTATGAAATAATTATTGCGTTAACCTAAGAGGTAGGTAAGTCATCATGTGAGCATCTAAATTGTAGGAGAACTGCATGACTCTCCCATGATGGGCCTATTAGGGGTTCCGCCCAATCACTGAGGCAGATCAAATTGCTTTCATTCCAATTTTCACTTAACGAAGGTCAGCTTTTTGAGGGTTTTGTCTGATACCAAATAAATGGGTCTCTGTCACTGTTTTGAATTCACATTCACCAACTTCACACCTGAGCGCACCCGTTTCACTTGCGTAGGTCACTACGTTCTATACTAGCCGCTGGGCTATGCGCGCTTCTAGGCTAGGCTGCAACCCTTTTTGCGTCCTACTGCGGTTCTCTCTCCATTATTGGGGAGGCCTGGAGCTTACTCCACCACGCAGCTCCAATGCGGGTTGTGGTGGTGTAAACCACATGGTTTAACGACTATTATCTATCGACAACAACCAGGACCGACGGCTTAGCGTGCCCTCCGAAGCACGGAAATGCGCATGAATTTTTTTGCCACTAGCGGTCACCCATCTCACACCCAACCGCGCCCGTTTGGCTTAGTTGCGTAGATCGTGTGCATTCCGCCGGGCCACCGGCCCGCCGGACCATGCGCGCTTCAATAATGAAATGAGTAATTGTTATTAAATAATAAATAATTGCTAAACTTGTGTGGCATAATTCGTTCCCAATTCAATGAAATTACATTTAAATGTGAACATGCCGTAGCGTTTTCAGAGATTTTACTGAGTAAATATATACAAATAAAAAACATCATTTTCTTTCCATCGTAATGTTTGCATTTTCAGCATGTTTCTCATTTAAGGGATTGTTTTAGGAAGGACATAACTGAAGAGAGAACTTTCACAAACAAGGCGGTAAATCTCTCAAAGTGCGAAGTGCTTTAGCCGTGAAGGTGCAGAGACTTTACCGTGCCCTATCTTATAAGTCTACTTCCTTTATCAAGGGCCATTTATATTTTTGCTTTTGAACTAGAATATCTGAAAAGTACCGACTCGCTGAAAGCGCGTGGTAAACTGCTGCCTATATTCTTTTCATTTCTAAAATGACATCTACTGAGATATCAACTGTGTTATTTAATGAATAATTAAATTGATTATACTAACTATATACAATATAATACAATAAAATATATACAAAATAAAACACTTCATCTAAAAAACCCGTGTGAGGCATGGTACCCAAGACACTGGCGGCATTGCCACGTTGAATTCTAAGGCTAAGCCTTTGTGCAAAATAACCGCCAGCTCTTAGGTCACCGCAGGCCAGTACAAGTTTGTTCGATATTTCTGACATGAATTTTTTCATGTCAGAAGACCATGGCCCCATTGTCTCCATGGCAAGCGCCGTAAATATGTAATTATCATATAAATTACTATATTTACGGCGCTTGAGACATTGGGCATGATCGGCCGCGGACCCAGCCTTTTCAGCGGACATCCTAATGTGTTGGCGCAAAGGTGACGTCCCATACCAGAGGCCGGCCCAGACTCCTCGGTACCAAAGTAATACCATCAGGTCTCTTGCCATGGCTTCGAGATAAACCAGAGGGCTCCAGTGTAGCTGGTATTGAAGCGGTGGCAAGAGCCCAACGCGGACTAAATCATTGAGGGTACCGTGGCGAAAAAGTCTACCGGCACTTCTGATACAGGACAGGCCATATCGCTCAAACCTGTCCACCCCCTGCCCACACGGGCAAATATATATGAAGCTCATATTTATTATGAATGTTTTCATTAAAAAAAACGGACCGTCTATTTTATGAATAACCGATACAAAATGTATTTTATGAAAAAAATATTTTCTTAAATATTTTTTAAGGGTTTTAGCTTCATTTTTTTGTCACCTAGATGGTCCTCCACCACGCTGCTCCAATGTGAGTTGGTGGACATGTGGGTAACTGTCCAACCCGCTATCGGATGTTTTCAAACCACCCATGAGGCCTCCGACAAGGTTTATCGACTGTTATATATCGACAACAACCGGGACCGACAGCTTAACGTGCCCTCCGAAGTACGGAAACGCGCATGCAATTTTTTGCCACTAGCGGTCACCTATCTTACACCCGATCGCGCCCGTTTGGCTTAGTCGCATATATCGCTTGCGTTTTACGCTAACTGCCGGGCCATATGCGCTTCATGTTTGTATTTTCAACATATTGGCGATGGTAAACTGCTGCATATTTTTCTCATTTCTAAAGTGACATTTACTGAGATACTCCTTTTAACTGTTGTTGAATAAATAACCGAAACAAATGTTTTTATGCATTTTTCTCCTATAAAACATTACTTTCTTCCTATCTTGATGTTTGTATTTTCAGCTTGTTCACCATTTTAAGGCGGTCCTTTAGGTCTACGGAGCGGGTTCCCTCACAAACAAGGCGGTAAATCACTCAAAGAGCGAAGTGCTTTAGCCGCGAAGGTGCAGAGGCTCTACGTGCCTTTTGTTATCTGAATACGTTTATCTTTAAGATCGACCATTTAGTTGAAAGATAGCAGTAAATTGAAGCTATGACAAGCTTTTTTGTCTATAGACTTTTTTTAGTCAATACAAATGAAATGAAATATTCTTTATTCACTGTACTGTTCATTTACAAACTCTTAGTGAACGTTATTTTTTTTATTCTATCTGCTCTGGGTGCGCTTAGGCAATGCTGAGCTGAAGAAAAGAGCAGACGGAGAAAAACTTCAGCCCTGCTTTAAAATATGAGGTATACAATAATTAGCTTTCCATTAGCACAGTACAGAAGCATTAACTGTCAAAGTGTCAAGTAAACCACCTAATTGGCAGACTCTGCTGTGAGTAAGTTACGGCTCACTTTATCATAATATGCTTAGTGCTACTCGAACATCGTGAATTCGCACTTGAAGTTACGGGTGACTTTATATGACAATTAGCGTATTTGACACTTTACTTGAGGGTGGTGAAAGAGGCCCTTAGGCTCTTTTGATTTTTTTTAGACTTTATTTTAAGAGCAAATAAAGAGCTTTTCCGTCCAATAGATCACAGACGTTATACCATATCGGAGACCTTACGGGTGATTTGTAAACATCCGACACCGGATTGGCCACAGTCCCGCAGCTCGCAATAGAGCAGCGTGGGGGAGTAAGTTCCATATCTTCCCAATAATGTGGACAGACCCTTGCCCAGCAGTGGAATACTCTTTTCAATTTATTATAATTTGACCATGAAAAAGTAAAGCTTAATTTAGCTAGGCCGAGATACCAATTTAGTGAGCGACATTTACTTACACAACACAATTCCGCCCTACATTTGCGCTGCGCCACAGTGCGGTGAAGAAAAATTATCATATTTACCTTCCAAACAAAACATCCCTTTAGTTCTTTAGACAACAGTGGCGCCGTTTTGTTTTGCGCAACAAATAAATAGATACCAACCTCCGTGGCGTAGTGGGTGATGAGCCGACTGCGAAGCGTGAGGTCGTGGGTTCGATTCCCACCCAGGACAAATATTTGTGTGATGAACATGACTATTTTTTCTGTGTATGGGTGTTAATTTATCTGTTTAAGTATGTATTTAGAATTATAATAATATAAGTATGTTTATCAGCTTTCTGATCACCAAAGTACAATCTCTGCTTAGTTTGGAATCAGATGGTGTTGTGTGACTTGTCCAAAGATATTTATTTATTTAAAGAAAGATACCCCGGGCCCCGGGCCCAATCGCTATTTTCTGTAATAGTTAGATTTTTAGTTTGACCTGATATAATATATAGGAATAGAAATATTTGAGCTTAATTTTAATTGACTTCAAGCTATCCTTTGAAATTTTGTGTTCGTATTTAGAATTGATTAATTTTCAAAATATACTTTTGCATAATTCATAGCCTGAAAGCTCATGGTGTTCTTCGAAAAAAATGTTTTAGGCTAAATACTTGATTTTTATTTATTTATATCACTTAATATTATTACGCATATTGTTTATTATGTATAGGTATATATGTATATGATCAGTAGTCATAGTTATTTTAGAATAATTTAAATGTTTAATAAGCACGCTTTGATACAGTTCGCGGTAAAATTACTGTTACTTAAATATATTGTTGCCACCCACTAAAAATTCTCACCATCAGCCAGGGTTGACTAGTAGAGAATGCCTCCAGGCATTAAGTCCGCCCTTTGTACAACTTTGTTTCGTTGTAACAATAAAGTATAAATAAATAAAATATATTGTTGTGGGTCTATACGTGTGAAACGTTATAACGTTATAAACATAATATTATGCAAAAATGATAAAACAAACACTGATTTTACCTGATAAAATTAGAGTCTCTTTATAGGATCGAATTTACAGTGACTAGTCAGTCGCATCAAAGGGCTAAATTATCAGCAAAAAAAACTAGACTATAAAATTTTAATTTACAAGAAAAGTCAGCAAGTCAGTACCACAGTAATGTGTCGGGTCTGTAACAAATGGAGGAGACCAGCTGTGGAATATTAATGGGCGTTAGCTTTTTGCAGTGACCCTACGTTACTCTTTATCTTTTGTATAGGGTGTACAGTCAGCAGCAATAATATTAGGTATCCCGATACGTTTCAAGAATTTAACGAATTACAAGAAAATACACTGAAACCTACAATAGACAAAATATTTCTCATAAATACATTATTTTTGTCTACAGTGTATGTTATGTGAGTTAGTTGTTTTATAGAGATGTTTCTCAAAAAAATATAAATGTCTCTAAATATTACCATAATCAATCTCAAGAGATAACAACGCAAATTTTTCTACTATGTTTACTTTATGATGTAACACCTTTTGTAAACACCCATATTTGTGCAAATAAAAGTCTTTGTCTTTGTCTTTAAAACCACAAGGCGCGGCTTCTGAGCGCGGCTATTTTTGCACTAAAAATAGCAGCGCTATATAAAAGTCGGTACATAATGGTTTTACCCGTGTTTATTATAATAAACGATTAAACCTAGCTTCACTTGTAAGAAGGATCGGTTACTTCAATTACTCTTTTATTCATTTCTTATCCATTTATCGAAAAACCTATACGTCTTATATATGTTATTTTAAGTTAACAAAAAAGTCAGCAGTAACAACGTAATGTGTCGGGTCCGTAACAAAGAAGGGATGAGACCAGCTGTGGAATATTAATGGGCCTTAGCTTTTTACTTCGACCATACGATACTCTATAGAGACTCGAATTTTTTGAGAGTAGAGTGAGCAGTCAGCAAGAAAGTATATTGAAAATTAATACAAATGAGTCAGTGCTCCTTAACTTACTAGAAATAAAATAGTTGTTTCAAACAGATGTTTCACAAAAAAATGTAGATGTCGCTGCGTACCATAATTGATTTTAACAGACTACAGTCGACTACCTTTTATCATATCCCCGATTAATGGTTTTATTAAATCGTATTATACTATAAAACGCAGCTAATTACATAACTAATAGTGGGTAGGTACACTTGCTTAGTCCTTGTAGCTTCGGGATTAAGAATAGAGCTACGGTATCCCCTACCTGATCGTAAGAGGCGACTAAAAGGGGGCTTCCGGAGATGCGGACGGTGAGAGTGGGAGCTGGACCCGTCCAGCTAGCAGCCCCGGGAGGGACGGCGGTATATGCGTGGCCGCATGCCGCCGTGAACACCTGAAGGTGCAGGAGAGCACATCAGCTGCTCTCCCGAAGATGGGCCCGTTTTGGGGCGCAGCGCGTGGAGGACACCGGTGCGTTCCTATGGAGATCACGGAGTCCTCACAAACGCAGAGGCAGGCCACCGAGGGGGTTTTAGTGCGGTCAAATCCCACATAACCCGGTATCCTCTCCCAAGGTGTCGGGTACCTTTTGAAGGTTTCCCCCCCGATACCAAAAAAAAGGTACACTTGCTTGTCGTATTTGATGATTGTACCTATTGTACCGACTGTACCCATTTTTAAGTATGATCGGTAACAAAGAGTACAAATTATATTACTTACAACGAGAATTACAGTTCATTTTTTATCTCTTAATTGAAGAACCTATACTAGGCTTTGCTAGTTTAATTAACAAGAAAAGTCAGCTGTAACAAAGTAATGTGTCGGGTCTGCAACAAAGAAGGAAAGCGACCAGCTGTGGAATATTAATGGGCGTTAACTTTTTGCTCCGACCCTACGTTACTCCATAGAGAGAACCTAATTTTTTTGGGAGTTCGATGTACAAAAGAAATAATATATAAGTTTTAAGTTATCGTATCATTACTTTTTATCGCTAATGACAGTATGTATGTATGTATGTAGGTTCAGGATAAAATAATGTCTTTCGACAAAATATATTATATTGTGTACGTGCAAATTCAACTTTAAAATGTACAAAATTATGAATTTTAAAAATGTGGGAAGTGCCCACTTACTCACCCTGAGTTGTAAGTACTACAGCATAAAAACAGGAACCCATACATACCCATACCCAGACAGGACTGGACAGAAGCTTCGGGTTTAAGAAGAGCTACGATATGCCCTGCCTGATCGTAAGAGGCGACTAAAAAGGGGCTTCCGGGGTTGTGGAAGTGTGAGTGGGAGCTCGATCCGCCCAGCCAGCATCCTCGGGAAGGACGGCGGTGTGTGCGTGGCCGCATGCCGCCGTAAGCTTCGAAAGGTGCAGGAGAGCACATCTGCTCTCCCGAAGATGAGACCATTCTGGGCGCCGCACTTGGAGGACACCGGTGCGCTCCACTGGAGATCCCGGAGTCCTCCCCAAGCGCAGAGGAGTTCAAATTTCTAACTCAATGGGAATCGAACTCAGGATCCTTAATTGGCAACCTAGTGAATTATTTATAAAACAATGCATTCCCGATAATTAAAAAAAAACATGTTACAAAAAGTCAGTAAGTACCGTATCCTTCGTTAAATCTATGGCGCTACCCTTACACAGCTACAGAATAAAAAGCACTCTATTATCCTAAAGACGGTTCTCAGGTCACATCCATCAAGTGGACGCCGATCCCACACTGTGCAAGCCGCAGCTTCTGGACAATTAAACGCAGCGGAAATTAAACGAAGGACCGGCCGGTTCGGTGCTTTATTGACGGCCATGTTGCTGCCGAACTTTGGAATACTTTTTTTTATTAATGACTAAAATTTAGAGTTTTTTTCCATTTAAAAGTAATTTTTGAGTTCGTGATCAATTGAATGAAATGTTAAAAAAATACATAAAATTAAGCTCTCAGTATTGAGCTTAACAAGATCGCTAAAAATCACACTGTAAAACGGAGTAATAAACTTTAGCTTTTGTAACTTATCTTATTGATCCGGTCAGCTTTTATAATTCTTAGAAGGTTTGATAAGGGGCAGAATTTATACAAAAATAAAACCAATTAGTCTTGAATGCTTTATTGATGTCGTCTTTAAATCCAAAAATAAAGCAAAACGATTAAATTTTACCGCGTATAAGAGTTTTCTTGCATGTTTCTTAAAGTCCAGATTGCCAAAGTGACAGGTTGGGAGTACGTACCTGAAACAAGAAAAAGTATACCATAAGATTGTATTCACAAACTTGATTATTGTACAAACATTTTAACAAGGTATGACCACAAAATTTAAGATTTGAAGAAGTCTTCTTATATAAAAAACGTTTTATATAATTCCTGGTCACATAATAATATGCCTGGTTCTAGGATCTACTTGCAACGTACATATGAAACCCGAAACGGACCGTTGGAATTAAGAGAATAGGTGGTATTTAATGGTATCGGCCGGGTCCGATCTGTAATTCCTCCGTTAAACGTTGTCGGCGATTCTGCTTACTAATCAAGATTCCAAGAGTTACTTATCTTCTATATGAGATGAAAATATGCATCAAATTATTTATGGATTGCAATGCTACGAGTATTTTTGGAATCTTAACCAGAAAAAGTCAAAAGAAATCTCCTATAATATTTTTTTTGCCTGTCTGTGTTTATTTAGGTCGATAATAAAAAAAATCCTTTGGTTGGGTATAGAAGTCTAACACAGGATTTTGATTATTCTGTGAATGAGGAGGGGTAGTTAGGGTGTAGTTGAACCCTATTAGCGGTTTTTTTTGCCGGAGGCGCGGTTATATTTAATTACAATTAAAATTAAAATTTTAAATTTACACAAAAAAAGGAACCACGCGCAGCGGGGTTCCGTCGACATGCTACGATTAACTTTCTTTCGCTCGGGCGGAGGGAGTGGTCTTCTCGCAGCGCTGGTGCTGTCACGGAGCGCTATTCTAACCTCAAAACTTTAACCCTGGATACCTCCATAACCATGGGGTTCCGGCAGGGGAGAAAGGTCCAAGGGGTACTGCCAGCCCCTCCTCAAACCCACCCGCCCTCCCCCAAAACCGTATGAAGGTGTTTAATGTCTGTACCTTTACCAAATCCTTATCCTCCTCCACTCCATGCCTTTCCAAAAAGGAAAACTCTTGCAAAAAGGGTTGCATCCAGACGCAACTTTAATAAGATATGAATACTTATGAAGTCTGTTATATCTTATAACTCAGAGCCGTAATAATATTACTTAGAAGTTAACACAATTAAAATGTATACTGGATTTTGCTGCATATTTCATATATTTACAATTGACCCAAAACAGGGGATATTTGTTATGGACGACGTTTTAACACTCTAAGAACCGTAGAAAATAAATTTCTAAGTATATCTTTGGGAACGTTCCCTGTGTACGATGTAGTTCTTTTTTACTTTTGTATTAGTGAAAATTTAACCTCTAAAAATGAAAATACCTTTATTTGAAAAGAAATAAAGCGATATTTGTAAACAAGCAATTTTTCGTTTCCTTGTGAAGATAAATATTTCAGTAAACACACAGATGCCTGACAGTAATCATTCAAGGGGGAACCAATTTGCCTTTACACGTGAAACAGGATCGCTTGAATAACCCACGTTGGTTGCGCGTAGGTAGAAAGAAAAGTATGATACGACACAAAATAGTTATTTTTTTATTTGAATGGAGTAACAGACGAGCATACAGGCCACGTGGTGTTAAGTGGTCGCTGCAGCCCTTGGTCATCTACATATAACCTCAAGCAAGCATAGGTATGTCTTTTCTGAGGTCGCATGCAATTGCTCTGCTACTCCGGAGGCTGGTGGATGTCTCATGTAAGTATGACCGGCAACTGCACCTTTTCACCGAAACACAACAGAATTGGTTCACGGCAGAAGTGGATGCAGCGGTGGTACTTCTCCGGGCGAACCATAATAGTTCTACCACCTACAAAATTTAATTATTAAATTTAATCGTGACAAACACTACATCCAAAATTAAGAAATAAATAGAACTTTCATGGTTCGATTGGGGAAGGACCAAAGGTTTTTACTGGCAGTAATTTTTGTGTCCGCAGAAAGGTGTAATTACTACTCGGTCAAGTTAACATGACACCTGGGAGGCTACTCTATGCGACCATATCCGAAACTTTGTGAATTTTTGTGTCTTATTTTTAAGTTAGACTGACTAAATTCTAGCAGTATTATTCAGCCAGTCGCTTAGTATGTATTATCAATAACACCGCTAATCTTATAGGTTCATGAAAAAAAGATCTTCTTCTCCGTCAAAATACATAAGTTATTACTAATATTATAACTTAAAGTGTGTTTTTTTGTCCTTCTTTTATGTCTCAACGGTACTACTGATTGACCTGATTATTGTATGAATAAAGTTAGGGTGTGGAGAGACATATTTTTTAGCCGAGAAATTTTACATTCATATATCGAAAAAATGTGTAGTCTATACGGGCGGTGCCGTGGGAGAAAAACTAGTATAAAATAACATAATTTAATTAAGTTTTAGACTATTGTCTACTGGTGTTCCTTAGATAATCATGGGTCATAAAGTAAAACTAATTAAACTAACTAGTAAGTGAAGTGCAGTTGTATTTCACAGTCATAAGAAGAGTTAATAAGAGTTTACACATGTTCTAATTATATGTACTATTAATGTATTTGGTGATGTGTATGTTGTCGTGTAGTAATATACTATAAAATACACCTACTTATTATTTTAACCCTGGTTTTCTGTGCACCGTCAACACTGACACTAACACACACAGATACACTATTACTACTACTATTTGTATGACTAGAAGGCACATTGTGCATGGACGTTGGGACGAGAGGTTCGCCCGTAAAAGCCACTCCTCTCTGACGGGTGTCATACCTGTCATACCTTGATGCTCTAAGAGTAGTACTCTTCATCCCTACAGAGATCAACAACGTTTTAGAAAACTCAAACATGTTATGATACTTGCACAAGCACTGTTTGAACAATTGACGCCTTTATAATAAACTTCACATTGTATTGTATTTAAGAGGCCGTATACGAAATTTTGTCGGTCTCGCTGATTTACCTGATTTTACACATGAGACTTTGCAGTTACAATACAGTATTACTATAAGTTTTATTGCACAATATCACTGATCGAAATTTGCGAGATATTTTAACAAGAAGGGCATTTAATAGTAAATTTGACGGTCGATTCCGTATACACATAAATACTATTCACCGTTATACATTTCTTTAATAACGCTAAAAATCGATCTATGAATGTCACTGTATGAAAATTAAAAGTTTCTATTACAAAACGTAAGACAATAACTTATCTCATGGTAGCGTAGAAATACTCGTAAAACTTTATTATAATTGTTACTTATGTCCTTACATCCAAATTACTCTTTACAATATAACATTATATTAAACTACATTAACCTGTTTAAAGCTTGAAAACAATAACTTCTACAAACTAACAAGATTACGCACGTTACTGTTATATAATGTTAACAAGATCGCACCCTCCGCTCAACTACAACTAACAGTAGAACCCTTCCCTACAGAGATCAACAATATTTAGGTAACTCAAACATATCTTATGAAACTTGCTACTTGTGTTTGTACGCCAACATCGCGCCTGTTTAACAATAATTATTATATTGTGTTTAGGAAATATCTACCCTTACATAATTTATGGAGGTTTTTTGATAGAATTCAGTGTAAAGATGCGTAAACTTTTAATGATGGGAATCTTTGATGGCATATTTCGATTTTGATTTCTTTTGAGTTGGTCTTTTCAATCAAGCTCTGTCTTTATTAAGAATAGCCTTCCGCCAGCGTCTTCGCCCGCGTGGACCCGCTCAATGAAATGAAATGAAATATTTTTTATTCACTATCCCTACGGTTCATTTACAAACTCTTAGTGAACATTATACCTATATTTTTTGTTCTGTATGCTTTGGGTGCGCTTAGGCAATGCTGAGCTGAAGAAAAGAGCAGCTTCTTGAGCAGCAGAAAAGAGCTGAAGAAATGGGTCCTCGTAGGATAAAAAATAGCCTATGTGCTATTCCAGGCCTCATTGCTATATTAAAATCATAGGCGTTTAGCCAGTTGCTTCAACCGCGTTGACCCTATTACCCGTTGTCACGTAGGAATGAAGGATTTTCCCACGGTATAAAGTAGCCTATGTTACTACTCATGGTGAATGTAGCTTTCTACTGGTGAAAGAATGTTTGAAATCGGAACAGTAGTTTTTGAGTTTATTCCTAACAAACATACAAAAATACAAATATTTCTTCTTTATAATATTAGTGTAGATTTACCTTAAAAAGGTTTGGCTGCAACCCACTTGAGTCAAAAGTCCAACTGCTGCACGTGTCTTTTCCCATTATTGGGGAGGCCTGGAGCTTACTCCATCACGCTGCTCCAATGCGGGTTGGTGGAGATACGGGCTAGTGGCTAACCCGCAGTCGGATTCCGTAAAAAGCCGGATTTCAGAGAAAATATAATGTTAGCAAACTGATATTTTCAAACCGCACTTAAGGTCTCCGACAAGTTAACGACTGCTATTTAACTATATCAACCGGGACCGACGGTCTAACGTTTCCTCCAAAGAACGGAAACGCGAACGAAATTTTCCTCCATCTCACACACGACCGCGCCTTATCCAGATACGGGCTAGTGGCCAACCCGCTGTCGGATTCCGTAAAAAGTCTGATTTCGGAGAAAATATAATGTTAGCAAATTGATGTTTTCAAACCGCACTTAAAGTCTCCGACAAGGTTTAACCACTGATATTTAACTATATCAACCGGGACCGACGGTCTAACGTGTCTTCCAAAGAACGGAAACGCGAACGAAATTTTCCTCCATCTCACACACGACTGCGCCTTTTCGCTAATCTGTGTAGATTGCTTTTGTTGTACACTAGCCGCTGGGCTCTTCACGTTTGAAGCTTATAAGCGAATTATTAACAAACAATTTCAGGAGCAGTGTTTATTGCGTGAGAACAACAACTTCCAACTAACAGGGTGATGTAGGTACTTTAATATGGGATAACACAATTAGCAAGATTTCATCCTCAAGCTTAACTACATATACTGTGAACCATCCAGAAGGGTTGCCCTTCCCTTCCGAGAACTCAAACATATCTTATATAACTTGGACAAGTACTATTTTGCACAATATTACGCTTGTGTAACAAACATGATATTTTATTGTGTTTATGACGCTTCTGCGAATACAAGAAGCTTTTGTAATTTTTCAGCAGTCGGCATGGTTGCGTGAAATTTTAATGATTAGAAGCTTTGATGGTAGATTTCGTTTATGATTCTGTGTGTGGAGTTGTTATTTTAGCATGATAATAAAATAATAATAAAAAATAATCTCTCACACTCATAGCCCGTAAGGTAGATATACCCTGTGTCGTGGGTGCCATGGTCACACACAAAGCTGTATTTGTACACAAACGCCCAGACCGAGAACAGAAATTCAAATTTCTGCTTCGCCGGGAATCGAACCCGGGACCCTTCGATTGGCCGTCCGGCATGGTAACCATTGCGCCACACGGGTCGTCAAAATTATTCCTATACAAAAATTATTCTTTACCGGTATTACAGCGGCTTTCAATTTGACCTGTAGGAGTATCTGAGAACAATGAAATAGGAGGTACGTAATGCGTTTTTTCCACCACATCCACCGACCTGCATCTCCAGCAACCCACATTATAGCAGTGTGGTGGAGTAAGCTCCAAGACTCCCAATAATGAATAAAGACCCGTGCCCACCAACAACTTCAAAATCCGGTGTTTCGTGAAATATTGTAGATGTCAGCCATGCTAACATGATTCTACTAGTGTAGGAATTCAAATGCATCAACCTCAAATATAAGACTCGATTTTTTTTGTGGTTTTGAAAGTTCTGTGACTTATGCTTATTTTCTTTCTAATTTGTATAAGAGAAAATTACATGTATATAAACAAAAGAAGAAACACTTTAATTCTTCTTATGTTGTGTAGCATATATTTACATTTATTTACTTTTATGACTTAATACAGAAGAACAGGAACATGTCCGCCCCGGATATTATAATAACGTTTCACATTCATCACCCCACACTATGTTAGTTACACCGTGTATCGTGGGTACCGTGGATACACACAAAGACATAAACACAAAATCCAACAATGGTTATGATTCAAGAAAACTAAAACTAAAAAAATCTTAAGATAAAAAAACCTGGCCGAGACAAGAAATTTTAATTAATTTTCAATGTCTACCTTGCCAGCAATTGAACCCGAGACCCCAATTTGCAGCTCAGCATAGTAACCATTGCGCCATACGGTTAGTCAATACTGAAAGAATTCTCAACCCGTAAAACATAGTACAACAAATAAAGAACGGTGGTTTTGAGAGCACAAAAATAAATGTGTTAAACAAAGTGCAGTTTTCGAGGAACAAAGTGTATGAGATTTAATATTTAATATTATACACGTAGTATGTGTGTTAATTTTCATAGCACCAAAGAGTATCCTTTATTCTTTCACCACTTCCAGGAAAACATTCGTATTAATGTTTAGAGAGAGAGTGGCTAAAATTTGCAACCATAATGGCTGAAAAGAAAAAAATACGTCACACTAATGGTGTAGACAAATATAATTTCGTAAATCAGAAATCTGGAACCTCAAAACGAATTAGGAAGCAAAGCATAAAAAACTAGGAGTTCCCCACTGTTTAGGGTTGCGATCTCTAAAATTTGTCAACCAGGACAAGACGCGTTAAAATCCCGGATTTTAGAGCCCAAAACCCGGACATGTGACCAGCGGGGGGAAGATGAATTTAGCGTGTCGGTTCGTCGGTTGATCGCGACATGGGCACAGTGCGTGTGCAGTTTTTTTTAAACCCGGACTACAAATGAAGTCCGGCCCGTACGCTCCCCGGACGCCCTCTAATCTAGGACAAATCCGAGCAAACCGGGACGGATGGCAACCCTACCACTGTTACACTGGCTTTAAAAAGGATTTTATTAGCGTAAACATAATATTAGTAGAAATCTGAAACTTTTATTTCTATGAAAATAAATAAATAATAATAGCATTCTGGTGGTGAAATAATTTTTAAAATCGGTTCAGTTGGTTTTTTTATCGTGATAAACATGCAAAAATACAAAGCTCTCCTCTTTATTATAGTAGAAAAGTATCGTATAGATGAATATTACGAGCGTACACGTGTAAATATTAAAGCAATTCATTAATTCTTATATTGTGCAAATTTTGAACTATATAAACAAACCAGCCTTCTGCCAACGGCTTCGCCCGCGTGGTTCCGCTCTATAGGCTCCCGCAGGATAAAAACCATCCTATGTCCTTTCTCAAGGTCTACTCTATCTGTGTTCCAAATTTAATTAAAATTGGTTCTGTAGTTTAAGCAGGAAAGCGTTACAGACAGAGTTACTTTCGAATTTATAATATTTGTATAGATGTTCACGTTATATCAAGTATATTAATGTACCAATTTAAATTCTATTGTTAAAAATATATATGAATATATATTTTAGACTGTATTTAAATTGAAAACAAACTCTACCAGTGTTACGTACTCATAATTTCGAAATATCAGCCTCTAGAAAATGAAAATGGTTATATTTTTTATCACTTCTAGAAATACAAGTTATTTTTAGACAAGCCTAGCGGCCTCAAGCTTTTCGTTCTCGATAAATAAAATAAAGTTTATTTCAACACGGACACTGAAACATTTTTGGCCCAGTTCCGAAGTTTGACAAAGAAAGTTTCGTGAAACATGGGTGAATTATGAAACTGGCGCGAATTTCTTCCTCGGTGAATATTCAAAATAAAACTTGGACGAATGTGTCCTGTCGAAGTTGCGAGAGGTATTTCGAAGTTCACCTATATGTGACGTGAAACTTTGTTTGATTTTAAAACTTGCTACAAAGTATTTTATAAAGTGTGTTCAATATTAGTCACTGGGGTTGACTGTATTAATAAAAAGGTAAAAAAATCTCCTTTTTTTCAACTTTTATTTATGTCCCACTGGCTGGGCTCAGGCCTCCTCTCACATTGAATCAACTAGCAGCGATAAATACACACAAATTTCTTTGTCAGAGGTGTGCGCCGAGAATTTGGACCCCATAATTATAGTAAAAGTATGATAAGAAACACAACAAGAACAATGCCTATATGACTAATTTTTTTAAATCTCTTTCTTTATCGATTCGGTATTATTAATTAGTGTTGTACGCGCTCTTTCGAAATTATTTTTTGGGAAAATCGCTTAATATGGTTTAAAGTTTAAAGAAAATTATAAAATAGGCACGTAGACTCGCTACATAAATGAATAAGTAAAAATCAAACTCATAAAATACAAAATAAAACGCAGGTAGACAATACACAATATTCATTATTATGATAAACTTGTTGATTAAATTCTTTTTTTTTTGTATGTTTAAAGTAGAAAAGCTCTTTGAGTGAAGTCAAAAGAAAATTAATAAGGACTGATCACAAAGAGTAGTATAGGAGCATTTTATGAACTAATAAAAATACTTCATGAGTAAAAGAAAAATCGAAACTATGAGAAAAACAAAATATTAGTTTCTATGATTATTCTCCCTTAGGACACACTTTAGATAGAAACATGTTCTAAATGTCAGGCTGTACCTCATATATCATCAGATTATCCAAACAGTTAGATGTAAGCCCATTCCCCATCCATCAGTCCTTCAAGGTTTAAATATTAGTTTAGTAATTTATAGCTTCCTACAAATTCTAGTCAAATAATCCCATTAGGGTTTTTTGGTTTTTGGTGCATTTAGAAGAGTTTCAAACTAGTGTTATTTAACTATCTGCGGTCGTTTCCACGTACGTGCTTACACGCGTGCAACTCTTTGCGCCTTAAAAAATCTTACACGCGTACACGGGCCTTTTCCTCCATACGCTCGAATAGAAACGGTAGTGGTGAGTTAGTATTCACATGGATTCTGACCAAAAAGTATTTCTATTTGCGTAACTTGTTGGCTGCTAACCATATGATTATGTTTTGACTGTAGTTGTATCAAGGGTGATCACCGGTCATAACTGCTCACGGTGTGACATCTCTCAAATTTCGCTCATACGAGCTTTTAAGTGCATCAATACTCGTATAAGTGTGAAAAAGCGGGCTACACTTCTAAAAATTATACGCTGATATGAAACCAAAATAGGCTGACGAATTCGCATGACTAATATAAGTAAATAAATGCTAACATTATTAAAAGTATTAAAACATTATAAAATGCTTATTATTATTTATATTTCATAGCTTGGTAAGGTTTCATTTTATTTTTTTCATAAAACTTGTTGAAAATATAAATAAAAAAAGAACGGTTGTAAATTTTTCATATATTTCAATGAAATCACGTAGATAAAAAGATAAAAGGCAAAAACAAAATTCGTATACAAAATGAACATAAAATTTTAACGTTTCTCGAATGCGGGCCACGCAAAATGTCCGAAAAAAAGGTGGGTAAAAAATAAAAAAAATCTGTCGCAGGGGAATTCAGGCTTAATCCGGGTCAAAAGCCTGAACGTACAAACTAAACTATCCAGTTTTCCTTTTAGTACTGCGCCGCAATACTGCGAATGACTGTTTTTCTTTTGATCTCACTTTGAACAGTTTTCAGGAGCAATTAAAAGATTTCCCGCAAAGAAAATTAGTTTTGTGAATTCTGTCATTTCCGTTTTAAAGTTCTTTTCAGTTTAATTAAAACTGGAATATAAGTGTTGCTAGTTTCTATAGTTAAACAAAAATAAAACAAAACTCAAATATATTTAAAGCAAATAATAGTTAGTGGCTAAAATGGACCAAATAATCGAGACTATGTACAACTGACTGCTGAAAAACCTGGCTTTTAGCTCCAGTCTATGATGAAATAATTTTATCCCTTTTCCTTTCATAACTAAATAAATAAGCAAAAGGGCACTTTATGGAAGGTTAACTAATTTTTGACACGTTGGACATGAAACAACTTTATAGATATTTAAGTTCAATTCAAGCATTCGCAATCCTTACTATAGTTGTTAGCGCTCAATTCACTATCAGATAACGTACGATATATTTTCAAACAATTTTAAACAAAACATTAGTTAGTAAGACCGCCTTAACTATAGTGCTTGGCTTGGCTGCAACCATTATTGCGTCCCACTGCTGGGCACGCGTCTCTCCCCATTATTGTGGAGGCCTGGAGCTTACTCCATCACGCAAACACACACTACCTTTCAAGGCCGGTCATACAAGTTTTTATTTTATGTGAATGGAGTAACAGACGAGTCCCTGTAGCTTTGGGATTAAGAATAGAGCTACGGTATCACTTGTCTGATTGTAAGAGGTGGCTAAAAGGGGGCTTCCGGGGTTGCGGGTGACGAGAGTGGGAGCACGATCTGTCAAGCTAGAAGCCCCGGGAAGGACGGCAGTGTTTGCGTGGCCGCATTCCGCCGTATTATGGCGGCCGTAAACATCGGAAGCGCGCATGGTCCGGCGGTTAGCGTAGAACGCAAACGATCTATGCAACTAAGCCAAACGGGCGCGGTCGGGTGTGAGATAGGTGACCGCTAGTGGCAAAAAATTTCATGCGCGTTTCCGTGCTTCGGAGGGCACGTTAAGCCGTCGGTCCCGGTTGTTGTCGATAGATAACAGTCGTTAAACCTTGTCGGAGGCCTTATGGGCGGTTTGAAAACATCCGACAGCGGGTTGGCCACTAACCCGCATCTCCACCAACCCGCATTGGAGCAGCGTGGTGGAGTAAGCTCCAGGCCTTCCCATTAATGGGGGGAGACCCGTGCCCAGCAGTGGGACGCAAAAAAAAGGGTTGCAGCCAAACATCGGAAGGTGCCTCCTGCTCTGCATATCTGTTCTCCGAAGATGGGCCTGTTCTGGGGCGCCGCGCGTGGAGATCACTGGTGCGTTCCACTGGAGATCCTGGAGTCCTCCCCAAGCGCAGAGGCAGACCACCGAGGGAATTTTAGTGCGGTACAAATCCCACATAACCCGGTATCCTCTCTCAAGGTGCTAGGTACCTTTTGTACCTTTTGAAGAAGCTGAGGTGGTCTAAACAAATTTCGAAAGTGCCTTAACAGCATAGCCAGGCACGCTATTCTCATTAAACTTAATAGCAACATTCTTTAAATGTTTACAAGGTCCCTGTAAAAGGTTCAAGAATTTTAAACACAGCAGCTCAACTTAGTTTGAGTGCAGTTTTTGAAGTCAAAGAGAAAGTTGATAAAGAATCCTAATCAGTTTTGCAGTGCTAACCGCTTAAACTTCGTCAATAAACCAACTTATAACTATGAACAAAAAGTTTTTTATCAACAATTAGGTTTAAAAAACTGGGGGTTGCACGTTGCACTTGATTTAAGTATGATTTTTTTTTTAATTACAATAGTTAACCTCCACAGACTTAGCGTCCGTGCTTTTTTTGCGTCAAGATATTTTGTTTGCTTTTTTACTTTATTTTTCTTTTTTTTTGTCACGATTAATTGCTCCAGATTTTTTTTATTTAGTGTGTTACAATTTTTTTTTGTATTTTAAACTATTTTGTTATTGTTATTGTTAGTGATGTTAGTGTTTAGTCCGTTGAGGTCCCAGCGTGTGATACCGGGAGTTGTTTTAATGTTTCGTCAATGACCGTCATGTCCCTGTGGCTGATGGCAGTTGCCAAGTTGTAGTCATTGATCGTCGCTGTTGTTGCTTTTAAAGCCGCCTGTATGAAGTTCCCAATAGCATCATCTTTGACGTCGGAATAGTAGACACAGGAGCAAGTGTGTCTGGTGATGGCGACGACTGCATGGGCGACGCTGTCGTGCACCTTCCCTTTCTCCAGCTTAGTGTTCACTATTACGACTTTTTCGAAGGTCAGTCCCTGGACTTCGTGTATGGTGAGTGGTGGAGAATAAAGGGTGGAGGAATTGTGGACTGTAAGTTGCGTGTCGAATTAAAGGTGGAAAACGAGAAGGATTGATAAAGGGAGCAAGCATTTTAAATGAATAAACCTGAACCTTGTATAGGTTTTGATAGCTAGATAGGTAATTTATTCTGATTCAACCAACGGAAGAAAATGGTGCATCGTGAATGTGCCCCACGCTTTTTTTTCAGTAAAATACATTTTCTTCTTATTTATTACTTTTTAGTTCGTATTTTCACAAAAGCGTGTTTTTTAGTTTTTTAAACTACATTATTTATTTTTTTGTCTTTTTTCACATTATTGCATTGTCATCGGCCCTTGGATCCCTTCAAATAATCAGACGCTTAGGTTTTAAATGAAGTTCAAAGATTCCGTTACATACATACAGGTCAAGCTAATATAAGCGTGTTAAAAATAGAAAAAATCTTAGATAATAATATATGCCTGACCTTACGGCAGCATAGCTTTTACGATAATCAGGTCATGATACTTTAATAAGGAAATCGTGTTAAAAAAGAAAAATAGAACAGCCCATAGATACCGTTACGTGCCTTACCATGTACAGCAGCGTGACTTTCACATTAATTAGGCCATGACACTTTATTTTTTTATTTTATTTTTATATCAGAGGGGAAAACCTTCATGAGGTACCCAGCAAGTCACTATGTTATACTCATCGCCGTTTTAGGACAGGAAAAGTATTCGAAAATTCAAAATATTAAAATTGAACTTTACAATGAAATGAAATAGATGAAATGTTTCAATGTTCTCAGATCCAGCTGTACCAATTACAATAAAATGTGAACACCTTGAAAGAGATCTAATACCATTAAACGAGCAATTCTTATAAATACCTATATATATATATATATATAATTTATATATTATTATATATAATTTGAATCTCGAAACGGCTCCAACGACTTTCATGAAATTTAGTGCCAAGGATTTCGGGGGTGATAGATTGATCCAGCTAGCTTTTATTTTTAGAATTCGTCGGTTTATTCGAATTTCAGCAATAATAAACTGAAATATAAACTGAGAAATATGACTCTTACTGACATCTATTGGAAAATAGTAATAATATTATTGTGGCGTAGAACGCCGTCAAACGTCATTCGCCAATCCGCCATTCAAACAAATGACAATGTCGATTTGAGATAGCTCTATAGTCGATAGAATTATAGCTTCCTTGGTCAAATGGTTACGTAGGCTGACTGCGGAGCTGAAGACCTGGGTTTAAGCCTCAAGCAAGCATTTTGCGTTTTTTCCTTTTTTGAGTAATTTTTTTTAAGCTACCTAATGAGTGTTTTGATTAAAATTAAACCAAGAAAATCAATTGTTTTATCCGAGCAACGCTCGGTAGTCCAGGACTTACTCATTAAACGAACTACAAAATCTTCGAAGTATAAAATCATTAAAGTTGAACTGTACACTGTATTGTTCATTTCAAAGTTCTCATTTCCAGCCGTTCCAATTACGATAAAATCTGATCAAGTTGAAGGTAAGATAACTCGTTAAGAATCTTACTACAAAACACTGCAATAAACTTTTTAACAAAATCGAAGTGCTTGTATAAGAAACTTCGAACAGATCCATTGTTTGTTATCGATGCTGGAACTAGAATTAAAGGATTATCTTCAACCCTTCCTGTTATCGTTAAATTAATTTCCGTCTTTTATTAATATCATCACATCAGATTTGAATGCGGTATCTCGGTTTACCGTTCAGCTCCGTAGAGCGTCAAAATTGACAGGTATGACACCAGTCAGAGGAGTGGCCTTTACGGGCGAACCCCTCGTCCCAACGTCCATGCACAATGTGCCTTCTATTTATACAACTAGTGTGTCAGTGTATGTCGGTGTCAGTGTTGACGGTGCATAGAAAATGACGTTGTTAATTGAAATTGACATATTTAGAAATGTATGCGTCTGTAGCGATGAAAGAATATTTGTGAATGTGTGACAAAATTAAAATGTGTGCGTTCTTTCCCCGCACCAGATTTGGCACAAAAATTATGTATCGAAGCGAGGCGCTATGGCGTCTCTACTGAAGGGTGAGTCAGTACCTGTGATTCCCTAAGTTCAGCTCAGACATCGCTGCTCTGCCGTGTCTATATTTATTCTCGATAAAAATATCAAAATTTAATTTACTAAACTACTCCATAAAAACTAATATATGAAAATACACGTCTTCAAGTATCAAAACAAAGCAATCTATTGAACTGTTAAACAAAATTGGAAGTGTTTGTGTAAGAAACTTCGAAAGACTGATCCAATATTTGTAATCAATGCCGGAACTCGACAATAAGGATATCGGATAGAAAGATTATCCTCGCTTTGGCCTTTCTTTACTGGGTTTATTTTGGGTAAATTACGTTTATTTATTTACGGTTTGTATGTATTGATATTTCTTCAGCGTGGTGAAGTTAGCTACAAGCTTTGTGAATCAAGTAAAAAGAAGATTTATTTTTCCAGTAGAATGTGTTATAAAAAATCATTATTATTCGACTGACTGTAAATATTCTTCGTTGTTGAATAAACTATTTTATTAACTATTTATTATTGATATTTATTTAATTTCAAGAACTATAAATTTAATAAAGGTGAACGTTTGAAAATTATAAACAAACTAACACTAAACATAAAAATATAAAGTAATTAATGTAAGAAATCGCATCATTATGATCATCATCGTCATTTTCATCATTTTAATAAATTGTTAAAATTAATTAACGCTTCACACTCATAGACCTACAACAGGGTAGGTATACCCTGTGTCGTGGGTGCAATGGACATGGACAAAGACAGAAACACAAACACCCAGACAAATTTAAACTCATCATTCAAATTTCTGACTCGTCGAGAATCGAACCCGGGACCTTGTGATCGGCAGTCCGGCATGGTAACCATTGCGCTACGCAGGTCGTCAATTATTGATTTTTTTTGTTTGATTTATCAGTTCTCATTTTTTCTTCAAAAAATATATGTATACTAATTAATGTAAAAAATCGCATCATTATGATCATCATCGTCATTTTCATCATTTTAATAAATTGTTAAAATTAATTAACGCTTCACACTCATAGACCTACAACAGGGTAGGTATACCCTGTGTCGTGGGTGCAATGGACATGGACAAAGACAGAAACACAAACACCCAGACCGATTACAGAAATTTAAACTCATCATTCAAATTTCTGACTCGTCGAGAATCGAACCCGGGACCTTGTGATCGGCAGTCCGGCATGGTAACCATTGCGCCACGCAGGTCGTCAATTATTGATTTTTTTTGTTTGATTTATCAGTTCTCATTTTTTCTTCAAAAAATATATGTATACTCCATAGGTATTAATCGTTTGTATATACTGAACAGAATATTTGATGATAAGCAGAAAGGGAAGGCCCAAATTAAGTCATCCCCTCAGTATCGTGATCGTAATTCATTACCATAAACAAGGCTAAGGCACTGAACAATTTAATGCCCAGATTTGGATGTTAATGCCCAGAAGGAAGGAAATTTTTATTAGCCTTTCAGAGATGTTTAAGAGTAATTTTATAATTTGGTAGGTATCTGTTTGAGTCAGATTCCCGATGGGCAAGTTTTTTTAAAAGTACTCTTTTGTAAAATAATTGTACTAGAAAAATTTTCAAGAAAATATTGCTTACCCTGTGAAAAACATATCAGATCTCATGTATTGTATGGCATAGAAATTATATTGGCTTGGCTGCAACCCTTTTTACGTCCCACTTCTGTACATGGGTATATCCCCATTGTTTAATAAATAAATTAATGATCAAAGCACATTCTGCACAAATGATACCTATGTATAAAATTTAATTGAAACAACCAACGGGTCGCCCAATATTCGAAATGATGTGAGGAAAATCCCCACGACAATACGATATTCAAAAAGTACAATACGTTCTGTTTTTTGGAATTCGGTTTGCAGAAAAGGATTTTCCAACTTTAAATCCATTTTTATTGACAGCACTAAAGCTTGTCAACAGCTGTCGAACCCAAAAAATCTGCTTTTGATTTTTGCCTTTTTAAATTAAGTTTTGCTGAAAGACTTTAATAACTAAAGCTAGTATAGGTATTTAAAGCTATAATGAATGAGCCATTGCGTAACGGATATCAGCAGTCATCCAACCAATTTCCAAATGCTGTTGATATTATTTAGCTTCTAAATGATCTGCCTAAGCTGTTTACTAGCGACAAACACTGCAGGCATCTAAAGCCAAGTCCCTGTATCTTCGGGATTTAGAATAGAGGTACGGTATACCCTAAATGACCGTAAGAGGCGACAAAAAGGGGGCTTTTGGGTTTGCGGACGGTGAGAGTGGGAGCTCGACCCGTCCAGCCAGCAGCCCCGGGAGGGACGGCTGTGTGTGCGTGGCCGTATGCCACCGTGAACACCTGAAGGACACCGATGCGTTCCAATGGAGATCCCTGGGTCCTCTACAAGCGCAGAGGCAGGCCACCGAGGGAGTTTTAGTACGGTAAAATTTTGGGGGGTCACTAAGAAATTTGGGGGAAGAGGTGTCCCAAATTGGCTTGTTTCGCCTTCCGTCTACGCTTGACCGATGGATTTGGGGGGTCAAGTCAAGTCATGTCCCCTGTGACCCTCCCCCTGGGACCGCGCCTGGCCTGAGTTCGTATGCAATTGGCTTCACCCCTGTAATGAGTTCAGCAATAGTGCCCCGAACCATAAAAGTTCGACCACTTATAAATCTCAACAAATTATGTGCATGCGGAAGTAGGTAATTAATTAAAAGTCCACCGCAGCCGAAATTGCTTCTGTTATCTGGAGGTTTTGCAGGCCGCGCGTAAATCACTTCGGGCTTCGATTATTCTAAACAGTATGTCCGTACGCTGTATGGAAATAAATTTACGGCTTACAGCACACTATATAAAAGGATAATCTGGCGAAAAATTTTAGTATTATTCTACGTACTTACTACAGAGATTGTTTTAAGCTTTACTTTAAAGTATTCGTTACTATTATAAGTTATATAAGCATCATTATGGCGTAGTGAAAGATGTGCCCCGCGGTTTTACCTGCGTTATGACGTGATGTTATTTATCCTAAAACGTTCGCGATAAATAGTCAATCACACAAAACAGTCTTTTAATTCCAACTAGTCTAACTAACATCAGATTAATTATCACTATCTGATAACTTGTTTGATAGTGCGAAGCAAATGGTCTTCGTCTTGGGAACATTTTACATGATTTTTTTAGGTGGGATTAATAGTATGGAAAACTCCTTCTTCATGACTGTATTAAACACCGCCGGGAGGATGATACGTGTTGCTGAACAGAAAGATCGAAAATATGAAACAGTAGGTACTTTAAAATTCAGTCCCTGTAGCTTCAGGATTAAGTATAGAGCTATGGTATTCCCTGTCTGATAGTAAGAGGCGACTAAAAGGGGGCTTCCGGGGTTGTAGGCGGTGAGAGTGGGAGCTCAATCCGTCCAGCCAGCAGCCTGGGAAGGACGGCGATGTCGCGTGGCCGCATGCCGCCATAAGCATCGGAAGGTGCAGGAGATCACATCTGCTCTCCCGAGGATGGGTCCCTTCTGGGGCGCCACACGTGGGGGACACCGGTGCGATCCACTGGAGATCCCGGAGTCCTCCCCAAACCCAGAGGTAGGCCACTGCGGTGATTTTAGTGCGATACAAATCTCACATAACCCGGTATCCTCTCTCAAGGTCTCTCCAGGTTTCTCCCCGATACAAAAAAAGTTAATTTAAAGTAGCATCTAGTAGGAAAGGTGGTAAAAGTATTAAATATTTTAAATTTCACTTTGTTTAGGCCTATCTTGTTCTTTTAAAATATTTCTAGGCTTCTCAAAAGTTTTCTCAAAATCAAACCACTACAGTTTCCATACTTTATCACTAGACACCGCAACACCGATTTGAAAAGGCAAAAGAATAATCAACTCAAAATCTAGAATAATACAGGTTCACTAAAATTCTGGCTGAAAGATTGCGCAGCGTTTCATCCTCGTAACCCAAAACTTTGTATCTCACTTTTATCGCGGGCTTCAAATAAACATGACGTCTCAAAGTCCCCACCTTTTCATACGAAAGTTGTTCCACTGTCCTCATATCCTTAGAGATAGGCAAAGACTGTTTACTTGCCACGAGGACAGGTCATGAGGTTACTCAAACCTGGGAAGTAAACCAGTGCAAATGTTATGTATGCAAACCTTTTCAAAACATCTTGACCCCTCTACGAGTATTGGTCTGGTGAGCCTCTTCATGGCACTATTTGTTGAATTTTAACAAAATACGACATCTTTGTCTCTGTATTAATATTTTGGTAAATAATCTTTTTTTAGTAGGTATATAGGTATATAGGAAGCGCGCATGGACTGGCGGCTAGCGTAGAACGCAAGCGATCTATGCAGCTGAACCAAACGGGCGCGGTCGGGTGTGAGATGGGTGACCGCTAGTGGCAAAAAATTTCATGCGCGTTTCCGTGCTTCGGAGGGCACGTTAAGCCGTCGGTCCCGGTTGTTGTCGATAGATAACAGTCGTCAAACCTTGTCGGAGGCCCTATGGGCGGTTTGAAAACATCCGACAGCGGGTTGGCCACTAACCCGCATCTCCACCAACTCGCATTGGAGCAGCGTGGTGGAGTAAGCTCCAGGCCTCCCCAATAAGGGGGAGAGACCCGTGCCCAGCAGTGGGACGCAAAAAGGGTTGCAGCCAGCCAGCCAGCCATATAGGTATATATATAGGTAATCTTATTTTAGTAGGTAGGTAGGTAGTTGAAATTTTATCGTACAATCGCTCACCCATTTCAATTCGTTTTTTTCGTTTCATAATAATAGTCGAATAACTTTCGAAATACACTTTGAATACGAAATCCGCAAGCATTGCGGAATCTGCGTTGACACTTAATTATTTAGAAGCAAGAGAATGCAATAATATGCAAATCAGCCCGCGTTCTGGCACCAACAATTTTACGGAACGTGCCCGTCATTTCGCGGAGATCTTATCCTTTCGTTGACATTGTTTGCATAGAACTTTACTCGGCTTCCCGGACGAAGGTGGATGACCTCAATTTTAAAATGGCGGGATACAAAATTCAAGATGGCAGACTCACTTATGTAATCATATACGACATGGAACTAGGACTCAGCGAAAATATTGTTGTATCTGTCTTGTAACTGTAATGATAATGGAAGTGCGTGAGAAAGAAGTTAATAAATAAAAATAAATATCTTTGGACAATTCGCACAATGCTATTTGATACCTACCTACATAGATAATGTTCAGATGAGTGAAATGGTTTTGTTTGATGATAATCCAGTTTTATATTCCACTCAATTGCGAGAGGGACGTAGAGCAGTGGGATGATAAATAAAAAAAAATTAAAAAAATTGCAAAAAGATCCATTTTTACAATTTTGTAATAAGAACAGAACAGACCAGGAGAAAAAACATTTTTACTTAGATTTGAGATAAGTAAAAATGTTTTTATTTTGAGTCGTCCAATATAATAATTTAGTTGTTTATTCCTGTCATGTCGTTCAAAGTTTCGAACAAGATTTCCCGATGAGATAGTTACTCAAACAACCCGCCATACAAACTGGCACAAGAAACAATAACTTGATGCTTGTGATATATGTACAGACAGATCCTGACTTTGTTGCTGCTTGTAAACAAAGATAACGGATTATTGAGGAGTAAGTGGACAGCGTAAGATACGAATTTGATTCAAATTATGGCATGTGGTAACAATTTAAATAAGTGATAATTAGTGGTCTTGAGTACTTAAATTCCTGAAATAACACGAGTCCTGCATAGAATCCGAGGCACCTTAAAAAAAGTTCTTAAAATCCTCTAAAAAAGTACCTGTAATTAAGCTCTTTTTCAGTAGTACAACGTTGAGATGAACTCCGCACTTTAGAAACCTACATTGAATCAGTGTGGAGGCATAAAATATAATAAAGATAAAATATAATAGGTACTAAAATGTTGGACATTTTTGCTCACTCAATACATTAGTAACTATTTAAGTATACATCACCAGAAACTAAGTTGCTAATTCCAATCATGATACAACCTAAGATAGCTAAAGTTTTAAACAAGATTTCCCAATTATTTCTCACACATTCCACCATACAAACTGGCAATCCTACAAGAAACACGAACATGGCGTTTGTTATATACAGTCTAAATTTGTTGCGTTAAAACGTTGATCCATAAGTTCTGTTTATCACAGTGTACAAAGTAGGAAACGAATAAAAACTTAATTCAAATTGTGGAATATAATATCGCAACAAACTTAATATTGTGGTAATAATTTAATCAGTGATACATTAGTGGTAATGAGTACTAACAGACCTTGAAGTATCACGCCGGGAATTCTGGAGAGAATCTCTTAAAATAGTGTTATTTTTTTACAATGCCCGTATAATTAACTCTTTTCAATATTAAAATGACCAACTCCACCAACCCGCATTGGAGCAGCGTGGTGGAGTAAGCTCCAGGCCTCCCCAATAAGGGGGAGAGACCCGTGCCCAGCAGTGGGACGCAAAAAGGGTTGCAGTCTCAATATTAAGGTATAACGTTGTGACGAATTCCGCATATTAGAGATTTATCTGAATTTGTCCAGTGGTGAGGCCATTACACTTTATTAACACAATTATGTTGGGCATTTTTGCTCACTGAATTATATTAGTAACTATTATATACTACACCAGAAACTAAGTTGCTTATTCCTTTCACGATAATACCCAAGTTAGCTAAAGTTTCTAACAAGATTTCCCGATTAACTATCTCACACATCCCGCCATACAAACTGGCACTTGTACCAGAAACAAGAACATGGTGTTTGTGATATAAAGAGTCTAAGTTTCTTGTGTGCAAACATAGATAACGTAGTTTTGTGACGTAAAAAGTACGTTTATTATAATTATACTTTAAACGTAATGTAATACTCATATATTATTATTATTTACATGTTAATAATACTAAATAAGAAGCGTGCATTGTCCAGAATAGCGTGGCGTAAAATGCATGCGGCCTACGATGCTTAGCGCATTGACTGATGTTGGATGTGAGATGGGTGCCCGTTATGGCAAATTTCTTGCACGTTCCATCGGCTACTAACCGGTATCTCCACCAAACTGCATCGGAGCAGCGTGATGGAGTAAGCTTCAGGCCTTCCCAATATTGGAGAGCCTTGTGCGATCATGCGAATAGCGGTGGAATGGAAAAAAGGTTATTATAACTGCAGATGCAGACTGCATGTAGGAGATCGGTCAATTCAAAAGGATTGAATAAAACTTACTAACACTGTCCTTCTCACTTTATTTTTTGAAATGAAAATAATTAATTTGCGCAAATATGAGTAAAACAAAAGTTGTTTTATGTACATTTATTAGTTCGCCATATTTATCTCAGCGAGGTATGCAAATTTGGAGGACAGAATTAAAACGTTAATTTAATGTTATCAGTATAACTAAAATTACTTATAACGAAATTTATTATAATTGAAGACAACGTTGATTTTGTTTTAACATATTTTGCGGTTTTTATTGCGATGTTTTATCAATTTTGCTTTAATTATAATAGGTGTTTATGTTACAAGTTATATTTTATATCCGGGTCATCGGCTTTGGGCACCCAATTTACTGGGTTTTTATACACTGAGAGGAAAATAAAACCGGCGGTAAAAAAAACTCGCAGGTTTTCAGTCCCGTAAACCCGAAATCCCTCACGAAGTTAAAGTAAGTCGTTTAAAAATTCAGAGTACTTTACTTACTTTGGTACTTTTTTCCATTTTGCGTATTTTTACAGAATCGTAATGCAATCCTTGAAGAAATCTCAGTAACACAGCACTCGTGAATTGCTTTGCATATGACAGTGTTCAGATAAACAGACTCCACGAGCACCCTCGCTAGAGCTTCAACGCAGTTAAAAACAATTTGTAGAATTGCGGCTGGCTTCCAACTCTTTGTTTAATTTAAGTAGTTGGTATTAAATTGAAGTTGAAAGTTATGTTGCAAGGGTTTTTTGACCTGACTGCGCGACGTTGGCTGCAACCCTTTTTGCGTCCCACTGCTGGGCTCGGGTCTCTCCCCATTATTGCGAGGCGCGACGTAAGGATGGTTAATGTGTTTATCAGTCTAAGTATACATATTTGTATTTATGACTATGTATGTATGTATGCAAGTATGTATGTATGTTTTATCTGTTACTGTGTGGCGTTACCAATAGTGTTAGCTGTTATTAATGATATATACATCAAACGATTCACCTTAATTTAAATAATAATACTATCCTTATACTTTTTTTTACTTTAGTTACAGAAATGGCTCACGATTATTTAGTTCCTTTAACAATTAATTTCACAACGACGAAATATTAATAGACTTCAATTAAGCTAAGCTTCTTTTTATTCTTCTAGAACAGTACAGTTCATACACGCTTTGATACATTTTAATTGTTTTTTTTTTTTTTGTTTTCAGTAATATTTTTTCTTCCGTTTAAGTTCCTTTTTTAGTCAATACATTAGGGTACAGACTAACAAATGTACTTTCACATTGATTAGAAGGGTGATTTAAGCAAGCATCCAACAATAAACCCATTCATTATTAATGAAAGTCTGTAAGAATAACAATTATTAAAGTAACAAAATGATTTTTATAAAAAAAACATGAAAAGCTAGCTCTTAACAGAAAGAAATATTATTACAAATTTGCAACGATATGCATTGCGAGGATTGTTCAACTATTTTTCCGAAAGCGTCCTTTTGGTTGAGCCTCCCCAAAACTTATACGCTACATTCTTAATGAACTAAATCCTGCTGCATTGTTTTTGATAAATAGAAATTCTCAAGAAGTACAAGGTGCCATTTTTTCCTTCCATAGACCACAATTATTTCTTTCCATAGAACACTAGTCTTTTTTGTCGAGCTTGGTTGCCAGAATTGTCCCAGCACTTTAAAAGGAATATCAATTCATCCACACTTTATGAGTTCAGTCTTCACACCAATTCAACAGCACTACTGTCTTCTCCAAGGAAGTCAAGTCTATTAAGCCAAGAAATATAAAGTCGTGTTGCCGCCGAATCGCCAAATAGTAAAAATAATCTTCGACAGCGTGCGCGCCGGTATGTTCATCTAGCCCCGAGCTGTGGATGTTATAATATTCCCAAAAATTACCGAAAACAAATGCTTGCGGAGACAATCCCACTGTCTTTCCTTTCAAATTATTTTACACCGCAACAAAAAATTGTTATATTCCATCCTAATAATCGTAATCAAGAACAGTACTAAACTGATTTTACCGTGGTAAAACATCTCATACCTACAGGAAAAACCATCATATTGTATTTAATACTTTATACACCATGCAGTAAACCGCATAAAACATATAGAAACCATTCAAAATCGCCGTCATTCAAGTTAAGTATACCTCTATATTTTTGTATTTCTAAAGCGTTTCACGCCCTTTGTGAGGAATGGAGCCCTCAAAGTACTTTAATCATAGCTTTAAGCTAGAAAGGTGCTCTGAGGGCCCACTTTACCCAACGTATTTTTCATCTTAAGAAATATTTTCACAAACAGTTTTATCCTTGGGAAAACTGTGACCTTAGAGTAAATAACCGCAGGCTATACTCCACGAGACCTCGTAAAAAATGCAGGAATTACACGTTTGAAAAATTGTGTTGACATTTTTTTTTATGTCAACCGGTTCCGGTATGAAGCAAGCATATCGTGATTTGTTAGAAAGATGCGGTTGTCCGCGTCAGAAAGAATTATTAAATAGAAGATTATATACATATATTACTAGAGGACCCCGCAGACATTGTCCTGCCTTAAATATATTGAAAGAGGATTAGTTTCTTTATCATCTCAAGAAGTTTTTATGTTACTGCCAAATAAAAAATATAAAACAAATAGTGAAAGATGTATTGTTATTCAGACAATGTCAAACTTCTGGACGATGGAGCGAAGAATCAATGTTTGACAGTTACTAACAGAGCGAATCCGGCACACGTCCTGCCTTAAAATATCAGAAATAAAATAATATTGCGACTATAAATTGAGATGTAGCCTATCCTATCTTTCAAGTTGGATCAAACTGAACACGGTGTGCAAATTTAATTAAAATCTGTTAAGTAGTTTAGGAGTCCATCGCGGACAAAAACGTGACACGTAATTTATAATAAGAATAATATAATATAATAAGAATAATAATATAAGAAGACAAAAAGATTCTTAATTTTTGTAAATCAACAAATCTTTTAGACATAAATGACAAGACAACTATTTAAATAATAATAATAATAATAATTTGTTTATTTCTCACACACAATACTACCCACAAACTAAATTTTACATAGGTAATACTAAACCAATTTTGTGGGTACATTTACAACATATTAATAAAAGGAAAAATTAATTTCGTATTTCGTGATTTTCGTGGATGTTAATATCAGAACCGCAAACCGTAAATACATGATTACGTAAAAAACAGAACCATTTATATTAACACAAAATGAAATTAATTAAGCTTTGAAAGCGTTAATCTTCCACTGGAAATGGTTAATGATACATTTCTTAAAATAACCAGCTTCCTATAGGGCATTAGATCTTTGAGGATTAGATCGGATTGGATTGGAATTGGAAGATGATTTGATTTTGGTAATTGGATGTGGAGTAATTAGTAGATTTTTAACTCTTTTAGAAAAGTATTTTTTTAAATATTTAGCAATTGTTAAGGTATGTAATTGTTAGCGACGTTCTTTATCAAATTTGAATTTCCTAATCTTGTACTTCAAGGGCTTCAGCGTTTGGCTCCAACTTCCTGAGACCTGGAACTTACTGCACCTATGTGGAGTTGCGGGTTAATGGCCAACCCCCATTTGGACGTTTCCAAACCGCTCATAAGGCCTCCGACGAGGTTTAACGACGAGGAACCGACGGCTTATCGTGCCCTCCGAAGCATGGAAACACGAATGAATTTTTTGACATTTTATTATTTACCTGAGTAGATCGCTTCCGTTCTATGCCAGCCACCGGACGATGCGCGTTTTAACCTTTAAGAAAGTATATATAACTTCATATATTTTTGAGAGGGATCACGTCATGTTTAATTAGCAGTTTTCGCCAAATCTTAATGCTTTATCTATACATCTATACAAATAAATAAAATTGGAGTGTCTGTTTGTAACATTAATATAACCGCTTTTTATCACATGCATGAATATGAATGTATATCTGGTACTTATACCAAAATAACATTTTTTACATTTTTTGTTTATCTGTCTGTCGTTCTGTCTGTCTGTTTGTTTGTTCCGGCTAATTTCTAATACTATTTATTATGGAGTAACTTAGGCTACTTTTATTTTAGAAAAATTCGAAAACTTAAGTCCACGCGAACGAACTCGCGGGCGGCCGCTAGTCAACCAATTAAAAAACTTCATAATATTTGTGACATAGAAGGACACGGAAAATATTGCAGCAGTAATTCAGTGCGCAGTAAATTTATAATTATCAACCAACCACTTGATATTGACTCCAGTTGAGGCAATTACCCACTACAATTAACAAAACTAAAAATTTATTTCACATTTTGCAACCGTAAATATCCGATCCGCAAGCCATAAATACGTTATTATACGTAAACATTAAGTCACTTATATTTACTCAAAATTAATTGATGTAATGCGATATACGAATACGTACAGGATGATTTGTATCGGGTGTATATTTAAGTCAATATAAAATAAGTCACGTAATAATACCCTGTCCGATTTTTAGTAGCCTCGGGGATATTTGATGATTTGTACTTAATTATGATTAAATATATCCCGGCTTTAAAGAAAAATGATAAACCACACACTGCTAATACAATTTTTTTATTGTTTATATTCTTGAAAACCCGTTAGCGAGTACTAAGAGTAAGGGTATAAAGTTCATTATTGATTACTGAGAGGACGTGGTAAAATGCAAATCATTAATCATAATTTGCCCGAAGAAGATACGAAGATAGGAATAGGTACTTAGTCAGAGAGCTTGCAAACATTTTGGCGATATTGTTTTTGGTAAGTAAATAAAGTTTAAAGGCTGATGGATGGATGGATGGATGAAATAAAGTGTTTATCATATGGCCATGTGTCTAATTTGAATTTAATAATATTGTTTTTTTTTGTTTTCTATTAGCGTGTAAATCAATAAAATCGATTAGAAAAGTTCATGTAAAAGAGAACTTAAGGGGGGTAGCATACACTTTTTAGTATGCTCATTACAGCACATTACATTTACTTTTACATTACATTTTAAATTCAAACATACAATTTAAAGTCAGGTCAGAAACCGAGTAGGCTAAAGATATTTGTTAACTAATAAAGAACCTATTTAAAACAAAAACGCGAAAGTATGAGAAACGAACTCCTCGATTTTATTTTTATATTTTATCTATTTAAATCTAGTAGCAGATGAGCAATATGAGCGTGCTGGTCATGTGGTATTAAAGAATCACTTTAGCCCCTGAAACTAATACACACAACATTAAACAATCCAGAGGGTTGCCTGAGATCGTATGCAGTGCTGTATACTATTAAGTCACGGCAACAATCACGCTTTTCTCTTTTAAACAGACTCCACGGAGTTTCAAATTACGCACACCCCCTAGAGAAGAAGTATCGCTAGCATGAGTAAAGGTGAGCGCGATCACGCTGCGCTAACTAATACCGCACACCTCAGGGCCTACAGTTGCTCTTAAACGATCAAGCATTACTTTGAGATATAAAGTTGAATGTCTATAAAAGTTACTGCCAAGGTAATTTAAATAATCGTGGCCTATATGACTCTTTTTTATATATTATTGTCATGGCTGCAACCCTTTTTACGTCCCACTGCTGGGCACGGGTCTCTCCCCATTATCGGGGAGGCCAGGAGCTTACTCTACCACGCTGTTCCAATGCGGGTTGGTGGAGCTGCTTAATTATTGTCATACTTACGTTATATTTCACTAACGTTTACATAACTTACTATTGTAAGATAGCATGATTTAGATCATGGTTTGTAAAACGTGTACGATAACGTGTAAAATAAATAAATAAATACTGATATTTGAAATGTATGTGTTTGGCGACACCGGTTCTGGTATAAATAATAGGTGAGGGCACCTCTACTGTTCGTTTTCTCCCTGTGACAGACTCCAAGTCACTTTTCCTATCTTATACACACAATATCGCTTATTTAATGAACGATGTTATAGTAAGTAACATTTTTTGATCAAAATTTGTTTTTGCTTTACTTGTTTTTCGAATCGCTTCTCTAAATATACGGCAGCCCTTAGACTAGGGCATAAATCTTTATGATAACGTCTTGGCAGGTGTAAAACAATTTCAATTAAGTGAAAGATGAGAACAGCCTTATGAGTTATGAAGGTATTTAGCATGAACGTTGAATGCTTAATTAAGAATATCATAATATAATTAGATGAACGTAACTTTTAAATACAAGCGAGAATTATAAACGAATTTAAAACTTATTTCTAAATTATTATAAGGTATTTAAACCTTATAATAATTTAAATGAAACAATTTCTAATTAAAAGTTATATTAAGGATCCGAAGAGGCTTTCTATAAGTCTATAATATAGACTTATAAAAATATATTATAGTTTAGTATACGGCTCCTTAAGTGCCAAGATGGTGTCAAGGTTTGATTTTTCCACATACACGTTAACATAAAGTTAGCCAAAGGGCCTTGAAAACGCTCACACATTCGGACAGACAGAATACAAAGTGATTTTATAAGCATTCATTATAAGTGCGGAACCCTAAAAAAACCTTTCTTAACTCCCGTTCAACGACAGATACTTTACTTCTCCTTGGCAGACAGCCATCTATTCCGTATTCTCCTCAGCATTCGCTCTATTTTTCAGTTGTTGCTCAGTAACGATTTGTTAAAGCGTAAGATTGCAGAAATCAAAGAAATTGGACTTGGATGGACTGGTCAATTGTGATTTAAAGTCATCATTTATAAAATAGCTTCTTTTTTACACGCTTTTTATTAGCTTCACCTGTATGTTTGTATGTTTGTTTGTAACCGACTTCTTTGGGCGCGATTTTTTATGTTGTTCCTTGTTGCGCAGTAATGGTAGCGATTTAAAAGAGCGAGAGGTTACAGACGAGATTCGATGGATGGATTTTAATAGTGATTAAAATTAATATTTATTTACTATACGATTTTTTCTACATACACAAATTATTTTCCCGCATACTAAAGAAAAAAAAACCTTGAAAGTATAGTACTCGACAGACATTGTCCTGCTCCTTGGCAGATTTTACAGTTGTTGCGCTTATGTTACTAATTTGTTACAACTATTTCTCTATTGATTGAGAGTATGCCGTTTTTAGTAAAATACATATAAATAAATTTGTAGCGACCTTCCGCTACTCATCAAGAGATGGTGCCATGGATATTCTGAATTACGCTATCGAAGTTTTCTGAATATCCAACCATATATTATAAAGCTTCAAATCATGTCAGTTGGAGCGCGGCCGCTGCTGCGGAATGAACACCACGCCCGGGCGCCCGGCGGGAGATCTTCCTTTGCCAAAAACTAAATAATAAATAGTCTTTAAAGTCCAGAGGTAGAAAAACTAGCTGCTCCTTGCCAGTCGCTTGATTTCTCATATATTGTTCAGTAATAATAACGATTTGCAAGCGCGAGAGATTGCATAAATAAGAGAATGTGGGTCAATTTGACTACGTGAACATTCAGTTCACACTAATAGCCACAGAGTAAGATAGATAAGATAGGGTGTGTCGTGGGTACCATGGTCACACACAAAGACAGAAACACAAACACAAAGACCGAAAACAGAAATTTAAACTCATTCCGATTTCTGCCTCGCCGGGAATAGAACCCGGGACCCTCTGATCGGCAGTCCCGCATGATAACCATTACGCCACACGGGTCGTCTACTAAAGTCTACTTAGTTGGTTGTTATCTCAACTAAAAAGGGTTCAATAAATATTTCATTTTTACACTGCAATCCATCGTGGTAACCATTGCCCCTAATGGGTCTGAACTTTACATGCTAAATGCATAAGATCTATGCATATATATATATTTTTCATACATTTTATATAGAGCTGATAAGTGAACGCGACAGCGCGACGTGGAAGGAGACATATCGGTGTTTGCAAGGTTGCTAGTCCGCAGAGACCGAGTGTTGGAGATTGTATGCACGTTTTAGAGGGAGTTTTGTGATATATTTGCTTAAAAACTAGTTTAAAATATTGATATCTAATACCTTTAAACGAGCAATTCTTGTGTATACCTAAATATATTTTTTGAATCTCGGAAACGACTCCAAAGATTTTCATGAAATTTAGTACCCTGGTTTCGGGGGTGATAAATCGATCCAGCTTGGTTTTATTTTTAGAAATTTTAAATTATGAAAAAATATTTAGCGATAATCAACTTAAATATAAACTGAAAAACGACTCTTCCTGACGTCAATCCGACGTTCAAAGAGATGACAATGTTGATTAGAAAGAGCTCTATTAAAAAATTCGTTCATTGAATTAAAGCTTCCTTGGCCGAAAGGTTACGTGAGCTGGCTGCTGAACTACAGGCCCGGGTTCAAACCTCAATCTAATTAAAACACAAAAAAAAACCAAAAAATAAAAAATTAAATAGCTTTAATTTTTTATTTTTTGTGTTTTTTTATTTCTATTTCAGATGGCTAATGAGTGATTAGTGTTGAAATTAAACCACGAAAATAAATAGTTTTTATCCGAGCAACGCTCGGTCGTCCAGGTACCTACTAATAATAATCTGTGAAAAGAGACATATCGGTATTTGCCCTTGGTAGGATACTTATCCTAGTCCGCAGAGACCGAGTGTTGGAGATTATATTATTATGCAAGTGTTACTAGAAAAGACAATGGAAGTTTTTTTTTAAAGATAATAAGAAGTCCTATGTTAATAACAATAAAACAATATTTTTAATTTGTATTTATTTCCATGTATTTTAGCACAAAATTATAGTAAATATGACTAAAGTATAAAAAAGTTATGATTTATGTTAGGGCTTGTAGAGTTAGGGTCAGCAGAGCTAATAGCTTGGAGGTTTACAGGAGGCTTACATGAGATCTGATAAATTTTTGACTGAGCTAGCCTCAGTACGCAATATTTTAGATGGGAATGATATTGGTAGGTTTATGTTGAAATAAATATAATCTAATATAATATAAAAAATAATCCAGCTGGTGTGCGACTAATGCTGAAATCCGGAAGCTGCAGAAATATGTAGCTCTTAATCGGGACTACATATTTCTTCCTTTCGGAGTCGAAACGATGGGACCGTGGGGTCCTGATGCAAAGGTATTTTACAAGCATCTATTCAGACGGTTAATTGAGTGTGCCCATGACCCGCGAGCTGGCTCTTACCTCGGTCAAAGAATAAGTTTAGCTATCCAGCGGGGTAATGTAGCCAGCGTCCTGGGTACACTGCCCAAGAACAGTAATTTGGATGCTGCCTTTTATATTTAATATGTAAATTTTCTATTATTTTTTTTGTTTGTAACATATTTTTTTTTTCATAAAGTAAATTTAGATATACATAGTTTAATTTTAATTTAATAATTAGTGTCTTTTGTATATTAAAATATGTTGATATAATATTAAGCCTTATCAGGCTTGCTTTAATTAAGATTTTCACTGGGATAAATTTTCATGTTGCTACTTTCGAAGAAATCCTATAAACGCTGTTAGTTTATGGAATGAAGCCCAATTTGTAATGTTTTTATATTGTCATTTAATGTGTGTTTTAAAGCTTATCAAAAACAGAAAAAATTATATTTCATAAGGTCTAAAAATCTTACCACTAAAAATGTGTCGGGAAACATCGTTTTTAATAATTAAGTGTTTAATTAAAAAAAAATATGAAAAGATTATTAATACACGCGGTTGATGTCGTGGGCACCATCTTGTAGTTTAATAAAACTGACGAAACAAGAAGCGACAGGCAGGTTTCCCTTACATAAATAAAATAAAAATTCAGATATTTTAAGATGACAAATTGTTACATATTAATGAGGTCATTTGAACTGTAATCGTTTTTATCGCGACTCCATTCCTGGCGATTTTGGGCAGACTTCAAATTTATTCAAATTTCCTGAATAAATTCTGTATAAAATCTACTAATACTTTTCTTTTGAATTTGTAGAAATATTTAAAATATACAAAACTAACAGTTAGTATTATTAATTTTATATAAAATAATTTATTTTTTTAATTAAATGAATTGAATGATGAATGTGAAATGGGTGAGGATGAGTGTCCCTTCTTAGGGCACGTTATGCTGTCGCTCCCGGTTGTTATTGAAAGAAAGATTTAGTCAAGGTACCCACATGGCAAAAAAAATATATACTAAGTAAAGGTAAATACTGTATGGCCGTTAAGTTGTATAATAAACTGCCTAATGACGTAAAAAAATTAAATAAAGACCACATATTTTATAAAGCGATCAAACAACTATTAATATCAAAATGTTATATCATTATGACGAATACCTCAGTTACACCTTTTGACATTAAAATCATTTACTTGAATGTAATTAAAATCTTTTGACATCTTAAAATAACAGAAATAGAAATAATAATATGCATAATATAAATTGCAATATGCAAAATATTAATGATTTATAAAATTATTGGTAAGCCTTACAGGTCATCAATTATTTTTGGAGATTGTATTTTCTTATATATAACACCCATTGTTACCTAAAAATAATACCAAATAATTGATTTATGATAGTCTTTGATATTTGTCAGAATCTTGCTGAGCGGTTTAGAAACATCAGACATAATCGTAGTGTAGTACTGGAGCAGCGTAGTGGTGTAACTCCAGGCCTCCCAATAATGGGAAGAGATCTCTGTATGGGACCCAAAAAGGGGTCTCTGCATTTTGAGTCAGACCAACATTAATTCAAGGAGTAATTTAGCCTTATCTGCTACTTCATTTTTCACAGTACACGTCAGAGACTCAATAAAGGCAGCATGATTGACGTTTCGCTCAAGGCTGGGACGGTCTAGACGTCTATATGGATATCCTCGTCAGTGTGATCGATAGTTCTTGACGGGATATTATTTCGTACTCAAAACGAGTTTGAGTCTAACCTACATATTATTATTTAAGTAAACCTGTCTATTACTTCATTTTTCACAGTACTGTCCAAGTTTTAATGTAGGCGATATAAAAGACGTTTCGGGAAAGACTGGGACGGCATAGATCCCTCATGAGCATCACTAACAATGTTGAAATGTCACGAATGTCACGAACATTGAAAATGTTCTTTTAAAAATCTACTATCATGCATATTTCACACTACCCATATGTCCAAATTTCATTAAAAGTACAAATGATTCACTATGAACTGGATATGCGAAAGTCACCACATAATCTTAAGTGTTCCTTGCAACTTACGATTGCATCTAAAATTAAGCTGCAGACTCGATTTTTATCCGTCGTTGTAACAGTTACATTGCATATAAGCAAATAAAGAGCAAATGAGAATTAAAAATATTATAAAGCAAATAAAAAAGGTCTTCTCTCTACACCAGTAAATTCATCCGTCAAACGAATTCTGACATACCATGTATAAGACCTAAAAACCTGCATAATATATGATTTTTCTTCTCGTACTATTTGTCAGGAAAGTTCCAATAAATCATGATTTACGTTTCACTCAAGCATGGGACGGTTTAGCCGGCTGTGTAGATAGCCCCTTCAGAGTGATCGATGAAGCCTGACATAGTATTTGTAACACCTCTTTCAGAACATACATTGTTCTTCTATACTTATATATCTATACTAATATTATAAAGAGGAAAGATTTGTATTTTTGTATATTTGTAATGAATAAACTCAAAAAGTACTGTTTCGATTTCAAAAATTCTTTCCCCATTAGAAAGCTACGTACCCCTGAGTAACATAGGCTACTTTTTACCGCGGGATAATGCTTCATTCCTACGGGTAGTAGGGTCAACGCGGTTGAAGCAACTGGCTAAACGCCTATGATTTTAATATAGCAATGAAGCCAGGAATAGCACATAGGCTATTTTTTATCCTACGGGGACCCATTAATCGGGTCTACGCGGGCAAAAGCCGCTGGCGGAAGGCTAATTAGAAATAAAATTTAACTATTAATAATCCTTTAATATTCTTAGTATTTCTCAGTTCATAGGTCTTTTGTAAACAAAAACTATTTAAATGTGATGCCCAGATTTAAATATATTATTCTATATTTAAATATTCGTATTCGTATTGAATATTCGTCTACTACTCGCGCAGCATGAAGTTTATCCTCAAGGGGATTATGGAATTACAAATAAAGTAATAAATGTAAACCAAATAGTTAAATTGTACAACTGTTTAGGAATCTCTAAACAGACAAGAGTGAAAAGGGTCTCGACAGATGGGCTGGACGGACTAAATTTATTCGAGTAGTTTACAACCCATGTAAGGTTGTAAAAGCGCCCGTTTTGTGAACTAAGTATTGTTTATTTACAGGTCTGTAAAATCAAGTTATCACTGTGTTTTATGTTTTTAATAAAAAAAATATAGATGTTTTTTTAAATGGCGTAGCAGACTTGCATGTAGTCTGTGTGGTGTTAAAGTTGTCATTGAAGCCCATGGGCATCTACACACAACCTCATCAAGCAAGACTAAGTCTCGAATGACGAGTTGCGTTGCTTCTTCGTAGGCTGATGGTCGCCTGTGAGTGGGAGCTCAAACCGTCCAGCCAGCAGCTCCAGGAAGAAACAACGGTATGTATATGTGGCGGCACTCCGTTTGAGTAGAAGAGCTCTTGCGCAGGAAGGGCACCGGTGCGTTCATCTGGAGATCCCGGGGCCCTTCACAAGCGCCGAGGAGGCCATCGAGGCAACTGATCCTTTCATACCGAAACACAATAGAATTATAATTGACGGCAGAAGTAGTTGGTATTTCCCCGGTCGAACTAATAAAGCTCTACCACCTACAAGATACCGGGTTATGTGGAATTTTAACCTTACTAGAACAGCAGTGCTGGTGGCGGCCTCACCCATTTGTAGGAGATCGCATCAATCTTGTGAACCGCATACGTAATAAATTTGTTATGAGAGATTGTTCGGGCTCTTACTATACAATAAATCCTGAAGGCTCCCTTTTAGATACCGCTTTAAGCCTCGAATTCACTAGGGGACAAAAGTCCTGCGACAGGTGTATGTAGAGACGTCAGGCGATGTTGGGCAATGTCAACTGACCTCGATAATAATATCTTGTCTCACGACATTTTTTGTTGCATTGTAAGTCACGTAATGTTCCAAAATATGTTGTACGAATTAGACGTCGCAGGACTCTAGCAACACGTATCGCGTGACAATTATCCTAGACTGAAGATGCCGTAACTCCTCCACTCCTACATAGAAATCTGCACTGACCTCTCTTGTGAGTTAGTTAAAATTTTCAAAATAAATTTTATCGAAAAACTGATTAGACTTGGCTATATATATGTCGTAGTCGAATTGTATATTCCGCCGTATTACATTCCGGCTAGCTATTTCCTAAAACAGGGCTGTATTTTAATGCGGCGCACTCTCGTTCAGCCGGATTGCAATTCAGCTAAATTAGCGAACGTTGTTTTGTATGAGCTCTTCGCGTTCGTCAAAGCGGCGTCATATCGTGCCGCCCAATTGTCTATATGTTACAGCCAAAGTAATAAATCCGCATATTATATATTATCTAGTCATTATTTATAATATCTACTCAATTTAGATAAAGTGATAATTATTGACAATGAATTAATCACATTAGCTAGAAATTTTATATAATATCTTCCAAGGCTTGGATTAATGGTGAGAGACCCGTGCCCAGCAGTGGGACGCAAAAAGGGTTGCAGCCAAGGCTTGGATAATGTAATAAAACAAGTCGCTCTATGACATCTCCGGCGCTGCGGGAAGACCACTCCCTCCGCGCCTCCGGCTTTTTATATACACTCTAGGGGTAGTACAGACAAGACCACGTGGATAGTGGGGTGCTCTGATTCGGTTTGGGTATTTTTCGAATATAAATAATTATAGTGAAAATGTGTTTCAGGGACATTGCTTGGCTCAATGACACCTGCGGTCAAAAGTAGGATGGGTGGTCATTAACCAACATGTTGTGCAGTCATAAGAAGTATGGGTGTTAATAAAGCTAAGCAGTATCGAGTGCGGTCAAAGGTAGGATGGGTGGTCATTAAGAAACATCTAGTGCGGTCAAAAGTAGGATGAGTGACTTAGGCAACATCTTACGTGACCATAAAAAGGATGGGTGTCAACAAAGCTAAGCAATGTCGAGTGCGGTCATAAGTAGGATGGGTGACCATTCAGCAACATCTAGTGCGGTCATAAGCAGGATGGGTGTCAATAAAGCTCAGCAATGTCGAGTGCGGTCATAATCATTAGTAGGATGGGTGGCTACGAGGCTTCATTACAATGAGGCTAAACGTGAGCCGCCATATTATAGAACGTATCGCAATAACAATCCGGCTAATCGTGAACCCGCCACAATACAGTACTGCCCTGTTTTAGGAACCGGCTAGCTGTAATGTTATACGGCGGATTATACGATCCGACTGCGACATATATATATGGCTTTAAGTAACAGTTTTTTCGCAAAGAATAAATATTTTTATTATTTACCTTTTAAATGTCAACCTTCACTTAGAACTCATAAACTTAACCCAAAAATTCTACAGTAAATTTAATTTAGATTTTGTGGTTTCCCGCGACCGACTACTATCCTACGATAGCTTCAACAGAGGAGCCAAACAATTTTATCGTTCAACTTTAGTTTACGATATGATATTGTATGACTAACATTTTTATGGTCGACCGTTCACAAAGTTACAAAGTCCATCGGGTTTCAGATGAATTTTGGGTTGACTGTTTAAAGTTTATATTATATGCTGTAAATTTCACATCTTATACTACAATATAAAATATTTGCGTTCATTGATTGATTAATTAATAGTATCGTACCTAACTCTATGGTATCTTTTTTGCGAGTACATATACGATCACACATGCTACTTAATTAAAAAAACCGGCCAAGTGCGAGTCGGACTCGCGCACCGAGGGTTCCGTAAAATATTTTTTAATATATGATGTAACTAAAAAAAGGTTTTCGCAATTTTTCTTTATCTGCGTTATAAGACGTTCCTATTTCAAGATTCTGAGTTCACGAGCCCTGTAGGTTTTGATTCCCTTGCGAGTGTCGAAAATTTGCGGCATAAACGGCTGTATCTTTTGATTGCGCTGGCTTAGAAGTTTGATTTTTTCACAGCTCCAAGGGACAGTAGACCTGAGTATTTTATCTCGCATAAATTACAGCTTAATACCTCCACGCGTTCTTGACGGTCTTGACAGATAGACGGACGGACAACAAGTGACGGCTGATTTTTACGCAATAATGCGCCAAAGAACTGCCTCACTAATGCGCCGACTTAGAGACAGCACCAATGGCCTCATTAACGTCATTATATATAAACTATACAAGGGTTCCGTTTTTCCCTTTCGAGGTACGAAACCCTAAAATTTTTTTATCAATTTCAAACCGGACAACAGCATAATGGTTATAGTCAGTGATCAGTTACTCAAGTCAGTCTGATATCCGAGTAAAGCGATGGATCTGGTGGAGTTTTAAAGACAACCCGGACTTTTCGCAGTGATATTTTATTTCACAACATCATCATTATCTTTCATCGATATAACTCAAAAATAAAACAAGAAAATATAATGGCTTCAACCAAATTCCTAAACATTTAATGGTATTTCCAGTTTTCTCAAAAGATTCGTCAATAAATTTTCTCTCCTAAAATAACCGATACCGATACTTTGAATATTGGAACAGTATGATCGAGTTGAAAAATCTGAATAAAACGGCCGTGTCCGGTATCGGAAGGCGAATCCGTTGGGATGAATCTGCATATTCTCAATTGAACTGCAGTTATAAAAGGTCAATGTTGAAATATTTGACTTCTGCTATATGGATAGCGACAATGACGATACAGCAATAATTTTATGTGATAAAATGAAGCATGTTGTAATACTTGGAGACTACGATTATGTAGCCTCTGGCAACCATATAAAAGTGCACAAAAATATCCTCATGCTAGCTCAAGTTTATGACAAAACTCTGGTCAAACAGATCCGGAGATTTAACTTGTTTAATCAAAATAGAAGCGCGCATGACCCGGCGGTTAGCGTAGAACGCAAACGATTTATGCAAGTAAGTTAAACGGGCGCGGTCGGGTGTGAGATGGGTGCCCGGCAAAATAATTTCATGCGCGTTTCCATACTTCGGAGGGCACGTTAAGCCGTCGATCCCGGTTGATAGATAACAGTAGTTAAACCTTGTCGGAGGTCTTGTGGGCGGTTTGAAAACATTCGACAGCGGGTTCGCCACTAACCCGCATCTCCACCAGTTATGGCCTCAGGCCTCCCCAATTATGAGGAGAGACCCGTGCCGTTGCAGCCAATCAAAATAACCCATTTCCTGATACGGTGAAACAACGATTCTTTTTCATGCCGATTGATTTGCCCGTTTGGTAGATTAGAAAAAAACTTTATAGCTCAAGGCTTCCCTAATAATGATTCCTTGAATAGCAGTGGGACGCAAAAAGAGTTACAGCCAATTAGAAAACATATTAAATACTCTACTGAAAAAGACACATACACTTCTAAAACTTGGAGGGGATCGTAGTGCGGGAGGATCAAATGTTAAAATTGATCGTTTTTTATTAATTTCTCTTCTGTATTGCTATTTACTACTACTTAGAAGAACAAGAGAAGACAATACCCTTTTGACGAGGGTTCGGGACCTTTCGGAGGGTCCCGGGTTCGATTCCCGGCGAAGCAGAAATTTGAATGATGAGTTTAAATTTCTGTTCTATATCTGGGTGTATCTTTCCGTCTTTGTATGTATCCATGGTACCCACGACACTGGCTATAAGGTAGGTATGTGGGGCCGTGGGGGTTATGGTTCGCCCGGGGAAGTACCACCGCTGCACCCACTTCTGCCGTGAACCAATTCTATTGTGTTTCGGTGGAAAGGTGCAGTTGCCGGCCACACTTACCTACATGAGGCGACCACCAGCCTCCGGAGTAGCAGCGCAACTGCATACGACCTCAGACAAGATTTACCTATGTTTGCTTAAGGTTGTATGTAGATGTCCATGGGCTGCAGCGACCACTTAACACCACGTGTCCTGCATGCCCGTCTGGTACTCCATTCAAATAAAAAAAATGGCAAGTAAGGACCTTAGAAAGTTAGTTTCGAATAAAATTGCCATTTCCGTAGGAAGGAAGGTTGAAATCCCGCAGACCCATCTGCTAACACTTCTCTATTGAAGTGTTGCTATCAGCTTACAACTGAATAACGATCAACACTCGCATTTTGCTGTTTGAATATGAATAGCGATCTCCGACTTTTGTATGAATCTGGTTGTCATTGGCGCTTTACAAAAATATTTAAAACGTAACTATATTTTTGTATGTTTTTTAAGATTTCTATATTTTTTCCGCTATAGGTACTGCGTAAAAGGGCAGCGTCTCAGCTGCAGCGCCTTCGATCCAGTGACAACGTCATCCTAAAGGTAATTGCTGCCAGACCCGATTGCTCCATTCAGCATCATCTGGTGCAGATAACATTAGGGCTGAAATAAGTTTAATTTTATCACTCCTATTAACAACAATACTAACTTAGAATAAGAATAATTGTAACTAACATACTAACAAACTATGGATGTACTTGAATGATCCGAAATAAACATATTATTATTATTATAGTTCATGCGAGTAGTTTTCCGAGCCATTTTTTGGGACAATAAACTCAATTGATGTGTATAAACTTGCGAAAGAGGCTGATGTATTGTTGAGAATTTATTTCACAGTAAAATTGTAGCTCTTTCTATATTGGAAGGATAAAATCACACAGACACATCTGCTAGCGCTTTTCTATTGAAGTGTTGCTTACTATTTATTGCTGAATAACGGTCAACACTCGCCTTTTGCTGTTTGAATATGAATCGCGATCCCTGACTTATGTAGAAATTGTCATTGACGCTTTATAGGCGAACGTTTCGAACTTTATACATTTAACTACTTAAGTACCTATTATTCAAAGTAGCACCTTTTGGGATGTACCTACCGATGTCATTAGTTTTGAAAACAATGCCGTTATTATAAATCGTAAATAATATAATTTTAACTACAAAATTCAACCAAAATTTAAAAAAATTAAGTTGTTTATGCACATCTAAAAAGAACTGCGCACAGCTGACTGATTTTAAGAAGTATTGAAAAAAAATGGAACTAACTCACGCAAATACTACTTAGTCATTTAAGTAGTACTGTGATAATGGGATGTCATCAATGAAATCAATACCAAAGAGCAGCAGGTGCTGCTCTTCGGTATTGACCGAGCAGCGATGGCCGAGTGGGAAAATACCGCGGTCTACGTCGAGACCGATCCTGGGTTCAAATCCTCGGCGCGCACCTCTGACAAAGAAACTTTTAATGTGCGCATTTATCGCTGCTCCACGGTGATGGAAAAAATCGTGATAATTAATTGATTACGATGTTCTCCATCTCCGTGCAAGCCTGAGCGAAATTCATAATTTTTCGAAAGCATGACGTCCACCAACCCGCACTTGGCCAGCGTGGTGGACTTTGACCTTAATCCCTCTCACTTGTGAGAAGAGACCTGTGCCCAGCAGTGGGACATATAAAATGTTGAGAAAAAAAATCAATATTGGCTTCAATGTTATTATTACCTATGTATTTACTTACTTTATAACTAACAGCAAGATTAATTGGTAAATTTGTAACGTCAATTTTATTGTAACCCTGAATTATGTATTTTTATATAATAACCTTTTTTGTTTGATAGACACGAACAACTAAACTCATTGCCCAAGTTATTTTCAATTTATAAAAGTAATAAAAATATTTATTAAATACGACATTTAAATAGAAACATCCCAAAAAAGAAAAAAATAAAGATATCGTTTCTAAATTGTTAAAAAAACTAATAAATAAAGGCAGAATGAATGATATTTGATCAGGATTTTCATTCAATCTTTCCATTTACGGAAATGCCAAGGGTCCTTCTACCTGGACTCGTTCAAAGACCTTCACTTACTTACGCTTTACTCACCTTAACACCACATCAACATAAGCTCTCCATGATTCATTCAAATCTGAACTTTTGATACTTGTGATAGAGTTCCTTTTGCAATACACCATTTAAATGGAAGTAAACAGGGGAACATTCCTTAATAGTTGATGCTGTTTACTGATCGTCGTTCATATTACGTTAATTGTTAGAGGATTGTCAAAAGGACTATATAACATGTTCAGTATAAATATGGATTTATACTGATCAATACATCCATACCAATATTAATAACTCGAAAGTAACTCTGTCTGTCTGTCTTTCCCGTTTAATCTACTGAACCAATGTGTTCCAAATTTCATTTAAATTTAGAGTGTACCTAGGGAAAGGATATAGGATAGTTTTTAACGTGAGCCTATAAAACGGGTACACACGGTCGAGGCCGTCGGCTAAACGCCTATTATTTTAATTCTTACGTCATATTTCAAATGGATGGAAGAAAGTTAGAGATATAGCCTGGAATAGCACATAAGCTATTTTTTATCCTACGGGGACCCATTAAACGGGTCCACGTGGGCGAAGCTACTAGCGGAAGGCTATAAATAATAAACGAAAGGTAAGTTACGCAAACGATCTGCGCAGCTTTGCGATGTAGGCCGCGGTCGCTACTTAGATTTATGGTTTTTCATAAACCGTAGTATTTCATAGGCCGTGAGCGCCTGAGGGTGCAGGAGTGCGCATCTGCTCTTCGGAAGATGGGCCCGTGCTGGGCGCCGCGCGCGGAGGACACCAGTGCGTTCCACTGGAGATCCCGGAGTCCTCCCCAAGCGCAGAGGCAGGCCACCAAGGGGGTTTTAGGGCAGTAGAAATCTCACATAACCAGGGTTTCCTCTCCCAAGGTGTCAGGTACTTTTTGATACCTTCCCTCCCCGATACCAAAAATAAAGGCTTTTGTTGGTCCACAGGCAAATATTTGGCGAACCGTGTAGACTGTAGTGCAATGCTTATCATGCCGGACTGCCAAACAAGGGTATCGAGTACGATTCCCGGCGAAACAGAAATTGGAATGATCAGTTTCAGTTTCTGCTCTCAGTCTTGGTGTTTGGGTTCATGATTTTGTGTGTGTCCATGGTACCTACGACATAGTGAATCCTAGGATGGGCCTACTTATTTTCATGGGTGCAGCATGGCGAAAACACTTCATACTTACAACCCGAAACTAGGTTTTTGTAGGTGGTAGAACTATTATGGTTCGCCCGGGGAAGTACCACCGCTGCACCCACTTCTGCCGTGAACCAATCCTATTGTGTTTCAGTGGAAAGGTACAGTTGCCGGCTACACTTACATGAGGCGACCACCAGCGCAGGAGTAGCAGCGCAACTGCATACGACCTCAGACAAGACTTACTATGCTTGCTTGAGGTTGTGTGCAGATGTCCATGGGCTGTAGCGACCACTGAACACCACATGGCATGCATGCTCGTCTGCTACTCCATTCAAATAAAAAAAAGGTTTTTCTGTGAATGTGGGATGTGTGTGGGAATATACAATCACCAAAACCCGGAAAAAACATTAAACTAGGTATTAAACTATTACGAATCAACTAAACCTTTGCACATAAGACGTTTATCACTGAGCCTTTGTGAATTAACATTTAAAGTGCACATTTAATAGGTTGACGACCCTCGTGACATCATTACAACCGCAGGGACCTACAGGGATGTACTTTGCGCTCTAAGTGTTTTATATTAACGAGTGGACCGCCTTCCAATTAACACCAAGTCGTTAAGGTTAGCTGTTAGTAAAGTTTTTTAGTGAAATTAGTAGAGGCCTCGTGGTGATTGTGGTCAGTGCTCATAAACATTAACTCAACCTCAAGCTTTACTGGAGTTGACTCTTCAATAAGAGGTTGTGTATGATCTCTTCAGTGACAGGTAATCCTCACTTTTCGCTGATACACATGCATTAATAGCTGCAGCGGTGGTGATCGAACCATATCAATGCCGGAAGTAGTATTGGTACTCACAAACTTACCTAAAAAAGAACTGAATAAAAATAATCGTTTAAAATTTATGTAATGCTCAGATTTCGATCAGAGGCCTTAGTGTGAGTCTGCACACGCGAGAACGTTACTAACACGTTTGCGTAAAGAATTGAATTATCGACTTTATTCCTTTCAGGTTAAGATCTATCTGTCCAATTTTAACTCGGACGTAGTAGTAACGTTTGCGCGTTGACAAACTTACACAGGGCTCAGATCAGAGAAATGAATCTACTACGGAATCTCAGTTCCTGAAATAAAGTCAATCATCTTGCTACTTTTATGTTACAAATCTAATCCTGAACATCTAACCCAAACGGGCACCTAAAGGCGATGACCGGGAAAAAATGACATTCATTAAGCGAATATTTTGTATTCCTAATATGATTTTTTTTCCTTTTTTCTTTACAAAAAAACTACGGCACAGCGGCTTGCGGGAGCGACCGATAACTAGTTGTTTAGCCTTTGCTCGACCACGCTCCGCGCTAGCTCATTTTGTTAAATGTAAAAAGCCGGACAAGCCGGACACCGTTTATTTTGGCCGGACACACAATCAAAAAGCCTAAGTCCGGCTTTATGCGGTCGCCTGGCAAAGCTATTCATATTCAACCCCAATGGGTCGATTCAATCACTGAAAGCAGCAATCTCAGTCCGGAATAGCCTCTATAGTTTCAAACGAGAATGTTTACGGCTATGTTCACGGTCTTTCACGGTCTTTTCGGTCTACTCGGTGTCGAGAAATCTTGTAAGCATCTTTATTGCGGCCGCCGTTTTCATAATTGCTTTACTCTTTAACGACCACTATAAATAGTTTCAGCATAAAATCTGTTTTCACAGAACAGTCCTATTTCTGAAAAATATAAAATTTACGAACCGCGTGGTATAATGGTTACCATGCTGGACTGCCGATCGAGGGTCTCGGGTTCGTTTCCCGGCGAAGCAAAAATTTGAATAATGAGTTTAAAATTTCTGTTCTTGGTCTGGGTGTTTGTGTCTGTCTCTATGTGTGTCCATGGCACCCAGGACACAGGGTAGACCAGACTTACTTATGCTTGCTTGAGGTTCTATGTAGATGTCCATGGGCTGCAACGACCACTTAACACCAGGTGTCCTGCATGCTCGTCTGCTACTCCAATCAAATAAAAAAGTACCACTACTGTGGAACTATGAGTGTGAAACGTTATTTATTTTATTTATTTATGTTGAGTATGTCAATAAAATTGTCTCCTTACAATTCTAATAGTTGTCGTACTTGGTCATTCTCCTTGCTCGATTTTCTTTTTGTATATATTTCTTCTCTTTCAGTACAATATAAATGGATTGGATGTATTGCGAAGAAATAAACCACGTCACAAATTATAACGCAGATATATGTGACTTAGCGATTGCTCTCTATCAATGAAAACCGGGACCGATAGTTTAACGTGCTAGGTACTTTTCACGGATGCTATTTGCCAGTGCATTTCAAAAATATTTTAGAGAACTAACTGAGATGGTCGCTTCATGTAAATGCAGACACACTTTACATTGAACCTAAAAATATTTATTTTTATAATATATATTTTATTTGCCGAAATGATCGTTAAATTGGTACTAAAACTTGGTAACATCTAGCATCTACCAAATCGAACAAAGCGGGACTCCTTATTAGTGTTACATGACGACCCGCGTGGCGCAATGGTTACCATGCCGGACTGCCAATCGAGGGGTTCCGGGTTCGATTCCCGGCGAAACAGAAATTTGAATGATGAGTTTAAATTTCTGTTCTCAGTCTGTGTGTTTGTTTTCCTGCGTTTGTATGTGTCTATGGTACTCACGACACAGGGTATTAATTACCTTACTGTGGGGCTATGAGTGTGTTACGTTTATTTATTAATTTAATGTAAAAATGATGGTCACTGCCAGCCTGAAGTAATTACGGGACACGACACGACCATTATGCGCAAACTACGAGTATAAAAATGAACATTTCAGCTATTCCTAGACCGAGAATCATAAAACTAGAGACGAGCTAAGAATGTTAGTGATATCTATTGACTTTTTTACGATTCACAAAATTACTTTGTGGCTAAATCTAGGATGTAGTCCAGTAAAAACATACTTAAGTCGTGCTTTAGTTACAGCATTTTATGTAGCAGAATGTTTGACATTGTGGTTTGGCGCAGAAAAAGATATTTTAATCATCGACATCAACATAAATATTATTGAAGCTTGTATTCGAATAAAGATATTGTCGTTAATAAAACAGTTGCTTGTTTGTGCACAGATTTTGTTTAAATCAAATTTAATTTATTTGTTTTTTTTTTTTCAAAATATACATCGAATGATTTTTGAAGTGAAAACTTCTTTAGCGTCGTTGTGCACTTTTTTTGGGATGGGTAAACAATGTTAAACTCGCGTCAGGCTGATCGAAAATTCGTAAGATAGTAGAGGAGACGTGGAGGATCGATCTTCACCGATCTGATAACTCGATGAGACATATTTTTTATCAAATAAAATTTTATAAACATATCAATATTATTATATATAATATTATTGAATATATATATATAATATTATGGAAAAAAAATATTAAAATTAATTATATTAAAAATAGCTATGAACAATTTTCGATAAGCAAGTTATCATAGGCATGTATGTTTATAAATTATAATTGATAAAAAATATGTCTTATCAAGTTATCAGATCGGTGAAGGTCGATCTTCACCGGCTCTTAGACCAAGACGGAGGGAAGACAGCTGATGACGGCTCGACTGTCTATACTTGTAAAATTCGTTTATATCAAGTATTTGAAATATGGACATTGAACAAAGTGCATCTTTTAATGAAAAAAGTGACGACGAAATATTGAAAGAAAATGAGTGTATACTTCATAAAAATACTAGATGAAAACCTACTGATTTTTTAAAATAATAATAATAATCTAAGGAAGTAATAAAGTATACATTCTATTAATAAAATTTCTAACTTAATTATATACATATATCTTAAAAATAATAATAAATAAACTTACAAATAAAATACATTATCCAAATCGCTGCATCGCGGCATTGTGCCCAAGATACTGGCAGCATTACCTCGTTGGATTGCCAAACTAATTTGTTGACCGAGGTAAGCTCCAGCTCTTGGGTCACCAGAGGCCACCACTAGACGCGAAGACAATTCTTTATAAAATTGTCTTGCTGCCGACCCCCACGGCCCCAACGTGTCTACGGCAAAAGGGATGAATAAATATTCATCGCCCAATGCCGCATATTTTCTATATTTTGCTTTTTCAGCAGTTTCTGCTGCCGCACCAACGCGTGTCGAGGTCGCCTGGACATGGGATGGAGCCAGGGTATCGACACAAGTGCCGTCCCATACTAACGACCTTCCCTGTTTCCAGGGAATGAGACTCATACCGTCAGGCCGCTTGCCATCGTCACGTGCAATACCATTCGGCTCAATTATAGCCGGCACGTTGACGGTGACAAGGGCCCTTCGGATCAAGTCATTAATATTGGCGTGACGCGACAGCCTGCCGGCACTACGTGTGCAGGAGAGGCCGTGGTGGCCGAATTGGTCAGCCTCTGATCCGCAGATGCAGCGATGTGATTCATTTGTTTTTAAACCCAAACGCAGACTGACACAGAGGGATAAAGAAATATTGCTTAACAACGTCCCGATGTTCAGTGAAGGCAAAGCTTGTAACCAGAAACCTGACTCATATTCCGATACTGCTAAAAGACGAGCTCGATCTGTAACATTGCAAGATGACTCTAATAACATTTTTTGTTTTAATTTACAGATCGGTTCGTCCCATAATTTTTGTATATATTTATTACACGGCAAATTTTGATTAGGGCAAGCTAAACACCAAGCTGATACAGCCTCACCCATGTATGCAACATCGGCTTGTATTAACGTTTTTGACAGAATTTTGTTAACTAAAGGTTGCGTTCCATGAGCAGAGGAAATATAAGCTGGAAGAGAAACACTTGAAATTTTGCGTACACCCAAACCTCCAAACCTAATTGGAAGGGAGGCTTGGTTCCAAGCGCGTTCCGAAATATGAATATTTAAGATTGATGAAAGTGTGCTATGTATCATGGCATCAAAGGAATGAAGTATGGTTGGGAATTTAAAAAAAGGACTACATCTCTAAAAATACATAAATTTTGGGGCAAATAAGCAATGTCGAATAATAAATAAAGCCATATGAAAATGAATTTTAAAAAGGCGCTCCGAAACATCTTGAAATTTTTGTATGTGAATTTGAGAAAATGATTCAAAAGATTCCAAAAAAATAGGAGCGCCTAGGAGATGAAGTGAATCTTTATCAACAATTTTTATGTTTGGAGCCAAATCGTTAAACTTATTTATTATATCAGCTTTCTCCAAAACAGACTTATTAGAATTAATAAACAATTCACATTTGGAGAAATTTATTTCTAAACCAATAGAGTTAAATTTTGAAATTAAATTTTGTAAATCGTCCAAAACTGAATTCACTTCACCACCAATAGAGCCATCGTCTAAGTACCATATGTTTAATTTTGAATTTAGCTGTGAAATGATGGGTTGAATACCAAGACTAAACAAGGCTGGCCCTAGAGGATCACCCTGCTGACAACCAACAGAAGAAGATAAATGTTGTCATCGATAAAGAAGATTTGAAGGTGAACTATAAGATTGCCAAACATACCTATAAATTGAGGGAATAATTTCTTTGGTTTGACGTAACATGGTGCCTCGATCCAAAGTGTTAAAAGCATTTTTCACATCTAATTTTAATAACACTTCACCTCCGAATAACTATTTTATTTTTATTATAACTATTTTTAAGTACCTATGTAAATATTATTGTAAAGATATTTAATTGAATAAATAAATCCTTCACCTCCGTCATTTGATAAAAATGTGCGAGTAGCGTGAACCGCAGCCTCACAGCCCCCCTTGCTTCCAAAGCCCAATTGTATAGGAGCACAGTTCTTAACTACTTTATTGACAATATGTTTACAACAGACTTTGGAAGCGAGGCGACGGAAAGTGCAGCCCACTGCGATCGGCCGGATACCACCATCTTTTTTTTTAATGCACAAATATTTGCGCCAAATAATATTTTACAGAAATTTTCATTTATTTTTCCGGACAACATGAGATTTATCAAAGCAGTAATGTCCTCCAAAAGATCTTTACCGGCCTCGCCTGTTGCAACACATACAAGGTCTTTCATGTGTTGTGGTGAGAGACCGTCAAAACCGCTAGCAGAGCCACTCTTAAAGGACATTAAGGCTTGATAAACTTCTTTTGAACTTACATTAAGGGGCTCTTCAGAAGTAGGTGGATCTGGTAGATGAAGTGTAGGAAAACCTAAAGGGTGTTTATCCTTCAGTGCCAAAAAAGTCTCGGATGAGTCCGGAGCAACGATGTCACTAGAAAAAAGCAAATGAGAGGCCCCTTTTAGATCACCGTCACTTACTTTATGTTCAATTTTTTTGTAAATTGTGCTAGTAATAAACTTTTTTTTATTTAAAATATCTAAGGGTGTTGGATATATACAATTGGATTTAATTTTTTTGGTCAATAATCTTTATTGATACATATAATATTTGCACATGTTATCTTATGAAGTCTCTGGTCCCTGAGATAGTTGAAACTGTGTTTCAGAGACCAGCGTCTTCTCCCATTTTCGTTGTTACAGTTATGGAAATACTACATGAAAAATAATAATAACTGATAATAAAAGCAATTCGTGCGAAATTATTCCCTAACCATTCCAAAATATCAAAAATGCACAACGTTAATGTTCCAGTTTTCACTTCTACCGGCACTACCGGAGTGCAACCCGTTGTTTTTTTTTTAAATCCTACCAATAATAGTTTACCTTAAACTATCTTAAACCATTATTAACTCATTATAAGTCTACATTCAAAGAATAAAACTTTCTACTATTTTTATAAATTAAATTCGTTAATAATTTAGGGCTATAGAATATATAGATTATAATTATACATGATTTCCTCCATACTTTCGGCAAAGCTCTTTGGATGGGCTCTTGAGCATGGGCTAGCCAATGTAATAATAGTCATTTGACTTCTAATCTATTTCATAACCTTGTGAGCGATAAACAAAACAGTCACAGTTTTGAAAAATTAACCTTATAGTTTTCAAACTAATTCCAAATATAACCCCATTTTACAATGTAATTTAATTAAAATTTGGTAAAAGCTAGTTGTCACATATAATAACACCGATCATAGCTGAGTCCGGTGAATCTTGAAGCGCTCACGGCCCGGCGGCTGGTGTAGAACGCCAGTGATCTATGCAGCCAAGCCAAAACGGGCGCGGTTGGTTGTGATATGAGTGACCGCTAGTGGCAAAAGTTCATACGAGTTTCTGTACTGCGGAAGGCCAAAGTTAAGCCATCGATCCCGTCGACAACAGCCGTTAGGCCCTGTTGGTGGATTTTATAGCGGTTTGAAAAACATCCGACAGCGGTTGTCCACTAACCCGCATCTCCAGCAGCATGGTGAAGTAAGGTGGGTAAGCAGTGGGTCGCAAAATGGGTTGCGTCTTCCTACATTAAGATACGTATAGGTCGCGTCATGTAAAAAAACTCTGGGTCAAGCTACGCATTAGGCGATTTATCGGTCTATTTGGTGGTATGAGGTTTCTAAATAACCTACCGATAACCAATATAGGAAGTCACGGGCAAGAGGTTTCTTATGCGAGTGTACGAAAACATACCCCCTCCACTTTCTTCCAGCGTTCTTTTTACATGACGCGAACGATACCTTACTCGTAATGGTTTAAAAATCTCACTGGAAATTAAGTCGCCGCAGAAATCTGTGTATTTCAGTGTTACGGCGCTCAAAGAAGGCCGACTTTTATTCAAAGTGACGCGGACGTCTCTTTAACTATCAAAATGCTATTACTCTAACGATGTAATACTCAAAAGGATAAAAGTGACAGAAAAGGAGCAGGAAATTAAAGGAAACTGGTAAATAGGCACAAAATGGCCGCCAGCTGTTTAACGAAGTCCATTTTTGCGAAAGGGCTGAAATTAAAAACATTATTCTGACAAAGCCTTTACTGTTAAGGCTTTGTGTATAAAATGCCTAAGAAGACAGAAAAACTGACAAGCGGTTTTAAGGGTTCTGAAAAATGATGGACGCTTTTAAATAGTATTTAAGAGTAAGTTGTGAGAAAATATCTGATTTCATCACCATGCTCCTAAGTAAGGATTGATACAAAACATACTTACTATAATAATAATGCTTACCGCCCAACCTGTATTCATACAGGCAAAAATGTTTGCGTGGATTAAAAAATAGAAAAATAAAAACGTAATAAACCTCACATATTTTGCGATGCGAGTTAGTGGCCAACCCACTTTGGGATATTTATATACCGCTTATAATTTCTACGTTAAGGTTTAACGATTACTACCTGTCTACTAAAACCGGGATCGACGACTTAAGGTGTTCTCTGAAGCACAAAAATGCTTACTAAACTAGCGGTCACCCATCTCACACTCGACTGCGCTTCTTCCGCATAGCTGCGTAAATTTATTTGCGCTCTTCGCAAGCCGCAAACCTACGCTCGCTTCATTTTTTTATTTTTATTTGAATGGAGTAGCAGACGAGCATGCTGGCCACATGGTGTTAAGTGGTCGCTGCAGCCACAGAACATTATTAAGAGAGGTAGAACGGCAATAATGCGCCGTTCGTATGAAGACTGGTGTCGCCGATACTTAAATAAATACGAAGCTTACGCACATATTTGCAATTTCAAATCTAGCCAGTCTTAGCGCCGCACAATCACGCGATTTCAAATGAACGAATCACACCCAAGCACGCACACAAGCACGCATATCGTAGCACGATGGCGTGTTTCTGTAGAGATTTTGGAATTTTGAGCGTTTGCTCAAAATTCCTTGGCGCGTCTGCCCCGCCCACATTTCCATTCTAACCTCTCTTAATAATGTTCTGTGGCTACAGCCCATGGACATCTACACACAACCTCAAGCAAGCATAGGTAAGTCTTGTCTGAGGTCGTATGCAGTTGCGCTGCTACTCCGGAGGCTGGTGGTCGCCTCATGTAAGTGTGGCCGGCAACTGCACCGTTCCACCGAAACACAATAGAATTGGTTCACGGCAGAAGTGGGTGCAGCGTTGGTACTTCGCCGGGTGAACGATAATAGTTCTACCACCTACAAGATTTTATTTGTAATTAATTACTTCCCACCATATTTAATACTAGCCTTCCGCCAGCGGCTTAGCCCGCGTGGGCCCGTTTAATGGGTCCCGTAGGACAAAAAATAGTCATGTGCTATTCCAGGCGTAAAATCGTAGGCGTTTAGCCAATTGCTTCAACCGCGTTGACCATATTACCCGTTTTTACGTAGGAATGAAGCATTTTTCCGCAGTAAAAAGTACCCTATGTTACTCAGGATGAATGTAGCTTTCTATTGGTGAAAGAATTTTTGAAATCAGAATAGTAAAAAAAATACAAATCTTTCCTCTTTATAATATTAGTATAGATTTAAATGTTAAAGTGTGATTGTTTGTCCTTTGTTCTCTTCGCAACGGCGCTACATATTGATCTGATTTATTATATGAAGATAATTTATGGGTTGGACACTAACATAGGCTACATTTACCCAGGAAAAATGTCATATTTCTATGGTATTCACCAATTCCTATGTAAGCCGCAGGCACAAGCTAGTATGTTATATGGATAACTCAATATTATCAAGCGTGTTTACGCAAACTATCACAAACTCGCACTAGCCCTAGATCACAATAACAAAACAAATATGATAACAATCCTATCTGTTTGTACTCGTATATTAACTCCTCAAAGTTGCAACGTATGTATCTTATTTCCTACTAATATTATAATTGCGAAAGTAAGTTTGTTTGTTACTCTTTCACGCGAAAACTACAAACCGATAATCATGAAACTTTGTACATGTATTCTTGGAGTTATCAGAAGTAAAATAGGATACCTACTTTAAAAAAAATAACGCAGATGAAACCGCGGGGCACAGCTAGTAGTATAATAAACTTGAAATATACAACAAGAAACATAACGTCCTAAGCAAACATCCTAACAAATCCGTAATAATATTGTAAATGGTACACTAAGTTTGTCTGTGTGTGTGTGTGTGTGTGTGTATGTGTGTGTGTGTGTGGGTGCGCCCGTGCTTGTGTATCTGCAACGGTTTCGGGCAAAAACTACTGAAACAATTTTTTATTGCGAAAAACAGATCTAAAGAGGTTGAAATAAGGGATGAACAGTCAAGCGGGATCTTTACTTTAATATACTGTGTGAGTGGTTTGCAGAGAGCATCCACTTACATAATATCGATTCGATAAACACCAGAATGTAATGCGGGTTTTCAACCTAAGGTCAATATCTACGACCACAGAATAAAATAGAACCCGCACATTATGTTTGTACGTGTAAAACAGAAAATTCCCATTCCCCATGGTCATCTACATACAACCTCAAGCAAGCATAGGTAAGTCTTGTCTTAGGTCGTATACAGTTGTGCTGCTACTCCGGAGGCTGTTCGTCGCGTCGCGTCGTCATGTAAGTGTGGATGGCAACTGTACCTTTCCACCGAAAGACAATAGAATTGGTTCACAGCAGAAGTAGGTGCAGAGGTGATACTTCTTCGGGCGAACCATTATATGTAGTTCCCACCTACAAACTACGATCATAACTACGAGTATCAAGATTTTTCTACACGTAAACAACGTAGTCGTCCTTTGCACTTTGCCTTTGCGATACTTTTATGCCGAATAATGGGAAGGAAATTTTTGATTTTTAAAGGTTTGCTGTATCTATGTTATTTCTGATCAAAGGAACCTAATAAATATACAATCCCAGCGCCAAAGATAGATTTCCATTCAGGTATTGGAAATCAAAACGAATCTTCTCTGAACGCTCTGAAGTTACTGAATCAAGAAAGCAGAATTTTGAAAATAACTGAAAAAAAAATCCAGATGACGTACGTATGTACGCTCAAAATCTTTTACATTTATTAGTTCTCTTTAGAAACCAATGACATGGCAATCATAGTGATTTTACACAAAAATAAATATATTTAAATCCACTCAAGTAACATTTTACACGTTATATTATATTTTATTTAAACTAATTTTGTCTAAAAAAATTGTGTAAAAGATGGAATAAAGCGCTTTCATTTGACTCTAATATAATTAGAGTGAAATATAAAAATATAAAATAATCGTCGAGATTTTTATTTATTGTACCAATAATTCAGTCTTTAATAGGACTCCAGCGAGGTTTATTAAGTAAAATTAGGGATTTCAAAAAAGAGTAAAGAAAAATATACTGAATCGCGATACAATTTTAGACGACCCGTGTGGCGCAATGGCTACCACGCCGGACTGCCGATCGGAGGGTCCCTGGTTCGATTCCCGGCGAGGCAGACATTTAAATGATGAGTTTCTGTTCTTGGTCTTGGGAGGAAATTTTAGTGTTGGGCTATGAGTGTGTAGCGTTTTTTTATTTTTTTCATTTTTACCGTATGAACTACCCATAGAATACAGACTTACTTTAACCACGCCATAAATAACGTACTTATTGGGCCAAATGCCAACCCCTTTCAAAGCCCGCATACTTAGAGCATCAAAGGTACTGACTCACTCTTCAGTAGAGACAGCATAGCGCCTCGCTTCGATAAATAGTTTTTGTGCCAAATCTGGGGCAGGGGGAAGAACGCACACATTTTAATTTTGTCACACATTCACATATATTCTTTCATCGCTACAGACACATACATTTCTAAATATGTCAATTTCAGTTAACAACGTCATTTTCTATGCACCGACAACACTGACACCGACACACACAGACACACTAGTTGTATAACTAGAAGGCACATTGTGCATGGACGTTGGGACGAGGGGTTCGCCCGTAAAGGCCACTCCTCTGACAGGTGTCATACATGTCAATACCTTGATGCTCTAAGACCGCATATCACCCGCACACGCTAGATACAGATCGAGCAGTTATTTTATGTCGCAAAACAGGCATTGTAACTTTGTACAGAATAGATCTATAGGATCTCAAAAGGTAAGGCGTTGAAATTTTTCAGGGTCAAAAAAAATTTACAGGATAAATTTCAGGATAAACTACAAAACTACTGCACCGGTCCAATTTAACAGGTAGGATAGTTTTTATCTCAACTTTTAAGATATCAATTATTATGGGAAAACAAAGATCGTTCAAAATCTTTTACATTTTTAGGTCTCTTTAGAAACCGATAAGGTGACCAAGTTAATATGGGTAGTTGGATAGTTGGTCAAAAAAAAGTAGGTAGAAGAAAAATACGAAACCGCGATACAACTTTTACCGTATGAACTACCCATAGAATACAGATTTACTTTCACCAAGCCATAAATAACGTATTTATTGTGCGAAATGACAACCCCTTTCAAGCCCCGCGTATCGCCAAACACGAGATAGACATCGAACAGTTATTTATGTCTCTTTAAATATATTTTTTTCTTCAATTATGGCATCGCAAACTCTGTACATGTTGCCAGCGTCAAGTAGAATATTTGCATCACGTTTTTGCCAGTTTCGTTGAAACTGGACGAGTAATGAAGTCAGTAAGTCGTCAGTAATCAGTCAGTCAAGTTAGTCAGACATTCTAGTAAAGCGATGGCTTATGGTTATTAAGCGATGGTTATTTCACAACACTCGTGCACTGTAATTAACTTATATCAAACAGAATGCCATCAAATTTATCCAATATAACTCAAAAATACACCAAGAAAACGAAAACAAAACAAGAGCACAATTATGTCTTTTTAGACTTCCCGCCAAAAACCCTCATTAAATATATTTAAGATTACTTATGCCACTATAGTGACAAACGAACACGCATGACCCAATGGCTCACGTAGACCGCAAGCGATCTATGCAGCTAAGCGAAACTGTCAGATGTGAGATAGTTGACCACTAGTCTCAATTTTTATTCGCATTTTGGAGGCCACATTAAGCCCAGTTATTACCGAATAGCGGCCGCCCGCGACTTCTTCCGCGTGGACTTTGGTATGAGTCATAGCATGATGTTATATAGCCTAAAGCTGTCCCCGATAAAGCGCGTTCAAACAAACATAATCGTGATGGACTCTCACTTGTGAGACATGTTTCCAGAAGTAAATAATAAATCAGTAACGTTTCACACTCATAGCCCCACAGAAGGGTAGATACCTATACCCTGTGTCGTGGGTACCATGGACACACACAAAGACAGAAACACGAACACCCAGACCGAGAAAAGAAATTTAAACTCATCATTCGAATCTCTATTTCGCCGGGAATCCAACCCGGAATCATGACTATGTGTAAAGAACTACACTCACGATTTTACGAAATTAAAATTAAACTATTACAGGTACCACTGAGTTTCAGGTATTGAAAACTTGCATTATTCTTTAGGTATTTTTTTAAGTAAATGACTGTAAATGTATGAAAGAAAACTTGCGCACATAGTAGACCCTAAGAAATGCCATAGTAAAACATCTGGGGTCGGACCGCGGGCGCAGATGTCTTGGCATATCGTAGAGATGCAATGTCGAAAATTACTTCTGGTGAGAACCCCGCATGCAAAGCTGCTGTTTTATGCAAAACTGTACGTGATCTGACTCTATAAGTCACCAAGTTTCAGTACAAGTTTTGTTTCAGACATTTACGTATAAGATTACTTGGAGAATATGCAATTTACAAGCAAGTATCACTCTCTAGGAAACTTTAATTTTAATAATGTAGCTATAGGTATATTACATAATAAAGCTGGCGAGTTTATTTGTTTAATCTCAGGAAAAACTGGTCGGAATTGAAAATTAATTTAAATAATTACGTTTTAAGCTATAAAACAACACTTTGCGACTAATAGAAAAGGTTTAATATAGCTATGATTTACAATTCTTTTCGGCACTCTTATCATGGGCACTAGACTAGTATTATTGTTAAAGTACCCGAATGACCGAGCGTTGCTCGGATAAAAACAATTGCTTTTTGAGAGACTCATTCGCTAACGCCATCTACTTCATCTCCCAATTTAAAAAATAAACTTACATAATACTCGCCGATAGATGTCAGGAAGAGTCATATTTTTCAGTTTGTGTTTAAATTTAAAAAAAATCTAAAAATAAAACCTAGCCAGATCGATCTATTGCCCCCGAAAACCCTTGCACACTAAATTTCATGAAAATCGTAGGAGCCGTTTCCGAGATTTAAATTATATATTTAGGTATATACAAGAATTATTTGTTTAAAGGTTATTAGATATCTAGTAATTACACTAATCTTTCCAATTTGAAACGTATATTTTTCCGGCATAAAAACTAACCTATGTAAAGGCCTATGTATGTCGTTCACTGTATCTGTGTAACAACGTAACAGACTTTCACACGCACAGACTAATATTACTTCCGGATTTATAATATTAGTATCGTGTGCCTGGATAACCGAGCTAAAAAAAACCAAGCGAAAAAAAATTTATTTCTTGGTCTAATTTTCGAAAGGAAATTAAAAAAGAGAAAATTATAATTGGATCGGACTCGAACTGAGGTCTTCTGGTTTCGAGACCGCCTGATTTCCCACATGAGCCCTCTATTATAACCTTATAGATGTAGGTAAAATTAACCGTCGTATTCTGCTAAAATATTTAGCAGTTTTTCAATGCCTGAAAACACGGATAAAACGATGTTTTAAGATGAAAAACGGGGTAACACAAAAAGACGTCAATAAAGACAGGTTTTGTGTAATTTATCCAATGCAGGCAACATTCATAAGACCTTAATTTTGTTACGTCCCACACCTCAGTCGGCACTTGTCGTTTTGAAGGAGCATAAATCTTTATTCCAATCATCTAAAATATCATGCTTCTGGCAACTATAGCAGGAGTATATGTCGCAGTCGATTTGTATAATACGCCTTATTATATTACGCCATACGTTATGTATTGCCGCGGGTCAACGATTAGCCGGACTATCACTGTGATACGTTCTGCAATATAGCAGCTCACTCTTAACCTCATTGTACTCATTTTAGATTGTGAATTGACCATATATTAACAACACAAAACATACTTGACAACCAAATTAAATGGAATAAATGCTGAAGCAGGAATAATGTTACTAATTTCCATGTAAGCCCGTTTGAGCTACACGTTCCGCTTTTACGGACACGAAGTGTTCGTTAAATGCGGCGTACATTAATTCAGCCGAATTGATATCCGGCTAAAAAAGACGTAATGTAAAACGGCTGATTATACGATCCGACTGCGACATAGATACTACATCACCATCTACTTACTGAAATGAATTGAAAAATGGAAATTATGACAGTAGCAAGCTGTATGCGGCTTTTTAGGCATATGTATGTCAATAACGATTTAAGACAACGTAATTTCTGAACGCACATTTGATTTGCACCAGATCTATTCTTTAAAACTATTTTATTTCTTTCATTATTTAGTAACTTTATCCTAGTCAAGTGACTAGGATAAAGTTACTCGAAAACTGATCAATATTGCACGTTCTGAATATAAATGTACCCAATTTTTTAGGTAATTTGTGTAACGCAAGTTTGGATGGATTTTCATCAAACGCTGGAACTGGGGAAAATAGAAGGACACAAAGTTATTTTTATTCCAAATTACTTGGCTGAAGTTATGAGATACCGAGTTTTGCCAGTGTCGCGTCATGGTCTACTTTCTTTGGCTATAAGTAGGTCAGTGTTAATTGACACACTGGCTGTTCGATATGATAGCCTTCTTTATGATGTTATTACTACGCGGAAGATATTAATGATATACAACGATGTAAATATCACCTGCAAAGTCAGAATCAATTTCTATAACGTACTTACCATTGACATAACCATAAAATCACGAAAGGAGTGCGCACTTTAAGTGTTGTATTTTTTATTTGGATTATTTATTATTTCGTAATACTCGTAGCATCGATTTAAAAAAAGAATCCTTTATTTTTTATGGAATAAACTGCAAACTGTTCAGCTCGCTTGATGGGAAATTTAAATCTTGTCCGTTTAAGTGTTATGATCTTGTCTGAATACCGACGAGCAAATAATGGTATTTCCCGAGAAAGCTTAAACCTTAGCAAAGAAGTATTCAACATTTGATTGTAATTTGCAATAAAATAATATTGCGAATATAAATCTAGATAAAAGCTATCCTATCTTTCATGTTGGATTAAACTGTAAACGGTGTGCAAATTTTAATAAAATCGGTCCAGTAGTTTAGCAGTCCATAGCGGACAAACAACGTGACGCGTAATTTATATAATAAATAATAATATATCAAGTTCACTGTACTAAAATATATGAAACATATCCTTGTTTGTACTTTTATAATATAATAAATAATAATAACGCTTCACACTACCACAGTAGGGTTTATACATATACCCTGTGTACCATGGACACATACAAAGACAGAAACACAAACACCCAGACCAAGAACAGAAATTTAAACTCATCATTCAAATATCTGTTTTGCCGGGAATCGAACCCGGGACCCGTCGATTAGCAGTCCGGCATGGTAACCATTGCGCCACGCGAGTCGCTAATAAAGACTCCTTTATACGGAGAGTACCTATAAATAGTAAATGTGTCACTGATAATTATTTAAAAAAATGAAATTTCAACTTCCATACTTAAAAAAAAAAACAATAGCAAAGTAAAAATATAAATTGTTATTACATATTTTATATCGCCAATAAACATTCGTTATCGATAAAACACATACTTTATTCATACGTTGTTGCATAAATGGGTGTTAAAATTTAATTTATAATTCCATTCCATTCGTGATCCGGAATGCATTAAATCAATGAGTGCATTAATTACAATGGGAAGTATTAATATTTTTGAATATATTGATTTACTTTCAAAGCTTCATTATGAAAATCAGAGCTTTCATCATTTTATTTTTGCGTTTAATTTTAATGACAATATGTTTCATTTGGATTGAAAGATAAATTTACATTTCTTTTTTCGATTATGTTTATTAATATTTTAGGAGCTAATTTAATTAATACCTTTGACAATTTTATTATTTTGGTGTGTAAATGTCATAGGTATTAATTAAATAAAGTGTGGTGTAATGAATAATATTTGTATTTTAGTGTTCTAACGTTTATTTAGAGAAATTCAATAATGTTATAATAGAACATTAAAATCAAACACAAGTCCAAGTTAATGAAGCTTATCTCAAACTTTTGTTACAACACGAACTCTTAATTTACGTATTTTTTTTATATTTCTTTATCGAAACACACGTTATATTATTACATTCTAATAATTTTACCGCGGAAGTACAATCGATTTTGTGTTTTGTTGTGTTCCGACTACACTTACTAAGACCATCAAAATTTTCGTACAAATCTGTAAAAAACTGATTTCTCTTAATACTCGTAGACTGCACTATAAAACCAGTGCATATAAAATTTGATGTCACCCATCGATTCTTGAACATGTGTCCCAATAGTCTAACGTGCTTTAACTGCTGTTGACCGCAGTATGAACACGATAGGCAGCTTAACGGGTCAACTACCGCTATTGAAGTTAGCAAATTGCTATAGGAATCAAAATCGGACAAAAAGTCTAGAGGGATATTATATTCCACGAAATTTGACTTCGACTGCAAACTTAGAAATTATTCTTCCTAAACTATGTTAAAACAAAAGAATTTAGTCTGATAGTCTCTTAATACTCGAACATTCGATCTCGATGTAGATGGCAGTAAATTATTTTTATTTTACTTATTTTTACATTATCACTAAATTGCTATAATGCCAAACTTTGACATTAAGCTTAGAAATATACCTATAGTATTATATTTTGACAGTCTCTCGATACTTGAACATGTCTCCCAATACTCGAACGTGCCTGTTGACCGCAATGGCGTGACGAGTGGCCACTTGACGGGTCATCGCCGACCGCTCTTGAACAGTCATTATGATAATTAAGATTTTAGATTAGCGCCAGGTTAGACGAGAAACAGGTTAGATTGGGAAAAAAGATAAGAAGTAATTAAAAGTACTGGAGTGAAATAAGATATAACAATATTTAAAGTGTCACTTTTTATCGAAGTAAATAATGACAAATGAGTATCTTTACAATTTTGTAGGTGGTAGAACTATTATGGTTCGCCCGGGGAAGTACCACCGCTGCACCCACTTCTGCCGTGAACCAACTCTATTGTGTTTCGGTGGAAAGGTGCAGTCGCCGGCCGGTGACCACAGGAGGTGACCACCAGCCTCCGGAGTAGCAGCGCAACTGCCTCAGACAAGACTTAGCTATGCTTGCTTGAAGTTGTATCTAGATGTCCATGGGCTGCAGCGACCACTTAACACCATGTGGCTTGCATGCTCGTCTGCTACTCCATTCAAATAAAAGAAAATTACTCTTGAAATTATTGTTATTACTAAATTGCTATTGTAACCAAGATCAGAACAGAACAGAACAACTAAAATTCATCATTTCAATCTCTGCTTCGCCGGAAATCGAACCCGGGACCCCCCATACGTTGTCTGCCATAGTATCGCTTGCACCACACGGGTACTAACTACTGACTGCAAACTAGTACAAACTAAGTAACTAATAGTTAGATTACAATCTTAGTTATCCTTTTTCTTCGTTCCCATTCCGTTTAAGCATTACTTTAAACGTACTCATTTATATTTATTTCTAAACGTGATATTATTAGTTAACATTGCGTTATTTCCTTAGAGCATCAAAGTTACAGACTCACCCTTCAGTAGAGACGACGTAGCGCCTCACTTCCATACATAATTTTTGTGCCAAATCTGGTGCGGGGGAAGAATGCACACATTTTAATATTGTCACACATTCACTAATCACACATTCTTTCATCGCTACAGACGCATACATTTCTAAATATGTCAATTTCAATTAACAACGTAATTTTCTATGCACCGTCAACACTGACTCCGACACAGACACACTAGTTGCATAACTATAGTCCGGCCAACGAGACGAGATAAAAAATGTAAACAAACGGATCGTTACCAAGTTACTATTGCGAGAGCGAGCAATAATTATCTCTGTCCTTATCACACGTATGCAGTAATGGCGTCAGTTAGTCAACGACAGCTTTTGTTGTCTGTTTCGTGGTACAGGAAAGCAGTCAGTACCACAGTTGTCAACATTTGGTCGCGTTTTGACGGGAAGTCGAAAAAGACATTATGTTGTGCTCTTGTTTTATTTTCATGTTATTGGTATAATTTTGAGTAATATCGGATAAATTTGATGGCATTTGGTTCGATATAGGTTAATTACAGTGCATGAGTGTTGTGAAATAAAATAACAGTGCGAAAATATGTTTATACAGCTTGCCTCCAAAATTCCATTGGTCACGTTCTGGTAAAAAAGCCATCGCTTTACTTGAATGTATGACTGACTTGACTGACTGATTACTGACGACTTACTGACTTTACCTATTATTACTCGTCCAGTTTTAACGAAACTGGCAAAAACGTGATGTAAATATTGTTACGCCCTATGGGTAATAAAATACCGTTTGCATTGTAGAAGTTGTTTATTGTCTCCTTATACAAAAATCCACTCAACAGAATCCAAATCACCAAGCACAATCACTATAGTCAAATATCTTCGCTGTAGTCGTCGAAATAATTCTTCCTTGTTGCTTGGAGTGATCGCTTTGATTTCACTTCCGGAACTAAACTATGTCCTGTCGCGGCCTGGTGCCTGCCTTACATTCTTACATACGGCTACCCACGGTTCTCTAGAATTTTCCCGAACTACCTAATACAATAGGCCCGTCCCGAACCTTCCTTTATGTTACTAACGCAATTATAGTTATGTACAGTCATAAATAATAGCCGCGGCCCGCGATGTAGACAACCTATACATGTACGCATATATTAATCCTTATCTTAATAAAAACGTTAATTAGCTTCGTCAATTCAGATTAAAATTGTACAAAATGTAATCAAATAAATACTTTAGAAGATGATATTTTGTTTTACCATAAATCATAACATCCCCCGGCGCGCATTCTCATCGCGCATCTATTTTTGCCTTTAGTACTTAAATGGGTTTCTGTAAAATAAATTTTAATGTATATCACATAATCGCTCGAGCGAAGCTGGGCCGGGTCGCTAGTATATGCTATGTATATAATTTATTCAAATAAAAATGTTTTGAACCCCTGAAACTTTGTTTACATTTTTTATCACGTCTCGTTGGCCGGACTATAGAAGGCACATTGTGCATGGACGTTGGGACGAGGGGTTCGCCCGTGAAGGCCACTCCTCTCTGACGGGTGTCATACCTGTCATACCTTGATGTTCTAAGGTTATTTCGTTATAAAAATTATCGATAAATATTAAAATAAATTTTGTGTTGAACTCAAAGTTCCAGATTTATACAGAATTTATGTCCGACTCCCTAAGTGCCCAATAAATACTATGCCACGTAAATTGCTATAGTCAAAAGCAAATTTCCAGATCGAGGATGAAACCAAATTTATCTATCAGGCAAATAGCTGCTTTTATCGAGAATAGTACCTTTACCCCAGACGATGCGGCAAATTTAGCGCCAGTCGATTTAAAGACAATGCATTTTATTTAAACTCATGCCATTGCATCTTTGACGCAATTTATCAGGGTTCCGTATCCGAAGGGTGCCAACGGGACCCTATTACTAAGCCTCCGCTGTCCGTCGTCAATCTGTCCGTCTGTCTGTCATCAGGCTGTATCTCAAAAACCATGATGGCTAGACATTATAAATTTTCACAAATAATGTATTTCTGTTGCCACTATAACAACAAATACAAAAAAATAGAATAAAATAAATATTTAAGGGGGCTCCCATCCAATAAACGTCATTTTTATAGATAATGTTACGGAACCATTCGTGCGCGAGTACGACTCACACTTGGCCGGTATTTATATGGCGAAATTTCTTGTATTTTGATATTTTGGCAAAACAGTAAATTCAGAGAATATTGTGACTACTGACTTAAAATAGATTCCACCAAAAACATTTAAATGTAGGTAATATTTTCAAGACGAGACCATATAATGTTTGGCGTCAAAAAGTTTACGAAGTCATATAGAGCCATTAGATTCTAAATATTATTATACTCACTCTTACAGTAAAAGCCCTAAGGAAACATCACAAACCAAGAAGTAGTGGCCATTTTGTAAGTTGCTTAAGACCTTTTTATATTCAGTTATTTTTTTCTTTCTTTTATTGGATATGTAATTATTTTATTTATTTATAAAAAAAACCCTGTATACATATGTATATTGAATTTCAGATGTCAAGTATCAAAATACCAAAGATTCCATGGACAAAGCAACTTCACCCTATGGAACCCTCTTTATACAATACATCTTTACATACAGAGACTATAGACAGAGACAGATATTTTTCAATGCCCAGATAAAGTTATTAGTCAGTTAATATTATCAGTGTCATTTTCATAATATGTCATATTTTTTAAAAGTCACTCATCTCATAGCCCCACAGTAAGGTAGATATATATCCGGTGTCGTGGGTGCCATGGACACTTACAAAGACACAAAAGCAAACACCCAAACCGAGAACAGAAATTTTAAACTCATCATTCAAATTTCTGCTTCGCCGAGAATCGAACCCGGGACCCTCCTATGGGCCGTCCGGCATGCTAATCAATGTGCCACACGGGTCGTCAAATATGAATAATGTTGACAGCGATAACATTTATTCGACGAATAGTTTTATCCGGGGATTGTTAAAATCGATCCATTGACTCGAAATTGCAAAGTTGTTATTTTATAACCATTTTTATGCTGTTATACACTTGTATCATGTTTTTCCAGAAAACATTTTTTATCAGAGGAATAATTTATACTCGTGGAAGATAAGTTGCCCTCCGTGCCCTGAGGGACTACTTCGTACGCATCTGTCTCAAACTTTGTGATTGTTCTTGCCTTATTTTTGGACAAGTTTGCAACCTAAATGACATTAATATCTCCACAGCTTCATAGCGTTACTTATTTAGGCACAACACAAAGCTTATAAACTTGTAAAACACATGTAGCGAAATGTTTACCATGTCACACTTCCAAACAATGATCCAGGTTCGATTGCCGGGGAAGAGAACATTGGTGTATTTGTATATGTATTGTGTATGTATGTATGTGTATGCCCAATGTCCATGGTGCTCTCAACACAGGGAATTATAATTACTATTAATCATAACACAGAACATATTAAGGGAGGTAAGAATGGAGTTGTGGGCGGGGCAGACGCGCTAAGGATATGAGCAACGCTCATAAGACTGAGGGTATATCGTACACTCACAGCCACCTGACCGCAATCGTTCGTTTCGCTGCGTAGATACCTTGCGTTCTAATAAATTAAGTTATAGTCCGGCCAACGAGACGTGATAAAAAATGTAAACAAAGTTTCAGGGGTTCAAAACATTTTAATTTGAATAAATTATATACATAGCGTATACTAGCGACCCGGCCCAGCTTCGCTCGAGCGATTAGGTGATATACATTAAAATTTATTTTACAAAAACCCATTTAATTACTAAAGGCAAAAAATAGATGCGCGATGAGAATGCGCGCCGAGTGATGTTATGATTTATGGTAAAACAAAATATCATCTTCTAAAGTATTTATTTGATTACATTTTGTACAATTTTAATCTGAATTGACGAAGCTAATTAACGTTTTTATTTAGAAAAGGATTAATACATGCGTACATGTATAGGTTGTCTACATCGCGGGCCGCGGCTATTATTTATGACTGTACATAACTATAATTGAGTTAGTAACATAAAGGAAGGTTCGGGACGGGCCTATTGAATTAGGTAGTTCGGGAAAATTCTAGAGAACCGTGGCCGCGTGGGTAGCCGTATGTAAGAATGTAAGGCACGCACCGGGCCGCGGCAGGACACAGTTTAGTTCCGGAAGTGAAATCAAAGCGATCACTCCAAGCAACAAGGAAGAATTATTTCGACGACTACAGCGAAGATATATGACCATAGTGATTGTGCTTGGTGATTTGGATTTTGTTGAGTGGATTTTTGTATAAGGAGACAATAAACAACTTCTACGTCGCAAACGGTATTTTATTACCCATAGGGCGTAACAATATTTACATCACGTTTTTGCCAGTTTCGTTATAACTGGACGAGTAATAATAGGTAAAGTCAGTAAGTCGTCAGTAATCAGTCAGTCAAGTCAGTCATAAATTCAAGTAAAGCGATGGTTTTTTTTACCAGAACGTGACCAATGAAATTTTGGACGCAAGCTGTATAAACATATTTTCGCACTGTTATTTTATTTCACTACACTCTTGCACTGTAATTAACCTATATCGAACCAAATGCCATCAAATTTATTAGATATTACTCAAAATTATACCAATAACATGAAAATAAAACAAGAGCACAACATAATGTCTTTTTCGACTACCCGTCAAAACGCGACCAAATGTTGACAACTGTGGTACTGACTGCTTTCCTGTACCACGAAACAGGCAACAAAAGCTGTCGTTGACTAACTGACGCCATTACTGCATACGTGTGATAAGGACAGAGATAATTATTGCTCGCTCTCGCAATAGTAACTTGGTAACGGTCCGTTTGTTTACATTATTTATCTCGTCTCGTTGGCCGGACTATAGAAGTAAAAACCAAGATTAAAATCCAAACCGAAGTAATAAGGCAAACAAAAGCTTTCACCAAGAATATTCCCAAAACCCAAGACGTTGCAGCAAATTTACCGTCGATCGATTTAAACAGATTGCATTTTATTTAGACAAACTCATGCTATTGGCTCTGCGAAGTATTTTATTAGTATCTCTTAGAAAATATTGAGAACGTTCTTGTGTTTGAATATTTCTTAGAATAAAGCGATATCTTCGTATATCTTATACAAAAGCGTAATATCTGTCTGATAGTACTCACATTTCATGGCATTTGCGGGTTGAAGTCTTGATACATAATTTTTGTTGGTGACATTTTTAAAAAGCAAGAATAATTCCAAGAAGACTTAATTTTCCTTTCAGAAGGTCTTGTGTCTTTCTATCTGTCTTAGCAAGTTGTGAGAGAATCCGTTTGAAATTCACGATATTTATTAAATGAATAGGTATGTCATAATTTTCATAGATGTTGTAGTTACTTGAAGGAATCCCTAAATTAAATTAAAATATTTGTGTACGTTCAATCTAACAAATGGTTTCAATTAGTGATGATATTAATATTATGATGACTTTACAGCGCAATTATGCATTTTCTTATCGAAAGAAGCGAGTAATGATAAAGAAATCTAAGTGCGTATTTATCGCTGCATCATTGCGTGAAAAATATTTTCATATTTAACTAATTACGGAGTTTTAGCGGGTAGTCGAAAAAGTCATATTGTGCTCTTGTTTTATTTTTACTTTCTTGGTATATTTTTGAGTTCTATCGGATAAGTTTTATGGCATTTTGTTCGATATAGGTTAATTATAGGTAGTGCACGAGTGTTGTGAATTAAAATAACAGTGCGAAAATATGTTTTTTCGGCTTGCCTCCAAAATTCCATTGGTCAAGAGGCCATCGCTTTACTTGTATATCTGACTGACTTGACTGACTGATTACTAATGACTTGCTGACTTTACCTATTATTACTCGTCCAGTTTCACCGAAACTGACAAAAACGTGATGCAAAAATTATACTTGACACTGGCAATATGCAGAGTTTGCGATGCCATAATTGAAGAAAAAAAAACTAATTACGAAGTATTCCATCCCTGTACGTGCCCAAAGTCATTCATAATTTCCCGAAAGCATGATGTCCACCAAACCGAACTAGGTCAGATGGTGGATTATGGCCTAAATCCCTATCACTTCCGATGGGAGAACTTCCACTGTGCACAGCAGTGGGACATAGAAAGTTTGAAAAAAAACAGGTATCTACCCCAAGGTACCGAGTACTTTTTGAAGTATATCCTTTGATACCAAAAAAGGGCCCATAGTATCCAATAAACATCCGCGTGTTTGTCGACGATGGCCCTAAATTACCTCGGTGATATATCGATGGGACATATTTCAACCGCTTGGTCCTGTGTGTGCCTTAACGTCTTCATAAAAAGGAAATATGGCCGACCGATGTGTGTTGTTTATTGTACGATGTGTTACCAATTTCACTGAAAACTGCCGGTTTATATACTCGGCCCCAACGGTGGTGTATTTACTATTTATTTACGGATTGACACTCTACAATTAATACTACACGTAAGATTTACTATAGATTTGACCTATACAAGGTATTATCCTAGACAAAGACAATTAGTATTATCCTAGGTAAGGCCTATTGTGTATTATACAAATAGTCCTCGGTCGACTCCCAGTGACGAAAATTCAGATGTTTATCTTAACATAACAATCTTGATAAAAAAAACAGTTTTATGCTAGTATACAAGGTCTTTTATGTTCTCTGTAAGGATGAAGCTCAAGGAATATCTTTAGTTTCTGGGATTAATGAAAAAATTACCACTAGCATATTATTCAATTTAATATTTAAATTGGTTTTACCTGAACAGAATACCTACTTGGTGTTTTCTGTACCCTGTACACAAAAAGTCGTCCGGTAATTAATTGAGAGATATACAGCCATAGTCCGCCACGCTTAATAATGTTTTCCGTTACCGTAAAGGATCAACACATACCTAACATAAATACGCACAAAACAAGTTCACTGATAGATGTGCGCGCCAGGGCTTGAACCCAGACCCACGGCATGACCATCTGGTATTTTAAGTATTCTACTATTACTGTTTAAAGATTATTAGTGGCTAACCATTAGCTAATTAGCTGGCAACCAAGCCGAACATCCGCTCCGGCCAAATCCATTAAATATATTCACGGTCGACTGACGCCGAAGACCTATGAGCCCCAATTCTCGTATCGTATCTTACGTCGAGTTCGAAAGTATCCGCTTTAAGGCCTGCGATGTGCTAGTAATGACACCGCTCTTCATTTTCAGGCTGCCATAGATGTGGGAAATAGTGAAATGTCAATTTTGGCGCGAGAATCGTCATCGTTATTCCTAATTATTGTAAACTTAGACAGGCTGACGAATTTGACTTTATCTGTTCTAGGGCTTGGCGCCTAGCCATAGCTTTAGTAGTGTCGATATTTGACATTTCCTGCGTACAGAGACTTATAGATGTGTCGAATTTAACCATTATACCTATAACTTTTCATATCTTTTCATATGCATTGAAACAGCGAGTTTTAATCTCTGCTTTGCCAGTCGAAATAAGACAATTTCAAACCAATGCGAATGTGTCAGTCAGAAACAACGTTGTTTCACGTTCGTTGGCACCTTCATTTATTTATTATTTACGTCTTTATTTCAAGTTAGAATCGCATTGACTGTCGTCAAATCGTTGTCAAAAGATATTACTGCGCTATTTGTCTAAAATAGTCTTACTTCGACTGGCTACAGAAATCAAAACTCGTTGTTTCATTACATGTGATATGAAAAATACAGTATGTGGCTCGGGATGAAACAAAGACGATTTCAGACCAGGGCGATGACTCTCTCCCTCGTCAGAAATGGTCTTGTTTCACCCCTTGCCACACAATATACTGTTACTTGTTTTGATGCCTAAAATTTCTAGCAAAATAACGCAGACACTTGACGTTTTTATTTATTTTAACACAAAATTTCGAAGTTTAACTTTAAAATGTCGAATTTCAACGTCTGCTTTACCATCCAAGAATTTCCTCTCTGTCCCCCAGCCGTTTGAGAAGTCGAGTTCGACAGTAAGTCGAAAGTCGAATATAACATTGATACGCTTAAAACTAGTAGGTAAACTTCAAACATTATAAGATCATAATGAAAAATCGTACCTTACGTAATAAAAAGCTTAAAAAAGTTAATTCGAGAGTGTAAAGAATAAAAAACTTAGAAGTTAGAAACGTAGAATAAAGGCTACCGTAGCTTAAAATTTATTTCTTTACAAGCCAATATAAGCAGTCCATCGGTATAACTTATCATCTTATTTAAACATGGTAAGATGAGTATCTATCAAACAAAATCATTGAATACAGTAAATATTCCGACAGCCACATCAGACATGTATTTTACCCATAAAATTTTATTGAGATGGGAGTACAGATTACAAAGATGGAAGTATCACTTAGGACAAATTTATGCAAGTTTTCGACTTGCAACCTGTTATTTCTTGTTTAACACTCCAAAATGTGTTTAGGCCGACTTCAAAATATGCAAAAAGTAGCTGCGCCCTGCGGTTTCACCATCGTTAGAAATCAAATACTTTATCTGCCCTCGGAATGAGATATTTAACCGTAGTTAAAAGTAGCCTATGTCACTTTCGTGCCTCCTAAAATCGTTTCATAAGATCGCACCGTTGTGAGGTGAAAACAACCGGCCAAGTGCGAGTCGGACTCACGCACGAATGGTTCCGTACCATTATCTATAAAAATCACGTTTATTGTATGGGAGCCCCCTTAATTTTTTTTTAATTCTATTTTTAGTGTTTGTTGTTACAGCTGCAACAGAAATATGTACCCGCATCATCTGTGAAAACTTCTTTTGTCTAGCCATCACGGTTCATGAGATACAGCCTGATGAAAGACAGATGAACGGACAGCGGAGGCTTAGTAATAGGGCGTTGGCACCCTTCGACTACGGAACCCTAAAAAGAACAACACATTTTTATTATTACTAAGAAGAAATTACAAGAGCAGTAAAAACTACCCACTGGGGAAAATAAAATACAAACCCATTTAACTGGAAAACTCAATTAGCCGAAAAAATATTTGGCTTACAAAGAAAAGAAAACAAAAAAAGTGGATTTTGATGAAAAACAGGTAAAGGAATAAGATAGAACTTAACTCTCATAAGGGCCTTGAGGGTACGGAAGTGCACTCGCCGAGACGAGCCAAGCGCCTTCGCTTAGCACGTCTTGAACGAATAAAAAATGCTATTGCCCTTTCAAGGTACTTTTTCTCTGTTTCGGACGTTTTTTTGTGGCTTGGGCCCCTTGGGCGTTATAGATACTATAGATCTTTGGACACAAAATGCTTTGCACGAAGGCCTTCGTGACGGTAGCGAAACGGCAAAGCTACATTTTGACTGATATGTAAAGTTGGTCAGTTTAGGGTAGACCCCTATTAGTCGATCGAAAGTTAAGTACAATCGGGTATGACGACTTTCTTGTTTTAAGGTATATAAATTTCTAAATTACACATAACCGCAGTCGGGATTTTTAGTTTTTAAATTATCGTTTTTTATATTTTTTTATTTAACAGTAAATACGATTCTAACGACACCTCTCAAGCTAAAATCCATCAAGCCGTTCAGGCTGCAGAGCGTGCCAAACAATATTTTTTTAAATTATTGTTTTTTATTCTTTTATTTTTATTTTAATATACCCAGTGTCACTTTCACAGTAAACACGAATCTAACGACACCTCTTACCACCACCTCTCCTTCTGGCGCAGTCGAGTAAAAATATTGAAGACAACGTCGTAAAATATACAAATTCCAGTGATACTCAGATAGACGAGTACGAATACAAAAAAAATCAATGCTAAATAAAATCACTTCAAATGCTAAGGGATCTAGCTGACTGACGCTAGAATTTACTCTACCCCACCAATGTGATGTCATATCAAAAATTCAATCGTTAAAAATGTTTGTAGTTTTCGGTCGCTGGCATCTCGGATTAAGAAGTATCGTTTTCAATCAAACGGTAAAGAAAATACTTTCTTGCAAAACCAGTGTGTAGAGCAAATTTATTAAATTTGTTCTCCAGCTTTCCTTAAGATGGGATGAAGATTTAGGGATTCTATCAACTAAGCTGAGTTAATCAGTCTGAAGAAAATGTTACGTTATCTGAATATTAAACAGTTGTTATGGAAAAATCCACATTAGGAAGAAATTCGTGTACAAACTTTGTCGTTTATGATTTGAATAATAAACATTCTTAAAACAATATTTCTTTTAAACAGATATTTAGTAAACTATCGCTATTCTTATATTGAGAAGTCGAGTTTTGGCACTTGTCTGTTACCTCAAAACCTAGGCTATAAAAAAAGCTTATCTATATAATTAACTAGCCAGCGTGTACCCGTTTTATAGGTTCTCACACAGACACACTAGTTGTATAACTAGAAGGTACATTGTGCATGGACGTTGGGACGAGGGGTTCGCCAGTAAAGGCCGCTCCTCTGACGGGTGTTATACTTGTCATACCATGATGCTCTAAGTTTCACGTACTTTGTTACGAGCTGGTTACGAGTATGACGCAGGCCTTACTTATTTTTCTAGTATTTTAAAATTTAGTCTATGTCACTTTGTAAATATATTTTGTGTGTCATGAATAAACTTTGTACTATCGACTTCGTACTTAAATTTTTACAACTCAAAATAACCTTTAAAAAAAGTTTAGTACAAAATTAGTTTCTTTATAATGGTTACATTCTCATACGAGATCGGAATTCCCAACATTTTACCAAGTTCAACGAACAAATAGGTTGCTGAGAGAAATGTTGCTCGATGATCCCAATATCCGGGGAATTTCAATTGCGATGCGGATTCATGCATTGCGATTCATGGTGGTGAAAGATCATTGATCACAGTATGGGGTCTGATGTGTTTGTGCTGATTTAAGCTACTGATTTCGCATCCGCTTACATTATACCTATTGACTGACCTAAAATTTCGTTTGTTTATATGCAAGGCGGGGTTATATCTTAGTACTCAAGATTCATCGCAGTGGTGGCACAATGTGACGTCTTTAGCCGTTAAAACATACGTTTAGGTATAGTAAATTTAAGATTTAACAAACGTACGAGTGTACTTGAGGAACACTAAAAGATATATAATGTTACAGTTATAGATCTCGGAATGAAGTGAAATTGTGGACGTAAAGTTATTAAGATCAGAAACATATCATTTTAATTAACGACGACCCGCGTGGCGCAATGGTTACCATGCCGGACTGCCGAACGCAGGGTCCCGGGTTCGATTCCCGGCGAGGCAGAAATTGAAATGATGAGTTTTAATTTCTGTACTTGGTCTGGGTGTTTGTGTTTCTGTTTTTGTGTGTGGCCATGGTACCCATGACACAGGGAATCCTAGTGTGGGGCTATGAGTGTGTAGCGTTATTTATTTATTTTATTTATATTCAAGGCGGGGTTAAATCTTAGTACTCAAGATAAATCGCAGTGGAAGGATATAGAATGTTACAATTACAGTAACTACTCCGAAAGAAGTGAATTAGTAAACGTAAATTTGTTGTTAAGATCAGAAACATATCATTTTAATTAAAGAAGTTGTAACGCCTTCGTAACTTTTACTCACATAATATATTGTGTACTCTATTTTTCTAGTAATAGCAAATAGCACAGGAAACAAAAAAGTCAGTAATAAATAAACTTTCACGCTATTATTATTTCGTGACATAATCATGATTATTTAGTAAACGACTACAGCTGTTAACTTAATGTTCACGATGTTTTTACACCATCATTGTTTATGATTAGGGGAATGTTGGCCCAGTTCCGATGGTTTTGCCAATATTAATCATAAGGACGCTAGAATTGGCAAAAACTGACGCTTTAATTAATCAGGAAATAGACAAGAATACAGAAATACTGACAAACAGACTTCGAATATAACAATAAGGCTGAAAATAAATGGTTTTGCTTTCATCAATGTAATTTAGGTTTCAAAATAGACAAACACTAAAAATTACGAATTGCTTGTAACAAAGTTTCGTATTTATTACAGATCGTGAAGTTTCCTTCAGTATTTAAGAACTAATTAAATTGAAAAGCAGATGTTGATCCACTGATATTTTGACATTATACAGCAATTATAATAAAATAAAATAAATATTTGTGATGTTTTTGCACCGATTTAATTAGAACAAAAACGTGGAAAGTTTACCCAGTGCTAATATTATCGTATCTAATCGAGCACCGTTGCTCCAGACCAGACAATGGATGGGCGGGCGCGCAATTATGACCCAAGCCCACTGTTGGGACAGTAAACACAATCAATTACTACCGTACCTAACCAACACAATGTTAATCAAAGGATTACTCACCGGAATTCTTGAATCGAAGCCACCTCTCCTATATACAGTCACAGGATCCTGGACGTTCTTCCAGACTGCAGTCTGCCGCTTCAAGGTTCCGCTTGTAGTCTTGATGGGTTTTAGATTAGTACTTAAGAATATTGTCGAACATAACCAAAGAACGTTGGTCGACGTGAGTACCGTACGTATGCACCGTGCTCCAGCATACAAAAGACGACATCTTAATTTATCGAAATAAACATATAGCATCCCTATAGTATAGAGATGCTAGAGACTATGTGAAGAAAAATCTTGAGATTTGACTATGTCTTGAAACTGGGATTTGAAATAAAGCTTTTTAGTGTGTGGAGTCCAGAAGGTCCAAACATTATGATGTCTTTATTTATCTTTTTACTACTCATACTACTAAAGCTACTACTAAATTACAAAGTGACTTCTCCTCCAGAATACCTCAGTGCATGAAGTCAAAAGTTTTCGAGCAGTGTGTGTTGCCAGTGTTACCTACGGTGCTGAGACGTGGTCTTTTACAGTTAGCCTTTTCCATAAGCTCAAAGTCGCTCAGCGAGCGATGGAGAGAGCTATGCTTGGTATTTCTCCACTCGATAGAATCCGTGATGATGAAATCCGTAGACGAATGAAAGTTGCCGACATAGCTCTCAAAATTTTCAAGCTGAAGTGCCAATGGGCAGGCCATATAGTTAGGAGAACCGACAACCAATGGAGAAGAAAGGTTCTCGAATGGTGACCACGTCTCGGCAAAAGGAGTACAGGCCGCCCTCCAACCAAGTGGACTGATGACCTAAAGAAGACAGCGGAAAGCAGCTAGATTCAGAAGGAGCAGTACTTGGCGAAGTGGCGAAAGTTAGGGGGGCCTACGTCCAGCTGTGGACTACGAAGGGCTGGAAAGAAGAAGAAAGAATCACTACTCATATAAATATTGATACGTTATAATAGCCCAAAAAAATACAGCCCAAAAAAATGTCTAAAATCAGAAACAAAATAAACATTTCCATGTTTATACGTCACCATTCGATTCATTCAGAACCAAAAAAATAGGGAAGTTTGCCCAGAGCCGATTCTTACGACAATATTAATCAAACGACAGTATAATACGCAAAAACTAACGACTTAATTAATCAGGAAACAGACAAGGCGTTCTCCGTTGCGGATCAACAGATGTCTAGCCAAAAAATAGTACACAATAAATTATGTAGTTTGAAATTTAACTAATGTTGGTTGTCTTTGGGAATGACACAGGTTACAAAAGAGACAACTGTACAACGGATATTGAATGATGTATTTATGTAACAGATATCTATCGGGGATGTAACACCACTGCACACACTTCTGCCGTGAAGTAATTCTATCGTGTTTCGGTGAAAAGGTGCACCTGCCGGCCAGACTTACATAAGGCGACCAGCTCACGAGAAGCCATCATCAAATTGACTTTTCAATTTTAAATTCTTTAAAGAACTCACTCTTAAATTTAACTATAATTTAAATGTAAAAAAGTCATTTAACCAGAACAGATACACCTTTTTTGTATCGGGGAGGGGGGAGGGACCTTGCAATGGTACCTGACACCTTGGGAGAGAATATCGGGTTATGTGGGATTTCTACTGCACTAAAAACCCCTCGGTGGCCTGCCTCTGCGCTTGAGGACGACTCCGACATCTCCAGTGGAACGCACCGGTGTTCACCACGCGTGGCGCGCCAGAACAGGTCCACCCTCAGGAAAGCAGATGTGCTCTCCTGCACCTTCCGATGCTTACGGCAGCATGCGGCCAAGCACACACCGCCGTCCTTCCCGGAGCTGCTGGCTGGACGGATCAAGCTCCCACCCTAACCGCCCACAACCCCGTAAGTCTTTCAGTCGCCTCTTACGATCAGGCAGGGGATACCGTAGCTCTATTCTTAATCCCGAAGCTACTGGGACTTAAGACAGGGACACCTAGCGAGCGAAATGTACCTCGGAATAAAAACGAATTGTTTGCTGTTTCCAATAGTCTCGAGAGAAAGTGAACAATAAGATAGACTTGCGTATATGCGTCCCATGTAACTGTGTACTTTTATTTTAGAACTCTTGTGATTTTACACAGCAAGAAAATAATTTGAAGGAAAGTTTTATGCTATAATGTTACTGTACATTTGATTGGTTTTTCAGATTGGACATGGTTCAGTTGTCAACGAGAATAGAAGTTTAGGCAGAGGCATTGAGATCACACTGTTCATGTGGCTTGATGTTGTTTGGTCTTTAAAGTCGCATAAGTTTCAAAAGAGATAGCAGAATTAAACATACTTATTGTTTGTTATGTAACTATGTATTTTAGATCTCCTACTATTCATTAAACTTTTAAGAAGTTATATTGTGTTTGATAAACAGATGTTCATCTGGAATGAAGTTCCTGACCTTTTAAATACTAAAATGAATTTAGAAACCATTTATGAACCACAAAGGTCATTACTAACTTTAAAGTTAACTTACTTAGTATATTGAGTTTTCATGTTCCTTTACTTAGAACTTAGAGCAAATAAATATAAAGTTTGTTATAAATAATAATAGCATTCGTATTTGTTTGTGTTAAGCTAGATAGATGTTTATAGATGCCTGCCATAATTATAATAATCATTAAATAACTTAAGGATTTTAAGAAAGAGAACCGGAAAAACAATGTTTATGTAAAATATCGCACTATTATGTGGTTCTTCTAATCATAAAAGTTACAGAAGTTACCAAAAGATTAAACGACCGCCTAATTTGTTGATGTGTTCTAATTGATTTGGTAAAAAATATAACCGCACAGAAACATTACTTGTCTGTAATAAAAATGATGAACTTTTTATTAGCAAGCTATTAATGAATCCATATACTCGTAATCACTCAGGAATCCAACTGTAGGAGAACTACGACAGAGATGATTATATCGTATAGAAAATACAATTATAAAAACGAAGAAGGTATTTAAAAACGTTAATATATTTAAGCCCATTCCTCTGAACTGATTGTACAAGAACTAGTTTTCAGGGTAAGTTAAATCAGAATGACAAGTTTACTATCTCTTATATACCACTGTTTGGCCAGTATCCAAAGACGAATGCCAAGGCTAAGTGCGGGGAAAATTAAACAAAGTCTACGTGAAATTTTGAAAAATCGAAGAGCAGACAGTAAACTTCCAATATATAAAGCTAGATAAAGATAATAACAATAAAGTTAATAACAATTAATAATAATAAGCAAATAACAATTGAATTTGAAGTAAAATGGAAGTTTATACTTTGCGTAGTAAAATATTTAATGGTAAATTTCACAGAACAGGGTCTTTTGATTGTTTCATGGATTATTTTCCGAAACATAATTTAATGTGTTTAAGGCGTTTATACTTTGCGTAGTAAAATATTTAATGGTAAATTTCACAGAACAGGGTCTTTTGATTGTTTCATGGATTATTTTCCGAAACATAATTTAATGTGTTTAAGGCAAACCCTTATGCAATTTTTAACACGCTTATATTTATTAGCTTGATCTGTATGTATGTAACGGAATCTTTTAACGAAATTTTCACCTACTTCTAAGCGTCTGATTAACTTGAAAATTAGCACAGGGGTCAAGGGTCGATGACAATGCAATTACATATATGAAAAAAATCCAACTAACAAATTAAAATTAATAATGTAGTTTAAAAAAACTAAAAAACAAGCTTTTTTTAAAATACGAACTAAAAAGTAAAAAATAAAAAGAAAGTGTATTTTACTGGAAAAAAGTGTGGGGTGCTTTTTAGATACTATTGACACCATGCACCCCACGCTTTTTACAATAAAATACATTTTCTTCATATTTTTTACTTTTTAGTAAGTTAGTTCGTATTTCAACAAAAGCGTGTTTTTTAGTTTTTTTAAACTACATTATTTATTATTTTCTCTTAAATTATTTAAGATAGAATAAAAATTGCCAATACAAATTTGCATAAGTATGTTTCAACATATTTTGTTTGTTCATTGCTGCATGGATACTTATAGGTCTTCAATCAACTAATAATATAATAAAATAATAAAAGCCTTTATTCACTGATCATACTAAATTCTTAACTTATACATATCTAAATTTTTTTCAAAAACAATATTTTTTTCATTAATACATTTTCAACAACCAGTTTGTTGATCAGGTTGTCCTTCGATATAGGACTCCCTAAGTTTTTTCCACTTACCTCTGTCCCGAGATATCTTTCCCCATGCTTTTTGTAAATCATCCTCCCGTCTTTTGATTCGACGCCCTTTTTATCTTTTTTGTTATTACATCTTTCATCCATTTTTCTTTCCTCATTATGTGGCCAGTCCAGTTCCATTAAAGTTTTCTTATTTTTTGTATACATCGTTCACCTTTGTTCTCTTTCTTATTTTAGAAGTTGTCCATCGGTCCCTTAGACTTAAGTTTAATGCTTCGTTCCATGAAGGGTTGCCATCCGTCCGGGTTTCCCCGGATTTGTCCTAGTTTAGAGGGCGTCCGGGGAGCGTCCGGATCGTACTTCATTGGTAGTCCGGGTTTAAAAAGAACGAGGTCTTGGGCCGCCCGCGACACACGCACTGTGCCCGCACGCCGCGGTCAGCCAACGAACCGACTCGCTAAATTCACCGTACCCCCGCTGTTGACATGTCCGGGTTTTGGGCTCTAAAATCCGGGGCTTTAACGCGTTTTGTTCTGGTATGACATATTTTAGAGATGGCAACCCTAGTTCCATGTTGCGTTGACAAACTGTAAGTTTGTGGTTATTTTTGTTCGTAGCAGGCCACGTTTGACACCCATAAGTAAGACACGGGAAACTTTAATTATGATTTTTTTGTCTTCATATTTGTCCCTGCAAGTTTATTATTATTGAGTTTTGCACTCAAAAGCGAACAGGAAAATCTTTAAATAAAATATATTAAATATCTCATATTGTTTAAATCTTCGAGTACAAATTGGAAAAAATAAAATTGTTTTAATATTCTATAAGTCTATTTCTGTCCGAAGAAGTATAAGTTTTCAGGGCAAGTTAAACCAGAATGACATGTTTACTACCACTTACAAACCACTGTTTGGCCGACATCCAAAGGCGAATGCCAAGGCTAAGTACGGGGAATTCAACGAACCCTTATGAAACATACTATCTACAGAATAAGTGCTTAGGTCATTATCACCTAATAGAACAAAATAGTAAACCACATTTTGTAGAGACATGACTAATTATTGGTTATATTATTGTTTATTAAACAAAAATTAAAAACGGCTCAAATGTTTGTTTCAATTTAATTCATTAATTTAATTTAATTTTTTAATTTTAATTTCATTTCATTAATTCATTTCCTACTTTTTTGTATGTTGTTTGTACGTTGTAGTGCCTAATTATAAATAATCAGACTACTCTAAAAAAAAGTGAGTGAATTATCTGTTGTTTTAGAATTGCTTTTTTTACAATTTATATGTCCATTTACGAAGCATAGATATTATATACCCAATTCAATAAAAAAAATATCCAAATAAGACCACTCTCAATTATATTATTATGTGTTATTATATATACAAATCGACTAGAAAATACGTTATTCTGTCCGATTCCCTTGCTTCCTTCAAGACTCGTCTATAGATACAATCACTATCAAGAAGCAGAATGAGGAACACGAAAAAATAGCAGCTTGAAATCCTAAATACCTATTGGAATCATAGGATACTTGCAACATAATATATATACATATGTATGTATGTATTTATATATGAATATATGTACAGTTATGTATGTAAGTATATGTATGTTTATCAATATAAATATTTATGTATGTCTATGTATATTTAAATTTTTATCTATGTGCACCTCACCCACCCGACTTTTCCTCTACCCTAAGGTACGCACCAGATTTGGCACAATAATTATGTATCAAAGCGAGGCGCAATGCCCTCTCCACTGACGGGTGAGTCAGTACCTTTGATGCTTTAAGGCTCCTACAGACATGACATATTCTTTAACACTAGATGTGTTGGTATAAAATCAATAAATCAACTTTTTGCATCTAGTGTGTAAAGTAGCTCCTAGGGTAAGTGGAACCAGAACTACTTTATTAACACTTACAAACCAATGTTTGGAGTGCATCCAAAGACGTATGCTAAGCCTAAGTGCGGGGAAGATTCAACGAAGTCTTCGTGAATGTAAGCATCTTCAAAGTGGTAGTTCAAACTGATATTAGCATACTGTGAGAAAATGTCACGAACATTGGAACCTGCAATCTAGAATCCTATCTACGCTTACGACATCGCTGTAATCTGAAGCAAAATGAAATCTTCTTAAAAGGACGCTCGCTAGTGGGAGTAAACGTAAACCATTTGCGCTACATTCAAAATATTTTTAATGGAATGTTAAAATCAAAAAATGTTTTCGATAAGAATTGAGAAAATAAATTAAAAAAGTTATTCCATGAAGTCAAAAAATATACTTTGATTTAATAATCGAGTGATCATTGCGAAGTTAATTATAATATTAATACCAATTTTTGATATTTTATTGAAGTGAAAACTTCTTTAGCGGCGTTGAGCACTTTTGTGGGATGGGTAAAAACTGAAACTCGCGTCAGGTCACGTACCAAGCAGCAAATGGACGTGCTATAATGGTCGAGAGCACGTTCTGGTTTTCGCTTTAAGTTCTATAAAAGTTCTAAAAACAGTGGAGTAAAAGCGCTGTAAACGTTTACTCGACGCGAAAAAGGCGCAAATTATTCAGACTAAAGTCCTATTAGACTGGAATAAGCGCTGAGTAAGCAGCAAAAACATGCTGTTAGAGTAGAGTAAAAGTGGTAGAAAACACTAAGAGTGTTTTAAGAGAAACCAAAATGCGTATGTAGGATATTTAGTTCAATAAACGCAGTCGAATTGCTATTATACCGATAAAGTGTGCTATAATAGCAGCTGAATAGCTTTTTTTCGCCATTTTAGTTCTATAACAGCGGATAGAATGCTTTTACTCGACTAATAGGTGCTGTAAACGATCTTAGAGAGGCTTTTATACCACTAACTTAATGAAAATTTTCAAGTCAACGAGTGCGAAAGTGCTTTGTGTGTTTGCAATACAATATTTGTAAAGTAAACTACAGTTATTGAGCAATCAATGTGTTTATTATTACTGTTCGTGTAGCTACTCCAAAACATCATGCGCAACAAGCTTTATTGATAAACCCAATGGCATTTTTACATAAACATTCATGCGCTGCCTATTTTCTTAAGTTTGACGACTAATATATTAAATTAAATATATTTAAAATAATTATTTTTAATGCTAATGTCCATATTGATAATCTAGTTGCAGTTACAGCTAACTTATTCCATTAAAAGTCGACTATGAGTGCTGGTCACCACATTTATAGCACAAGGTGTCGCCATGATAACATGATTTAGGGTTCTCTTGGTACGAGACCAAAAAACCCAATTTAATTATGATTATTTTTCTTTACAGGAACATCTTATATCATAAAACAATGCCAGATTTCTTGGGTGTTGATACCTTTCTTAACAAAGATAGGAAAAGATAGGAAAAGGAATAAGCTGTACCTTTGTACAATATTTTTACAATTTTATTGTCACCATTTGTTAATTTAAGTGCTTGTGTACATTATAATTAAATAAATAAATAAAATAAATAAAAGATGATTTAAAACAACTTGACCAATTGAGATGGCCTTGGAAGGAAACGCATTTTATATTATCAGATAAATGTAACGGATGTGATATTGTTTTATTATTATTAATTATTGTGTTACTTGAGTCTACGGAACCACTTAAAATACTCTGACTCGCGCTTGGAAAGTCTTCAAGGTATCGATCGACGACAAAATGGAAAGAATTGTGCTGTTACTGTTTCCCAGAACTCTACAATACTACTTTAAGCTGAGTAAATATCGTATAAAAGCTCTTAATTACACTACAGCTCCTATACAAACGTTTTTAATTCTATTATACGAGTTAGTCTATAAGCGTGCAGTAACAGCAGCAATGTTGCCATAAGCAATTCGATTGCGTTTATAGAGCTTTTATAGAAATATGAAATAGAGCTGAGTAACAGCTGTATAAAGGCACCCAATTCAGCGAATCAGCTATTCTACAGCTATTATACGACTGTTATAGATCAAACGATCGAATAACGAGTATTTTAGCCACTTTAATTCAGCATCTGCTAAAAGGTGGAGTAAAAGTGCTAAAACATAGTGCTGTAAACGTTTATTCGACGTCCTTAAAGCACACATTAGCAAATATTGCCAAATAGTCGAGATAAAAACCGATTGTTTTTTTTTGTTTAAATAATATATAAGTACAATTTTTTTTTGTCTCGGCAACAAAACAATTAATTGTGAGTCTATAGGTGGAAACTTGTAATTGGCCTTAGATATTAATTAGAGATATAGCCTTAAGATTAACACAGCTGTGAGTTTCCCATAAAGTTTGTAAATAAATAAATAACCGCTATTACACGATAAATGGGTGTTTTAAGAACGGTTACTCAGCTCTTATACGATTAAAGGCTGAGTAATCTAATTACTATTCGACTATTTTGCTGCTTAACAATGCGAAAACATTGCTTATCGATTTGCCTCCGAAATTCTATCAGAAATGTTGTGGTAAGTTATCTGTTTTTTTTACCTGGGTTTTACTTTAAACTGACTATACGCATAGTAGGTAGTTCATGCGAGATCATTTACGTGTGCTGATCGAAAAACCGTAAGACGAAGGGGTGACAGTTGATGACGGCTCGACTGTCTATACTTGTAAAATTCGTTTATATTAAGTATTTAAAATTAAAATATGGTCATTGAACAAAGTGCATCTATTAATGAAAAAAGTGACGAAGAAATAGTGAAAGAAAATGAGTGAGTACTTTATAAAAATACTAGATAGAAATTAATAGGTACTGATAATTCAAGCAATTCGTGCGGAATTATTCCCTAACGATTCCAAGACATCAAAAATGCACAACATTAATGTTTTCACTTCCCGGAGTGCAACCCGTTTTTTTAAAAATGGTTACGACTGTATGGCTCAAAACGGAAAAAAATGGCTTCTAACGTCGCCTTAATATTTGTGCGTGCTCCATTCCCTGCGATATGACAGTATGCAACGCTTAGCGACTTTATTTTTGCAGTTATTTTTTATTTTTATAGTATCTTTGTAGCATTTGGATGTCTTGTCATCTCATAATTAGTATGCTAATATAGTGTTTATTGTCAAATAGTATTATTCTGGTAGTTAAAAGTAAAGAACTCGTATTCATGCGGCCGGTGCAAAAATCGTGGCGCCCATCTTTAACTAATAAAATTTATTACGTAGTCATCAGTAACCTTAAGGTGAAAAACACATCGAGATTGCATGCCTAAGGGATACCACAATGAACGACCGTGTGGCGCAATGGTTACCATGCCGGACTGCCGATCGGATGGTCCCGCCCGGGTTCGACTCCCGGCGAGGCAGAAATTGAAATGATGAGTTTTAATTTCTGTACTTGGTCTGGGTGTTCGTGTTTCTGTCTTTGTGTGTGTCCATGGTACCCACGACACAGGGAATCCTAGTGTGGGGCTATGAGTGTGTAGCGTTATTTAAAAAAAATTGTACGTGAAGTCGACCGTCCACTTATTTTAAACCGCTTGGAATCGAATTCAAGACCCATCGGTCAACAGTTCAGTATGGTAGACATTGCGCCACACGTTTTTTAGGAATATCATGACAAAGGCAACGGTTTTAAAAAAGATGTGCCGACGTTAAAAACTAAATCGTTATACGTGACATAATTCATCTCCAAGTTTTTCTGCCTTATGTGGCGTGACCCGTGTGGCGCAATGGTTACCATGCCGTCTGCCAATCGGAGGATACCGGGTCCGATTCCCTGCGAAACTAAAATTTGAACGATGAAGTTCTCGAAATTCTCAATATGGGTGTTTGTGTTTCTGTCTCTGTATGTGTCCATGGTACCCACGACACAGGGTATATCTACCCTACTGTGGAACTATGAGTGGGAAAGGTTATTTATTTATGATACCTAATGCGCGAATGACGGATATTTTAGTTTTAACTTCGTCTCATACTTCAATATCGCAATGATTCCTTTGGCATATATTTTAAAACGCTAAACTAAATTCAGTATAGCCTTTATATGATTTGAAAACAAAATCGCTAACTTTACTATTACCCAATAACAAACAAAGTCGTTGTACGTGGCACTTTTCTCTCATAGTTTTTCTGCCTTGCAAATACGTTCTGGTTCTACAAACTGTGAGTAAACTGCAAAACACTTCCACCTTAGCAGGGCTTAAGTGCGCTTCAGTGAGTTCTTTAGAAGCCAGAGAGCAGGCGAAATATTATGTGCATACGTAAGTAAATGTCATTTAAAATGTTCTTAATTTAAATATACCTAGTTTTACAAACATTTCACATTATTTGAAGACCTATACTAGAAAGGCAGGCGCTCCTTGTATTGTGCCTATACGGCGCAATGGGCACCATTTTTACTGTCGATCGAGGATTCCGACTTTGACACCATTGAGTCAGAAAATTTTGTTCGTTTATTCATTACTTATAAAAATACCTAATTTCGCTGACATTTCTTTCTCATTATTTGACAAGCTGTACAGCGCTATGGACCACCATTTCGGACTGCTGCTCGAGAGCCCCGATTTCAAGATTATTGGGACAGATTTTTCTAACAGAGTTCTGAAAATCTTTTCAGTTTGTCCTTTATCTTGGTTACTTAGGAAACCAGTCCTGTTAATAGGTTAATTTAATAAATTTTGGCTTCCTACGAGAGGTAGAGCAGGCTCGAGAACGATGGTTATTATTATTATTATCTGAGTTGGTGGGGAAGGGTACAACCCTAAGGCCACTGCGACCAGTAAATGATCTATTGTAGCCTAGCCCCGCGTTTATATGTGATTCCCAAGGCCACGGTTGTTAGGAACCGTACGATGCGCTTGGGATCTATAAGTTTGACATCTTCCGATGTGACTAGGCTGCCGCCCAGTATCCGACTTCTGCTATGTGTTAGTGCGACACAGTGGCAGAGGATGTGGGAAAATTTAACGATCTGAAAACAGAAACACTAACATTACAGGGAGTCACTATTCTATATACTTAATTTTGTAGTTTTTCTGCCTTCCAAAAACGTTCTTGTTCTACAAACTGTGAGTAAACTTCAAAAAACTTCCACCTTAGCAGGGCTTAAGTGCGCTTTAGTGAGTGTCTTAGAAGCAACGGTGCAGACGTAATATTATGTGCATACGTAAGTAAATGTCGTCTAAAATGTACTTATATTAAAGACTTTTCATAGATATTAGCTGACATTTTGTATTATTTTACGATTTGTACCGAAATGGTCACCATTTAGTGCTGATAAAATCCAGGGTCCAGACTTCGAAAAATTATTTTTTAAACGTTTCACACTCATAGCCCCATAGTAGGGTATATATACCCTGTGTCGTGGGTACCATGGACACATACAAAAACAGAAACACAAACACCCAAACCGAGAACAGAAATTTAAACTCATTCAAATTTCTGTTTCGCCGAAAATCGAACCCGGGACCATTCGATTGGCAGTCCAGCATGGTAACCATTCCGCCACACGGATCGTCAAATTCTAAAAAGTTTCTCTGTTTCTCCATTACTTATGAAACTATGTAGGTTCTTAGTAAATGTATTTAAACGACATTTACTAATTTACCTACTTAAACGACATTTACTAATTTACATGCGTCCATATTTAACAAACTTATCTTTTTTTACTTTGGTTCTTTCGTAGCTTTGTCTGTGCACTTTGTAATTGTTTATATCAATAAAAGTATTATTAATAATAAAAATCTTAAAATGTACATGTGTGAGGCGTTAATTAGCTCAAATTGGGTTTCATTTCTATTTAGAAATTTCAATGGATTTGCATGATCAGGATCACGGCTGAATTTTTTTATAGTTTCTCTTTCTTATATATTTCCGTAATTTAAGAACTTACGGAATCTATGACAGCACTGAAATATCAGCGCATCTCATCTACGTTACCAAACTTAACTTTCAGGATGTAAAGAGCAAACAGTCATTGTCAGTTTTTACCCACAGATATAGGTATAACAAGAAAAATACTGTCTTACAATACAATAAAGAAAACAATACCATACAAAGTACCCTGTGGTTGACGGCTTGTCGCCGCAGATTATGAAACAAAACATGGCGGTATCGGGCTTGGCGACTATCGCCGCTGGACTTAATCCAATACTCGTAAACCTTACAGATTCTGGAGCTGAGGGGAACTCGACCCAAACATTAAACTTTTGTAGCTGGCGCCAATGACCTTATAAAAATAAACTACGGATATTTTTAGATCGCGCTACAAAACATGCAAAGTTGCGTAAGTTTAATAATTGAAATGCAGTAGTCATTAGAATAACTAATGACTACAATTCTATTTGCATCCCATGGCTGCAACCCTTTTTTGCCTCCCACTGCTGGGCACGGGTCTCTCCCCATTATTGGGGAGGCCTGGAGCTTACTCCACCACGCTGCTCCAATGCGGGTTGGTGGAGCATCCCATATCTTAGCAAAATTTGCTTTCAATATTTGTGTAAGTCTGGAGCTTCCGCCATGCGGTCGCATGGTAGAAATATTGTTTAGTAACCAATCTGATGTAGGAAGTTTTGAAACCATCATAAGGCCTTTTAGAAAGTTTGGAACTTTACGAAAGTAAAAAAAAATTAGTTGACTCCGAAGTACGGCCGACTACGCCCGTTTCGCTTAGCTGCGTAGATTGCTTACATTCTACGCTAGCCGGGCCCTGTGCGCTTCTGTGTGTATCAATCTACAGATAATGAAACATAAAATAAGTACTGTTTAACAATACAAAAAAACGGCAAATTGTTTGTAAAGTAGGTTTACAATCGAGATGTTTACGTGATAACGTCCGCACGAGAAAATCTCCATTCGTTTGTATGCCGCTAGAGTGAGAGAGACGGAAGATCGGTCCACTCACTCGAACGCTATGCCAGCCTCCGCTCGTGAGGATTCCGCGTGACAAGTTTCACGGAATGACTGGCAGCGCTCGAGATGAGACGGGAGATCGGTCCGTCTCTCTCTCGTTATACCTGCGATCGCGCTCGTGAGGTTTTGGTGTGACACAAGTTTCTGAACATGTCACCCGACTAAAACGATTTTAAAGACGTTATCACGTCAAAAACAATAATAATAACGCTTCACACTCATACCCCCACAGTAGGGTAGATATACCCTGCATCGTGGGTACCATGGACACACACAAAGACAGAAACACAAACACCCAGACCGAGAACAGAAATTTAAAACTCAGTATTCAAATTTCTGTTTCGCCGGGCATCGAACCCGGGACCCTTCGATTGGTATTGGCATGGTAACCATTGCGCCACGCAGGTCGTCAAACAGAACAATACACAATAAAAAGTAGCCCTGTGGTTGACGGCTTGTCGCCGCAGATTATGAAACAAAACATGGCGGTATCGGGCTTGGCGACTATCGCCGCTGGACTTAATCCAATACCCGTAAACCTTAAAGATTCTGGAGCTGAGGGGAACTCGACACAAACATTAAACTTTTGTAGCTGGCGCCAATGACCTTATAAAAATACACGACATATATTTTAGATAGCTTTACAAGACATGTCATGTCTTGTAAAGTGGCTAAAATGAGACATCTTGATTAACCAATTATGGCTGCAATTCTTTTTGCGTCCTTCTGGTATGCACGGGTTTCTACCCATTATTGTTGAAGACTGGAGCCTCCACCGTGCTGCTCTATGCGGGTTGATGGAGATGCGGAATAGTGGCCGAGCCGCTGTCGGATATTTTTAAACCGCTCATAAGGCCTCCGACAAGGGTTAACGACTGCTATATATCTATTACAACCGGGACTGACGGCTTAGCTTGCCCTCCGAAGCACGTAATCATGCATAATTTTTAATCTACAAGTGGTCATCCATGTCACACCCGACCGCGCCCGTTTCGCTTAGCTGCGTAGATCTCTTACATTCTTCAGTAACCGCTGGGCCATCCTCGCTAACAACAATACAACTATAAGAAAAACAATACGTAAAAACGGCAAATTGTTTGTAAAGTAGGTTTACGATCGAGATGTTTACGTGATAACGTCCGCACGAGAAAATCTCCATTCGTTTGTATGCCGCTAGAGTGAGAGAGACGGAAGATCGGTCCACTCACTCGAACGCTATGCCAGCCTCCGCTCGTGAGGATTCCGCGTGACAAGTTTCACGGAATGACTGGCAGCGCTCGAGATGAGACGGGAGATCGGTCCGTCTCTCTCTCGTTATACCTGCGATCGCGCTCGTGAGGTTTTTGTGTGACACAAGTTTCTGAACATGTCACCCGACTAAAACGATTTTAAAGACGTTATCACGTAAAAAGTAGCCCTGTGTTGGACGGCTTGTCACCGCAGATTACAAGACAAAACATGTCGGCGTCATCGAGTTTGGCAACTATCGCCACTGCACTAAATCGTATTTCTAAGGAGAACTCGCCACAAACGTTTACACATAGTTGGTACCAATGACCTTATAAAAATAAACGATGGATATTTTTAGTACGCGCTCGAAACATGCATTTGCTAAAATGAGACTACTGCATTTTCAAAACCAATGATTCCATTACTATTGGCGTCGCTCTGCTGAGCCTGGGTCTTTCCTCATGTTTGGGGAGGTTTGGGGCTTCCACCATGTTCCTCCATGGTGAAAATATGGGTTAGTCGCCAAACAAAGGGCACAACTACTCCACTGTGAGGCTATGAGTGTGAAACTTAATCCATACTTAATATTATAAATTCGAAAGTAACTCTGTCTGTCTGCTACGCTTTCCCGCTTAAACCACTGAACCAATTTTAATGAAATTTGGTACACAAATAGAGTGGACCTTGAGAAAGGACATAGGATGGATTTTATCCTACGGGAACCTTTAAAACGGGTCCGGACACGGGAGAAGCCGCTGGCGGAAGGCTTGTTTAATATAATATCAACTGATGATATTAAAATTATATTGATAAGAAAAAAAATTCGTTCCGATGATATTCAAGTGGTATTCAACCTTTTTAACATGCTTTTATTAGCTTGACCTGTGTGTATGTATATATGTAACGGAATCTTTTATCTTCATTTTGACTTACTTCTAGGAGTCTGATGATTTCTGCGAAAACGCAGATAGCCATATTAAAAAAAAAAAAACTTGAACATTTGCACAGGTGTCAAGGGCCGATGACAATGGAAAAATATGAGAAATAAAATGCAACTAAAAAATTAAAAATAAATAATGTAGTTTAAAAAACTAAAAAAACACGCTTTTGTGAAAGTACGAACTAAAAAGTAAAAAATAAGAAAAACATGTATTTTACTGTAAAAAAACGTGGGTGTTGGTTTTTAAGATACTATTGACACCATGCACCCCACGCTTTTTTACAGAAAAATATTATATTATCTTCTTATTTATTACTTTTTAGTTCGTATTTTAACAAAAGCGTGTTTTTTAGTTTCTTAAACTACATTATTTTTTCCTTATTTATTTTCCTATTCGCTGAACCATCACAATTTTTCGAACTTCTAAACTAAAACAGAAGTTGTTCCTTACAACATACAACACGTCCTTACTCTACAAACTGTATGCAAACTTTGAACACTCAAGTGCTTTATACGGCTTGAGTGCACTCTAGTGCCTTCAAAGCTAGGACGTTAAATTAATACAACATTATCCAAACTTAATTAGTGTAATTGTGCTTTCATAAATTTTTTCATTTACTAAGAAGCATAAAAGTTTACAGTCTTTATTTTTAATACATACAAGCATACAGCTATTACTACAAAAAATATGATTGTCTACTTCGAGACGATGGAAACAAGGATACGCATATTTTTTTCTCTTTCCCACTCATTGATTGTCACATCTTTTTATTCACTTTATCATTTGTGGCGTACGGGGAAGCTTTTTTTAACGACTTCCGAACGTAACGTGACATCCGACTAAATTCAGATAAGAGTATTTGACTGCAATCGTTTTTGCATCCCACTGTTGGACACGGAATTCTTCCTATTATTGGGAAGGCCTGAAGCTTACTCCACCACGCTGCTCCAATGCAGATTGGTGGGAATGCGGATAAGTGTCAACCCGCTGTCAGATGTTTTCAAACCACCAATAAGGCCTCCGACAAGTTGAATGACTGCTATTTATTGATAACAGAACGTGCAGAGAAATTTTTTATTTTGTCACTAGCGCACAAACTACACATAAATTTCCAAACTTAAAAACTATAAAACTGAAGTTGTTCCTCACAACATACAACACATCCTTGCCCTACAAACTGTATGCAAACTCAGAACACTCAACTGCCTTATACGGCTTAAGTGCACTATAGTGCCTTCAAAGCTAGGACGTTAAATTAATACAACATTGTACAAACGTAAGTCAAAGTAATTTGGCATTCACTAAGCAGCATAAAAGTTTACAGTCTTTCTTTTTAATACATATATATATTACTGGAGGGAAATCCGGGTCGACAAGGACCAGATATTGATGGGTAAAGGGGGGACCTCCGGTTCGCTATGACCAAAAATGGTGGAATAAAGGGTGGAAAGGAGGGTGGTCCCCCACTGCGGGTGATGGAATTGTGGACTGTAAGTTGCGGTTTGAATTAAAGGTGGAAAACGAGAAGGATTGATAAAGGGAGCGCACTTACTTGGTGTATCCCAGGGGCTGGAGCAGATGGTATGCTCGTGTGCTGCTGAAGTCTTCATCAATCTTCTCTTGCCCGGGAACTGGTGTTGTCCTTCACTCTCACTATGCACTATTCAGTTAAATCACAAAACTATTGACAGCGGTGATGGCGGCGATGCGGCGAGTCTGATGACCACGTGTTAGGTGGCTTGCGGTGCGGTTGTCACGAGGACTTGCATGCGCGTCGGCGGCGCGGCGGACGAAGGCAGACTCAATTGATAGATCTTCCTGATCCATCTACGTTCGTTGAGGTGCGAACGAGGCCGATATAATACCATAGTGCGCTTGCGGGAAAGAGAGGGAGGATGAAGGGGAGGGAGGTGAAATGACTTAATTGGCGCGAACATCCCCCCGGCCTTGAGGTCTCCTCAAATAGCGAATTAAAAAAAAATAAACATAAATATATACAGCGGAGTTAATATCATGTAGAAAAAACTATATATGCGGTGAACAGAGGCGATGCGATGAATATAATTAGTAAATTAATAAAAATATTATAATAGCGGGATGAGAATTTATACTTAAACTATAACTTATAAAATATAAACTACATAGGCATATAGAAATATTATTGTGTTGGTAGAGGGCAAAGTCTAACAATGGGCCGCTGCAAAGTGGAGCTCTTAGTCTTCACTTGTGCAACGCGCACCACACCATCCCTACCAGGAAACAGTTCAGTGACGACGCCTAGCGGCCACTGAAGAGGCGGAGCGTTATCCATATCGATAAGAACAACGGTTCCTACAGAAATGGAATTAATAGAATGTTTATTCCACTTTTCTCTTGCTTGTAGTGTATGTAAGTATTCTGATCTGAAGCGCTTCCAGAATGACTGAACTATCGAATCAAGTAATGAAAAACGTGATAAAAGATTAATGCGTTCCTTACTAAGATCAGCGGCGGGTAAACATCCAAGTGGATTAACAGCGAGGAAATGCGCGGGCGTAAGTGCAGTAGGTTCCGCCGGATCGCTACTTAACACGTAAAGCGGTCGTGAATTTAATATGCGTTCGACCTGAGTGAGGACAGTAAGCAATTCCTCGTACGTGAGGATTTGCTTACCTATGACGCGAAATAAATGATACTTTACTATCTTTATATTTGACTCCCAAAGCCCACCAAAATGTGGAGCGTTTGGAGGGTTAAGTTTCCATGTGATGCGGTTATCAGAAAGGACCTGATTAAATACTTTATAATATTCGTCTGAACGTAAAAAGGAATGAAGTTCCTTCAAGTATGAACGCGAAGCAATAAAATTAGTAGCGTTATCACTATAGATAAACTTGCATGGACCTCTACGAGATATAAACCTCTTGAATGCGTCTAAGAAGCTGGCAGAACTTAGATCCGAGGCCAGCTCTAAATGAACTGCTTTAGTGACGAGACATATAAATAAGCATAAGTATGCTTTTTGACTGCGAACGCCGCGCTTACGTGTCAACGTGATGTTAAGAGGGCCAGCGTAGTCTACCCCCGTGTGAGTGAATGCGTTGCACTGCTCGAGTCGGCAAGCAGGCAGCGCGGACATCATCGGGTGCGCTGCTTTAGGTTTATGTCTAAAACAAACATTGCATTTATGGACGCGATAGCGTACTATGCGTCGTGCAGATAATATCCAATACTTCTCACGCAACGCGGCGAGTAAATATTGCGGCCCAGCGTGAAAGTTTTTATAGTGATAATAATCTATTAAAAGATCTATTATATGTCCACCTTTTGGTAATAATATTGGATGTTTTTGCGACTCTGGTAAAGACGAATATTGAAGACGTCCACCCACATGAAGCAGATCGTCTGCGATAAACGGAGTTAACTTGCGTAAGGCAGAAGAGCAAGGACGCCCCTTTTGAATTTTAGTCAAATCCTCCGCGAAAGCGTTAGATTGTACCACTTTAATAATAGTTTTCTCTGCGTATTCTAAGTCAGAAGCGGTTATAGTTTTATTACGCGGTAATTTTTTTATAAATTTTAGTACATAAGCTACGGATCTGAGATATTTATTCCATTTTGAAAATTTCAAACTAAGAGTGATAAATGGATGCTCCGGACTATTACTAACGGTACATGTTACAGTTTTTTGTTCCGGTAGATCGGTGGTAGATAGTGAAGATGATTGTATTGGCCACTCACTCCTCGGTGAGGACAACCAAGCGGGACCGTGTAGCCACAGATCACAATTTATTATTTGTGACGGCAATAAACCGCGAGAAATATAATCGGCGGGATTTTCAAAACCAGCCACGTGAAATAAATTATCAGGAGATAAAGAAGACTGTATTTGCGAAATGCGGTCAGCCACAAATGTGTTAAACCTGTGGGGTGAGGAGCGGGCCCAACAAAGGGCGACTTCAGAATCCGAAAATGCATAAATGTTACTAACAGGATGCCTAGCGGATAGCGTGTCATGTACGGTACGCAGTAAATTAGCGAGTAATACTAAGGCGCATAACTCGAGCCGAGCTAACGAAATAGTTTTTAGCGGAGATACTCTTGACTTAGAACAAATCAGCGTTACCACTGGTGAGTCATCATCATTAACGATGTGCGAATAAATCACGCAGCCATACGCCTTTTCACTGGCGTCGGCGAACGCGACTAGCGAGACTTGGGAATTTTTATTTATACCCATATGGCGAGGAAACCTTAATTTCGATATCAAAGGTAACTCTGAAATATATTGTTGCCATGCAGTGACAACGTGAGCGGGCGGAGCCTGGTCCCAGTCAAGTTTGAGAACCCATAAGGTTTTAATGAGAAGCTTAGAGAAAAGAATTACTGGACCCACGAGCCCCAGAACATCATACAAGCGAGCGGTTGCGGATAAAATAGAACGCTTGGTACAAGCGAGCGGCGGCGGCGAAACTAGAAAAGAAAAACAATCAGTTGCGGGGTGCCAACGAAGACCCAATACCTTAAAAATACTTTGGTCGTCGAATGAGACCTCGTCAAGCTGACGGTGCGTTGCGGGGATGTGCTGTAAAAGCTCTGAACTGTTACTAGTCCACTTAACCAATTCAAATCCTCCACGCTGAAACATTTGAATTAGTTCAGTGGCTACGTCAACGGCGCTGTTGACGCAGGGCGCGCAGGACGCGATATCGTCCATATAAATATCTCGTTCGACCACCGAAGCAGCCAGAGGATAGGACTCCTTCTCCTCGGAAGCCAACTGACGTAGTGTGCGTAGCGCAAGAAAAGGAGAAGAGCGTAAACCAAAAGTCACACGATTAAATTCGTATGTTTGTATGTCTTCCTCATTAGAAAAGCGATAAAGAATGCGTTGAAACGCGCGGTGCGATTTTTGTACTTCAATGCATAAATACATTTGCCTAACGTCGGCAAAAAAGGCGATGCGATAAACTCGTACGTTTATTAAAATATTAAAAATATCAGACTGTAAATTTTGCCCACTATGTAAAATATCATTTAATGAAATGTCATTATCTGACTTAGCGCTTGCGTCGAGTACTATTCGCAATTTAGTTGTACTTTTATCATTACGTATGACAGGGTGGTGCGGGAGATAAAAGCAAGGTTCCGTAGAATTATTTGAAGCAACCAATGATAAATAACCCTTGTTGATGTATTCTTGAATAACTTCATTGTAGCGGGAGCGAAGATCGGGACATTTATTAAAACGTCTCTCTAGGAGCGAGAAGCGTTTTTTAGCGGTTATAAAAGAATCACCTAACTTATCAGGCGTGTCCTTGAAGGGCAGGGCGACAACATATCGTCCGTTCAAATTACGACGAGTAGTGGAAGTATAAATATTCTCACATTCCTGTTCATCAGGACTCAAATAAGTTTTTTGCGGCAGCTCCTCTAACTTCCAAAATTTTTCGAGCAAATGCGTGAGCGACGTTTGACTATTATCAATACGAGTAGGATAAGAAACTAAAGAACGCGGCATGCATGTAGGAAAGTCGATATCTGCGTCTCCCATTATTATGTATCCTAATGACGTTTCTATGGCACTCGGCGATTGCGAATTAATTATTTTATCAGTTAACAAAATTTGTAAATAAGTGTTAACCCCTAATAAAACGTCAATGTCACCTGGTTTATGGAATTGATCGTCAGCCAAACGTAAATTATTTATATAATTAATTTTCGAAACGTCTATTAACGACTCGGGTAATTGTCCAGTTATAGCGGGAACAACTAGCGGTTCAATATGATAAAGTTTATTTTCATCAAAGCGGGAGCTAAACTGCAAAGAAGTAACACCTAAAATCTTCTGCGATATTCCACCGATTCCTTGCGCCTCTTTAACTGGTGTTTTATTTGAGATCGGTAGGTATAAACGTTTGCAACACTGTTTCGTGATGTAATCACATTGCGAGCCAGGGTCCACTAAACAACGCAACAAATATTGGTGTCCGTATTTAGTACAAACTTTAATCTTCGCAGTTCCCAATAATGTAGTGCGGTGCGGCGCATTACCACAATCGCGCGAAACGTTACATGACGTGGATGCATTTTTTTCTCCTGGACCTTGTTCTACCGAAGGCTGATCGACCTTATTCCTACTACTAACAAAATGAAGTAGCGTATGGTGCGAGCGGGAGCAATACCTACATCTACGCTGCGACTTACAAAATGGAGTGGCGTGTTTATTACTTAAACAATTAGTGCAACATTTATTTCGTTTTACAAAATTGTACCTGTCCTGTGCATTTATTTTTAAAAAATGCGGACAGACAAATAGGTGTTCGTGATCACCCGATTTACAGAAAATACATGACCGATTCGAATCTGTATTAATAAAAGTTTTGCTTATATTTTTAGCGGGAGCGGGAACAAAATTACCTTTAATTTTATGGTTGTTAGACGTATGCGAAGTATTTATTGTATGGCATAAAGCCCTATTCTGGTCATGTAAAAACTGAACCAAAGCGGAATATTTCGGTATGTTTACGTTGCGACATGACATTTCGAACGACTTTACGGTATCGTTATCTAATTTTCTAAGCGCGATATTTAGAAACAGAAAATCAGATATGTCATCAATATTAAGTTGCTTAAGAGCGTTAATAGAAGCATCAAATTTATCCATAAATATTTGATAACCAGCGGATGTGTTAGTGTTTACGTTCTTCAGTTCTAACAGCTGACTGACGTAGGTAGTCGCGAGCGCACGCTCGTCGTTATATCTACGTATGAGCGCGTTCCATATCACAGAATAGTTTTCCGCTGTAGGCATTAAGCCTGAGCAGACTGATAATGCCTTATCACTAAGTTTACTAACAAGATAATAAACGCGTTCAGCATCTGTTAATTGCTGATTATCATGAACTAATGTTTTAAATTGTTGGTAGAACATAGACCAGTGTCGTATGTCACCATTAAAAGAAAGTAATTCTATGGGCGGAAGCGACGGTATAATTTTTGGTGGCAAACTATTCTGTAATTTACTTGAAGATGAAGCGTTTAATTTTGACACTTGACTTTTAATACGACTATATAGATCATAAAAAGATTTCCACGATCCGAAATCTACTTGCGCGTTTGGATTTAATTTTAAATTTGTAACATTATAAGATTCTAACGTGTCCTTGAACTCGGTACGCAAGTATTCAAGGTCAGATGCCGTGTCAAGAAATGTGTCCTGTTCGTCTGACGAACTTGATGCACTTAAAGATAAATCATAAATTTGTTGTAAACGTTCGTAAATAGCATTTCGTTTTGCAATTAATATTTTCAAACTAATTTCGTCATTTGAAACCGTTTCAGATACAATTTTACCTTTAGTAGACATTTTGTCGTGAACAAGATAAATCAGTTAAAACAGTTAAGATTATAAAAATTATGTATGGCGTAATGAATGAATACGTAGGTAGTTACTAGCGAAACAACGATCGCCGGTCGCGTCGGCTCCGGCAACCACAAATATGGCGCTTCAATTAATGAAAAATAGAATGCGTACCTATGAGGTGTAATTTCGATTACAAATATAGGTAAATAATGGTGCGAATGGTGCGGTGCGTTGCAAAAATAATAATATACCTACGTGAGCGGTGCGTTATTAATATGCGGGATATAAAATAATCGTAGATATAATACTTATTTGCAAAAATAAATAGCGGATGGTGCGGTGTGTTTTGCAAAAAGAATAATATACCTACGTGAGCGGTGCGTTATTAATATGCGGGATATAAAATAATCGTAGATATAATACTTATTTGCAAAAATAAATAGCGGATGGTGCGGTGTGTTTTGCAAAAAGAATAATATACCTACGTGAGCGGTGCGTTATTAATATGCGGGATATAAAATAATCGTAGATATAATACTTATTTGCAAAAATAAATATGAATAGGCACTTATAATATATTACATGAAATACATAAATATGCGTATTTATGAGATTAAATAATTAACCCGGGTGAAGTTACTACTATTGATTCGAAATCAGGCTCGACTGGACCAAAAATTGTTGGCTCGAAGTCCGGCTCGACAAGGACCAGAAATTGGAGGGAAATCCGGGTCGACAAGGACCAGATATTGATGGGTAAAGGGGGGACCTCCGGTTCGCTATGACCAAAAATGGTGGAATAAAGGGTGGAAAGGAGGGTGGTCCCCCACTGCGGGTGATGCAATTGTGGACTGTAAGTTGCGGTTTGAATTAAAGGTGGAAAACGAGAAGGATTGATAAAGGGAGCGCACTTACTTGGTGTATCCCAGGGGCTGGAGCAGATGGTATGCTCGTGTGCTGCTGAAGTCTTCATCAATCTTCTCTTGCCCGGGAACTGGTGTTGTCCTTCACTCTCACTATGCACTATTCAGTTAAATCACAAAACTATTGACAGCGGTGATGGCGGCGATGCGGCGAGTCTGATGACCACGTGTTAGGTGGCTTGCGGTGCGGTTGTCACGAGGACTTGCATGCGCGTCGGCGGCGCGGCGGACGAAGGCAGACTCAATTGATAGATCTTCCTGATCCATCTACGTTCGTTGAGGTGCGAACGAGGCCGATATAATACCATAGTGCGCTTGCGGGAAAGAGAGGGAGGATGAAGGGGAGGGAGGTGAAATGACTTAATTGGCGCGAACAATTACTACAAAAAATATGATTGTCTTTATGATTTTTTTCTCTTTCCCACTCACTGATTGTCACATCTTTTTTTTTCACTTTATCATTTGTGGCGTACGGGGAAACTTTTTTTAACGACTTCCGAACGTAACGTGACATCCGATTAAATTCAGATAAGAGTATTTGACTGCAATCGTTTTTGCATCTCACTGTTGGACACGGGACTCTTCTTATTAATGGGGAGGCCTGAAGCTAACTCCACCACACTGCTCCAATGCAGATTGGTGAAAGTGCGGATAAGTGTCAAGCCGCTGTCGGATGTTTTCAAACCACCCATAAAGCCCCGTATCATCAGTTGAACGACTGCTATTTATCCAAAACAGAACGTGCAGAGAAAAATTTCATTTTTTCACTAGCGCACGTATACGCAAAGCTATACATAATTTTCCAAACTTCAAAACTATAAAACTGAAGTTGTTCCTCACAACATACAATACGTCCTTGACAAACTGTATGCAAACTTAGAACACTCAACTGCTTTATGCGGCTTGAGTGCACTCTAGTGCCTTCAAAGCTAGGACGTTAAATTAATACAACATTATCCAAACTTAATTCAGTGTAATTGTGCTTTCATAAAATTTTTACTAGCATAATTTATAATATCCTTTTATTAAGAAAAAGTTCGTAAAGTATGAAATATATTTTGTACATTATTGGGGGTCCCCCAAACCCCCTATTAGTTAGTAGCAATAATTGTAAAGTGTGCAATTTTGTTTCGTCCCACTGCTGAGCACGGGTCTCTCCCCATTATTGGATACGCCTGGAGTTTACTCCACCACAATGCCCAATGCGGGTTGGTGGATATGTTGCTGGGATGTGGATTAAAGGCCAACCCAAGGTGGGTTAATAAGGCCTTTAAGGTATGACGACTGCTATTTATCGATAACAACCAAAACCGATGGCTTAACATGGCCTACAAACTCTATGCAAACTCACAACACTCAACTGCCTTATACGAGTACGGCTTGAGTGCACTCAAGTGCCTTCAAAGCTAGGACGTTAAATTAATACAATATTAATACAAACGTACGTAATTCAACTAAGCACTTTTGTGTTTCACTGAAAAACTATGATGCCTTTAGATTTGTGCTTTAACATAGTAATTTAAATTCATATCTAGATGTGTAAACTATAAAAATATATTTTATAATCATATAAAAAATTAACATTAAACATTTCGTATTCATTGGGTGAAGAATATCATTGTACCACTAACGCCATAAATATGATAGAAAATAAAGCGAACAAAATGTTTCGTTACTAATGCCATCTGATAGAAATTTAAAGAATTGACATCAACACGGACAGGAAGTTCGATTTCACACTATGCTAGGTCTTTCTAAGTATTAACCCAGTAGAAAAATTATCGAAAACAACCGATAGCATAAGAATAAATAATACTACGTAGAACGGAAACTCCCGCTCAAAACGGGCTCAAGGTCACGATATTAGCCTACACTTTAATTTCGGCTAAACCGACTGCTGAAGACGGGCTGTCTCGGACGGGCGCGTCAATTACAATAACGGCGCCAAGTTAATGTGGTGTGTTTGGTTGTACGAACAATTCTAAAACAATGCCAAACTTAAGTTTTTTTAGTTTGGCCAAAGATGATGCAAGATAAGTAATATTTTTTAAATATTATTCCTTTTCCGTACCTAATTTATCAAAAGGATGTGACCAGTTCTTTTTGTGTAGCCAATTGTTTCACTTTCACTCAATTATAAAAAAAATGTTAGATAACTACAGCATTTTAACATGTCGCCAAAATATTTTTTAATAGCCCCCGCCATCGGTCATTGAAACTTTCTCGATTGTTTTGCCTCGCGATTGCGGCGCCGCGGCACTGGCGCACGCACGTTATACTTAATATGTAATTCCTTTATTTTAAACCTACACTACGTAAGTACTTACACCTATGTAGGTAAGTAATACTTACTTAAATGGCTTCATTTGGTATGGTACTCATAATAATTTATTATTCATGAGCAGGTATTTATAGTGTAGGTAAGTATTTATAATTCTCATACTTTGTAATACTAAACTAAAATAATGATTTTTAAGTAAATGAAAACTTATATTTTAGCTACCTATATTATCTATAAAAAAGCAGTATTAACAATTGCCAACCCTGTCAACACGCCTGGGCGACAGAGGGGCGTAACGAGGTGAAGGGGGAAGTAGGTATAAAAATAGCGGCGTTTTCCACCCGGTCAAAGGAGATTCCGTTCTATGTAATTATTATTTATTCTTATGCCGATAGCTTAACGTGACCTCCGTGCACGAAAACGTGCATGAAGCTTCCCACTCGGGCACTTATACGCTAAAGTACGTATAACTATTTTCCAAACTTATAAACTGAAGTAGTTCCTTACAAAATAAAACACGTCTTTACTCTATAAACTGCATGCAAACACAGAACATGGAGCAGCGATGGCCGAGTGGTAAAAAACCGCGGTCTTCGACGCGACCGATCCCAGGTTCAAATCCTCGGCGCGCACCTCTGACAAAGAAAGTAAAGTGCGAATTTATCGCTGCTCCACGGTGATGGAAAATATCGTGATATTTCATTGATTACGATGTTCTTCATCGCCGTGCATGCCTGAGAGGAATTCATAATTTCTCGAAAGCATGACGTCCACCAACCCGCACTTGGCCAGCGTGGTGGCGTGGTGGACTATGGCCGAAATCCCTCTAAATTGTGTGAGATGGAGACCTGTGCCCAGCAGTGTCCAACACAGAACATTCCACTGCTTACTGCATACGGCATTATTTTGCTTTCATAAGATTGTACGGTCAACTGCAGCTATAGATTTAACGACCCGAGGGAGGACCGGACCCAGACCCGGGACGAGGGTCCCAGGTTCGATTCCCGGTTGGGCAGAAATTTGAATGAAGAGTTTTAGTTTCTGTTCTCGGTCTAGGTGTTTGTGTTTCTGTGTGTGTCCATGGTACCCACGAACAGGGAATCCTAGTGTGCGGCTATGAGAGTGTAGCGTATTTGTTTTTTTAAAGATTCAAACTATGCTACGATAGTGTGGGCGGAAATCGCACCTTTTCTTAGACCAAAAAAACTTCCCAAATTAAAATTACCTCTTGTTATACATATAATTCTAACACCTCTGGTATTTGAGAAGTATCTGCACGTATGTTAGTATAATTCGTATAAGTATCCCACTGTAGTTAGAGTAAGGATATGTTTTTCACGGTTTGCAAAGCATAACTTCGATTTTTATAGTTAAAAAGTTGGAAAATAGTGATCGTTTGTTCAATGTATGGAGGAAATACCGCAACTGGTTTACCAAGTTTTTGTGTGGAACTTATAATACTAAATGCTTTCCGATCGCGACTCCATCCGCGTGGGGATAAAAAACTATTGTGGAGTCGATGCCCACTGACTGAGAACACACACCATTTAACAAAAAGCCCGACTCCAAAATAATTTTATGAGTCATTACCCACTAGCAAGAAAAAGTATCATAAGTGTAATCGGGCATGACGACTTTCTTGTTTTAGATTTGTTAAATTTCTAAATTACACATAAACGCAGTTGGGTTTTTTTTAGTTTTTTTATAACCATTTTTTATTTTGATATACCCTGTGTCACTTTCACAGTAAATACGAATCTAACGACACTTTTCAAGCTAAAATCCATCGAGCCGTTCAGGCCGCAGTATGCAGGCCGGGCCTGTAGCTTCGGGATTAAGAATAGAGCTACAGTATACCCTGCCTGATGGAAGAGGCGACTAAAAGGGGTCTTCCGGGGTTGTGGACGGTGTGAGTGGGAGCTCGATCTGTCCAACCAGCAGCCCCGGGAAAGGCGGCGGTGTGTGCGTGGACGCATGTCGCCGTAAGCATCGGAAGGTGCAGGAGAGCACATCTGCTCTCCCGAAGATGGGCCCGTTCTGGGGCGTCCGCTGGAGATCCCAGAGTCCTCCCTAAGAGGCAGCCACAGAGGGGGTTTTAGTGCGGTCCAATCCCACATAACCCGGCATCCCCTCCCAAGATGCCAAAAACCAAAAAAAAAATTTAAAAAGGACATTTTGTATAGTAGTCGATGGATACTATTTTTATCATACTGAAATGCCATAACAATAGGTTTCTATGTTTTTTCAAAGAAATGCAAATTGCAGAAACCATAATTATAATCAGGAATAACTCAAAAATTAAGTAAAGAATAAAGTAAAGTCAAGAAAAATAAGAAGTAATAAATAATCTTTCATAAAATTTATTTGACATAAGTTCACTTCAGTTCATAATCAATCCGTTTCTTGAAAAAAAATCGAATTAATAATGAAAATTTGGCATTAAAAATCTTTTAAAGTTACCTAAATCTCGCATTATAATTCTTGACGCAAGTCAAATAAGTGGCTCAGTTAGTAGTTTATTACTGAAATGATCATTCATATTGTGCAATAAAACTTGTGTAATTACTGTATTTTAACTGCAAATGCTCCTATGTCTAATCAGCTAAATCACGGCCCCTTGAGTTTAATTTAAATACCGAAATAGATTCAAATCTAAGTATGGAACAGGCTTTTCAAGAAACAAATGGTTGGCGTAAATACAAATTATATTATGCTAACCCACATAAAGATCAAAAACAGAAATGCCATTTGAAAATTGAATGTAAAATAAACTTCATTTCAGTAATCGCTTTCACGATAACGTTTGATACGCCCGTGTGAACCGCTTTAACTTGATTTGTAAATTAATAAGGCGTTGTTCGATGGAAATGCGAAGCCAGATACGGTATGCTGAAGGATTTCTATTAGAATTGCTTATTATGTACTGGAACTTAATAATTAATTATTGTTATTAGAATCAAACTTAGCGATTGCAGATTTAGTTTACCGATTAGATTCATACCATGCAGGCCAAAGATAGTTTAGGAATACATAGTACTGAACTATCTAGGTTCGTAAATTGGGTCTAGGTATGATATGAAGCTCCGTTACCAGAATCGGAACTATCGGATATAAGAATTAACAATTTATTTGTAACCGTAACTTAAATAGACATAATAGTGATCAATCAAATATGGTTGTACCCACAGAACATATTAAAAGAGGTAGAATGGCAATAATGAGCTGTTCGTATGAAAACTGGTGTCGCCGATCCAGCTCCACCTTTCACCTCCACTACATCTTCAACTTCAATAAATGTGAAGTTTACGCACATATTCGCAATTTCAAATCTAGCCAATCTTAGCACCGCACAATCACGCGATTTCAAATGAACGAATCACACCCAAGCACGCACACAAGCACGCATATCGCAACGCGATCGCGTGTTTCTGTAGAGATACGAGCGTTTTCTCATATCCTTGGCGCATCTGCCCCGCCCACATTTCCATTCTAACCTCTTTTAATATATTCTGTGGTTGTACCACTTGTATCTTCTGTCGTTTCCTTAAAAAATATATCAGTAACTAAAATTATTGAGTAAGACGAAATAGACTTGTTCATAACAGTAAACACAACCTGTATAAGGCGCTTTTTCATATATGTTTGTTTATTATTATTACACCATAAAATGAAATGAAATGAAATGAAATGAAATGAAATGAAATGAAATGAAATGAAATATTCTTTATTCACTGTACGGTTCATTTACAAACTCTTAGTGAACGTTATTTTTTTGTTCTGTCTGCTCTGGGTGCGCTTAGGCAATGCTGAGCTGAAGAAAAGAGCAGACGGAGAAAAACTTCAGCCCTGTTTTAAAATATGAGGTATACAATAATAAGCTTGCATATTTTTCTTTTCCAAAGAACTATTACGGGAACGACCGCGACCCCGTATCTAATCTGAGTCTGAAGTCTTAACCACTCCTCTCTCACTCCTTATAAATTGTCGAAGTGATAGGTTCTAAAATCTTTACAGTAACTTACACTGACGAATCAATCAATCAATCGTCAAGATAATAATATTATATCACGCTTTCACGCAATATATTTTGTTTATCTAGTTACTTTAGAATATTTTGCACCCTTAGAATTATAGTGACCTATTCCAAAAATATCATTTTTTTAGAAACTTTAAACAAAGTTTTGTACACTTGCTTTGTTTGTAATAAATGGTGGTTATAAACTAAAGTTATAAACTCATGAAATTATTGTACTGCCGCCGATTCTTGATAACTGCTCAAAGTTTGAATTTAACATATGCAGCGGTGATAGTTCCATCATTAAAGTTAATTAAAGTTCTAGCACGTATATTAAAACAGTATAAGCTACAAATAAGTCGATTTTGGAATGGGTGATCGTTAGTGGTAAATATCATGCACGTTATCGCGGGAACGGTCGTGCCGTGGTCGGTTCTTGTTGTAAGATAGCAGACGATTAAGAGTTATGTATGTATGGGCGGTTTGAAAACATTCAATGACAGGTTGGCCACTAATCCGCATCTCCACCAACCTGCATTGGGGCAGTGTAGTGGAGTAAGCTGCCACCCAATGATAAGGATAGAACCGTGCTTATCAGTGGTACACAAAAAGCCAACCTATAATTTGTACTGTACATTTTAAAATCCATGTATAAAATTCCAAGAACAATCAGAACTATGTTTATTTTCGTATGCGGACTTTGTCAAAGTTTTATTCATGGCATGTTTTGATGTTCAGTGGCTTGTTTTGACAAAATGAGTTAACAAATTGGATCGCTCTAATCTTGTTGATGCAATCACAGTTTGCTTTTAGTATATTATTCCCCATTCGGTAACTACTGAGCTATTTTTGTTAGTACGGGAACTTGTGGACTAGATTTTTCATTTAATAGCTTTGCAAAGGAATATATGATAGAAAATGCAAGTATAACGACCTTAGTGATGATTTTTAGGGACCAATCAATGGCGTTTATCTATACATCTATACAAATAAATTAAATTGACGTGTCTGTTTGTAATATTAAAATAACCCTTACTACATATGAATGTATACACGGACATATACCAAAATAACATTTATTACAATTTTTGTCTGTCTGTCTCTCTGTCGGTCTGTCTGTCTGCCTGTCTGTCTGTCTGTTCCGACTTATCTCTGAAGTGCGCATGGCCCGGTGGTTAGCGTACAATGCAAACGATATATGCAACTAAGCCAAACGGGCGCGATCGGGTGTGAGATGGGTGACCGCTAGTGTCAAAAATTTCATGCGCGATTCCGTGATTGGGAGGGCACGTTAAGCCATCGGTCCCGGTTGTTGTCGATAAATAAAAGTCGTTAAACCTTGTCGGAGGCCTATGGGCAGTTTGAAAACATCCGACAGCGGGTTAGCCACTAACCAGCACCTCAACCACCCACATTGAAGCAGCGTGCGTACTCCAATAATGGGGAGAGACCCGTGCCCAGCAGTGGGACGCAAAAAGGGTTGCAGCCAATCTCTGAAACAGCTGGAGAGATTTTGGCTGGACTTTCACTGTCAGGTAGCTGATTACTGCTACTATTATTATATTGCTACTTTTATTATAGAAAAATTGTAAAACTAAATTCCACGTGGACAAAGTCGCGAGCGGTCGCTAGTTGTTTAAGAGTTTGATTCTTAAGCCATTAAATTATAACTTACTTTATTTTCTCTGCAACAAATAAATTTGACGACCCACGTGGCGTAATGGTTACATGCCGGACTGCCAATCGGAGGGTCCCGGGTTCGTTTCCCGCGCAAGGCAGAAATTGAAATGATGAGTTCAAAATTTCTGCTCTCGGTCTGGGTGTTTATGTGAAAGTGTATTTGCTTGTTTGTTGTCCTTCTTCCGTGGAAGGAAGGCGAAACAAGCCAATTTGAGACACCTCTTCCCCCAAATGTCTTAGTGACGGGGGGCACTTTAATTTCTTCGTGACCTCCCCCCCCCCCAAATTGAAGGCTGCGACCGCGCTTCTCGGAAAGTTTGTTACTTATACTTATATGCCTACCTCAAATCTTATTTATTTCGAGACACGAAAACCTAAACTTTACGCTTACAACGCCCAATTTATTTTCATAATATGGAAATGCCCCTTAAACTCGATAGATATTGAACAAAAGCAAAGAGTAATGTAATTTGAACACCGAGAAGCCTCTTCGATTAATCTTTGAAAGTTTTACAAGGAAAAGCGTCATACCCTTGGATTTTTCTACCCTGTTTATGTCCCACTGCTGAGATCAGGTCTTCCCTTCGAAGTGAGAGAGATGTAGGCCATAGTCCACGCGCCAGTCAAGTGCGGATTGGTGAACATCATAGCTTCGAGAAATTGTGAGTAGGTAACTTTCAAGCATGCACGGTGGTGTGAAACATGGTAATTAAATATCACAATGTTTACTCTCACCATGGCAGCGATCACAGAACATATTAAAAGAGGTTAGAATGGAAATGAGAGCGGGGCAAACGTGCCAAGGATATGAGCAACGCTCATATATCTATAGAAACACGCGATCGCGCTGCGATATACGTAATAGAGTTGTGGGCGGGGCAGACGCGCCAAGTGCTTTGGTATGATTCGTTTATTTGAAATGGCGTGATTGTGATGCGCTAAGGTTGGCTAGGTTTGAAATCCAAATATGTGCGTAAGCCTTATATTTATTTTAAGTACAGATGTAGTGGAGGTGAAAGATGGGGCTGGATCGGCGACACCGGTTTTCATACGAACGGCGTGTTATTGCCATTCTACCTCTTTTAATATGTTCTGTGGCAGCGATAAATACGCAGATAACCTCTGTCAGAGGTGCGCGCCGAGGTTTAAACTCAGTATCTCCGTGTCGGAGATCGTGGTTGTTGGCGTTCGGCCATCGCTACTCAGCCTTATTTTTTATTTTTATTTATTTCACAATTTTTGTACACAGATACATAGTAATGGACATTAACAGAAATAGGGTACATAGGTACTGCTTATTCCTATAGAAATTTCTTCCAGCAGACCTGTAACTGGAGAGCTGGATTTTAATGGTTGAGTGTGTGTACGCACTTATACATAATTCCATATCATATAATTATAAATATATATATATATATATATATATATATATATATATATAATATAAGTACATATAATACATACATATATACACATATATTTATATATAATTATAAAGAAAAATACAATAAATACAATAACATATATACCTAAAAAAATTAATTCAAATAAAACTAATAAATATGACGGTCTATGCTAAGGAAAGATAGTGGTCCTTGACACGACGCTTAAACAACGATAAAGTTTCGATTTGTCGGATATTAGGTGGTAGAGAATTCCACAATCTGACCAAGTGGACAGTGAAGGAGCGAGAGTAACAGTGTGTTCTAAAAGAGGGATAGTTAAGGAGAGATTTAAGTGGTGCACGGCAGGGGGTAATGGAAGATCGGGTGAAGGAAAATCGCTCACGCAGATAAGGCGGAGCAGTAAGATTGCGGAGGATATTAAAGAGCAAACATAGAATGCGAGTGTTTCGGCGAAAACGGATAGGGAGCCACTTGAGATCCTTGCGAAAATGGGAAATATGATCAAATTTACGAAGTCCGAAAATGAATCGAATACAGAGGTTTTGCAAGCGCTCAAGTTTGTTCAACAGCTCCTCAGTAGCATCCAGGTAGCAGGAGTCGGCGTAGTCAATAATGGGATGAATTAACGATTGAGCAAGCGAAATTTTAGTTTTTAAGGGTAAAAAGCCTTGGAGACATTTCAACGAATGAAGAGAGTGGTGAACCTTGCGACTGACTTCGTTTACATGCGGTTTCCAGGAAAGTTGTGTATCAATAATAATACCCAAATCCTTTACTGTATCAGTATAGGGTATTGGGACTCCATCTAGGCTAACTGATGAAATGCTGTAGTCAGCAATTTTATTGCGAGCATAACGGCTGCCAATGATGATGGCCTGTGATTTGGCCGCATTGATTAAGAGACCATATGACTTGGCCCAGTCGCCTATACGTCTCAAGTCATCATTGACAGTAGCTATAGCTGAATCAATCTGATCCAGTGTAAAATGGCGGTAGATTTGTAAATCGTCTGCGTAGAGATGGAAGTAACTTGAAATAACCGATGATATAGAATTAATAAACATCGAGAATAGGAGCGGAGAGAGTACGCCACCCTGAGGTACGCCTGCAATCAGGTTGCAAGAATGAGAAAGAGTTTCCTCGACACGAACCCTCTGCGAGCGACCTCGAAGATAGGAATCAAACCATGAGATTTACTGATCCTGAGACTTAGTTATTCTGCGTTACGTTTAACGCAAAATAACTCAATTATGCTAAAGAGTTTCTACTATACCTACTTAAGTACATAATTTTGTGGCCTATCAAAGGTTTCAAATATTCCTTTGTTATAGTTCTACAATAGATACTTTTGAAGTTATTGAAGAAATAATACGACAATTAGGTCATAGACTATTTGATCATCAAAACGCTTCTAAGGCTGATAAATATTGAACAAAAGCAAAGAGTAATCTAATTTAAACACCTAGAACGGCTCTTTGTTTAGTCCCTGAATATTTTACCAGTGTCTTTACAAAAGAAAGCATTGAATATTTGACTCGCGCTCTTTACTATAAATAAAGCTATTTATTCTGAGATACACTTGGGGATATTTTCTGGATACCATAGTATTAAAAAGCGTTTTGTAACGACTATAACTATATAATACATTAGCGCTGACTGTCTTTTATCCTTAATATTACCTTATTATACACAATTTTTGTGCCAAATCTGGTGCGGAGGGAAGAACGCACACATTTTAATTTTGTCACACATTCACAAATATTCTTTCATCGCTACTGACACATACTTTTCTAAATATGTCAATTTCAATTAACAACGTCATTTTCTATGCACCGACGACGCTGACACCGACACACACACACACACATTAGTTGTATACATATAACTAGAAGGCACATTGTGCATGCACGTTGGGACGAGGGGTTTGTCCGTAAAGGCCACTCCTCTGACGGGTATCATACCTGTCAGTACCCGTGATGCTCTAAGATCATAATAATTTCTCGAAGGTTTTCTGATGAAAAAACACAATATAGGCACGACCAACAAAATTTACTAAAGTTCAAATTAATATCGACAAGTCATAGAGACACGACAATATTTCCTTATTAATCTACTTCGACCTTCAAAAGCGTAGAGTCAAACCGCTCCATCTTGGCTGCAACCCTTTTTGCGTCCCACTGCTGGGCACGGGTCTCTACCCATTATTGGGGAGGCCTGGAGCTTACTCCACCACGCTGCTCCAATGCGGGTTGGTGGAGATGCGGGTTAGTGGCCAACCCACTGTCGGATGTTTCAAACCGCCCATAAGGCCTCCGACAAGATTTAACGACTGTTATCTATCGACAACAACCGGGACCGACGGCTTAACGTGCCCTCCGAAGCACGGAAGCTCCATCTTACCTGAAACAAAAATAAAATATTTGAATGAATAAGTACTTATTAAATTAAAAAAACGGCCAAGTGCGAGTCGGACTCATGCACGAAGGGTTCCGTACCATTATCTATAAAAAAAATCACGTTGATTGTATGGGAGCCCCCTTAAATATATATTTTATCTTTAAAATTTTCTAATGTCTAGCCATCACGGTTCATGAGATACAGCCTGATGACAGACAGACGAACTGACGGCGGAGGTACGGAACCCTAATAACATAGTAGGTAAAATATACATATAAAAACATGAACACAAACACCCAGAACGAGAATAGAAACTAAAACTCATCATTTCAATATCTGGTTGGCCGGCAAACGAACCCGGGACCCCTAATTGGCAGCCTGGAATGGTATAGCCGTTGCGCCACAAGGGTCATTGCTTAAGTCAACTATTTAATAAAAACAGACTCTAAAACAATTTTTCAATCTTTCTGTTTATGTTGGGAACTTGATGTTTAAAAAGTATTTAAAATAGCAATAATCTATGTTTGTTAAACAATAAATTCAACTATTACTAATCAAATTCTAAACCCAAAGCAATATCAAATTATGATTTGTAGCAATTGCCTTTAACACACATAATTATATGATGGATCGAATAGCTTCAATAGTTCAGTACTTAAGAGGAGCGACTAATAGATTTTGAAAACATGGTGTTTTAAAAAATACACAACAAACACAAAAACAAAAGAACATTTACAAAAATCATGTCATATATAGTCCAAATTTTAATTCTAGTTGCTCTAAAAGGAAATTATTTTTATTTACTAGCCTTCCGCCAGCGGTATCGCCCGCAAGGACCCGGTTTATAGGTTCCCGTAGGATAAAAACAATCCTCTGTCCTTTCCCAAGGTCCACTTTATCTGTGTTCAAAATTTCATTAAAATTGTTTTAGTGGTTCAGGTTCAGCGTAGCAGACAGATAGACAGACAGAGTTACTTTCGAATTTATAATTAAGTAGGGATTTAAATGGAGTAACAGACAGACATGCCAGACATATTCTTTTTAGTGGTCGCTGCAGTCCATGGCCAACGTATAGTTGGCTCTGGACTTCTGCCTAGGTTTTGCCTAAGGTTGAATACAGTTACTATGTTTCTCCGTGGGATGAAAAGTTCTCCGGGAAAGACGGCGATGTGTGCATGGCCGCATGCTGCCGTAATGATCGGAAGGTGCAGGAGAGCACATCTGCTCTCCCGAAGATGGGCCCGTTCAGGGGCGTCGCACGTGGAGGACACCGGTGCGTTCCATTGGAGATCCCGGAGTCCTCCCCAAGCGTAGAGGCAGGCCACCGAGGGGGTTTTTGTGCGGTACAAATCCCACATAATACGGAGGATCTCCAAGGTGCCGGGTATCTTTTGAAGGTTCCCCCCGCCCCGATACCAAAAAAATGCCATTTAAGACAACGGCCCATTTTAAAAATTTCTCTGAAAAAAAGAAAACAAACAGAGTAATATCGGATTTGCTTATAAAATATTCCTTTAGTGTCATAAACTATACATAAAGCAGACAAAAGGGGTTGAATGGGAAAAGGCAGCCCGTTTTCCTCTTAAGTATTATCATTTTTTCTCTTAAAAAATCTTTAGAGATTCACGAAATTTCATCTCTCATTTTAGACTTTTGCATTTATAATATTAGTCGGAATAATCCAGCTTGTAATGAGGTACAAAGACGGTAGCCCAACCCTCTTATTCAAGTAATTCATTACGCTAAAAGTTGATGCTAGTAAAGCACCAAAAAACGTTAACAAAAACTTGGTTAAACCTCTGAATTACATTTTCATACGCAAATTAAGCTTTTCAGATTTCGTTTATAATGATTAAGTGCCTACATGAGAATAGTAAATGGTCGCGTGCTATATAAACGACCGATTAGTGATAAGCGATAAGATATTTAATATCACTGTCCAACTTAAGATAATATTTTTTATTATATTATAGTGTCGCATGCCCGCCATGTTTGTGTAGATTGTTTATGTTGATAACAGTAGAACGTAAGTTTATACAAAGACATAATATGTCCACACACAAGTAGCGATAGTTGGATGGGTAACATACATAACATGGTATATGGGTTCCTAATTTAAGCCCGAGTAAGCACCTCTGAACCCGAGTCTGTAGCTCCGCAGTCAGCCTACGTAACCATTCGGCTATCGAAGGTTTTTAAGCTCCAGGCCTCCCTAATAGGGGGGAGAGACCCGTGCATAGCAGTGGGATGCAAAAAGGGTTGCAGCCAAGCACCTCTGAGAAAAAAAATATATTTAGGCCCTATTCCACCATACATTTGTAACTATTTGCTGATTTTCCCCCAGCATGGAGCAGCGATAAATACGCACTTGCAGGTTGCCGGGGTTTTGAACTCGGATGATATCTCTGGGTCGGACCGCGGTTTTATCGCTCAGCCATCGCTGCTCTAAAACTGCCAACTTATTCATTACTAATATCGCTTATCGCTTATAATCAAAAAAGTAAGTTAAAAGTGGAGTTTATTTCCCTTCATAAAGCACAACAATGTGTGCGCCATTTACGCCTCACCTCTGTGCAGTTTGTTAATTATAATGAGCGTGCACTCTTCAACGTTTAGTAAAGCGGCGGCAAAGAGAATGCGGAATGACGTGCGCCTTTCAGTTAACTAATTATAGCCGTTTAAAAGTCATCAGAAGTGTGCATGGCCCGGCGGTTAGCGTAGAACGCAAGCGATCTATGCGTCAAAGCCAAATGGGCGCGGTCGGGTGTGAGATGGGTGACCGCTAGTGGCAAAAAAATAATCATGCGCGTTTTCGTGCTTTGGAGGGCACGTTAAGCCGTCGGTCCCGGTTGTTGTCGTTAGATAACAGTCGTTAAACCTTGTCGGAGACCTTATGGGCGGTTTGAAAACATCTGAAACAGGGTTGGCCACTAACCCGCATCTCCACCAACCCGCATTGAAGCAGCGTGGTGGAGTAAGCTCCAGGCCTCCCCAATAATGGGGAGAGACCCGTGCCCAGCAGTGGGACGTAAAAATGGTTGCAGCCAACCAAAAGTCGTCACTAGATTTAGGCCACTAATATAATTTAATAAAATTTGACATAAAATGACTATTTGGCTTCTAATTCAGTACGCTTATAAACTACTATAATTATTTTGGTAAAACAGAAACTAGAAAACTAATGTAATCCTATTAATATATTCATAATTTGCCTTATAGAGTTGCAATATTATAAAAGTGACCGATTGGTTTATTCCTTTTTTTCAAAACACATTGTAATGTATTAACGACTGCGTGAAAAACAAAAAAGCCAAAAACAAGTGGATAAAAAAATATATTTTAATTTATACATATAATATTTTAATCATCATGATTGACAGCATTAATTAACGCAGTCGGTGGTATCTACCGTATATATTTTTATGTAGTAAAAAGCAGTTATTTAAATTACTAACAGACACTCCAATTTTATTTATTTGTACCTATAGATGTTAGACATAAACTAGTCTCATTTTATGAGAGACTAAAAATCATGGATGAGATCGTATGCAGTTGGGAAAGTCTTTTAAAAAAATATATTTTTGATACAAAAGGATATCGTGACAAACATATCATAATAACTTTTTCACACAAATACGCTACAATAAAGCAATACAGTTTTGATTTATTAGCAAATTTTGCATGTTCAAAGTATTTTTTCTCATTATAAACGTTATTTATTTTCCCTGTTACTTCCAGAAGAAACTGGAGCAATAAAATAAATCCTCACATATTTATCGCCTATCTCATAAACCACACAGCATTTACGAGGGAACCAATCCAAAAATGGCACATTTTAGTGCCAGAAACATTCAGCACCCATATGAGATTATGTAACTGTTCTATGAATAGTCTTAACTAAGATGTCTATGAACTATTTATTATTATTATTATTAACTAAGATATCTATTGTCGATTGGTGGGGGGAGGCAAATTTTTAGGTTCTTGGTCGGGGGGAGGGGAAATTTTTTTTTCAACTAAGGTATCGCGCGTAAATTTGCCTTCCACGTTACACGAAGACACGCACACAAAAATTAAAAAAAAATATACAAAAGAAACAGCAGGAGGTAGCATATCTAGCTTTTTGTTTAGGTTTCTTTTAGGGGCTTTTTTTTCGAGGGGCAGCTGCTCCCACCCCTGCCCCTTTCGTTACGCCCATGCCCATACATTTTATCAACCGAAAATTGTCGGTTATTTGAACTAAAAGTCGTCATTTGAAAATATAATCAATCATCAATCAATCAATCAAACACAAACACATCGAACTTTTTTTTTCCAACCTTTTTATGTCCCACTGGCACAGGTCTCCTACTCACAAGTGAGAGGGATTTAGGCCAAGTGCGGATTGGTGGACGTCATGCTTTCGAGAAATTATTAATTTCTCTCAGGCATGCACGGCGATGGAGAACATCGTAATTAATTAAATATCACGATATTTTCCATCACCGTGGAATATCGAACTTATTTTAATCTAACTGAATTCCCTTAACATTATGCCAGGACACCGTGACTACGGTTTCTCGTAATGATGTTGCCGCACAAAGTGTGTCCACGTTCGCGCAGCACTTTAGAACATTTTTGGACAAAAATATTTAAATAGAGCATTCAACGTTATTGAAAGGTCACGTCAACCTATTTAACGTTAAACCCGTAACTTTTCACATTTGCCCTTCGTTCCGTTTCTCGTTATTCAATTTTCAAAGTATAATATAAAGCGGTCAAAGTCAGCTCATAACTCAAGCGCCCCTCACAAAGAGTTCCCGGAACGGACTTAAGCGCGTGGCTTTTTTTGGCGCCTCGTAATCGCAGTTTCTGAGCACTTTACCTGAAGGTATATGGTTTATTACATAGCAAATTCTCGCTGTTTATGTATATTGCAAAATAATACAAAAGCAGTCGAAATTATTTCACAAATAGTTGTGATCTATACATACGAGTACAACAAACGTTATTAGCGCCTTTTTGTATTTGAACTCTTGAGAAAATTAACGATCCGTGTGGCGCAAGGATCGGATTTGCTTATCCCGGGTTCGATTCACGGAGAGGCAGAGATTGAAATGAATTTCAGTTTCTGTTCTCCGTCTAGGTGTTTGGATTCATGTCTCTGTGTGTATCCATGGTACCCACGACACAAGGTGTACCTACCTTACTGTGGGGCTAAGAGTGAAAAACGCTACTTATTTATTTATTTATTTATTTATTTACTTACCTATTTATTTATTGATTTATTTATTTATTAATTTATCTACCATTAATTCGATTGGGCCTAATAACGCTTTTCAGATAATTTGCCTACTGCAATTACTGAGCCCTTAGTGTGAGTTAGTAAATGCGCAAACGTTACTACTGCGTCAGAGTTAAAATTGAACAGATAGATCTTAACCTGAAAGGAATAAGGTCGATTATTAAATTTTTAACGCAAACGCGATAGTAACGTTTTCGCGTGTGCACAATTACACTAAGGCCTCTGATCAAAATAAAAAAACATTCCATAACGACAAACTTACGAAACTCAAAGCTTATTTATGTATGTAAGAAATAAAAGAAAACTCATAGTTTTGGAACTTATCCTGTTATTCAAATTAAATAGGAAATATCGTCTTTTCAAATCATTCAAGCGAGTCACAAAGCGAGTTTTCGGAACGGCCGCAAACGCTGAACTTTTTTGGCGCTTTAATAGCTTTTCCCAGCACATTTACCTGCAGCTTTGCTTTGAAAAGAGCAAGCAGTTTGGAGGCTTTGGAACTATGTTTACGGTAAAGGCATTTAACTAGTAATTGCCTGTTATATTTCTCAATTCTTTCTGGCATATATTCACACTAATAATGTGAATGTGTCTTTGTTAGTTTGTTTGTCTTTCTTTCACGTCGCTACGGTGCTACAGATCGACCTGATATTTGTACTGAGAGAGTTAGGGGGATGGAGTATTATAGACAACTTTTACCTAGGAAAAATAATAATATCTCATTCCATTGGGGGAAAAGTGTCACGCAGGCGCAATAACGGTCGGAAAGCTGGTACCTATATAAGTTATTGAAAATGTAGCTTATCATTGCTACACTACTATTCATGATAGTTACTATAAATATGTATTTGTAAATAAAAAGAAGTAAAATAGTTAAAATTAACGTAGATGCAGCAAGTACCAAAGCTGGAAACATTTTGGGAACTTAGAAAGAAGCGCGCATGACCTGGCGGCTAGCGTAGAACGCAAATGATCTATGCAACTAAGCGAAACAGGCGCGGTCGAGTGTGAGATGGGTGACCGCTCGTGGCAAAAAAAAAAACATGCGCGTTTCCGTGCTTCGGAGGGCACGTTAAGCACGTTCAATCCCGGTTGTTGTCTATAAATAACAGTCGTTAAAACTTGTCGGAGGCCTTATGGGCGGTTAGAAAATATCCGACAGCGGGTTGGCCACTAACCCGCATCTCCACCAACCCGCATTGGAGCAGCGTGGTGGGGTAAGCTCCAGGCCTCCCCAACAATGGTAAGAGACCCCTGCCCAGCAGTGGAACGCAAAAAGGTTGCAACCAAATTGACGATTACAATTATGATACACAATTTAACCAAAATTTTTAAAAGACATCTTATCACTGAATCCATAAAACGACCCATTAGGCGCAGTCATTACGCCACTGGCACATACCCATTCGATTCCAAGGAACCCTTACCCCTAGAGGATAAAGTAACTCTAGATGATGAAATTTGCTTTCTGGCCAAGGTATTTGTGTCCTTGAATTTTTGTGAGTCCATGGTACCCAAGACAGTATTCTATTGTGGAGCGATGATTGTGAAGTGTTATTTATTTATAACTAGCCTTCCGCCAGCGGCTTCGCCCACGTGGACCCGTTTTATAGGTTCCCGTAGGATAAAAACTATCGTAGGATAAACTATGTCCTTATGTCCTATGTCCTTTCCCAAGGTCCACTCTATCTGTGTTTCAAATTTCGTTAAAATCGGTTCAGTAGTTTAAGCGGGAAAGTGTAGCAGACAGACAGACAGAGTTACTTTCGAATTTATATATATAATATATATTAGTATAGTATAGATAGTATAGACTAGCTGTATCCTGCGAGCGTTGCTACGCTTCTTTGTCGTACCAACTCAGAAAGGCCACTCCTCTGACGGGTGTCATACCTGTCATACCTTATTGCTCTACGGCACTATGAGACCTCAAAGTATTGTTTATGAATACGGGTGTAACTAGTTTTTGCCGATTATTTTTGTATCAAATACTTATAGACTTCTATAAACTTTATTGTTGTTGATCTCTCCCGAAGCTTAATTACGTAGGTGGAGTCGACCGGCCGTCGGGGAAAGGGAATAATCAAGGCTATTGTTTGCCTCTAACGATCTGGAACGAGCGTCCTGTAACTGGTGTAAGATAGTGAGATTATTTATCAGAATAAAATAATGCTTCTCACTCATAATACATTATCAATAGGACAGTCTATGCCATAGGTGCCATTGGGACATACAAATATAAGGGCACAAACACCCAGACCACGTAATTACATATTGATTCATAATTAAAATCTACCCCACTTGAATTTTTTTTTTGTTGTCGGGGGGAAACCTTCAAAAGGTACCCGGCACCTAGGGAGAGGATACCGGGTTATGTGGGATTTGACCGCACTAAAACTCCTTCGGTGGCCTGCCTCTGCGCTTGGGGAGGACACCGGGATCTCCTAAGGAACGCACCGGTATTCTCCACGCGCGGAGCCCAGAATGGGCCCATCTTCGGAGGTTAGGTGTGCTCTCCTGCACCTTCCGATGTTTACGGCGGCATGCGGCATCACGCACACACCGCCGTCCTTCCCGGGGCTGCTGGCTGGACGGATCGAGCTCCGACTCCCCCGTCCGCAACCCCGGAAGTCCCCTTTTAGTCGCCTCTTACGATCAGGCAGGGGATACCGTAGCTCTATTCTTAATCCCGAAGCTATAGGGACTACTTGAATCGAACCTAGAAGCATTAGCACAGTACATCAGAGACGTGAGCACTGAGCCATACGGGTCGTTAAATAATACTCGTAATTTGTATTAGGACTGAAATTTGGTATGAAATGAAGTATGGCCAGTTGAAGGGAAAATCCAGAAACCATGGCTTTAAATAGTTAAACAAATTCTTGTTACAAATGGTTAGATCCAAACAACAGCCTTGATTAGGTACTCCGTTTTCCTGACAACCGTGTCGACTGCACCTGAGTTATTAAACTTTATGAGAAATCCGCAAATGAGGCTTATATTGACTCAGAGTAGAACCACAAGTAGAACGAAAGGTCGCAACGGGATTAAATGAAAGTGTCATTTAGACAGATTATTGTAGGGCTGTAGCAGCCGAACTAAAACCCATTAAATCTTCAATTTTTCATCCATATACTAACCTTATATGAAGATATACTTGGTAATATTGGTTATATTGCTTAGAATCAACGTCGGTAGTTGAATAAAAAATTGTTAATGTAGGGGAAAATGCCTATAAAAGCGAGGCCTTCTCTAAGGAGCGACCATTATCACCGTGGAAGTTATAGGGGCAGTAACTCTGCCCGTTTGCGTACTGAAATTCTTTCCTTGTGCTTACTTATAATTTAATTCTAGTTGTATACTGAAAAGTTAATACTGATGTGTTAATTAACCTTAAATCGTTATTTTTGGATTGTAAAAAGGCTTTGTGAATTAAATTGTGATTTAAATATTCCGCATATAAGGTTTTTATTCCTAAAACTATAAAATAACCTCATCTACTATAACATCATCAGGCCACATAGATATTTTCTACGACAAAATATTTGCCTATATATCTGAAGTGTCTTGGTTCTTAATATCATTGTTTTGTTCCTTAGTTAATTAACAATACTTTTGTATTGATTATTAAATGAAATATTATTTAGCTTAGTATAAGTGCCATAGAAACACGGTAACCATCTGTATATAATTATCTCTTGAAGAATATTTCTTTAGTTTTTTTAATATTGTACATGCCTGTAATTGGCTTGTTTACTAGTTTTAATTGAAAGAGATGTTACAATGTTTTGTAAGTTTTGCTTTTGGCATTTTTAATAAAAAATAAACGCTATATAAAATAGCTGATAGACAGACGAATGAATGAAGAAATAATATTGTAACTTTTCATTTCCTATTAAACAATTGTTTACTTTGAATGCTGCGAACTAAACCTAAGTATTTAGGCTTCGTGATAGATCCGAGAAATAAGAAGAGAATAAATTTCCGTTAGACAGAACGACTTAGGGCTGTTGCACCAAACTTAAGCACATTTGAAACTCTTTCAAAAGGTTTCAAAAGTAAGAAAAAAAGTAAGTAAAAACCAATGAAGTGTGCGTAATATTGAGAGAAAATAATTTAAAATCTATACGTTTACGCGTTCTTAATAAAAAGAGTGTTGATGGACAGACTCGCAGATTGATAAATTAATTCAATCAAATTATAAAATAATAAATAATATTATTATATAATTATTATTATAATAGGTGTTAATTTATCTATTTAAGTATGTATTTAGAATTATATAAGTATGTTTATCAGCTTTCTGATTGCCATAGTACAAGCTCTGCTTAGTTTGGAATCAGATAGTGTTGTGTGAATTGTCCAAAGATATTTATTTATTTATATGTATTTTGGTGTATTTTTTTTTGTTTTAAAATAAAGATAAAAAGTGTATTTAATTGTGATTTTTTCCTGGCTGCAACCCTTTTTAAGTCCCACTGCTGGGCACAGGTCTCTGCCCATTATTGGGGAGGCCTGGAGCTCCACCACGCTGCTCTAATGCGAGTTTTGGAGGTATTTTTCTAGATTATTAAAAACAATTATATACCTAAATTTCCATAGCCAAAGCACAATTTATAGCAATGTGATTATATGTCAATAATAATTATTTATTTAATTATTTAAAAAATTTACACTACATAAACATTACAGATAAATTATCCAACGTTAACATAGCGTTAACATAGCTTTTCAATATATTCACTTGCCGCTTTTGAAATATCATTATTAATAATATTATTTTGTAATCATTTTTGGTTTCACTGTTACATTTCCCCTATATCAGGTGTCTAAACCTTCATTAGTAAGAAACTCTGTTCAAAATATTTCATAGCGAAAAATATTTAAATTAGTGTCTCTGAATACTAGTCCGAAAATTCAAGCGCTAATTACATTTCCATTTCTGCGATGTCGAGACAGCCCTACTTTCAGCTATCTGCGAATTTTAAATGTTGATTTACGGCACACTTTTCTGACTTAGGGTCGGTTGTCCGTACATTTTAGCTATCGTTGTCACCGATGCTAACTTTTACTTTACCATAACTATAAACTCTTACTGAAGGTCAATTTGCGTGAGACGTTGCACAATACCTTTTATTATACCTTGTCAAATATCTCATTGGTATTGAATTGACCGATGATGCTGCCATGACAACTTCAATGACTTCTTCACCCCGATTTTCTCAGTGAGTTTTGTAAGAATGATATTTTTGTACTTGCAAATATGTGCTAAAATGTCTTACGGCACTTGCTAAATTGACAGTGTACGCAGATTTTTATCGGTCTTTTCTTTTTCTTCAGTCAATACTGTCAATGTTTCGAGACAGAAATTTTCTATGTTTACTTGATGTTGACCGATCAAATGCGATTTAGATTAAGTACCGTCAAGGTTAAATGGTAGTTATAATGAGGGTCAGGTTTTTTCGACAGTTATCTTAGTTACTTTTACCACGTGATATGAAACCCAGCCTTACCACGGTTAGCGTTATATTCACTTGCATTAGGTTTTAACTGGGTTTAGACTGCGATTTCAAAAGAAGAGTACTGAAAAGACTCTTTCGACAGTTTCGACCGATTTCGTCGTATTTTATAGGCCACTCCAAGTCTACCGAGATAGTCAGTTACGTTTATAAAGTGGTATTTGAGAAGCTATTTGAATAATTTTTAAAAGCATCGCTTAGTTTTTATGAACTCGGCATTTCAGTGCAGATATAATTAAAATAAAATTATTGAAAACACGCTTCCAAATTATGAGGCTGGAACCCTTTTTTGCGTCCCACTGCTGGGCATGGATTGTTTTCCCATTTTTGGGGACGCCTGGAACTGATTCCACCATGCTGCTCCTATGCAGATTGCTGGAGAGGCGGGTTGGTGGAGGGTTAGTGGTCAACCCGCTGTCGAATAGCTTCAAATCGCCCATAAGACCTTCATTACGGTTTAACGACTGATAGACAACAACCGGAGCCGACAGCTTGACGTGTTTTGCGATGCACAAGAACGCGCATAAAATTTTTACTCCTAGCGGTCATCCTCTTATAGTAGGGGAGCCAACGAGGCTAATTGTGGATTTACTCGAGCGTCATCAGGACCTTGTGCGTTTATAGGTTGGGTGGTAGGAAGATTAAAAGATTATATGACGTAACCGTTTAACCGGTGGGGAGAGCGCCTATAGGTTTTCAAAATTTTTATACGAAACGTATAGGTAAAATAACGACAAATATCGATCAATAGTAGGATAAACTAAATGCGTGGTAAGTCATATTTCAATAATTTAAATTGCATGATAATTCATATTTCAGTTATCAGATGATTTTAGTATGAATGTATACAAAACAGCGAATTAAAAAAAAGGCATTTTGGCAATCTCGGGAGAGTTTGATTTTTTATTATTTAAAAAGTCATAGTTCAATGGTAACGGGGTATACTAATCTGACCATTTTGACACCTGGAAGTAAGATAAAAAAATAAAAAAAATACTGTACCTATATAGAAGGTTTTATTAATCGTGGCAGTACTCAACAGGACGCAAGGGGTACCCCATATCTTAATCTGCCATGCTCGAGTAAATCCAAAAATCCCCTCTTGGGCTCCCCTACTATTACATCTTACACCCGACCGATTTGGCTTAGCTGCGTAGATCGATTGCGTTCTATGTAGGCCGTGCGCGCTTCAATTAACAATTACCCGTTTGACGGTCTGTGTAGCGCAATGGTTACCATGCCGGACTGCCGATTTATATTTATTTATTTATTTATTTGCGTGAAGCGCGAATGGCCTGGCGGCTAGCGTAGAACGCAAGTGATCTATGCAGCTGAGCCAAACGGGCGCGGTCGGGTGTGAGATGGGTGACCGCTAGTGGCAAAAAATTTCATGCGCGTTTCCGTGCTTCGGAGGGCACGTTAAGCCGTCGGTCCCGGTTGTTGTCGATAGATAACAGTCGTCAAACCTTGTCGGAGGCCTTATGGGCGGTTTGAAAACATCCGACAGCGGGTTGGCCACTAACCCGCATCTCCACCAACCCGCATTGGAGCAGCGTGGTGGAGTAAGCTCCAGGCTTCCCCAATAAGTGGGAGAGACCCGTGCTCAGCAGTGGGACGCAAAAAGGGTTGCAGCCATTTATTTATTTACAAAAAATACACTATATAAACATTACAGATAATGGTTTCCAAGACGTTTATATAGTTTTTCAAGAATGAAAATTATTATATTCCCAGCTAAGCAGAAATTTTAATGATGAGTTTAAAATTTCTGTTCGGTCTGGGTGTTTGTGTTTCTGTCTTTGTATGTGTTCATGGCACCCACGACACAGGGTATACATACCTCACTGTGGGGCTGTACACATGAATTCATATGAATGTTTTCGTTGGTTAAATTTTGACACATACACAAATATGATTGGTGTACCCAAAAGACGCATATGAAGCTATGAGCCGAACAAAATTGAAATGGAAAAAATAAAGGTATAATAAAAAGCTTCTCGACAACCGCGAGTGATTTCCAGTAATTGGTTCCATTATGGAGAATCGAAAAAATCGCGAACGATAAGGCCCGAATATACTGTAGATTAAAGCAATTATTGTCAGCAGTCAACTCAGCTGACGACCATTGCAGAATTTTTAAGCCTTTTCAAAATAAAAATAAAAAAATTACTTTGTTAATACTGTAGACTGGTACTTCTTAATGTCCTACCACGAGGTAAATAACGGTCTCAAATGCGAGTGGACATAACATGTCATTGAGAAATGTACTATAACTTACAGTTATGCATGATAATGGAAAATATCACAATGAAATACTTGTATACAATACTGTTCCTTATCGTGATTTTTTTTTAATTTTATTTTTTAATTTTATTTTTCATTTGGAAAACATACAGTGACATTAGGAAGAAATTACTTATAAACTAAATATCTAAAACACCATTTAACTGTTTTCTGTGATGCGATGAAAACGCACAAATTGGAGGGAGTGCGAGTTAGTGGACATGACAAGTCATTGAGAAATATACTATAACTTACAGTCATGCATGATGATGGAAAATATCGCAATGAAATATTTGTATACAATACTGTTCCTTACCGTGATGCGATAAATACGTACAAATTGGAGGAAGTGCGAGTTAGTGGACATGACATAACATTGAGAAATGTACCATAACTTACAGTCATGCATGATGATGGAAAATATCGTAATGAAATACTAGTATACAAAATTTTTCCTCACCGTGAAGCGATAAAAATACACAAATTGGAGGGGCCGGGATTTGGATTTCCGCGTTGGAGATCGGTGTCATATCACTTTGAAACTCAGGAAGTGACTCAAGTAGTTATACAAAAAATCCAAAACAACTACAAAACTTTTAAAAACCTTCACGTTAGTATCTATTTACCTTTTATAGAGTAATAGTATGCAAGCATGGAAGAGGCATTCTAATTCAGAAAATCAGATTACTTCCTCTTTGAAATCAGTTAAATAAATGAACTTTTTCAAGTAGAAAAGCCTTAATGAATTTTAAACAATTAATATTTTAATAACGAAGAGAATAGGATCTATTTAATAGAATTATGTGAAGGATTAACACATTCACCCTCACGTAAAACAACACACAATGTACTTCATCACTTATTTACTTCTCGCGATCAATTACACACACAGTACAAAACAATTACACCAGAATCTGTTATCCTACTATCAAAGCGAGAAATGAAATTGACTGAGCGAACGCAAATTCACTTCTTCGTTGAGAATAATGAGGTATTCCGTCGCGTCCGGAAAATTTGTCGTACAGTCGAAAGCTCTGTTCTTTGCCGTTATTAATGACGGTACGTCGTCCCGATTCGATCTAGATAATAAAAGAATATTGTAAATGACTCCTTTGAGGGCTCGCTATCAAAAAAAATGGACCCTCGCGGAACGATTTGTGTCCGTCCAATCCACGCACCAACTAAAATTGATACGGAAGTTTGCACGTTTGTGAAAATAGATGGTGTTTTTCGATTCACCAAAAGCGACGGAAATTTTCGTGGCGGTGACCTAATAAACGGTTGACTGAACTTATTTTATAATAGTTTATTTACTTGATATATATACGCCTTATTAGTAATACGACTGGAAGATGAATGAATCGTCCTTTACAATCTTTTATAGGATGATCTCCACCAACCCGCATTGGAGCAGTGTGGTGGAGTGAGCTCCAGGCCACCCAAGTGAAACCAGTGCCTAGCAGCAGGAAGCAAAAAAGAGTCGCAGCTGAGAGACGAGCAGTAGTAGCCTAGTAATCAAGACATCAGTCTCCGTTTCTTGAAAAAGAAAAAAAGAAAGTCCCCGGTTCAACTAATAATTCATGCGTAGTTATCACCTATTTACATTCGCGAACACACATAGTACAAAACAATTACAACAGAATCTGTTATCCTACTGTCAAAGCGAGAAATGAAATTGACTGAGCGAACGCAAATTCACGTCTTCATTAACAATAATGAAGTATGCCGTCGCGTCCGGAAAATTTGTCGTACAGTCGAAAGCTCTGTTCTTTGCTGTTATTAATGACGGTACGTCGTCCCGATTCGATCTAGATAATAAAAGAACATTGTAAATGACTCCTTTGAGGGCTCGCTATAAAAAAATGGACCCTCGCTGAACGATTTGTGTCCGTCCAATCCACGCACCAACTACAATTGAGCTAGCCAAGCAAAAGTTTGCACGTTTGTGAAAATTGATGGCGTTTTTCGATTCAGGGCGACAAAGCGACGGAAATTTTTGTTTACGGTGACCTAATAAACTGTTGGCTAAACTTATCTTGTAATTGTATATTTACTTAAAATATACGCCGTTGTGATGAAACTGGAAGACGCCTCAAATTGAAAGATGGTAAGGATTAAGAATAGACCACGCCTCGAAACAGCGTGGTGAAGAAAGCTCCAGGCCTCCATTATTATGAGGTTAAACCTGTGCCTAGCACTGCGACGCAAAAATAAGGGTTCTAACAAAAGGAAGCGCAACGATAGGTTAATATACCACGCATTATCTCCTTTTTAATGTCAGTTAAATAAATTTAACCATTTCGAGGTTTACGGGTCCAAATGAATTTTACCCCAATCAAAATTTGAGTAACGAATAGAAGAATCTTTTTTTAATCACATTATCAGAAGGATTATTAACTCTCACGATAAACAATACACGAAGTCCTTCATCACTTATTTACCTTTTGCGATCACGATGCACATAGTACAAAACAATTATATTACAATCTATTAACCTACTGTCAAAGCGAGAAATGGAATGGACCGAGCGAACGCAAATTCGTATATCTTCATTAAGAAGAATGATTTCCGCGTCCGGAAAATTTGTCGTCCAGTCGAAAGCTTTCTGTTCTTTGCCGTTATTAATGACGGTACGTCGTCCCGATTCACTCTAGATAATAAAAGAACATTGTAAATGATCCTTTGAGGGCTTGCTATAAAAAAAGGACCAAAACGATTTGAGTCCGTTCAATCCACGCACCAACTAAACTTGATACGGAAGTTAGTACGTTTGTGAAAATTGATGGCGTTTTTTCATTCATCAAAAGCGACGGGAATGTTCGTGACCGTGACCTAGCATGAATGAACTTTATCTTGTAATAGCTTTTTACTGAATGAGACTAGAAGACGCCTTAGTCGCCCCTAAAAAAAAACTTAAGTAATACATACATTAAGGCGGACTAATAAAAAAATACAATATGTAGATAGGTCAAGGCTGCAAATGAAGAGATATTTAAATAAAATACTCAAAAATGCTTTTGTACTAATATAATACAATTTTTATTCTAAAATTTTATCTGTATTTTATTAGGATCTTTAACGAACCGCAAAGTAGATCTTCGTGTAATGGTTCGTAAAAAGTTTTATATTCATTACACAGTAATTGAATATTAAGCAAAGAAAACAACTAACATTAATTTTGCTTTATTTTCTGCTACTTTTATACACAATAGGGATGTTGAAACTTTATTTATTAGTTTACGAAGCATTTTTAATAGAGGATTAGAACACATTTTTTAATAATTTAAAAATGTGCAAGAAACGATCTATTCAGATTAATCATAAACCAGAGATGACTATAAGTACCGGATCATGACGTCGCTTAACTATATCACATCACAAAATATTAGAAAAAGATTCGTTTTACCAGAAAGGAATAATCAATAATCTTTAAAAAAGTATAATTCTGCCTCTATACATATTAGTGAACGAGCAATGACGAGTATGTAGACTACATTGTTTTATGTTATCGCTTTCACTGATTTTAAGTTTAAATGGAAGCTCACATTTTGTCACATGTTTAATTGCAGTGTTACTCCACAGGATTATAGATACCTTACTCGTATGTGTGCGTATAGAATTGTAGCTGTGAAGTAAGTAGGTAGTGTTCTCCGAAACACCATAATAAATAATAAATAAATAATAAATATCTTTGGACAATTCACACAACACCATCTGATTCCAAACTAAGCAGAGCTTGTACTATAGTAATCAGAAAGCTGATAAACATACTTATATAATTCTAAATACATACTTAAATAGATAAATTAACACCCAGACATATAACAAATAGTCATGTTCATCACACTAATATTTGTCCTGGGTGGAAATCGAACCCATGACCTCACGCTTCGCAGTCGGCTCATCACCCACTACGCCACGGCGGCTGTCAAATTCTGCTGTCATCTAATTTCAATCTGTGGTGTCTTTTAGAGCAGTTTCAAACCATTGTATTTCTGAACGTGTTCGCGCGTCTTTTGTTCGTTTTTTGAAGCGCGTGAAGCCGTGAAACGTCAAGATTTAACAGTTTCTGGTACAAAAGGTAGCGTGGAAGCGCGTTTTCCGAAACGACCGTATACGCACGTAAAAATACGCTGGTGTGAAATCGCACTTAGTCTCTGAACTAAATATAAATAATAAAATTAATTGTTTGTATTCATGTATAGAATTATTTATCTATTTATTATTATCTACATATATTTGTGTGCACGCAAAATTTGTAATTTTTTTACAATTTCTATCCATTCCTGGTGCTCCTGGAAGAATTTTTTATAGAAATAAGCAGTACCCTGTATATATATTCTTCTTTTAATGTATTTTGTCTGCAAAATAAAATAAATTAAAATGAAATAAAAATGCATGTGGATACGACTTTAGGCATAACTCAAACCAGAGTTGAGTTATTTTATAGATGCAAATACGCTGCAGTGACCCAAGGCTTCCATTTATATAAAAAAACGAATTGCGATAAAGCCACGCAGACTCCACTTACAAAGTAATAGCTACTTAATATTTATCTCCCGTCTTCCATTCACTAATCAGAATATTCTAACCTAGTTTTCAGAAGAATAACCATCCCAACTTTTCAAACAACGATATTCCTTATCTCAGAATCCCGACAGGCTGATGACGCCAATAATAATAACTCAGTGGGGAAATGACAAATTAATATGGAAATAGTCTCGACCCAATTAACTTACTTTAGATGAGCGTGCTCTATCTGAGATCACTGCGTCAACAGAGCGACGACATTGTTATAATTTGATTACTTACTAGCCTTCTTATACTTCTACACAGGATTTGAGTTCGCTCTGAAGCCTTAAATTTACTGGTGATGTTATCGTGCAATTCAACATTATTTTTTTCAACCTATTTTATGTCCCACTGCTGGGCACAGGTCTCCTCTCACAAGTGAGGGGACTTAGGCCATAGTCCACTACGCTGGCCAAGTGCGGATTGGTGGACGTCATGCTTTTGAGAAATTATGAATTTCTCTCAGGCATGCACGGCGATGGAGAACATCATAATCAATTAAATATTACGATATTTTCCATCACCGTGGAGCAGCGATAAATGCGCATATTACAAATTTCTTTGTCAGAGGTGCGCGCCGAGGATTTGAACCCGAGATCGGTCGCGTCGAAGACCGCGGTTTTTCACCAATCGGCCATCGCTGCACGCATATACTGCAATTCAACATAATCTTTACTATTTATTTATTTATATTTTTTTGTTATTACCCAAAAACTAGGATAACAATGGGCGGACTTAATGCCTAATGACATTCTCTCCCAGTCAACCCATGGTGATGGTGAGAAATTGTTGGTAGGTTGTAACAGTTTGGTGGATTGATCTTTACTAATATTATAAATCCGAAGAGTTTGTTTGAAAGCACAACTAAGGAAGTAGGTACTGGCTCGAATTGAAAAATTCTTTTTTGTTTTAGACAGTCCATTCATAGAGGAAGGCTTCAAAACATCATGTTACTACTAATAGGAACGGATTATTACATCAAATACAAGACAAAGATTTTTTATTTGCACAAATGGGTTACAAATGAAATGAAATGAAAAACGTTTATTAATGACTGTTTACAAAAAAATTTGGTGTTTGCGTCTAACAATAGTATTTAAACAGTCTACCTTATTCAGGCATCGAATAATCACTAAATTAACCTACAGTTATTTATTTACTAAATTAATTACAATTATAACTTAATTTAAATTTTAAGTTTATTTTAAAGTTTTAAGAATCCGTTAAATTAAATTTTAACGGATCTTCGGCTTTAATGCCTAAATGCTATTAATACACATTTAGTACGCCATATTTACCTTCAATAGGTATGCAAATATTACAAGGATAAAAGAAACACCTTAATTATAACACAATTTATAAAAAAAAATATTTGTATAATTTTTTGATCTCATATTGCGCCTTTAAAAATATGTTTTATTTATTTATTTAAGTACGTATTTATTTAGTTGTTTGTTTACTTAATTATTTATTCATATTTATTTATATTTCAAGCGAAGCGCGCATGGCCTGGCGGCTAGCGTAGAACGCAAGCGATCTATGCAGCTGAGCCAAACGGGCGCGGTCGGGTGTGAGATGGGTGACCGCTAGTGGCAATAAATTTCATGCGCGTTTCCGTGCTTCGGAGGGCACGTAAAGCCGTCGGTCCCGGTTGTTGTCGATAGATAACAGTCGTCAAACCTTGTCGGAGGCCTTATGGGCGGTTTGAAAACATCCGACAGCGAGTTGGCCATTAACCCGCATCTCCACCAACCCGCATTGGAGCAGCGTGGTGGAGTAAGCTCCAGGCTTCCCTAATAAGTGGGAGAGACCCGTGCCCAGCAGTGGGACGCAAAAAGGGTTGCAGCCAGCCATTTATATTTCCCTGATTTATCTATCTAGCCACGCGGACAACGTCGCGGGCACCAGCATGTATTATTATTATATATATTATACCTGAAAACTACCAGGTATTTTCAATCCAAAAACATAAAAAGTACAGCCAAAAACAACATTCCAAACTTGTGGTTTTATTTAGCTGTCGAGAAAATACCTTTATGCCGGTTGTGCTTGCTTTACAAGTGAGTTTCAAAAACATTTTCAAAATTTAAATCATAAAGCTTTTAATATGGAAGTATTATTCTATTTTAAGTATTATTCTATTTTCTCGGAGTATTTATAATTCTGTACTTTCAAACTCTCATAGAAATCGTAGCCATTACGAACATGAAAAGTTATCAAAGACAAAGAAATGTCTATCATTTTTGCACACCAGTGACTTCGAATAAAATTAAATACGATTTTCACGTTTGTAAATTGTCATTTTTCTAGAATGTCAGTTACTGATATTTTTATTCAATTCGTAGACTTGAGCGCAGGATTTAGGGCATGTCAATTTTGGACAGATGTCAATTTTTGCGAATTTCGTTTGTGTAGCTATTTGTACAAGCCGACCAAACTAAGTCGACGAATGACACGTGTGATCTCGTCGGCAAAATACATTTAGGTACCGATAGCGAAAAACGATAGTATATACTTAATTAAATTGTGCTTGTATGCTATGAAAGACCGGAAGAAATAATATAAATCCTTTTTCGTCTTCCTATTGTGTATTTGTTCTTATTTCTTCAAATTAATTTTTTTGTTGCTATGAATGATCCACTAGACGATCGTGATACGTCCTTCCGAAGTGATGAAACAGGCCACCGAGGGAGCTTTAATGTCGTATAAATACCACGTACCTCGCTATCTTACCCAAGGTGCCGGGTTCCTTTTAAAGGTTTCTTCCCTGATATTAGCACGCCTAGAAGCGCGCAACGCGTTTCAATTACTAGAGAACGTACGAGTACTTATGTACATTAAGTCTAGAGAACTATGTCGTGTTGGACATGGTCAATATTTGTATGTATGATCACAAGTCATACTTATAGAGAACAACTTACACTGAATCAATATCAATTCATTATTCCATCTTACATCTGTAACGTTAAAATAATACGCTTACATTTGTAAGGGACTAGGTGTTAAGCGTCGAAATAACTGAGACACTCGTAACTTTGTTTGGCACTATTTTATTTTATTTTCAAATCACTAACACACAGAAAAAGTACACTTGTCCACCTCAAAAATCAGAAACAAAAAGCCTCGTCTACCGTATTACCGTTCTATTTATAGGATTTTTCAGACAATATGGTACCACTACGTGTTTTTAGTCAGTTGAGTCAAGTTGGTAACGTTTATCTCGTTTTCCGGTGGTTACATGTTTTAGAAACTAAAATAAAAGAATAATAATTAGCAGCCAATTTAAATATTTGTATAAGTATATGTATTCTATTCTGAATTAATATATTTCTGAGTTATAAATTGTGTAAATGTACCGGAACTACAGATTTATAAACGTCACCCACAGACATTACAAAACAAAAAGAAAAGTATCATTTAACAGTTACACTAAATTAAAGATATCTAACATTCGGCCTTTCCTGACCCTAAGTTTGTCCTCAAACTTACATAAGTATGTAAAGAAAATAAAAAAAAAACAAGTTCAAAAGTACAGGTATGTAGAAATAAAGCTATCTTAATGTAGAACATACAGATTACATTATAGTTTTGCCAAGTCATCGGATCTATCAACGATAGACTTTGCAAGACTTAATGGCCATCGGATCTATCAACGATAGGCCTCACAATATTTTACTAGACCATCGGATCTATCAACGATAGGTCTTACTTAAATCCTAGGCCATCGGATCTATCAACGATAGGCCTCACAATACTTAACTAGACCATTGGATCTATCAACGATAGGTCTTACTTAAATCCTAGGCCATCGGATCTATCAACGATAGGCCTCACAATACTTTACTAGACCATCGGATCTGTCAACGATAGGTCTTGATATTTATAAATTAAACATTTCTACTACTACGAGGAAAGTACATCATAATACTTCATCATGTAAATATTACACAATTAATCAATAACCAATACTAATACCAACAGTATGTGCTATATGCGATCCAATCAAAGAAATCAACAGTCATTCGTCTTGACGATCATTACTACTACTTTCACAATTACTTATGGTAAATCCAAGGTTTAATACGAGTACAATCTGCAGCCCACACATTGCAATAATTTTCAGAGTTATATTAATTCCAGGAATACTTTGACACCTCATATCTGTCATTAAGTACCTTCGTAATTTTGAAAGGCCTGTAAGTAATTGCTTTTAATATTTTAACTAAACTCCTACCCTGTTCCTACCCTGTATATCCTAGCTTTATTTTTTTTTACATAACGTTCTTTTTTATTATTCTGATATTTATTTATAAGTTCACTTATTCCTGGTCCTAATTGTCTTGTTTCACTAAGAATGTCATCAAAAATATCACCCTTACTAACAGATTCTACTCCAAATAAAGCAACTGAGAGAGTTTTCCCTACATCCTTTAAAAGTGTTATCTTTAATCCATATTGTAATTTTCCTAAATATTTATCAATATTTTCACTCGAACAGTATAATAATATGCAGCATTCAACACTGTTCTATTGTACCTCTTTGCCCAAAGCCGACGAACGGATTCGATCCGAAATATAAAAATAAATTAATCAAAGAAGGCGCAATATGGGTACCAATAATGATAATAGTTACATTTTAATATTTGTAATTAGTTAAGTTTTAATTATTGTAATATTTGCATTATATTAATATTATAATATTATAATATAATATTTGCAAGGTAAACCAAAAATACCAAATGTATAAAACACCTTTTGTAAACACCCATATTTGGGCAAATAAAAGTCTTTGTCTTTGTCTCGCTACTTGCCCATTGGCTCCAGGGGACGCAACGGCATTCACAACATGATGTATTTTAGAATGATTGCAGAAATGTTTAAATTCTTTTCATGTAAATATAGATCCATGATCAGATATAATCCCATTAGGGTAGCCAAAAATTGAAAATACAGCGTCTAAAGCACTGTCCTGGATTTACGTTTTAGATTTTTCAGGGGTTTTAATAAACACATTTTTGAGAATTTATCTTCTATAACTAACAAATATGAATTCCCATTTGAACTTTAAATTCGGCAATATCATTATCTACTAACTCGGGAAAAACTTAATCTATTCGAATATATACTACTGATGTGTTATCGTCAACCTTAATAACCATTTCAGTTAGCTTTGTACACGGAAATTTTAACACATTCTGTACAAAGCAATCTCTATAATCATTCAATAATATTTTATTGATCTTTACTTATAAGTGTTAGCTCCTTGAGATTGGATATTATGTGGCATTGTAAAACAATTACTAGGTAAGTGCAGATAATTTCTCAAACTAAAATGGCATCTTTGTTTAAAAAAATAGAGTATTTTGTCAAGTTACAAACAACAAAATACAATAATCAATAGGTATTTTCGAATTTTCCAAAAAGTAGTTACTAAAAATATTTCACTATCAGATTTTTCGTCATTTACACATTCTACAAATTTTATGTTGTCTACTGTAGTATCAGTTTTAATTTTCAAAACCATCTTATGATTTACTTGAGGTTTAGCTTCTAGTTTGCTTAACTCTGGCGTTAGTTCACGCCTCAAATTATCCAATTTATCCCGAGTTTTATGACCAAGGCATTGCTCTGTAAAAATCTTGTCCTACCAGTAAAGGTTCAGGTAGTAACGATGAATCAACGATATATTCTTTAATTTTAGCGGATACTTCATCTATAGATAACTCAATTTCTGTTAACATAACACAAATATAAGTTCCTGACTGATCAAGGTGCAATCATTTCCAAAGTCTATATAAACCATACTGGAGTCGGGAAAAGAAGTTTGAGTGAACAAAGTCATTTTATTATCTTGCGATTTCAATTACTTTGATTCCGAAATTTAGAGCAATCAGAAAACTTGTGTCCTATAAAGTTGCATTTGCCACATCTTATTATAGTTTTAGGGCACTTCGATGATAACTTTTCACTACAGTTAAGCATAATAATATGATTTTACCTAATAAACGACACTGGTTACTTTTATGACCCGATTTATTACACCTGAGACATGTTAATTCATTGGATGTGGTTGCATTTATTGATCGCTTTGGGACTCTGAAAATTAATATCCCTACACTGAAATTTCAAAAACTTTAGCCAATAATTATATGTAACTAGCTGACCCAACAGACGCTGTCCTGTCTTGACCACGAATATTGAATTCGCATTTTACTTTAATGGAAAAAATATGGTGGTTAAGTTTAAAATTTGTTTAAAGTTTGTTTAAATTTTCCGTGCAATTTCACAAATCTTAAAATGGACATTAATACTTCTCTGACATATATTGTTAATTGGTTTGAATGAGACAGTTTTGGATAAAATAATGATACTCATGAATTTTATGTTTAAAACGCGTAAATATGAAAAATGCGAAACAGAAACAGTAAAATTCTTAGGTCTGTACATTGATTCTAATATGTATGAAGTGGAAATTTCATGTTGACTATCTTTGTAAAAAAAAACATTGAGCAGAGTTTCATATTATGCACTACGTAAAGCGCTTATCATGGCTGCGTCGCATCAATTCTGAGATTTGGAATTGTATTCCGGGAGTAGGGGTAGAGTACCAACAAAGAAAATGTTTTTAGATCACAAAAAAATGTTTAAGGGCAACAGTGCATGTAAAACAAAGTGAATCCTGTAAGACTAATTTTAAAACCTTAATTTATTAACACTAGCGTGTTTATATATATAAGACTGCTACTTATTTGTAAAGCACAATAAAGAACTCTACGAATTTCATTCACGAGCTCGAAATTAAGATAAACTAGGTATGTACGATTGCTTGTAAGACATACCTACCTTTAAGACAAAGTTTTATTTTTAATGGCACCTACTATTTTTAACAGATTGCCTAAATAAATTCGTACCACTGTTGATGTCAATGAGTGTTGAGAGCCGGACTACGGAGCTGCGAGGCGCGCGACGAGGGAGGCGAGTCGTCCCATTCGGCGAGGACACCGGCGTAGCGGGGCGACACACTCGCGATCTGTGGGCCACCGGCGACGCGCGCATCCTTTAATTTTTTTTATACCGTTGCTCTAATAAAGTTGTCGACGAGAGAACCGGCCTTTCTTTTATACAGTCCACTCATCACACTCGGGGACCTCCTCTTATACCACGGGACGTCCCATCCAATGAGTTTAAAAAAACTACAATCCCTTTTTTTTGATAAACGTTATTACAATATTAAAGACTTTCTAAGTGGTAATTATTATAATACTATATATACATATTCTGTATTTTAATATAATTTCAATATTTTCTATAATTCAATAAATTTCTAAATTAACTAAACTAAATTAATTAATGTATAATGTTTTAGATCTTTAATATTTGTATTCAAATATAATGGTACGATAAGCGCATTTCTTTAATGCAAGACCATGTATATAACCTTATTGACAAATAAAATATTTATTGATTGATAACTAACACAATAAAAAAAAGAATCTTCGAAATAGGTTCAGCTGTTCACGCGTGATGCCGTGACCAAGGGAAACAGGGATCCATTTTAATATATATATATAGATATAACAAAAAGTTTATCAACTACTATTCTTGCGGATGTCGCACTAGTTTACAGTATTTTGTAGTCTATACCATAAATAAGACAATCTACCGCTCTTTTTCCTTCAATATTGCAAGCGTTTAACAATATAATTTTATTAAAGTAGTCTTTTTTTTTTTAATCAGTCATTACTCTCCGAAGGGAAAGCTTTTATAAGATGACCTTGCCACTCAGTCCAAATCAGTAATATTGTTTGTAAGCTCTTACATCATTTCCTAGCACAACCTGATAACTTGGGCAGGGCAAAGTGTGTGGTCTGTTCGTCTGTCCAGGTAGAAATTTTCGCACATTCATTCACTTTACCTAACCAATATTTTATTCGACGATTTCTTTGAGATGGATCGAAAATAGAAATAATATTTTTATCAAAAGTTTATCAAAAGCATTAGGTTTCACTAAACTTTGTAACAACTTAATAGATTCATGCGCATCAGTTAATAAATTAGTTCGTATTAGCTTGCCTGTTTTCACTCGCGCTAGTTTCCGTTCGCAGAGTAGAACAGCCTGCAGAAGACTGATCCGATTGTCCAGGATCACGAGAGGACTGTTGACCAGTAGAATTGTGCACTGACTGCACTGCAGTGCTCGGCAGATGTTCTCTCAGAGTTTGTGGGCTTTTAGCTGCCACTGGAGAGCCTCTTTGCGATACTGGAGGAATAACACCTGATTCTCCCTCTTGACGATATGATGTGTCGTCCTGAAATTATTACATAGTACAGGTAGTAGCTGTAAAGGCAAATACAAACACCAAACACAACAACAAAAAAAATTCAAAAAAATTTAATTAGGTTACTTATATGAGTTATATCAATATCAACTTATTGTAATTTCCAATAATTCCATATAGTTATAGTTGTGAATCGTCTACAAAGTCATTATTATAATTTGGTAACAAAGTATTCATGCGTCTATGTTAAATATCTAACATAAAAAAACAGCAGAAAGAGAAAAGGGGAAAATTCGAGGAAGAAAAAAAATTACTAGCCTTTTCGAACAATTTAGTGACTGCCTTGTTTAGTTGCGTCACTGTCTATTATTAGTACGGTTTCTAGTCCTTTTTCGTCTATCTGCACCTGAGCGTGGGGGACTACCCTCACTGCCAGACCTTTGATTACGGCGACGTTTATTGTGCCTCGAATGCCATCTCCGTATCTCCCTTTCTGTTGATGTGGTGTCATCACTGCTGTAGTTCAAACGAAGACGTCGTTTGTGGCGGCTCGAGCGTCGAGAATCCCAGGCGACGTGGGAGTTAACACTGGCACTATCGTTATCAATCGCCATATGTAACCTTAACATCCCGCTTCTGATGTAAGGGACTAGGTGTTAAGCGTCGAAATAACTGAGACACTCGTAACTTTGTTTGGCACTATTTTATTTTATTTTCAAATCACTAACACACAGAAAAAGTACACTTGTCCACCTCAAAAATCAGAAACAAAAAGCCTCGTCTACCCTATTACCGTTCTATTTATAGGATTTTTCAGACAATATGGTACCACTACGTGTTTTTAGTCAGTTGAGTCAAGTTGGTAACGTTTATCTCGTTTTCCGGTGGTTACATGTTTTAGAAACTAAAATAAAAGAATAATAATTAGCAGCCAATTTAAATATTTGTATAAGTATATGTATTCTATTCTGAATTAATATATTTCTGAGTTATAAATTGTGTAAATGTACCGGAACTACAGATTTATAAACGTCACCCACAGACATTACAAAACAAAAAGAAAAGTATCATTTAACAGTTACACTAAATTAAAGATATCTAACACATTATACTAAAAATGTCAGCTAATCTGTGCTGACAAAAGTATATTGATACTACATACTGATCTACACTTAACACGTAGTAGCATACTTGTAGTGCACGCTACTTTCTAGAGTAATTATCGAAATATATTGTTCAGTCATATCACAATAACTTTCCCAAATGAACAATTTTATAGCACCAAGGTCGTAAAGACCCGAAATGGATAACTTTACCGAACCATGTAACAAAGTTAAGAGTAAACTTGGTTAATTTCGACATGCGGGTTAGGTTAGATTGTCTCTCTCCATCACAGTGTGCACTCTGCGACTGTTTGATTAAAATTCGTATATTTCGGATCGTCGTATACGTGGTCCTGGGTTCGATTCCCAGCAGAGGAGATGTTTTTTCCGGTCTGAGTATTTCTCTCTCTCTGTCTCTCTGTATGTGTTTATGTATATGTGTGTGTCCATGCCACCCACGATAAAGAGTGTGCTAGGTGTGAAGAGTTTAACGAAGAATCACGCAAGCGCCATTAAGTCTGTGCGTTCAGCAATCAAACAGGTTATTCAAACAGTAACTTTGTATTATGACAGAGATAAACGAATTCACAGATTGTTCTCCATTTCCAATTTTCACGTATTGTTTCCAATTCTACATTATAGGTATGTAATTTCTACGTAAGTGTATACGAAACTGTTGACAATTTTATCACTGGACCATGATTCTACTGCTCCACATAGTTCCTAAGTATTGTTTAGAAAATCCAAAAGTGCACGCCTCATAATCTCATCCTTTAAAATAAAATTGATTAATATATAGATATACTAAAACTATGAAGAACAGTAGATATTTTTTTTTTAAAGTGAAAGGGTTCTATTCCTAAGTATAACGAAGCGTAAGAGAAATTTAAAAATTTGGGATTTTTTATTCATCAATATTAATTAAACAATACTAAATTAAACTGCCATTTTCAATACCAGATCAGGGGAAACAATTCCGAATGGGAAAAAAACTTGATATGTGCAGTATTACGGACGTTATCACTGCCACATACGGGATCCATACGCACAGAAACACGGACGTCCATAGAAGATTTTTTCAATCAGTTTTTTAATTATTTAAAACACACTAAATGTTCATTTATTAGTTTACCAATGTTAAATTAATAGTTCATCTGCATATCGGTGTGCTCATAATATGAAAGAATCGGTGCAAAATACATAGATAAAAGGCAATCAAAGTTCAAGAAAAGCACATTTTCTAGCTAGTTGAGAGTAGTGCACTACCTCAAACGCTTCGCGTTATGAGGCGTGCAAAATACTCGTATTTCACGTTGTATGTTCATGTTTTAGTGGAAAGTATAGGCAGCCATAGTTTTAGGAAGCATCATATATGTTGGAGCTAGCATTAGGTTACAAGCTGCTGTCTACGACAGATACCATTGACACCAAATTCCCAATTCCGGGGTCGATATCGTCTCTCACGTTTGACTATAAAGTTTAATAGTTTGACATTTCTACAAAAAAATCATTGCTTTTTTAACTATCAAGACAAGTTACTTTTATAAGTTTATTCATTATTTCAGTTTATTTTATTTTATTTATTTATTTACCGAGTCGTAACTTTCAACATTCAAACATCAAGCGGGTATAGTCCGCGAGGCGTAAGCTGAGCTTTGCATTTGTGTGAGTGATCACTAAAAGTAGAGTCAGACAAAAACATTTAAAAATAAATTTTAGTCGTAAAAGATAAATACAATTCAAATATGAAAAAATATTAAAATTCCTCTACATCGGACATTGCATCTTCATCATTTTCCTTATCATAATTTTCACTCTCGTCTGATGTGTCGTCTGTGTTAATAATGAATCGTTCCGATAAATCATCAAGAACAGCGTCGTGGCCTTTAAACTTATTTTCTTCTTTTACTGCGTGATCGCATACATTTTTCCATTCTTGTGCAGTGATACTGCCAACTTTTTCTGTCACTAACCTCATTATTACATCCATATTCATTGACACGTTTTTTTCGCAAGGTAGCCTTTTATCATAGCCCAAATGTTTTCGATTGGGTTGAAATTCGGGTGATAGGGTGGCAGACAAAGAACGCTGTGTCCATGTTCTCTGAGTAATGTATCAATTTTATATTCAATAAATCTTTGTTTGTTTTGCAGTATCAATTGATACAGTTGTGGTTTAAGCATCGATGTAGAATGATCAATATTGTGATTATTGAGCCAGTCAATCATGTCTTGTTTACGACTATTTGAGTTGGGAGCGGGATTTTCTAATGAATTATGATAAGATGCATTGTCTACCACCACAATACTATTGGGCTTTAGATTTGGAATTAGTTGCATTCTTAACCATCTCGCGTAGTTCTCTGCGTTCATATTATTATGGTAATCACCACTTTTTTGGTTTGCTTTGAACATGAGAAGGGCATTTGGTATGAAACCGTCCTCTCCGCCGGCATGGACTATAATTAAACGATTTCCTTTGGAAATTGGTTTCTTCAAACCAGCAGTGCTACCATCTGAATAAGATTTCGAAGAAGTGTGAGTCGTATCTATATATGTTTCGTCGGTGTAAACGATTGGCCGTCCTTGAGTGCGATATTCGGCTATTTTAATCAAAAAATTTATACGAAGATAACGAATCTCATGTTTTTCCATTAGAATTTGCCTATTATCCTCTGTCCTTTTCCACTTAAACCCTAAAAGAGACACTTCTTTACGTAATGACCAAATTGAACCGGGATAATTTATATCCGCCTTCAACTTTTCATGTAGTCGCTTCATAGTTGGTACTTCTTTATCGGTAATGTGAAAATTGTGAATAGTTCTTCGGATTACCGCTTTATCAAAATCGTCAATATTGATAATACTTTTTCTATATCTGGTCTTCTTCGGAGATGTAAATTTGCTCCCATCTTCCAAAACACGTTTACCTTCCACTAAAACGCGTTTGACAGTAGACAGAGGAATCCCGGTCGATGTCGCTACCAATTGGGCAGATGTAGTGACACTTGACATGTCTTTATCGTTCACGTCTTTAAAATACTTATTTAGATTGCACAAAATTTCTTTCACTTGGCTATTTAAAGGTTTTCTTATTCTTTGTTTACTTGTGTTAGCCGCCATTTTTCACTAACGAATCTGGTCTAGCACAAAATAAAATATTAAGAAACACGTCACGCTGCTACCAGTACAAGAGGTGAAGTGCGGAAGGTGCGCGGAGAAGTTGCGTCAAGCAATGGACGCACCGCGCCTCAAGCCGATTGTCAAAAAGCAGTAAAAACCGGTTTATACCAAGCAAGGGACGCGCCGCGCTTTAGGCCAATGTTACACCTACACTATCTATGTACACTCACACAAATGCAAAGCTCAGCTTACGCCTCGCGGACTGTAATTAAGTGAGCAACAAACATGTCAAAAGATGGTTTTCTTTGAACTTGGAATGTTACACGATACTGACATTATTTTGAAAGAAAGAAAGAAAGAAAGAAAAAATATTTATTTCATATTAGGAATACAAAATATTCGCTTAATGAATGTCATTTTTTCCCGGTCATCGCCTTTAAGTGCCCGTTTGGGCTAGATGTTGAGCTGAGAGAAAAAAGGCGGCGGAAAAAAACTCCCAGCAACTCTTTTTAAAAAAAAGTACATATTAATATATTTGAGATGACAGAATGGCTATGGGTCGATAATGGTCACACGTGACAGCTGATCGTGTGAGACACCATCAACCCACTTCCACCTGCTCACAGATGCGAGTAATTACTAAAACTAATACAATCTATGAAGAAATAGTCTTGTGTGAGCGAGATTCATTCCCACGCTCCTTTATCATTAAGATAGTCCCTAGTGTTATAATAAGCCTTACGGCACAGGACTTGTTTGACTGCCTTCTTAAAAGGTTTTAAAGGCAGGGATTGAATCTTTATTGGGATTTTATTATATATCCTGATGGACATCCCAATAAAAGAATGACTTTTTTTATGAAGCCGGCATTTAGGAAATGCCAGCTTGTGGCCGTTCCTAGTTGAAACACAATTAGGACTATGCAAGCCCAATATAGTAGTAATTTTTTCTTTGTTTTTACGTACATATATGATGTTTTCGTAAATATATTGCGAAGCAAATGTTAGAATATCTATCTCTTTAAATTTTTCTCTGAGAGATTCTCTAGCACCTATGTTATAAATTGCGCGAATAGCCCTTTTCTGCAAAATAAAGATTGAATCAATGTCAGCCGCATTACCCCACAGTAAAATGCCATATGACATTAAACTATGGAAATAACTGAAATAAACTAATCTGGCTGTTGCAATGTCTGTGAGGGATCGAATTTTCTTTATTGCAAAAACTGCAGAACTAAGTCTATTCGCTAACTGAGAGATGTGGGGTCCCCACTGTAATTTGGAGTCTATTGTGATTCCAAGAAAAGAAGCTTCTTCAACAATGGCAAGATCCTCACCATTTAATTGAGGATTTACATTTTCTTTCTTTACATTTGGTGGTGAAAATCTTATACAATTAGTTTTTTTATTATTTAATAGTAAATTGTTTACATTAAACCACTGGACCACCTTAGAGAGAGCATTGTTCACGTCGTCAAGATGTGATGTTCGTCTATCAATTTTAAATAAAAGAGAAGTATCATCTGCGAACAATACAATCTCATGACTGTTTTCTACCATGAATGGAAGATCATTTATATATAATAAAAACAGAAATGGTCCTAAAATTGAACCCTGTGGGACCCCCATCTCTACAGGTGACCCAGACGACCTTTTACCATTCACCTCAACTCTCTGAGTCCTATCCCTCAAATAGGATGACAGGAGTTTAAGCGCGGTACCTTTAATGCCATAGTGGTTGAGTTTCCTTAGAAGGGTTTCGTGCTGAACGCAGTCAAAAGCTTTAGATAGGTCGCAAAACACACCTAAGGCATCTTGCGATCTCTCCCAAGCTTCTATAATAACTGAAAAAAGCTCAACACCTGCATCGGTTGTGGAACGACCTTTAGTGAAACCAAATTGATTTTTATGTAAAAGTTTGTTATTTGTGAAATATGACAATAACTGGTTGAGAAGAATTTTCTCGAATGTTTTACTGCACGTGGGGAGAACAGAAATTGGTCTATAATTCATAGGGTCAGTAGTACTGCCCGATTTGTATAAAGGAATCACTTTACTATGTTTCATTAGGTCAGGAAATTCACCACTTTTTATACAATTATTAAATATTAGGGCTAAGTGTGGCGCAATTAAATCTATTATTGAATTAAGGATCTTTACAGAAATACCCCAAAGATCGGTAGTGTTCTTAACATCTAATTTCCTAAATATTTTTACAATGTGTTTGGCGTCTATGGGTCTAAATTTAAAATGACATTTGCATTCGCTCACATTTTCTTTCAGCAACGATTCAGCAACGTTGGGGGAAGAGTTAAGAGATTTAGTTGTCGAAACTGGAATGTCACTAAAAAATTTCTCAAATAAAGTAGCCACATTCTCATCTTGTTCAACCAGAGTATTATTATCCGCAATAAATTTAAAATCACGGTTGCGGTCCTGACCTCTTCCAGTTTCGGCATTAATGATATTCCAAGTCGTCTTTATTTTATTGTTACTAAATTTTATCTGATTTCTGATATGTATGGACTTGGCCGCGATACAGACTTTCTTAAAAACCTTTGAATAATTTTTAACATGGTCACAAAAGGACTCACTACGATTATAGGACCTCTCATAATAAAGGTCATATAATTTTTGCCTACTTCGGTGTAGTCCCAATGTTGCCCAATCATTGAATGATTTGCATGTTTTCGGAGAGATTGTCTTTGGGGTAAATACAAAATTATATGCTTTATTGATTTGATCAGAAAGTATCCCATACTGTTTATTTACATTACCATGCAACGGACCAGACAATCCATTTACAAGCTTATTTCTAAATCTCTCCATTCGTTTATTACTCACCGGAACGACCACTTTACTCTTATCAACCCGTTTATCAATATCATATTTAAAACATGCGAGTTGACCACAGTGATCCGAACTTAGATTATTAATTATCATTGAATGAACTGGTGTACCATCTGTAAAGATATTGTCAATGCAAGTCGCTGTGGAATCAGTGATTCTAGTGGGTTCCGAAAACAGGTTACTAAGATTACAACATTTCATACTCGATAAAAACTTTTTACTGACTGAAGATTCCTCCAAGATATTAATATTAAAGTCACCACAAATAATAATGTCCTTCTTCTTCTTGCTACATAAGAACTGACTCGAATTTATCAAACAATGCATTTGGAGGTTTATAAATACAAACAATCAAACAATAAGGTAGCTCCACACAGGCTATTTCCACAGTCCGTTCAATAGAAAGGCTCACTATATCTTTACGGTCCTTAAATTTTAGGCCTTTTTTTAAAATAATTAACGAGCCACCACGAATTGCTGTCGTTCTACTGAACGAACTGGCGACTTGGTGCTTATCAAAGTTAAACACAATTTGGCAATCTTTCAGCCAATGCTCAGTAATGCAAATGACGTCTATATTGTAGTGCCTCAAAAACAAGTCTAATTCTAGCTCTTTATTTAATAGGCCTTGCATATTTTGATGCACCAAGTTTAAACATTTATTGTTCCTTAAAAAACTACTCGACAACTGGCTCTCAATAATCATGTTCATATTTTTATTGCTAGAGACGTGAGCCTCTGTTGTCTGATAACTTAATTTAAAGTGTTTGGGGCAACATCCAAACAAGTCGATGTAGTACTACAACAAGTATTACTACTAAATATAACATCGGTCTGCTCAATAAAAGCAGTTGTCTTTGAAGATAAAGTATGACATACTTTATCTGTCAAGTAATAAGATAGCAAATATGCTATCTGTTTGTATAAATAATTGGATAGAATAATTCTATCCTTCGTAATATTAAAATTATTTTTAAATATATTATTAATGTCAAAAAGCCTAAACCTATTTGGATCATTACAATCAGATCCTGTTGTTAACACATTGTTACTGTTGCCAATTGAATTATACAAAAGTATATTTAATTGTTGACGCAATTTATTTTCGTTAAAGTCATCCTTAACATAAGGAATTGTACACATTATTATTTCATTAACGTTTAAATCTTGTAATTTTTGGATATATGTAAGCAATAATTTTTGTTTCATATTTCCCCGTCTACCACAAAGCAAGATTAGCGTAGAGCTGGGGTCATAAGTGCCACTAATTACCTTATTCATTATTTGCGCCATTGTAGCCCCAGGCATACTAAAATTACAGATGGCTTTGTCAGTAAGATTTAACAGTTTCGTACCCATGTTAGGTGTTTGTTTGCTAAAATCATATTTCTTCCTTGTTTTATATGCGAGACACGATACTCATAACTTTGAATAGCATCTTTGACAATATTAAGGTGTAGACAAACTGACAAACATTCGGATTCAGATCGCATCCACAATACAATAAATAGGCTGGCCGCACCCCCTTTTGGATGCAAAACGCGTATACTGCTGGATACAGGTGACTCCCTAAAAATGGGGAGGCTTGAAGTTTACTCCACTAAGCTGCAGTATAGTCGATTGGTGGGGATTCGGGTTAGTGGCCAACCCACTGTTTAATGTTTTCAAACCGCCTAGAAGGCCTCCGACAAGTTTTAACGATTGGCTGAAGCACGGAAACGCGCATGAATTTTTTTCCACTTGGATAATATATTTGAGTAATTATTTTAATAGTTTACAATCCATCGTCATAATCTACAAATGTTCGACTGTGCTGCACTGTAAGATTTAAGTACTGAATTTAAATCTTCCTCTAGCTATAGTGACATTTTTTTTCATGGGGAATTCCATCATGGGTACCCCTGTGTTACGAGGGCAACAGAGAGGTGGCATAACCTCCAGGATTCAAACCGGCTAAAACCCCACGGTTTCTTCAGCAAACTTTTTGTGAGGCTCACGGGTACGCTCTCCTAAGGTTTTTGGGCTAGCAATAGTACCCTTCCGCAAGGTAAGTACTCCTAGGAGGCATCGGTAGAACCTTGCAATTTCTGCCACTGACGATATGATAATGTATAAAATATAATGGATTAGCTATGTAGATCGCTTACATTTTACACCAGCCGCCGAGTCATTCGAGCTTCGGGGTGAAATTAACTAAATCTCTTTGATTAGAAAGACACATCATTAATTTAATTTTCATGATGAGTGGCTATGGATTAGTGGACATAATGGCATACGCCTAACATGTGGCTGGTGGATGCAGACATTGTTTTTTTTTGTGATTTCGTATTAACTACTCGCAAAGCGAGTAACCGTCGTAGTTTGAGGCGAAACACGTGTTGATGGTGGTGCGTATGTTGGTGTATATTTTTTATTGTTTCATGTGCATGTATCCTATTTGGGAAGTGGGAGGTGGGATTGCGGATTGTTGCGAAGTAGTTTTTAACAACTTTATAAGAAACTCGTTTAAAGGTAGGTATTTGATTTTCTTTTGAAATACGGAACTCTAAACTTTATAATTATAATATTGCCGTTTAAAAAAAGCAGCTCGCGACGTAGCATTACAATTATATCGCTGTATTATTCTTGACCAAGTTAGTATTACGTGGTAACAGTAAAATAACAAAAACTTTAATTAAGTAACGAGAAAAACTACATTTCATTAAAACGTGTTCAAATGACAAAATTTGGTTTAAAACGGCAAGTAGTTTTTAATTTTGAGCCAAAACGCATATTTTCCTGCTTCTGCTCTTGTTACTTAACGCAGCTCGGAACTTCCTGTTAAAATTTACTGCAATTTTCAAATTTCGAATACCGCTACGAGTAATATACCGCCAGAACCAAGAAATTGTAAAGTATATTTTTTTTAAATATCGACAGTGTCATTCCTTTATTATAAATGCGAAAGTTGTCTGCGGTGTTTTGGCGGGAAGTCGAAAAAGACATATTCTGCTCTTTTATTTTTACTTTCTTGGTGTTTTTTTGAGTTATATCGTATAAATTTGATGGCACTTTGTTCGATATATTTTACTTATAGTGCATGAGTGTTGTGAATTAAAATAACAGTGCGAAAATAGGTTTTTCATACACACAGTGTCACTCATACACACAAAAAAACATATCTTTCCTCTTTATTATATAAGTATAGATAGAGATACTCAAGAAAATTTAGACGTCGTAATTTCAAAAATCTCATAACGCAACACAAAGCGCGGCTACAAAGTGTGAAAGCGTCTTTAGACGAAACTTGGGAGTAGCGAGTAACTTAACTTCTCCCCGACAGAACTTTTGAGCCTCAGAAATAAAAATACATTAAGCTCTGATGTAAGTAATATCATATATCTCAGTACCTAGATATTATCTCTTTGTTACTTTTTAACACGCTTCACTTGTAACTATGTATGTATGTAAGAAAATCTTGGAATCTTAATTTGACCCACTTCCCGGTGTTCGATTAGGATGAAATTTTGCACACGCTCTGAGTTCTGATGATAATACATGACTAGCTAAGAAACGTCATTAAAAAAATCCAATATGGTGGCCACCCCAAGATGGCGGAAAGGCTATTTGAAATGCACCCCCATGATATGGGTATCAAATGAAAGGGTTTGCTGTCAGGAATACGAAAAAAATAGTCACGTGACTTAAATTCAACATGGCGGACATCCAAGATGGCGGATTGGCTATTTGAAATGCACCCCCATGATATGCGTATTAAATAAAAGGGTTTGCTGAATGGGATACGAAATTATTGAAAAAAAATCCAACTAAAAAATTAAAAATAAATAATGTAGTTTAAGTTTATAAAACTAAAAACACGCTTTTGTGAAAATACGCACTAAAAAGTAAAAAATAAGAAGAAAATGTATTTTACTGTAAAAAAAGCGTGGGGTGGTTTTTAAGATACCATTGACTACATTTACATTTTTCAATTATGGCATCGCAATCTCTGTGCATATTGCCAGCGTCAAGTATAATTTTTGCATCACTTTTTTGCCAGTTTTCCTTTTCCTTTTTTCTAGTCGGTGTCAACCAAGGTAGGTTAGGGACGATGAGGCGTAAGCAAGGCCGCGGCGGGAGCTGTCAAGTGGACACGCTGACACAGACTCCAAAAATAACAATAATTGTACCGACATTATAATATGGTAAACACAGATCGTACCTACATATTGATGAGTACAAAATGTAAGTTGACTATTAAATTGTAGAAAGAAGAATACGTAATTATTTTTTACTTTTTAGTGCATATTATTTAATTCGGTTAATATTTTGTTAAAATTTTTGTTTTCTATAATAAATTAACTATTTTTAGAGCAAAATAATATTGTTTTGTGTGTGTGTGTAGTTTTATTTTAGTTACTTTACTGTTGGATCTATGTCTAATAAAGACAGATACAACTATCGATAAGCTTTAATGTATATAAACAACTAAATTCGAAGTAGTCACGCGCAGCACTATTTGTCAAGTACTCATGCGCTTCAAACGCATACTGAGCCAAACGCGCTTCTTCCAATCTATACGTAATATATATAAAAAATCTATGTCAAGTACATATTATTTTATCTGTAGTGTGCAAAAGGGCGCTCAAGACTGTAGCGCCACCTACCGGCCGCTTGAGAGAATGCGAATAAGAGGAAAAACACGTGTGGTTATGGTGTATTTATTTATCTTGATTTTTTTTGTAATTCAGATTAAAATAAACTAATCTTGTTTTACTTATTCTAAGCCCCATTTATAATAAATTAAGTAAGTTACATATTTAAATTAACTAAGCCCCCATATATATGTTTATATGATCCTCCTTGACGTGTCCGTCAACGGCGGACCTGGCTACGTTGGATGAGTACGGGAGTGTGCGCGAGAGTGACTCGCGAACCCAAGTTTTGTTTTAATCGTCCGATTGCAAGGCGAACAGTACAGTTGGCCGGATGCGTTATAGGTGTAGGTATAGGAATGTCTAGGCTGTTTCTTTTCAGCAAGGCGATTACTATCGAGATCTTTTAGTCGACGCTTCTCATAAATGCGTGTCATATATGGGGGTTATGAGAAGCCCCCATATATGACACGCGTGGCGTAATGGTTACCATGCCGGAGTGCCGATAGGAGAGTCCCGGGTTCAATTCACGGCGAAGCAGAAATTTGAATGAGTTTAAAATTTCTGTTCTTGGTCTGGTTGTTTGTGTTTCTGTCTTTGTGTATGTCCATGGCACCCACGACACACGAGTATATCTAACCTACTGTGGGGTTATGAGTGTTAAACATTTAAATGGAAATATATGTATGCACCTTATAGATATGCCATAGAAGTAGCGCAACGTAAGTAATCTCAATTTTGAATCAGACATACTTGAAGTTGTGTGTAGATCCCACCAAAAACATAAATGTAAAAATGTAGGCCAAGTTCTTGTACATAAAAAAGAGTTGAAATCTAAACTACAGCCAAGTTACTAATAATCAGAACCGATAGTAACCATTCCAACTTGGCGGGTTTTCATCACACGAATATTTCTGAAAAGAGCAAATCTTGCGGCGGTAAGTATTAGAGTTGGACTTTTTTCCTTCATTAAAATTTCAAAACCCGCCAAGTTCGAATGATTAATATCGGTTCTGATTATTATTAACTTGGCTGTAGTTTAGATTTCAACTCTTTTTTTATGTACAAGAACTGGGCCTACATTTTTACATTTATGTTTTTGGTGGGATTTCATTTCTTTTTGCTCAGTTTGCTTTATAGTACCTATCGCAACGTTGTTCATATTATATTATTATTATTAAAATGAAGTGTGTCTGGTCCACCAGATGTAATAATAGCTTTATGTAACAGGTAATAATTTAAACATTTATTTTAAACTGCAATACGATACTGTGCACGACATCTTGGGATGAAATTGATTGTTTTGTTTATAGTTCATTTTAAAACGTAGTCAGTTATCTATTAAAATGAATTTTGATTATACTATAATTTCTTTTTTATATTCTGATTTTTTTTTTCGTGTATTATAATTTCTTTTTGCACTTGACCATTTTCTCCCTCGATGCCAAATTTCAGATTTGTAAGTCTTATAGAAGTATGACCAACATTTTTATATATCATAATGATAATGACTATGATCTGACTCGCACTTGACCAATTTCCAATTTTTGATGTTTTTTTTACTTTTTTAAATGTTAACGACTATCCCCATGCCAAATCCCAGATTTTTAAGTCTTAGAGAGAAGTATTACCAACATTATACATAATTTTGACTAAAACCTGACTCGCACTTGACCAATTTCCAATATTCGAATTTTCCCATTACTCTTACCCTGACGACTAGCTAGATGCCAAATTTCAGCTTTGTAGGTCTTCTAGAAGTGGTCAAACATTTTGATGAGATGTCAGTGAGTACATGAGTCAGTGAGTACCAAATTTACAATTTTCTCGAGTCTATAACTTTTTTTCTGTAATAGCTACAATATTGAAACTTTTTATTCAAAGTATATTAAATGGTGTTATTATGTCCGTAAAGATCTTATAATCAAGTAAGAAGATACAGGGGGGTCAAAAGTGGCTCGAAGCGGTTCGGGTAAATAGTGCACGGTGTGCGCGCGGCCTGTGCTTAGAACTTGTCCGGCGCACTTTCGTGCGCTTTGACCATTTGCTGCTGCGACCCCTTAATACCACGTGCCTTTCGTGTTCGTCTGTTGCTCTATTTAAGTTTAAAAACTATGTATATTGATGATCTATTAATCAAATTAGTTTTCTGTTAACGCGACTACTAGGCAGACTAAGGGTGTATAATTATTATTTATTCTTATGCTAAGGGCCTCTTTCACCCCCTTCAAGTAAAGTGACAAGTACGCTAATTGTCGGTGCAAGTCACCCGTGACTTCAATTTTAATTTCACGATGTTCGAGTAGCACTAATCATATGATAAACTGACCCGTACTCATAGCTTTTTCTTGCCAATTACCTTTCCTTGGGGCGTAACTAATCAACACTTTACTTGGAGATGGTGAACGAGGCCCTTAGTCAGTTAGTAATTAGTCGGCTTGATGATCGGCAAAAACAACTGAACTTTGTTATGTTCATCTATGGGTAAAACCCATTGACAAGTCAGTACTCACTAGTATAAAATGGTGTATAATAATAAATTTTGCTCAGAGTAGATTTATGTGCATAATGTTACGGGGTAAGAAATTTTCCATTTCCGGAACCTACGTTTGTCTTTCACAGAATGTAAATTACGATTCAAATTGTGCCTCATTTCCTTTTTATCCGTTCTTACGATTCTGAATTCATATCGGCTTGAGTAAATTTGGATAAAAATAAACACATAGAACTGGAAAAGGTTTTACAATAATTTTATGAGGTTATCCTGCTTTTCCTAAAGTTTAATATAAATATTAGCTATGCTTATTATTGCGTACCTCACCATGCCTATTACTTTAATATAATATTCACCATGTTCATACCAAAACGAAACAAGATGTTTTATTCTTATATTATTATGACGACCCGTGTGGCGTAATGGTTACCATGCCGGACTGCCGATCGGAGGGTCCGGGTTCGATTCCCGGCGAAGCAGAAATTCGAATGTGAATTTAAGTTTCTGTTCTCGGTCTGGGTGTTTGTGTTTCTGTCTTTGTATGTATCAATGGCACCCACAACACGGTATATCTACCTACTGTCGGGCTATGAGTGTGAAAGGTGAAACGTGTGTGAAACATTACAGTGGTAGATTCTTGGTAGGACCAAGGGTAAAAAATTGCCTGTTGTATCATAATAATATACAGGCTAATAAATTAAGATGTTGGACCACGGTCAAAAAATTTACCGTGGTAATACTAGACCGCATAGTTATACGTTATACGATGGATAAGGAATCGCGAAAAGCACATAATGTTATTTTTTTAATCTCAAGCACCGCCTCAAACATCACAATGAAACAATTATGTTTTCATAGTACTGATAAATACCGACAGAATTATCACGCTGGATACTGAACCCGGGCGTTAAGTCTCTAGTTGTAACCACCGCCATGTAAGCCACCAGTTTCAGTAACAACATTTATAGCCCATAAATATAAATCATGTCTTCAGGTTCAACGTACCAGCAGTTATGCGTTGAGATCTTTCAATATAGAACGTCGTGTTTGGTAAGTGCGTCACGTAAGTTATATTCTGCCGTGACGCGGCCGTGACTCATAGACGGGATGAATGATTATCGGCTTGAGGAACAGTCAGAAGTGATTTTTTGGATAAAAATGATATACATTAGGAAGAAATGTAGGTGCCTAAATTGATGTATTTGGTGTGTATAGGGATACATCAATTCCCATTGGAGCGTGTTTGAGATCAAGTCTTTCATAGATATGGACTATGGAGGAAGATTATGTAAGTTTTTATTTAAAAAAACACTTCAAAAAGTAAAAAATAAAATTGATCCGTACTTAGCATATTATACTTTTCATTGCTAATCGCAGTGACTCTTAAATCTATATTGGAGTCGGTGCCCATTCAGAGCGAAAGGTACACCATTTTATTAAGGGCTCGACTCCAAAATAGTTTTAAAAGCCACTACGATTAGCAATGAAAAGTATCAAATGCCAAGTACTAAACCATCGTAGTACCGTTCATCATCAGCAGCAACATAATATTAAGCTGTGAGTATTAATCTGTGTGCCTACAGTGTGTGCAATTTTGGGAGATCCCCTGATTTATCTGTGATCCTATCGTCAGATTTTGACTTGGTAAGAGTTGGGCCACCTCGGGAGCATAAGTTTTAGAATTTAAAAAAACATTTATTGATAGAATTTTATCTCAACTCCTAACCACCGTAGTACCTTCCATCATCAGCTCAACAACATAAAATTATGGTTACTATGCACAAAATTAAATATCAATTTTGCTTCAGAAAGTATAAGAAAATGTGTGCCTGTAAAATAAAAGATTTCTTCTCGATTTTCCTGGGATGTCATCATCTGATCTTGACTTGGTGACAATGGTGGTCCCATTGTCTCGAAAGTATAAGCATACGAACAAAAAAAGAATTTTGAAAATCGGTCCACAAACGGCGGAGTAATCGGTGAACATATATAAAAAAAATACATACAGCCGAATACAGTACCTCCTCCTTTTGGAAGTCGGTAATAATACATACAGGTAATAAAAGCGTGTTAAAAAGATTAAGGCTGTAGTATGCTACGACAACAAAGTAAGAGAGTGATAAATAAATAAACGTTAGGTACACAGTCATAGCCCCACAATAAGGTAATTAATTTCCTGTGTCGTGAGTACCATGGATGTGATAAAGACAGGAATAAAAACACCCAGACCGAGAACAGAAATTCTCGATTGGCAGTCCGGTATGGTAACCATTGCGCTACGCGGGTCGTCAAAAAGCGATAAGCCTCAAATTTCCAAGTCTTCAAATTCACAGATGTGCAAGTTCTTATTAACTGTTCTTCAGCGTATAACAAGTAATGAATTGCGCTCTTTTTTTCTTACAAATTTTTAATACTCAGAAGTGTGCGTTGGGAATTCAACCTTCTCTACATTAGTTCAAGATATACTCGTAACTCGGCTGTAAATCACACCTACAATAATTAAATCTAGTTGAATTACATCACTCATCACTTTGATAGAATAGTTAAGTTTAATGTTTCAATTACTTTGGACAACTGACATAATAATATGAAATGTTAACATCAATCAGGAATCTAATAAACCAAAAAATAATTACATAATTATTATTATGATATGTAGACGGTGTTTATAATACTCGTTCACTTTCAAATTTCAGAAAATTTTGGTAGACAGTTCATTATTTTACTGTTTTACTTTCTTAGTGAAATGGTACCTTTTGCTGGTACCTTTTAAACGTTTTTTTTAACTTTAAAATAATTAACCATACACCTGATAAGACAATTTTCGTGTCTCCTATAATTATTACAGACTGGCACTCTTCCAGTTGTAGCTCTTTTGTCGGAAGGACTAAGGAGCAACTTCATGACCAAAGAACCTGGCCGCTTTGGTCGCTTCAACTGCGCATTAAATTAACATATTGCTACTGAAATGAGCGCAAAAAGTTAAATCATCAGCTGCAAACTTAAACGGTTCGGATCTGAAAAAATAAAACGGTTCAATTTTGGCCAAATAATAACCAGCTCCGCGAAACACCAGAACGATTTTACACGAAATACAAAAAACATTACGGTGTTCAACGGAACGAATGCCACGTGATTGCGACACTCGTTTTCATCATTTAATAAACATCAGATTGTGTGCACGGACGACGTCGGGTGTCAATTTCGACAAGCTGATACAAAAATGGAAAGTATACAACGTAGAGAACTCTCATGGATCAAACAAATGTAACAGCATTTTTTCAACTTTTTGGTAGGTGCTAGAACTATTATGGTTCGCCCGGGGAAGTACCACCGCTGCACCCACTTCTGCCCTGAGCAATTCTATTGCGTTTCGGTGGAAAGGTGCAGTTGCCGGCCACACTTACATGAGGCGACTACCAGCCTCCGGAGTAGCAGCTACTGCATACGACCTCAGACAAGACTTACCTATGCTTGCTTGAGGTTGTATGTAGATGTCCATGGGCTGCAGCGACCACTTAATACCACGTGGCCTGCATGCTCGTCTCTTTTATGTCCACTGCACAAATCTTCTCCCGGAAGTGGCCAAGTGCGGATTGGTGGACATCATGCTTTCGAGAAATTGTCATTTACTCTCAGGCATGCATAATGATTGAAAACGTTATAATTAAATGAATATCACAATATTTTCCCAACTGTGGAAAAGCGATAAAAACGTATATAAAAAATTTCTTTGTCAGGTACTATTTCTTTGTTAGGTCAGGTCTTTGGTAGGTTCATTTTAAGCACGAGGTGCGCACGGCCGGCTTTCGAACTCGGTATCCCCGTGTAGGAGACCGCGTTCGTATTTTTATATACTAGTAAAACACGATGTAACGTACACCGCACGAATGCACATTTAATTTTTACCGCGTAATTAAAATAGCCGCTACATTGTGAACAAAATGTAACTTTATAGCGAAATTTTTAAAAAGTTGAATTTTATAAACGTGACGCAAACATTTTTGCTTTAATCATACACTACTGTGAGAGGAAGTAATGCGATACATGAATGAATTTTGTTCAGGTGCATCATTTGTTTTCGTTCGTTAATAAAAATTGACAGCTGATTGTGCCCAAATAATTTCACCTACAACAAAAGGTAGTGCCATTTTGCTTTACTCTGGTACTCGTATCAGTAACTCTTAACTATTTAAATAAATATATTATTATACATAATATAGTAGGACCAGTTCTGTACCATACTGTATATTTACCTGACCCTTTACCTACTGTATTTATGTGACCACCGAGCGTGGCGTACCAAGCAGGTGGCAAGGTGAGGCAGCTGCCCCCCCCCCCCCCCCCCCGGATCAAGTTCTAGATTCAGGGATTGAAGAACCCCAAACGAAAAAAGGAACGTAAGTATAAATAATAAGCTTGTATATTTAATATTTTGTGTGCGTGCCGTGTCGTGCAACGTGAAAGGCAAATTTATGCCCCCCCCCCTCCTCCCCCCGACCTGGGTACGCCCATCTATGTGACTGTACTATACCCAAAACGGCCAAGCAACTCAAGTTTTGGCTTCTCTAACACAAGATTTGAACAGGCCTTATGTTCTACCTTTGATGACTTTTAAAAAGGGCTCTACTCATAACCAAGCCATATTACCAAGTGAATGATGAATAGCAGAATAAAGAGGGTTCTCTATTTTCACCTATTTCTTCAAACTCTTCCCGGCTCACTAACGAGAAATCTTTCATTTCTCCTCTTTGTTGCCCGTAATGAAGCGTATGAAAACCCATTTTTAATTGCTTCTATTGAGCTAAATCTACTTTATGATATTGATTCAATTCAACTCACTACCACTTACTCGTAATCAACGCGGTAGCTACTAACGTGCTCAGTGCTAAAAAGATTTAGTTTAAAGGCGATTAGACGGTCCGATTTATCGGGCCCAATTTGGCATACACTGCTGGCTATCTGAGTACATTGTAATAAAATACTCAAGATAACCAGCAATGTATGCCAAATCGGACCGTCTAATCGCCCCTTTTCGTAGCTGCAGCTCGACGTTTCATCCGTATTTTTTTACTATAAATTAAAAAGTTACAGCCAATTTTTTTACAATCTACTTCCTGCAACGTAGTCGGTGCCTATACTAATACATATACATAATAATTTCCCGCATTCATACCAGTTCTCGCTTGTATGCCTTTCGCACTTCATCCTTCAAACAATATCTTTCTTTTATTAGTCTCTTTCACTCATACAATGCAATCATTAATGTTAAGATATATAAGACAATAGTATATTGTGTAGCAAGGGGTGAAACAAGACCATTTCTGACGAGGGCTGTCATCGCCCTGGTCTAAAATTTTCTTTGTTTTATCCCGAGCCACACTGTATTTTTCATATCAGCCAGTCGAAGTAAGACTATTTCAGACAAATAGCGCAGTAATAACTTTTGACAACGATTTGACGACAGTTGTCAATACGATTCTGACAGACTTGAAATAATGACGTAAATAATAAATAAATGATGGTGCAGGGTAGAAACAACGTTGTTTCTCCCCTAGGGCAGAAACAACGTTGTTTCTGACTGACACATTCGCATCGGTTTGAAATTGTCTTGTTTCGACTGGCAAAACAGAAATCAAAACTCGTTGTTTCATTACATGTGATTTGGAAAATTATTTTTTAGCCTTATTTTCAGTTGTGTAGTGTTCAAATTATCCTTATTTTTTTTTTTAAACAGGGTAGCAGAAAATCATGCAGGACATGGCGTGGCGCAATGGTAACCATGCCGGACTGCCGATCGGAGGGTCCCGGTTTCGATTCCCGGCGAGTCAGAAATTTTAATGATGAGTTTAAATTTCTGTTCTCGTTCTGGGTGTTTGTGTTCCTGTCTTTGCATGTGTCTATGGCACCCATGACACAGAGTATATCTACAATGGGGCTATGAGTGTGAAATGTTAATAAATTAATTTTCACGTTATGTTATAGAAGTAAAAAAACCTTCGAGTAATCGAACAACTGGGACTTAGCCCGTTCTGTTGTCACGTTCAGCGAAAAAAAAATGCAAAAAAAACTGCGATTATTACACGAATTGGAAATGCGTGAATGAGCCGACCGTGTGGCATTCGCTTCGATACGGTTTATTTGAAACGGTTCTCGCGTTCGGCAGTATCGGTAAATTGTTTCGTCAAAATATGCGTCGTTGCAGCTTCTATCTGAATTTTCGTGCTTACATGAAGGAAATGTTTGTACAAAATACAGTAGTGATTTGAGCTGAACACAACAGAGGGGTTTGTATTAAAATATTGTGAGTGAATCAAACCACTTTCAAGATAATAATCATTGTATTTTATAGTATACCTATCACTACACAACATCCTACACATCACCAATACATTAACAGTATAATTAGAACATGTGTGAATTCATACTAACTCTTTATATAACTGTGAAACACTACTGCACTTACCCAATCTAATCTTATGACACAGAAACAATAACCTCAACCACTTACTTGATACAGTTACTGAATTTCACTTAACTCACTTATAATGACAACACCGTTATAAATCAATACTTATTTGAGCAGAGCTTTCGCGTATTTATTTTACTACTTACTTTCCTTTAAGTCTAGTCTAGAACAGTAATGAATCTATTATTACACTTTGCCGGTATTTATACAGAAACTTGCAGAAAATAGAAGGTACTTTATAAAACATGCATTAATCAATCGGGTAGTTGACCCGTATTATGATTTATAAATGAACATAATTATTTTTAATTAAAATCGTTGGCGACAACAATAGCTTTACTTAGGTACATTTTACTCTAAATAAAATTATTGCTGTGATTCGGAAAATAAGAGGTAGGTTCATTTTAAGCATTTCTCAAGAGAATCACGTCGCATAAATATTATTATTCCCAGTTATGATTAAATTTGGCAAAAAACATTTTTTACTAAAAGGCAGGAAAACGGAAGACCCGCTAACCGTGAATTCATAATTAACGCTAAAAAAGCATTTTCGTTCAAATTCCCGTGACGGAGGATCAATTTAAATATTTGTATAGAAAACTCAGAACCCGCGTTAAAGTTGTATTTTTTCTTTTTTATTTATGGAAAGCTCTCATATTTCTACAAAATAATCTACAATATCGCGAAATCGATGAACGTTTTATCAAAAAAATAATCAAAAAGTTAATAAAAGCTACCACAATATTGTGAAAAAAGGTTATCTGTAGCGAAGTGCGGACTTAGATCGAGATTTTAAAATAACGGTCATGCGTTTTATCGGCGTAGCGAAAGATGCGACGGCTTTGCATATTAATTTGTTGCAACATTTTGTATATCAAAGCTCGAAAATACCAAATACAATTTTATTCACCCTTTTTTTATGTCCCACTGCTAGACACAGGTGAGGGTGAGGGTGAAGTCTGAGGGCCTAAAGCCATAATCCACCACTTTGCACGCGCAAGTGCGGATTGCGATAGATCATTGATGACCCACGTGCACGTGACGTAATGGTTACAATGCCGGACTGCATATGGGACCGTCCCGAGTTCGATTTCCGGCAATGCAGAAATTTGAATGATGAGTTTAAAATTTCTGTTCTCGGTCTGGGTGTTTGTGTTTATGTCTTTGTATATGTCCATGGCACCGACGTCACAGGGTAGGTATATCTACCCTACTGTGGGAAAATTTGTGTGAAACTTTGTTTATTATTTTATTTACTATCATGCCTTTGAGAAATTATGAGTGGATAAAATGTGCACGGTGATGAAAAATATCGCAATTAATTTTAAATCATAAAATTATCAAATATATCATGTCCTAAAATTAACGCACTATAAAAAATAATTTGAATCAATTAGAACGCTCGGGTTGATTTTTTAAAATTGGATTCCTTTTATTTGTGACATAAATTGATAAGTTAAGGAGGTAGTAGTAACTACATATGTATTGAATTTCTGACATTTATTTCAATTAAATGTACATAGACAACGCATTCTTATGAAAAGAAATTCACGATAGACAGGATAGACAGACATGGCTTATATATTTTTTCCTGTCTTCTCTTTTGTGGACACATAAACTTTTGTAATACCCATATTTGTGCAAATAAATTATTTTCATTTCATTTCATTTCATTTCATTTCATAAAAAGCCAAAGCTCTTATATTTCTACAAAACAGTGCCCAACGCTGCAAAATCCAGCTACATTTTTTTACAATAAGGTAGAGTTGGGGGTTATACCATGCGGGCGCGTCACTCGCCTCTTCCCACAGGTTAATAGAAACTGTCACTCGATTGTGTGAAAAAGTTCATCTGCAGCCTTTCAGCATTTTAAACTGTTGCATTTTGACGTTTCGATTTTAGAGCGTCTATCATCTATCAGGATATCGTCTCATATCGTCAAAATAACAAATCTTTGACATCTGTCAAAGAACAAAATCAAAAATAATTCAATCATATTGCCCCTTTTTGATAATTTCTATAAAACATTAATATATGCTAATCTCTTCATTATAAAGTGCTAATCTCTTGAACTATTAATTCGAAATGAAAAATTATTTCAGTTTTGAAAAGTTCATTTGTCGAGAAAGGCTGGACTATAAAACATCACGCTATATCGCGGTTAAAACTGTAGGGATCATCTAGTTAGTAAAAAGACCATGTCCTTATAGTTAGTTATTAAGTAAGTACATCTAAATACTTACCAATTACAGTAGTAATTTTTTATAACAACATTGAAGGATTCGTTTTAACAACCGATTCTATAAGCAACATCGAAATCGACACTAATTTTCCGTCATTACAAACAATATCTATACATATATACATATAAATGAAATTGGAGTGTCTGTTTGAAATATTAAAATAACCGATTTTTACTGCATGCATATGAATTTACATATGGTACATATACAAAAATAACATTTATTACAATTTTTGTCTGTCTGTCTGTCGGCTAATCTCTGAAACAGCTGGACCGATTTTGACGCGCCTTTCTCTGGCTGGTAGCGGAGTAACTTAAGATAATTTTATATTAGAAAAAATCTAAAACTAAAGTCTACGCGGACGAATTCGCGTGCGGCCGCTAGTGTCATTATAAATGATGTCGCTGTCAAAACCTTTTGTTTTGACTGTAGTTTTTTTTATTTAATTTTGTACACAACGATATTACAGAATACATTAAAAAGAAGAATACATGTATAGGGTATTGCTTACTCCTATAAGAAATTTCTTCCAGCAGCACCAGGAATGGATAGAATTTGTGAAAAAATGACAAATTTTGTGTGCACAATAATATTTTGTCAATTCAAAGTAAAAGAAATAGAAAAATCGACTGAAACTGAAATAGCTTTAGCACCTTACTTTCAATAGACGGTAAGTTGAACCAATAACCAGTAAAGTGAATTGAAGCTCAACAGAAGCAATTAAAATGGTTTTGAAAAACGCTTCATTACAAGCGATGGAGTGCGATAATGAAAGGTTTCTCGTTAGTGGGCCAGCGGAAATTTGAAGAAATGGAAATAAATTACAAACCGTAAACAGTCTGGACCTAATTCTTCGCTTCATCATTTCGATGACACCTTTTTGAATAGAGGGTATGTTTTATTCGAAGTGCCTAGTAATTGAAATTTAAAAGAGATTAATCTGGTCAGGTGGAAGGAAGGTTTTTATGACACCTACATATATACACCTACCTACATATATATACTATACATGGTATCTGTAAATTGCCGAGCCATTAAAACTGTGTTTTATTTGTGCAAAATACTTATTTATAATGCACTAAAATAATAGCGACTTAAAAACTAAAATTGTGTGAAACCAACAGTATAAGCACCTATCCTTTCAATAACCAATTGAACCAATAACAAGTAAAGTGAATTGTAGCTCAACAGAAGCCAATAAAAATGGATTTGCAAAAGGCTTCATTATAAGAGCGGTAATGTAAAGTTCTCGTTAGTGGGCCAGCGGAAAAAAAATAGTGTAAACCGTTATCAGTCTCAGCGCAGTTTTATATCGAGGGTATGACTTGTTTCGTACTAGCTTTTTCAGAAAATTGAAAAATGAGAAAGATTTATCTTGCAAAATCAAGTGGACGTACCTCAACCACAGAATAAATAATAGTACAGGTACCTCAACGGACTCTTCCGTGAAACAAAACAACTACTATTACGGTAGAAAAATAATACTATTAATAACAATAATGGTAGCCATACAAAAATGTTGTACCGTGAAGTTAATGGGAAAATTTGTGTGGCTCCAACCATTTTGCATCCCACGGCAGGGCACGGGCCTCTCCCCAGAATCCCAGGCCTGGAGCTTACTCCAGAACGTTACACCAATGAGGGTTGTAATCCAATTATTTATATAGTATATCGGAAATGACCCTTGTACTCTAGATAGCAGCCATAAACTGTTAGAGACCAAGTGAGACTTCGGAAAAAAATTGCTTTTCTTTTTCAATAAAACGTTTGTTCATAATCTTGTGCATTGAAATGGAAGTGTTTAAAAGCGAAACGCCCTAAAAACTAAAATTGTGTGGAACCAAAATTCGTTTAAGTGAATCCGAGCTCAACAGAAGCAATTAAAATGGATTTGCATAACGCTTCGTTACGACCGACAAAGTGGGCCGCTGGGAGTTCGAAGAAACAGAAAAAAAATTAAAAACCGTGAACAGTCTGGAACCTTTGGAAGTGATTTTTCACTTTGTCACTTTGATGGCGCAATTTTGTATAAAGATTGTGATTCTGTTCGAAGTATACAATTTCATTGTTCAATTCAATTATTTATAATATTGAAAAATGAAAATGATAAATCTTATCAAATCAGGTTAAAGCAGGAGGTTTTTATGATACTTGTATACTTCGACACTAGATAGTACCAGTAAGTTTTTAGGCAATTAGAGAATTTTAGCTCTTATTTTTACAAAAACCCATATTTATAATTACTAGTGCGTTAAAAGTAATGCTCGTTTCACCATAAAAAAAACTAAAATTGTGTGGAAACAATATTCATTTAAGCGAGTCCGAGCTCAACAGAAGCAATTATAAATGGATTTGCAAAACGCTTCGTTACGACCGACAGAGAGCAGAAATGAAAGGTTTCTGGTTAGTGGGCCGCCGGGAGTTCAAAGAAATAGAAGAAAATTAAAAACCGTAAACAGCTTGGAATCACTCGAAGTAACTTTTCACTTTGTCACTTCGATGGTGCAATTTTTATCCAGAGTTTGATTCTATTCGAAGTATTTTTCAGTCATTTGTAAAAAAATATATTGAAAAATGAAAATTATTAATCTTATCAAAATAAGGTACGCAGGAAGTTTCTATAATACTTGCGTTCTTCAAATCTAGATAGCTGCAGTAAATTCTTAGGCAATGAGAGAATGTTAGCTTTTATTTCTACAAAAACCCTTATTTATAATTACTATTAGTGCGTTAAAATTTATGCCCGTTTCAAAATAAAAACTAAAATTGTGTGGAAACATCATCATCAATCATCAATCATTTACGTGAGTTCAAGCTCAGCAGAAATCAAAAATGGATTTGCATTACACTTCGTTACGACCGACAAAGAGCAGAAATGAAAGATTTCTCGTTAGTGGACCGCCGGGAGTTCGGAGAAATAGAAGAAAATTGAAAACTGACAACTAACTGCTACTGATTTTTCACTTGGTTTATTCATTGCAGCTCAGTTTTGTATCGAGATTCTGATTTAATCGAATAATTTGATCCGAATTTAATCCGATATCGCATGTCACAAAAAATAGTTGGATATTGATTGGATAATTTATAAAATTGTTTCAGCTTTCAGAACACTTATTTGAATAGTTGAAGTAATATTAAGGTAATTAAATAGATACTCAACAGTAGCAATGAAAAAGATTTTAGTTTGTGGGCTGACAGGTTTTGAACAAATACATTAAAATTTCAAAAGACGGACAGCAATCTGCACTGTTTTTTCGTCGATTCGTTTGACTTTATCAAGAGGTCACACAAAAGAAAATTGGTACGAATAAAAAATGGGAGTTCACAAGAATTAGACAATCGCTTTCAATTCATTTTAATTTATATTTACAACTAGGGACTATAAAAATTATAATGGAATGAGTTCTTGCTTGCTAAACCCGTCAGTGTAACTCAAAATGAACTCCGAATAAAAAATAAAAGAAAACCTGAGGGTATTTGCAACAGAGCATTTATAAACCTGCGAGCGACTCCGTAAACTCCGTACTACCTTTAAATGTTTAGTGGTGGTTCACCCTTATGACTTAAGGGTTTGCAAATAGATTATGACTGATTCTGAGACCTTTGTATATAATATACAATTTCATATAAATAGGTCAAGCCGTTTTCGGATAGTGTAGCAACTAACACTGTGACACGAGAATTTTATACACATGGAAGATTAAAATTAGGTAATAGAATAAAGTTAGGTAAAATCTACTTTGCAACAATCCGCAATCAGAACGTAATGTATGATGGTGAATACTTTTTTTATACTTTGCGAGTAACCGTTGTAGAGTCAATAACCCTGATGATGATCTGTTTTAGGGCGTAACAATAATCTGTGTTAGTGGCCGTACGTATGTTGGTGTATATTTTTTATTGTTGCATGTGCATATGTCCTATATGGGAGGGAGGGAAGGAGGTGCTATTGCATAAAAAAAGTTTAAACCATCATACGTTCTGATTATGAATTGTTGCAAAGTAGTTTTTACCTAACTTTATAGCATAGAAGATTTAGGTACACTAGTTCGTTTACAAAACGCCTTTCGACGAGAACACACCTGTTGCATCGATTTTTGTATTAAAGCGATATCAAGTAAACCGAATACAGGAGAAATAAAAATTGGATTTGCATGACGCTTTGTTGCTAGCGACAAAGAGTGGGACTAAAAGATTTCTCGTTAGAGGGCCGATGGGACTCCAAAGAAGTGAAAGAAAATTTATAACCGTCAACAATCTGAGACTGATTTTTTACTTCATTAGTCGTTGAGGCGCAGTTTTGTATAGAGAATTTTACTTTTGCTAAAGTCAAATTCTCAGAATATATCTTTTTTAATGTTGCTTTTTGATACAAATGAAAAAAAAGGAAATTACGAATTTTTGTCTGTACCTATTAATATTTAAATTGCGAGAAATTTCGTAATAATTAAAATCGTAATCGTTCAGTAACCATAAGAATATGTACAAAGTAAAGCAATGTCAAGCACAATCGAGAGTTGAGCGGATGGCTGATACTTATAAAATACATGTATAGGGTATACCTAATGAGCCTTAAAAAATAAATATTCTTATATGAAAAGGTACATATTGTTCTTTGTATTAAACTCAAAATTAAAGAAAATGAAACAAATAAATTGAATTAACATTATAAATATATTAAATAAAACAAATAATAATTAAGTAAAGCCAACATCCTTAAAATAAAAGCAACTATCGCATCGAAAACTATAACTGAATTGAACCAATAACTAGTCAAGTAAATTTAAGCTCAACAGAAGCAATTAAAAATGGATTTACATAACGCTTCGTTAAGAGCGACAAAGAGCGGAAAATGAAAGGTCTCTCGATAAATGGGGCGTCAGGAATTTTAAGAAATGGATCAAATTCAAAAGCTTAAAATAATCTTCAACTAATTTTCACTTTAATGTATCGCTAGGTCATATCTATGCTAATGTTACAAAGAGGAAAAATTTGTATTTTTGTATGTTTGTAATGAATAAACTCAAAAACTACTGTACCGATTTCAAAAAATCTTTTACCATTAGAAAGCTACATTCATCTTGAGTTACATAGGCTACTTTTACTGCGGGAAAATGCTTCATTTCTACTTGAAAACGGGTAATAGGGTCAACGCGGTTCAAGCAACTGGCTAAACGCCTATGATTTTAATATAGCAATGAAGCCTGGAATAGCACAAAGGCAATTTTTTATCCTACGGGGACCCATAAAACGGGTCCACGCTGGCGATCCCGCTGGCGAAAGGGTAGTTAAAAATATATTTTGTTTGAAGCCATGTTTAACGAAAAAATCCGGTCGCAAAGTTTTTTTTCTTTTCAACCTTTTTTATGTCCCACTGCAGGGCACAGGTCTCCTACTCACAAGTGAGAGGGATTTAGGCCCTATTCCACCACGCTGGCCAAGTGCGGATTGGTGAACCTCATGCTTTCGAGAAATTATGAATTTCTCTCAGGCATGCACGGCGATGGGGAACATCGTAATCAATTAAATATCACGATATTTTCCATTAGAGCATCAAAGTTACTGACTTACCCTTCAGTAGAGACGGCATAGCGTCTTGCTTGGATACATAATTTTTGTGCCAAATCTGGTGCGGGGGAAGAACGCACACATTTTAATTTTGTCACACATTCACAAATATTTTGTTCATCGCTACAGACGCATACATTTCTAAATATATTATGTCTTTCAAAAACGTCAATTTCTATGCACCGTCAACACTGACACCGACACACACAGACACACTAGTTGTATAACTAGAAGGCACATTGTGCATGGTCGTTGGGACGAGGAGTTCGCCCGTAAAGGCCACTTTTCTCTGACGGGTGTCATACCTGCCATACCTTAATGCTCTAAGATGTAACGACATTACATCCGTACTTCAGCATCAAAAGTACTGACTCACTGACGGGTGTCATACCTGTCAGTACCGGTAATACTCTAAGGAGTGCACACACAAGACGTCTGGCAAGGTTCGATCGTATGTACGATAACAAACAGCAGATTTTGTTCGCTGAACCAAACCTGCGTTAAGAAATATATTTTATACTTTTATCTATCTATTATCGTACTGTCACTTAGGCTCAATTTATATTGCCGCAGTATTTCAAAGAAGGAAACGTTGTAACACATACACCCAGACCTAAAACAGATACTGAAATTAATTATTTCAATCTCTGATTTGCCGGGAATCGAAACCGGGAGCCCCACGTCACTATGCCGAAATTATTTAATCTATATGCTTAGCAACCAACCGATTGTATGTAGGTTCTCTTTCTCTCCATAATAACGGAGGCCTGGGGCTTTCAACCACGCTGATTCAATGCGGGTTAGTGGATATACGCGTTATTGGCCAAGACGCTGTCGAGTGTTTTCAAACCGCTCATTACGCCTACGACGATATTAAATGACTGCCACCATCTATCGATAACAACCATGACCGTCAGCTCTACGTGCACTCCGTGGCACGGAAACGCGCATGTAAATAGCCTCTAGCAGTCGCCCATCTCACACCTGACCGCCCCCGTGTCGCTTAGCTGTGCAGATTGTTTATAACTATGATAACAAGCTGGACCGATGGCTCTACGTGACTCACAAAGCACGGAAACGTGCATGTAAATTTCCACTAGCGTTCACCCATCTCACACCCGACCGCTTCCATGTCGCTTAGCTGCGTAGATAACTTACGTTCTACACCAGCTGCAGGGCCATGCTCGCTTCCTAAATAAAAGGAAATCTGCCTAAATTCGAAGTATAATTACCAACTCTTAATTACGTGACTCAACAAAATCGAAGCTCATTAAAAGCGGTCCCCTCATATGAGTTTGCTTGTTTCACTTCGCAAACAGTGAATGAGTGATTTTAATTGCATAATGAAGAGCTTTTTCTGTAAAGATATTTTAAAATTTAAAATTTTCGAATTGTGAAATTATTTTACGTTGGATTTTTTTTAAAGGTTAAACTTTGTTAAGTTCTTTTTTTTATATTTGGGTGGGTTTGAGCCTGCTTTTTAAAGATTGTAGGCGAATCACGATTTCCTACCTTCATGGTCACAATCCACCACGCTGGCCAAGTGCGAGTTGATCGGCTAGTAAACATTTACCTTTAATTAATCATTCCAGATCATGGTCTCTATAAACTTATAATGAGATCACTTAAGGCAAGCTATAATAATAATAATAATAACGATTCACAGTCATAGCTCCACAGTAGGGTACACATACCCTGAGTCGTGGGTGCCATAGACACACAAAGACAGAAACACAAACACCCAGACCGAGAACAGTAATTAAAACTCATCATTGAAATTTCTGTTACCGGCTACAATTTTTTTTATAAATAGTTGAAGATTTTGTGAAGTTGCCATTCATAACCAGAAAGCACGACTTTTAATCTTTGGAAAATAGTCTTACAGTCCTTCCAAGCTGAGCAGCTTCACAAAAAAGGAATCGAATGTTAAGGAGTCCTTCACCGACAATTTTCAGTTGTGATGCTCAGTACATTTTCAAACTTTTTTGTCAGACAGGACTCCTACAATCTAGACATTGTTTGTATAATTAGCCTTCAATAATAAGTAACCTTCTAGACTAAAATAAATAGCACTCTAGCAATCGATTCAAATCATAACATTTAAATCGATATTTGATCAGAGCTTTTATGACGGATGCGTAATATTTAATAACCGCCATTTTGTTCAATCACGCAAAGCGACCATCCGTCTTGCGTATTCGGAGACTCCGTCCGTTGAACGAATGAAATATTGGACGCTGCTGGTACAACGCGACAAGGAATTATTGCCTACTGCCATATCCTCGTTACTGGATACAGTTTTAAAGAGGGTGGAAATCGTGCCCGAAATATAGAGTATCTTTTAAAGGAAAACTTACCTCTTACATACCATACTTACCTCTAATGGCATTGAAAAAGATTGAAAAGGTGCGTTAAGTGTACGTATCAAACAAAAGACTGAAGATTTAAAATTCTTATTTTGTTTTGTGATGTCTTAAAAACAGAATATTAGTAGTATAACGATATGACGCTTCTTGTGTGCATTCTAACGGTCTGAGTCATTCTCTGAATTGGGCCTTGTCTAGACTTAATTCTTAAAAACGGAACTTATAATGGCATAACGATATGACGCTTCTTGTGTGCATTCTAACAGTCTGAGTCATTCTCTGACTTGGGCCTTGTCTAGACTTAATTCTTAAAAACTGAACTTATAGTGGCATAACGATATGACGCTTCTTGTGTGCATTCTAACGGTCTGAGTCATTCTCTGACTTGGACCTTGTCTAGACTTAATTCTTAAAAACGGAACTTATAGTGGCATAACGATATGACGCTGCTTGTGTGCATTCTAACGGTCTGAGTCATTCTCTGACTTGGAACTTGTCTAGACTTAATTCTTAAAAACGGAACTTATAGTGGCATAACGATATGACGCTTCTTGTGTGAATTCTAACGGTCTCTGTCCTTCTATAATTTAGACCTTATCTAGACTAGCTAAATGATTGAATCTTTTTTTAATCCCCGACGCAAAGAGAGAGGGGTGTTATAAGTTTAACGTGTGTGTCTGTGTATCTGTCTCTGGTTTCGTAGCTCCCAAACGGTTGAACCGATTTTCGTTTAGTTTTTTTTCTTTTGTGTCATCGATAATTTTATCCCGAGTGTTCTTAGCCATGTTTAATGAAAATCTGATCAGTTGTTTGAAGATAATCAGCTCTTTAATAGTTATTGAGGGGATCTGACTACCTTCAATATGTCCTAACGTATTACTTCAATGATATTGAAAGAACATGGTAAGGTGACCATGGCTTTAAATATGACGTGTTAGGGTGAGGTTTAGATTTCGAAGGTGGGCTTTGGCTTTAGTATATTCAACCTCCAAATTTTTATTAACCACTGAGCACTTTTTATCATCTTAACTAAGGCATTATGGTAGCCCAGCAAAACAGACTCTCCGGAAAACCGGTTTAAAATTTATCTTAAAAAAACTGAACAGTTCCGTACCGTATTAAGTTCGTAAAATTAAGGATTTACGTATCATATTTTAACTGTAACCGTTTCTGCCTAGATTTGTTAATTTCTTATTTCATTCATAAGAGAATTTCATAATCCTGTACAAGAACGTGATAGATGCTATAAGTCAAAAGTATAATCTTACACGCTTTTTCGCTTTACATTATAATATACTCGTATGACGGGCTGCCTCGTTTCAACCACGATCCTTTCAAGACTCTGCGAAGTATTTTAATTAGTGCAGTACTTTCTTTTAAAACTCCCGTTACATTATTAAAATATAAGGTTTTAAGATCCTGTGTGTCGAGTATGAAAAGACTTCGGAAAATCCAGGGATTTACTACTTTCGACGAACCGTACCATAAAATTTATTTACGTATAGCAAGAACTTTTCTGCAGGTAAATGTACTCGTTAGTACTTTAACCCTTCAAGATCAAGTCATTATAATTTTTTATAGCGCAGTGCGATGCAATAATTGAATGCTTTCGCCTTTGCAGGTTTAACATACCTACTCATATTAGTAAACATCATAGTGAACCCCGCAGACGTTGTCCTGCCTCAAAAGTTTTGTAAGAGGATTAGTTTCTTTATCATCTCAAAGAGTATTTAAGTTACTGTCAAATAAAAAATTAAAAACTAAGACTAAGAACAGATGAACTGTTATTCAGAGTATGTCAAACTATTGGCCGATGGCGCGAAGAATCAATGTTTGACAATTACTGTTACTAACAGTTTATATAGGAAAATAAAATAATTTATTTTACTATTAATTTCGCAATGCTCCCAAAAATTTCTAACCGTTTAAACCTTCCCTTGACTTCTGCTAATATTTTAAGACCAAAATTAGCCAACTACTGTAAGAAACATAAAAGACAGACATGACAATTTTGATAGCTGCGTCAAAATGTAAATAAACAAACACACAAAGTAAATAATTTTGTAAAGAAATAATAAGGAAAAACAAAGTATAAGAATAAAACCAAATAATATAAGTTATAAAATATGATAATAGACGTGAATGAAGTAAGTAATAATATGTAGTGTATTTATAACACTACACGGCGCATTTTATTCATTTCATTTGCTTTCCGTGGGAATGAGATATTTTCCCGCGGCAAAAAGTAGCCTATGTTATTTCTCAACGTCCTTTCTATGTTTATGAAAAAATTGGTTCAGTGGTTTAAGCGTGAAAGAGTAGCAGACAGACAGACAGACAGAGTTACTTTCGAATTTATAATATTAGTATGGACTAGCGACCCAGCCCAGCTTCGCCAGGCTGCAACAAGTAGTCCCTGTATCTGTGTATCCCTAGTGCTTGATCGTAAGAGGTGACTAAAAGGGGGCTTCCGGGGTTGGCGGTGAGAGTGGGAGCTCGATCCGTCCAGCCAGCAGCCCCGGGAAGGACGGCGGTGTGTGTGTGTGGCCGCATGCCGCCGTAAGTATCGGAAGAAGCACATCTGCTCTCCAGAGGACGGGCCCGTTCTAGGGCGCCGCACGTGGAGAACACCGGTGCGTTCCACTGGAAATACCGGAGTCTTCCCCAAGTGCAGAGGCAGGCCACCCAGGGGATTTTAGTGCGGTACACATCCCACATAGCCCGGTATACTCACCTTTTGAAGGTCCCCACCCCGTGCCAATAAAAGGCTACAACAACTACTTAATAGCTTAAAGCCTATCCTAATTTTCTATTTTTGTCAGGGACACAATCAAGACCTTTGGCTTCACATGACATCTAAAGCACAGAACAACGGCTTAGAATTGCCAGTATTGACGTTTACCCGTCCCATTCCAGACTTAGTAAATTCAATGAAGATCGTTACACGCAGACGCTTAAAAAAGGTAGTTTAGGTAATGTTCGCTAGGATTAAGTTCCTTTTTTCAGGACTTAGTTACAAAACTTATATATAATTATTCGTAAAATGAGCAGCGATGTACGAGTGGTAAAAGACCGCGATTTTCGACGCGACTGATACCGGGTCGGCGCGCACCTCTGACAAAGAAATTTGTAATGTGCTCATTTATCGCTGCTCCACGGTGATGGAAAATATCGTGATATTTAATTGATTACGATGTTCTCCGTGCATGCCTGAGAGAATTTAATAATTTCTCAAAAGTATGATATGCACCAATACGCACTTTGCCAGCGTTGCGGACTATGGTCTAAATCCCTCTCAATTGTGAGAGGAGACCTGTGGCCAGCATTGGAACATAAAAAGGTTGAAAAAAAGGTCGTAAAATGTGTCTAAAACAATAGGTACACTTCTTAAACTGATAAAATCAATTTTCCACGTTAACTTACCTTAGGTCTTTGATCTCAAATTATTAACGTGCCGATGCCTAGAGCTAAACGCAGAGAGCTCCTTAAAATCTGAAGCTATTATTTTAACTAGATGCCAAGTGATTAAATATTAATAGACCCAAATATGTACTTTAAGATGCGGTGATCCATAAACTAAGGTAACTGAGGTCATAGGGTTATATTCCTTGGGGCTCCTAGAAACACTGCTTGTGTACCTACCAAATTAATTTTCATTAAACTTAGAGATAATTAAGAAAAGGCCGATGAAATGGTAATTGATTCTGGAAAGTACAAGTTTAAGAGGGTTTATGAGAAATAGGTGTTTTGAAAAATATTGAGAACTCTAAGTTATGATATGAGCCGCAATATCCGAGTGATAAAAAACCACGGCCTTCGACGCGATACCGGGTTCAAATTCTCGGCGCGCACCTCTGACAAATAAATTTGTAATGTGCGCCTTTATCGCTGCTCCACGGTGATGGAAAATTTCGTGATATTTAATTGATTACGTATTCTTCATCGCCGTGATGGCTGAGAAATATTCATAATTTTTCCAAAGCATGATGTCCGCCAATCCGCACTTGGCCAGCTTGGTGGACAATGGCAAACACTTGTGAGAGGAAACCTGTGCCCAGCAGTGGGCCATAAAAAGGTTGAAAAAAAAGGTATGATAAGGATATAAGAATAATGTAAAGTTTAATATTCCGCATAATACACCTGTGATTCGTCTGTTTCCACAACTTAAACGAAACCAATTCAAAAGATATTTCAGATTAAGGAATACGTTCTTTGCCTCTCCTGAATGCTAGGTAAACGGACGCAAACGATCACTTGTCTTTTTTCTGTTGCGGTACGATATTACGAAACCCGAAAACAGGGTTCGTGACCAAAAGCCCTAAATAATGAAACACAAGACGGACCTTCTTATCTCACAAAATAATAAAAATAAGCTTTACAACAGGCATCTGCCATTTTCACGAATATTCTTCAGTCCCATAACAATTTCCATCTCAACGTCAAAATCCACCGCCTGAAAAAAATATTTCAAAGCCTTATCTTTGCTACTTAATCTTCATAATTTCAGCCGTTCCCATCTGAAATCAGAAAAGAAATTTCGCGACCGCCTTGGAAATCCGTTCGACAGTTAGAGGTGAAGCTAACCATCTTCATTTTGTTTCTGCGAAATTAGATTCTTAGCTACGCGGGGCGCACCGAGTCTTGATATTATGCACGGAAACATTTTCATTTCTTGCTGCTATAGAATAAAAATTCTTTCCAACTCAACTGTGTGTTCTTTCAACTGTGTTAAATTGTTACATTGCAAGTTCCTTTATTTTGTTTAAATCTATCACTTTCTTTATTTGTTTGTATTGGTAGAATTGAGGTAATCATACTAATTTCTTTTTTTACAAAATAATGAATTGTTATTGTGTGGTCTGAAATCGTCTTTGTTTCATCCTGTGCCCACACACTGTATTTTTCATATCACATGTAATGAAACAACGAGTTTTGGTTTCTGTAGCTAGTTGAAGTCAGACTATTTCAGACAAATAGCGCAGTAATATATTTGTAATTTATTAAAATCTTTGTCAACGATTTCACGACAGCTGTCAGACGATGATGATTTTTCATATCACATGCATTGAAACAGCGAGTTTTGATCTCCTTTTGTTTATTACAAATGCAATTCTGACAGACTTGAAATAAAGACAAATGAATGTGCCGGGTAATGACTGACACATTCACATTAGTTTGAAATTGTCTTATTTCGACTGGCAAAACAGAAATCAAAACTCGTTGTTTCATTACATGTGATATGAAAAATATTTTCTACTGTTATAAATCTCTGATGGTTGCACAAATTTGAAGTTACTAATAAAACATGAATCTGACCATATTCCTTATAGTCTTGAATCTGTTTATTTTCAAAATATGCTGCCAACTAAGATATTAATGATCACATTAAAATGTGTATGTACGAGTACCTATAACAGTTGATACTTTGCTAAGTGCCGCACTTAATGTTTATAATTTCTAACATTACCATTTCCAAATCCGACCTTCTCAAGAATTTCATCAACTATGAAATGTGAAGCATCTTCATTTTGTTTCAACGAAATTAGACATCACCGAAACCCTCGCTGAGTTTTGATATTATACAAGGAAATATTTCTATTCTACCTGCTATGGAATAAGAATTTTTATAGCATCCAGAATTGTATAAGAATATTTTATTAGAAATTTCTTCAGTTTGTTTGAAACTAGGTATGTCACGGACCTTTACACTAAAAGCCTTTACACTTTTTGCAGTTAGAAGGCATTTTATATTAAAAATGTTTCACTGAATCATCCTCTGACTGTTATTACTATTGAACATCATCCCGAATTTATTTCTTATTTTAAAATAAAACAAAAAACACCTAAAAACATAGGCCAACGGAAAACTCACTCAACAATTTCGTAGCAGCAAAAACCATCCCAACGAGGTCACAAAAACTACGCACAAGTGTCAAAAACGTTAAGCACAATATACTGACATTAGTTCAAGTGACGGGTGCTGGCGGAAGGCTTTATGATTAAGCCGAACCCTTCTTGTAATAACTGCCTTAAGCTGAGTACCCATGAGAGTATTTACTTGTAATGAAGCGAATAATATTTAACATGAAATCCGAGTATCTATTGCGATGGGTTAAATATTCTGAGTGGTAGTTTTTTTATGCCCATTAGATGGTAAAGGGCTACCCTTGTGTGGAGAAGGTGAATACTCGTGCTGTGACTGTGCTGGATATGTGGGACTCACGTACGACTTAGGTGCCAGTAAACGCCACCTTGCTAGCTGTAGCCTTACGGCCTTCAAGCTTACACCGGCAGGTATGGTGCTGTATCGCAAACTATATAACCAACACAGTAACATCGTTTGAGCGGTTTATAAATCCGTAGCATCCAGCTTGACGTAGATGTGGCGTAGCTTCTACCAACTATAGTAAGGCCAACGAGACGAGATAAAGAATGTAAATACAAAGTTTCAGGAGTTCAAAACATTTTATTTGAATAAATTATATACATAGCATATACTAGCGACCCGGCCCAGCTTTGTTCGAGCGATTAAGTGATATACATTAAATTATACTTTACAAAAAACCCATTTAAGTACTAAAGGCAAAAAATAGCCGCGCGATGAGTATGCGCGCCGGGGGATGTGATGATTTTTGGTAAAACAAATTATCATCTTCTAAAGTATTTATTTGATTACATTTTGTACAATTTTAATCTGAATTGACGAAGCTAATTAACGTTTTTATTTAGATTGGAATTGATACTGAACATAATAAAACAGCTTCGAGATAACGTGATATTTTTCATTAACATTTTAAACATAAAAGTAGTTATTGTAAGTCAACCGTAAGAGATAGAGTACACTAATGCGGACTTTTGTATAACAAATTTATATATCTACAATTCTCTAGAAAATTACCTAATGTTTACAACTCCATCGTCAGTTGGTCGGCGGCCTATGCTCCTTATATACCGAAACGTGGCATCATTCGATAACCTATCTTCCCCAACGGTTGTCGTTCCTCCTGCCCATTTCCGTTTTCTTGTAGATTTTGAGAGCTATGTCGGTAAAGATAGAATAAATTCACTTGTTTTTCTGACGGTTGACTGTTAAAAGTGGTGAAAGAGGCCCTTAGTATAATTCTTAATAGTTCTATTACAACCAAATGATCTAATCTAAAATATATTCATTTCATTCTTTAAGCGAGAAGATCTGTCTCTCAAATGTCTGTCTGTTTCTCAAAATGGTGTCACTGGAAAGCCCGTGCGTGGTGACTACTGCTTTAACGACGTACCATTAATTGGGTCAAAGCTCGGGGGAATGTAGATTAAAACTGAAATGTTGAATTAAAACAGCTTTTTATATTTACAATACGTATGAAGCTTAATGCATTGCAAAATAAGCAAAGATTTAAAGTGAAAGATTCAAGTTCAATATACATGAAAAAACTATTCTTTAATGGTTTTAGGGTTTTAATTTTGGTAAAATAATAATAAAGATGTTCTTATTTAATTTTATCTTTGTTTAATTTTGATTATTTAGGGGCATAGGTATATAGTAAATTTTAATTCTAGTTAAAGATTAAATATTTTTAATTTCATAATTATTTTCGTACTTTTTATAACTTTAGTAAAATAGGTAATGTGCTATTGCAACGATACACTGCAAAGTGATCACTGCAGCCCGCGTTATCGTATACACAAACTCAAGCAAACCTAACTTTGCCCGAGATCGTATACAATTGCGCTGCTACCCCGAAACAACCTTTCCACCTAGTGCTACCTATTTCCACCCAGTGCTGGATTTTACTAAGGCTAAGTAGGCTGGAGCCTTTTTTTGCATCGGGAGAGAAACCTTAAAAAGGTACCCGGCACCTTGGATACTGGGTAATGTGGGATTTTACGCACCAAAACCCCCTCTGCGCTAGGGGAGAACTCCGGGATCTCCAGTGAAACGCTTCGGTGTACTCTTCGCGCTTGTTAATTTATTTTTTAGCAAAATCGAATTTCTGAGGTTAGTTCCTGGGAAGGGCAAATGCAAAATGCAAAATTTAATAGCCTACTGGCGGCTTTCTAAATCCGCCCCTGTTTCCAGCGAAACACAAAGAATTGTTTATCGAAACCAAAAATTTTAGGAACAATAAGTAATCGGAACAAATCCAATTTTAATCAATTTACAGCAACGTATTATCTCATGGCCAATTCTAGAATATTTATATGATTCAATCGAGTACTAAAAGGCAGATTGGACCTATTAAATTGGACCCTTAACAAACAATGCGTTAATTTTAATATTAAAAGTTATATGGTTTGAACCTTTTGCTTGCTGTTAACAAATAAAAGTGTATTGGCAATGTTATAATTTATATGCATGTGTTGGCAATGTTATAATTTGTATGTGAAGGCTTTTTTAAACAAATTGCGGTCGTGCACGCAGGCGTTTTAAAATTTTTTTTTTTGTAATTCATTAATTTTATTTTGTAAAATTTAGCTTAGTACAGTCGTCAGGCCAAAACTGTATCCATATTATATATTTCTTTTAAATAATTATAAAATTTAAGTAAAAATCTAAAAATTCCCACGTATTTTATTTACCGCGTATATTTTAAGGGGGGGGGGGGAGATTTCTATCAATCATAATGATGGTTTAAGTAACATTAATTTACCCCAGAATCACCTCCTTAGTAAATACAACAAACTCGGTAATTAAGTTTTTTGTTTCGGCATTTTACCTTATAAAAACTTTGAACTGTATTATTCTTGAACAAAGTTTGATTATATCTAGGTGCTAGTCAAGAAATACTAGGCGACCTGGGAGGTCTTTTTTCTGCCGGCTTTTTTTCCTCTCAGTGTACAAACACCCTCTGATATGGTTACCCAAAGCCGACAATCGAAACCGATCCGAAATATATATAAGTAAATAAATAAATAAATAAATATAGGTATAAATTTATAAAAGGCGCAATATGGGACAGATAAAAAAATAATAAAAAATGATGTTAATGTACATTTTATAATTATTGTGTTATAATGAAGTTTTTCTCTTTTATATAAAAAAATCCAACTAGAAAAAATATAACGGGGAGAAAAATACTGGTATCATTTTATATAATATAGAACTACAATAAATAAACGAAGCATTTTAAATACGAAACTGTTTTTCATATCATCATATTTTACTCACATTTTCAATAAATATGTACTGTTTACAAGCGTTCCAAAAGCAGAAACATATAAATACTAAGCATATTTTATATTCAATAAAATAACAAAGGACTTTAAATAAGGAAAAGTTATTTATTACAATAGATATTGAAAAACGATCTGCCGTTAGCACGAGTTGCGCCATATTTCAGACTACATTCTCGTGTTGACCTTTTAACTGGCGAAAGGTCTATTTTCGCTATTCTAAATTAAGCGCCTCCGAATGTTTTAGCATCTGTTACTGTACGTTTTCATTAGATATTATTATCTGCCATTATTCAGGAACAATTACGTAGTTGGCTGATATTGATAATCTAGGTTTCTATTAATAAAATACTAATTATAGTTTTCCTACTGTCTCATAAATTCGAAATGAATTTTGGTTATAAGGCAGCAAAGCTAAAAGTTTTCAAAGATTTATCATCTGGCAAAACGGCTTTACTAATCTGTACTAGGTATATCTATACTAATCTACACTAATATTATAAATAGGAATGATTTGTATTTTTGCATGTTTATAATGAATAAACTCAAAAACGAACTACTGTTCCGATTTCAAAAATTCTTTCACCATTAGAAAGCTACATTCACTCTGAGTAACACAGGCTACTTTTCACCGCGGGAAAATGCTTCATTCCTACGTGATAACGGGTAATAGGGTCAACGCGGTTGAAGCAACTGGCTAAACGCCTATGATTTTAATATAGCAATGAAGCCTGGATTGGATAGTACATAGGCTATTTTTTATCCTACGGGGACTCATTAAACGGCTCCACGCGGGCAAAGCCGCTGGCGGAAGGCTAGTATTAAAAAAGGCAAATAATGTCAACTACGCATTCCCGATAAAAAGGATTAAATATAACTTTTTTACTACTTTTATATTACAAAACTCTAAAAATGTTTTGACAAATTAGCTGGCATTCCACCAGATGGTTAATGGAACATGTCATTGTTATGAAATATTAACAATGCTCTCTAACAATGGCTTATTGTTGTGTTACAGTCAACTAACACCGAGAAATCGGCCACATACATACATACATACATACATACATATGTATATACGTAATAATGTAGCTATAATTACGTATAACTGAAACAGTATCAAAATATGAAGATTTTAAAGCTAACAATGCCACGCGCTTTTTGACACGTCAGCATCGTTTTTATACTCATCTATATTAATATATAAAGCTGAAGTGTTTGTGTTTGTTTAAACGTGCTAATCTCACGTACTACTGGTTCGAATTAAAAAAAATTCTTATGTTGGATAGTCCATTTATCGAGGAAGGCTTTTGGCTATATAACATCATGCTATGACTAATGCCGAAGTCCACGCGAATGGCGACTTCATTCGCGTGGACTTCGGCATTATTCGGAATGAAGTCGCGGCCTCTAGTATAAGATAAAATCTTACGCAACGAGGGCAACGACACACAGAATTTGCTTACCTATAAATACGCTCAATATTAAAAGCTCTGTGAAATCTTGTGTTGCAAATACAAGGAAAGGATGGTTAAAATAATATTAGCATCTACGATACGAATATATCTGATGTCAAGCTTATCTTTCTTGATTGTTATCTTGTCCCACTGCTGGGAACGGTACTCTCTCTGCCCAATGTTTGTGAGGCCTGGAGCTTACATTGCAACATAATAATATGCGTGGCTTCACCACGCTGTTCCAATGCGGGTATGTAAGTACTTATTAAAAATGTTTTTCAAAACATAATTTTTTTCTAACCAGAGTATTTTTTCTTTGTTTTTTTGCATTAAACTTAAATTGTACTTAAAACCAAGTATAAGTAATCGTCAACGACCCAAGATTGACTGACAGGCTAGAACCGCTTAGCTTGCGAAGAGACATAGGCTCGCTCTGCGTGTTCTACCGACTTTACTATGGTGAGTGCTCCGAGGAACTCTTCAAATTGATGCCTACATCACCATTCCATGACTATACCACCAGACGAAGGTTAAAGTTCCACCGGCACCATCTGGACTCGTGGCGGTCCTCCACAGTCCGCTTTGCACGCTCCTTTTTACAACGGACGTGTAGGTTATGGGACAACCTTCCAGCTGAGGCATTCCCAGTGGACTATAACATGGGGTTCTTCAAGAAAGCTGTAAAAAAAGCTCCCCTCCAAAGCCGGCAATGCTCGGGCGGCTCCACTAGGGTTGCCCGTGTCCATAGGCGACGGTGATCGCTTAACACCACGCGGCCCATCTGCCTTATTGTTAGGTTTATTTACAAAAAAAGTTAAATGAAATGAAATGTAGTTTATCAACATCCTGGGTAATAATAATAATGTATGTGCTTTAGATTCGCTAACGCTAATATTGGCTAGAATTCGATTTCAATCCCTAACGACTATCAAAATCGTTTATATGAATATCTGTAATATAATTCATGACCGAATTATACGTAGGTACTCGTATGTTCAAACAATAATATTGCCAGTCTGCAATTCCCTACACGTGGTGCCATCAATACAAGTATATCTTGTGACAGTGACATCATTTGAATAATGCTGTCAACGCCGAATTTTATCTATCAATGTGTCATACATGAAAAGTGAAACTGCACAGTCATGTTTAATTTATAAACATTTTGTATTGACTGCGATACGGAATTGTATATCAAATATAAATAAAAACTAGCTGAGCCCGCCAACTCATTTAACACTTTTATATTTTACTTACTTACTACTTATTATGGAGACGGAAGAGCAGCGATGGCCGAGTGGGAAAATACCGCGGTCTTCGACGCGACCGATCCCGGTTTCAAATCCTCGGCGCGCACCTCTGACAAAGAAAGTAATGTGCGCATTTATCGCTGCTCCACGGTAATAGAAAATATCGTGATATTTAATTGATTACGATGTTCTCCATCGCCGTGCATGCCTGTGAGAACTTCATAATTTCTCCAAAGCATGACGTCCACCAATCGATCGAAAGAATACGATCTGATTTATATTTTAGTGGCCCAATGTTGCCCAATTAATATTATTACTCAAAGCACTCAAAATGGATTTTCCTCGACAAATCAGAGATCCTTTTTTTGGTATCGAGAGGGAAACCTTCAAAAGGTACGCGGCACCTTGGGAGAGGTGTTAGATACTGGGTTATGTGGTATTTGACCGCACTAAAACCCCCTCGGTGTCCTGCTTCTGCACTTGGGGAGGACTCCGGGATCTCCAGTGGAACGAACCGGTGACCTCCACGCGCGGCACCTAGAATGGGCCCATCTTCGGGAGAGCAGATATGCTCTCCTGCACCTACCGATGCTTACGGCGGCATGCGGCGTGCGACCACGCACACACCACGTCCTTCCCGGGGTTGCTGGCTGGGCGGATCAAGCTCCCACTCACACCGTCCCTAACCCAGGAAACCCCCTTTTAGTCGCCTCTTACGATCAGACAGAGGATACAGTAGCTCTATTCTTTATCTCGAAGCCACAGGGACAAAAACCTAATGTTGTAAATAATGTTAATTTGCGTGAAGTCGAAAGTTGATGAGTGACCGTAGTGGCAATATTCCTTTCAGAATCCCGTGTGGGTTAATCTTTAATATATATAATTCTTCTGTGAGTGTGTATGTCACTGAACTCCTCCTTAACGGCTGAACAGATTTTAATGAATTTTTTGTGTGTATTCAAATGGATTCGAGGATGGTTTAGATTCACAATTTGGGCCACTGGAAATGTTTTTTAATTATTTTTTTTTATTTATAAGTAGTTTTCCCATATAAATTGTTTCTATCTGTCAAACGTTTGTATTTCGTGCCGTGCCGTTCTAAACTTTGACACATTCAGAATAACAGGACAGTTCGTATGTCATTATTTGTTTTATATTTTTGTTTCATAGTAACATGAAGTCTCTTTAAGATAATAAGAAAACAAATCCTCTTTCATTACTTTTAAGGCAGGACAACGTCTGCGGGGTCCACTAGTGTTACTGTACGGTTCTTTCTATCTAAAAAAAATCGCTAAACATTTTTAGAGGCGAATAAATGTATATGCATCAAGAACGTTACAGTACAATTTCCATTCAATGTAGCTGACAAACAAAATATAGTTATTACAAAAAACTGTATCGAAAGAACACTCTAATGAAACAATTTGTATGGATTGGTTTCATCTGAAGTAAACAGGCTATGAATAAAAAACACTCTCGCCTTGTATTGTAATCGCCCGAATAATCTAAACAGTATCGTGCCTATTATTGAATATTGAACAATATTGTCTTCAGAATCTTTAAAAAAAATTTGGGCTATATTTTTAGGGTTCCGTAGCCAAATGGCAAAAAACGGAACCCTTATGGACTCGTCATGTCTGTCTGTCCGTCCGTACGTCACAGCCACTTTTTTCCGAAACTATAAGAACTATACTGTTGAACCTTGGTAAGTAGATGTATTATGTGAACTGCATTAACATTTTCACACAAAAATAGAAAAAAAACAATAAATTTTGGGGGTTCCCCATACTTAAAACTGAAACTCAAAATGTTTTTTTTTTCATTCAACCCATACATGTATATGTATGTATATACATACTATGGATAGGTCTTCAAAAAAGACGTTGAGGTTTCTAATATATATTTTTTTCTAAACTGAAAAGTTTGCGCGAGAGACTCCAACTGGTAAAATGTGTGTCCCCCACTGTAACTTCTAAAATAAGAGAATGATGAAACTAAAATAAATCTATGTTGTATGCAAACTTCCACTGAAAATTGGTTTGAAGGACATCGTTTTATTGGACGAGGTAATTTTATTTTAATACGTCATAAATCGTTAACCGCAATTTACCTTTCATTCAATCAACTTACGAACACACAAAATTAAAATCAAATTTTAAATTAAAATTTTAAAAAAGCTACAAGAACTTTTATATTACGTTGCTGCTACGGAACCCTTCATGAGCGTGTCCGACTCACACTTGGCCGCTTTTTTTATTTAGTTCCCAGTTATTTTATAAGAATGGAGAAGTAGACGAGTATGCAGGCCACGCAGTGTTAAGTGATCTCTGACATCATAATCATATATTATTATAATATTGTATGCTAGAGCAGAACTCTTATAATAATTTTACATTTAATCTTAATTGAAAACATTATTGTTGAAAAATCTAAGACCCAAAAAAACTAGATATTTCTTTATATTCCTATCCTAAGTACATATTTATTTACATATTTAGGGGAAATGCTGCCAGCGTTCTGGGCACAATGCCACAAGCGCAAATTTTAGACGGGGTTTTCTTTTTATAGTTAATTGTTTTAGTTTTTAGTTTTTATTATTACCTTTAAGTTGTTTTATAATACATAGTAATAATCTTAATTATTATCGAATTACTTATCTTATAATAACTTTACATAGCAAGCTCATCATAGAAGTCAAATTTATGTATTGCAAATTTATCTGCGATATATTCAAATTTTGATGTAGGAATTATTTTAGATGCATTAAATATTGAAAGCTAGGTGCCATAATTAGCAAATTTGAATGTTGACCAAAAACCCAATATTCGCAGTAAGCTAACAATTAACAGAGTAGGTTAATCATTCAATTAGAGTTGACGGTTTAAATTGACTCCAATTTATATGCTGTTGCTTATTTCTTGTTAAAAAATAGTCGTAACATTAATATACACAAAATTCATCACAATAATTCTAACATATGTAACTGAATAGGCATTTAGCGCGCTCAACAATTGGCCATTTTGGTCACCGAATAAAAATAATAATCTATATTAAAGTATCAATTATACCTAGAAGATAGCCAATATCTAGAAGTAATAAACGTTGAAGCGCGTATGGCTCAGCGGCTAGCGTAGAACGCAAGCAATCTACGCAGTTAAGCCAAACGGGCGCGGTCAGGTGTGACATGGGTGACTTCTTGTCGTGTTTCGGAGGGCACGTTAATCCGTCGGTCTCGGTTGTTGTCGTTAGATAATAGTCGTTAAACCTTGTCGGAGGCCTTATGAAGGTTTGAAAACATCCGACAGCGTGTTGGCCACTAACTCGCATCTCCACCAACCCGCATTGCAGCAGCGTGGTGGAGTAAGCTCCAGGCCTCCCCAATAATGGGGAGAGACCCGTGGCCAGCAGTGGGACGTAAAAAGGGTTGCAGCCAATAAACGTTCTCATGTAAAATATTACTATCAAATCTTGAGTTTAAGAAATGGCGGAATTTGAAAAGTCCATTTCGTACTAGTCTTGTTTTTTTTTTTAATTTTCTTGCCGGATTAGCTTTGTAACATTTGCTCGATAAAGGTTGGTTACAATGCAAGAGCATCGTAAAATCAATAACTGTACAAAACATGTTCCGCTTGGCTTAAATATTCTTTCCGACACGTTCTGGTAAAGTAGCCATCACTTTACTGGAATATCTGACTGGTTTTACTGACTGATTACCGACGATGCTTTTATTTTGTTTATTATAAAACTAAATGGATAAAATTTGATGCATTGCTCCTGTTTCCCCCTTCAAAATTAAGTTTTTTAAAAAAATCACAAATATCAAGAAATAGAATAAGTCTATGCCTCTATGTTTTTATTTGGTTGCAAAAACCTTTCTTTGTTTTGCAGTGGTTGGATTAACGCTGTATGAAAGAGGCATTTTTTACGATTTTTGAAGAGTCATATTTTCTGATCTAATTGGTTGATTGAAAGAAACAAAACATAGGTGCATAGCTTTAGCAGACTTAGATATTGTCACAAAAAATCATTCCTCTAGAAGCATTATCCAGGGAGAAAATAGGAGAATGCATTTGTATGGGAATACGGCGCTAGCGTTTCCTCTTAACACCGGATGAAGATGACTGACCGTTTATACTAACATAACATGAAAATAATGATTCAAAATAAGAGATCTGTTATCTTTCCGCTCGAATATTCAGCTGCAACGCTTTTGATACACATTCATAATCATAATTCTTTATTAGTATTTTTGGGTAACACTATTTCACTGACAATTAAATGTATTTTCAGTAGTATATTTTTTATTATTAACGAAAAACGTTCTTTTAAACAATTATGTAACTTGATGAAAAAATTAACATGGTGTTTCTCTGATCAACTTTACATTATTTTTTCGAATAAATTATGTATTGGAGCAACGGTTGGTCCACGGGGAAGGCGCGATTTAGTTGAACTACCAAGTAGTTGGTCCAGCGGGAAAAAAAATCCCGTGGCCCAATTCGTTGGACCAACGGTTGGTCCAGTTTAAAAAAAATAAATGTAAATTTCCTCAACTTTCCTTGTATTTACAGATTAATGTGATTGTTGTTTATACAAATCTACATTAATAGATCTAATTTATTTCGCAAAGTGCAAAGCTTATTATGGCACCAGGCCAAAGCTACGGAAATACGTATTTAATCTTAATTGATCGTGCACTCCTAATAACAATAATTGTATCTTCATTATATGGTAAACACAGATCGTATCTACATATTGAAGAGTAGAAAATGTAATTTGACTATTAAATTGTAAAAGAGTACGCAATTATTTACTTTCACTTTTTATTACATATTACCTAATTTGTTTTGCAATAGTTTTCTTTTGATCCGGTTTTTAACATAATCTTAAAAATATTTGACAGATGACATTTACTTTGAATTAATTAATTATGTACCGTTTTGCGATGAAATTCTGGTTCTGATGTCAGTTAGTTTTTTACGATGGGGTATATCAGTAGATTACAAAAAAATATGAACTTAGTCGTCCATTTATGGCTTCGTATGCAGTAAGGGGTTAAATTGATTTGCTATTAGAATGTTTTTTCTGCACATTTATGGGTGGAGCTCTTCAAAATGAGACCATAACGATTTTTATGTGCAGTTATCGTCCTGTAATCACTGGGAAACAAATCGGCTTGCGCTATTGATACATAAGATTTGAGAGTATCACGGTGCCGATGCTGGCCTTGAGGAAAATGACTATAGAAAAACGCAACAGTTATTGAAATCCAATCATATAACAGAAATAAGAATCAACTTTGGCTTCATATTATATATATGTACTTATTGTTAATTGAATCACGGATTCCCTGCAACAATATTTTATGGAGATTTGGATACTGGTTATTATCAAAGCCATTTGCCAATAACGGTACGTTATCGGTTCATATTTTGTTATTATAGGATCATTATAACACTCGCTGTGCGCAAAATATCAATTTTACACGTTCAAACATTTTCCGTAATTTGTAGAACTTATTTATTTAGCACATAATAATAATTTTGCATTTGTCGAGTGGCGAATGTTTTAGCGGTTCGTTTCGTTTAAAATTAAATTTGCTGAGTAAATATTTCAACGTGACATTGAACTTTTTAATCGCGCAAACAAAATTCGAATTACAAAAAAGTGTGTTTCATTCCTGAACAATGTTGTTTTTATTTTTATTAAACTATTTCGTACGAGTAACTCTCCCGTACAATGCTGCTGCTACATACAGTAAATACCGCTAAATAGTTCTCCACATAATATGCAACATTATGTATATGTCCCTTGAAACATATTTTCATTATCTCTTTATGAAACATGTTTTCTTCATATCTTTTTTTTTATTTCAATTATGGCATCGCAAACTCTGTGCATACTGCCAGCGTCAAGTATAATTTTTGCATCAATTTTTTGCCAGTTTCAATGAAACTAAACGAAGTAATAACAAAGTCAGTAAGTAAGTCGTCAGTAATCAGTCAGTCTAGTCAGTCCAACATTCAAGTAAAGCGATGGCTACTTTACTAGTACGTGTCCGATGGGATTTTGGAGGCAAGCAGAAAAAACATATTTTAGCACTGTTATTCTGTTTCACAAACACTCGTGAACTGTAACTAACCTATATCAAACAAAATACTATCAACTTTATCCGATATAACTCAAAAATACACCAAGAAAATGAAAATAAAACAAGAGCACAATATGTCTTTTTCGACTTCCTGCCAAAACTCCCTTCTTCATATCATAATACAATTTCTAAATAAATCGTCTTACTTTAATTTTACTGTATTATTAATAAAATTTCAATGATTCTAACACTGCAACAACAAACGAGCAAAATTATTTCAATAAATCCCTACTTATTCCTACTTAATATAAATTCGAAAGTAACTCTGTCTGTCTATCTGTCTAATACGATTGCCCGCTTAAACTACTGAACCAATTTTAATGAAATTTGGAACACAGATTGAGTGGACATTGGGAAGGGACATAGGATTGTTTTTATCCTACGGGAACGTATAAAATGGGTTCACGCGGCCGAAGCCGCTGGCGGAAGACTAGTATTTTTATAAACAATAAACACAGAAGTGTAAATAATATAATACCATATTTTTGATTCAATTTTGTGCACCGTTGAATCGTGAGAAAAAGATCAACTTCACTAAAGAAAATATAAAAGTCGTTAAAACATAGTTCTTTTTATAAAAACGTGAATCAATTTCTTTTCACACCAGTAACAAGATCTATAATCCAGTTGCATCCATTCAAGAACTTTCATAATAAACTTTCTTGTTCCGTCGATTTGAATTCAAGAGGTTGAAAGAAAATAACGGATAACTACTGACTCTTTTATCGCCAGGAAATTCTTCTTTAATAATTGGAAATTTTTCTTTCTAATTTAGACTTGTTTGTGAACAGTAAGAATTTTTTATTGAATGTTTAAAGATTTGCTATTTAACTTACTAATTTAAACTAGTTCAATTATTTATTTATTCAGTGTAATTGCTTGTAGCGCTTACAGCAATGCCAAATTGCACTACAAGTTACAATTACATTGTATGCATAATATATTACATGTTTTTATGTAAAATGATTATTAAATTATTAAATCGAAATTATTTAGAAACATTATTATTAAACACAATCACAAAATTGGACCTATTTATGCAAACCGGAACCAACCCACACATGATGATGATAGTTTTGAGAAAAAGCTGTTTAATGTATTAGACAACTGATGTTTTGTGGATTGGTAAATACGCTTAGACTAAGAATAATGCACTTAAGTTTTGTAAATATGTCATGAAAATGTATTGTTCTGTCAAAATTGTCAGATCATTTTGATCTTTACAGGGTCGATAGAAGGTGCAATTTTAAGCTTTTCTGTGTACTTAACTCAATTTCGGCATGAGTGTGGATTAGCCGCCGCCAGCCGCATTCGTTCATCGCGGGAAATTTCTCACAATCTACATTTTTAACCCTTTTTTATTACCTTTCTCTGGAGCCCCGGGAAGGACGGCGGTGTATGCGTGGACTCATGCCGCCGTAAACATCGGAAGGTGTAGGAGAGCACGTCTGCTCTCAGAAGATGGGCCCGCTCTGGGGCGCCGCGCGTGGAGGACGCCGGAGCGTAAGTGCGTTCCACTGGAGATCCCGGAGTCCTCCCCAAGCGTAGAGGCAGTCCACCTTGTGAGGTCAAATCCCACATAAACCGGTATCCTCTCCCAAGGTACCGGGTACTTTTGAAGGTTGTCCCCAAGATACAAGATTCTGAGGCATGCACGGCTGTGGAAAACATCGTATTTTAATTTTTAATTAACTACTCGTTTATCACAAATTTTTTCTCAGCGTGGAGCAACGGCAAATACGCATTTAACCTTTGTCAGCGCGCCGTAAGTTTGAACTCGGTATCATCGAGTCAGAGACCGCGAGTTTTACTGCTCTTCAATCGCTGCTAACTATCACTACATACAACTATTACATAGTAGTAAACAAACAATAACGGCATTCCTACGTACACAACAGTGTAAATAAACAATTGGCCGAACAAAGCGGACCGCATTCGTACATAGCGGGCAATTTCTCACAATTTACATAACTGATGTAAATTGAGTCTACGTATCCCGTAGCCTGATACTAATTCAATTTGTCTCTCTCTTTTTCTCTATCTCTCGCTTTGTCATATCAAATTGAAGCTGCGAAAATATGAATAGTAAAAGACACCAATAAGAATAAAATTAACAATACTCGACCGCACTAATGATCTGTTTCTATAGATATAAAAGGCAAAAGTCTCTGACTTTATCAACGCACAGCCAAAAATTAACCAAAAATTGGGTACAGGGGTTTCTTTCATCAACTTTCATGATATAAGTGAGCACTAGAATAGGACTTTTATAAATTCAACCTCTAAGGGGTGAATAGGGGTGAAGGTTAAATGGAACTTTTCATTTCTGAACTTAGAAGTATAGTCATAATAGGCATAAAAGTTCTCAATTAAAATTAAAAATTATCTGTGTGTGTTATAAATATTTCCTCCTAAAGGGGTAAAATGGTGGGTGGAGTTTGTATGGAAATTTTCACATTTCTGGCCATGTATTCGGCCATGTAGCTCTGCAACATGTAATGATGATTATTACTATGCACAAATATCTCTTTTCCTTCACAAAAGTAAATCAATGTGTGTGCCTATAAAATTTGAGAGTTCCCCTCGATTTCCCTGGGAACCCATCATCAGATCTTGACTTAGTGACAATGGAACAACCTTGCGAGTATAAGCTTTCGACCAAAAAAAAATTATCAAAATCGGACTATTCTCTATAAACTTATGCGTGGTTACATGTTAAAAAAATATTCGTGTCGACTTGAGAACCTCCCCCGTTTTTTTCGTCGGTCAAAAAACAATAAGTATGGGTTACAATTGGGACATATGAAATCTGCGGAGTATGTGTTTCATGCTAATGATCCTTCCTAACGTGGGTGAAGCAGCGGGGTACAGATAGTCATAAAATAAAATCAGCAATTGCCCTGTCAAATTACTAAAATTAATTATCCCAACCCTTCCGCAGTGTTACCCTGGGGGCTTAAATCTTTCTAACACAAATACTGCATAGAATTAATTAGAAACGAATTAAATAACCCTTTTTGGAGCCTTCCTTAACTTATCTCAGCTCAATATAGTACCGAATCGTATCCCGGCGGCTATCGTAGAACCCAAGCGGTCGACGCAGTTAAGCGAAATGACCGCGTTCGGCTGAGGGATGACTTACCGCTAGTGGCAAATTTTAAGCACGTTTCCGTGTTTCAGAGGGAAGGTCAAAACCGTCAGTCCCGGTAGATATCGTTAAATAATAGTTGTTAAGACTTGTCGGAGGCTTTATGGGCGGTTTGAAAACATTCGACTGCGGCTTAGACATCAACCCGCATTGGACAGCGTGGTTGAGGAACTTCAGGCCTCCCCATCAATGGGGAGACTCCCTTGCTCAGGTTGGTTGGTTGGGTGGTTCCCAAAAAGGCAGTTAAGCTGAATGGTAATAAACCTTCAACTAAGCTCGGAGGCGTAGGGCCTCGTTCACCATCTCTAACTAAAGTTTTGATTAGTTACGTCCCAAGTAAAGTTAATTGGAAAGTAAAAGCTATGAGTACGGGTCAGTTTATCATATGATTAGTGCTACTAGAAAATCGTGAATTTGAAATTGAAGTTAAAAGTGACTAACCGACAAATAGCGTATTTGTCACTTTACTTGAAGGTGGTGAAAGAGGCCCTTAGTCGTACAAAACAACGGACGTACGTTTGTTCGTTGGTCACAGCTTTCTATTTCTTTAATTATGTTAGAAGCTAGAATTAATTTTAGTTATTAATGTTACGGCCACACTGCGTAGTCGTAAGTAAAATTGACTACCTACTTTTATTTTGTATGGTCCCCCTGCTTGATTTTGATACGAAACCATTTGTGTGTAGTATGTCTTTAACAAAAAATTTTGTAATACCCGACTCTTTTCAACATTGAAATCAATTTTAAAATTCGAATAAAATATTCTTTTCTGTAAATACCACCGACATTGCAATAAAATTACTTTCGTGTTAATTACAAGAGAATTTTTAATGTATTTAATTTTTCCAGAGTGCGTAATCCTTTCCAAAAGCTGAAAATTAAATTTCCAAAATTCTGCAGAAAAGTTAAGCAGACAGTTACGAATAGAGCGTCGTGCCAAGTTTATGTAGAAAGTAAATATGCACTTAAAACAATACCCCAACAAATTGCAGCATAATATTCGTGCTATTGTTTTATTTTTTATCTTGCCTATATTTTACGCTTATTTCAATCGTAACTAGGTATATCTTTTATAATTTTTTTTATTGTCCTACTGCTTGGAACAGGTTTTCTCTCAGAAGAGAGAAGGATATAAGATACCACGCTGGTCATATGCGGATTGACATGACATCATTCAAGAAATTATGACTCTCAGATATGCACACTGAAGAAGAAAAAATAAAATTAATTAAATATCACATTTTTCTCTCATCTTGGAGCAGCGATAATTACGCACTTAACAAAAATTTACCTTTAGCTTACCTTTTGCGTAGGATTCTTCGCCTAATAGGCGCGCTGGAGTTTTGACTTTGAATTCAGTATCCCTGTGTCGGAGACCGCGGTTTTTACCGCTTGGCCATCGTTGTTTTACAATAAATTATATTTTCCTTATATTATATTAATATAGTATATTATTATACTGTTGGGAATCAACGTCGGTAGTTGATTAAAAAATGTGATATAGGGGAAAACGCCTATAAAAGCGAGGCATCCTCTAAGGAGCGACCATTATTATCGTGAAAGTTATAGAGGCAGTAACTAACCGTTTGCGTACTGAAATTCTGTATTTGTGCTTACTAACAATTTAATTTTAGTTTTATAAGGAAATGTTAATTAGAAACTTAAAATCGTTATTTTTGGTTATAGTGTTATTTTTGGATAGTATTGGGGGTGGGTGAAGAAAACTCCTTTATTTTGGTTTCTTCCCGTTTATTTGTTTCTTCTTAATTTTCTTCCTTATTTTTCTTCCTTATTTTTCTTCTTATTTTTCTTCTTATGCCGAATCCGAATACAAAAAATCACAATCCTAATCACCTTAAGTACTATTTTGAGGTGTCACAATAGCAAGGGGTTCAATGAGTTGCCGACCAATCGCGTGGCACTATGTCTATCCCGTTCTTACCTATAGGTCTGTCTCTCTCTACCTATCTCGTTCTAACTTATAGGTCTATCTCTTTCTATACCTATCTCTTTCTATCATATAGGTTTGTCTCTTTCTATTGCGACACTGCTCTAACCTACGTTTTTATCTTATTCTACAGTAAATTAGGGAACTTTTATTTACATTTTACCTAATTAACTTATTGTAATATGTTAAAATATTAACTTATATACTATCGACTTATTGCTAAGTTGTCGCCGTCCGTAACATTCTCCCCCCGGCGTAGACTCCTCGAAGCCTCTTCCACTTGAAGGACGGCGAGTTTTGTCGTAGGCCTCCGGAACACGCCTCCTTTAGTGCGAACATCTGCTGATCTGATGACGCCGTCCGGTCCCGGATGCACTCGCTCGATGATTCCTCTTGGCCAGGTGTTACGGGGCAGCGTGTCGTCGACCACTATTACTAGATCGCCTTCTCGTAGTCGGGCAGCCTCGGCGTTTACTTGTCCCCGTGGAATGAGCGTGGGTAAGTATTCCTTTATCCATCGTTGCCAAAACTGGTCCGCTAGCGCTTGCGATTTCTTCCAGATATGACGGTCCGCCTCTTCGCATGCTCCAGTTCGTGGTAGTCCTGTCGATGAACCGATGAGAAAATGATTGGGTGTCAAAGCTTCTTGATCGTCGGGATCCACGGAGACGTGCGTAAGTGGTCGTGCGTTCACGCTGTATTCTGCCTCGGCGATTAGTGTCTGCAGCACTTCCTCTTTCGGTGACTTTTCCTTGAGCGTTGTGCTTAGTGCCGCTTTTACCGACCGCACTAGACGCTCCCAAGCTCCCCCCATATGCGGCGCCCCTGGTGGTATAAAACGCCAGTCCGTGTTGTACTGCAGGCTGTAATTCCGTAGCTTAGGAATCCAGTTCTTGTAAGTGTTTCTGAGCTCGACGTCCGCTCCTCTGAAGTTCGTTGCGTTGTCGGAGTATATGACACGTGGCCATCCTCTTCTGGCAGCCATTCTTCTTAACGCCATTATCGCCGAATCCGTTGAGAGCGACTGAACGATTTCCAAGTGAATCGCTCTCGTCGTGAGACAGGTGAATAACGCGCACCATCTTTTTTCGTGTCTTCTTCCGATTGTAACTGTCAGAGGTCCAAAATAGTCTATGCCACAGTAAGTGAAGGCACGATGTCCTGGGTCCAGTCTTTCTTTTGGCAGGTCTCCTTTCGATGGTGTCCTCGGCGTCGCCTTGTATACTCGACAATATTGACAGTTTCTTGCTATCTTCTTAACCGCCGGTTCGTTCATTACCGCTGCCTCTGTTTCGTCTTCTTCGCAGTCGTCTGGAGTGCTCACCGTATTCGTAGTCTCTGCTGCCCTTTCTTTGTGAAGTATTGCATGATGTCGATACGTGCACCCGCGGACTCCACAAGCCTTAGCTTTGCAGCTGAATCGGTTGTGCTTCCGCTTCATACATTTGAAGCACATCTTGTTTTCTTTAGCCCACTTCCAACGGTCGTCGATGTCGAGTGCTTTGAGCTTCGAGCAATCTGGAGTGTAGTGTCCTCCTGACTGACACATGAAGCATCTTCTTTCTTCCTGTGCGCTCTCTTCTGCGGTGTACACGCCTCTAGTAGCCACCCTCTTTGGAGCTACTTTCTTCTTGACGTGTACCGGAGCGCTTCGTCTCGTTGTGTGAGTGTATCGCAGCATTAGATCCGCTTCAGCCAGTAAAAATTCTGATAGGACGATCATCTCGCTTTCCTCGACGATGCGGTGTTCGTTAGCAGCAGCGAACTCTGCCCACTTGGTGATGAGGTGAGGAGTCAACTTCTCAGTTACGTCGCGGACCAATAGTGGATTCTGCAGATAGCCCCTTATGTCTACGCTCTTGATTGTGTAGACTATATTCTGCACCTTGACTGCGAAATCGTACAAGTCGGTACTTGCATTTCCTATTTTCGGCAGTTTCTTGAGATCTTCCATAGCCCGGTCGACGATATAATCTGGACGTCCATATTTTAATTCCAGCGTGCGCATGATGACATCTGGGTTGGATGCTGTGAACAGCTGTGAGAGTACTGTTTCCCTTGCTTCACCTTTGAGGCTGTTTCTCAAGCGTAGAAGGTTTTCCGTCGGCGAAAACTTGAAGATTCTTGTAGAGTCTTCCATGGCGGCTTTGAATGGAAGCCACTCGGCGATAGTACCCGTGAAGATAGGAAGCTCTGCTGTTTGACGCGGCGGTGGTCTTGACGTAAGCATCTTCTCCAAAGTATCCGCCAGTCGTTGAATGCCTTGGTACTTGGAGCTCTCCCCTTGTTGTTTACTAGTGGGAGGGCGGTCCTCTTGTGGCTCTTCTCGGTATTTGGAGGTTGACGGTCGTTGTTCTGCGATGCTTCTGTCGACCCAGTCTTGTACCCTTTCTTGACACGCGCTGGCTGCGTATTCGGATTCGGCTTCGATCGCTGACATCTCGGCGGCTAGTCGCAACTTAACTAGCTTCGCTTTCATTTTCAATCGTTGTTCTTCCAGTTCCGCGAGTTCTTTTTCCGCTTCGTATTGAGCCATCTTTAACCGCGCGTCGGTGCTTCTTCTTGACGTGTTAGTGCGAGCGGTAAGCGCCGGTGACGTAGGTCTTCGTATAGGCGATGTAGCTTCACGTCTTGCCGGTGTAATGGCCGGTTGTGCAGGTGGCCCCATGGTAGACATCCCCGTTGATGCCTCTGTTGCGGTTTCTCTCACTGGCCGTGGAGGTGAGCGATGCAACCTTCTCCCTTGGGGTATTTCTCCTGCAGCGGTCGATGGCGATTGCGGTGGGTCTTCGTATATGTGGTGCAGTAGCGGCCCCGATACACCCTTAGTAATGTGGGATGCTTCTGCCTCGCTGAACCCCGACTCGGAACGAAGACGGCTTCTGGTATTCATGACGATTGATTTATTGCAGATTCTCTTCTGAACCTGCCGTAGCGTGGATCCGCTTCTGAATCCACCGGAGCGCAGATTCGCTTCTGAATCCCCGGAGCGCAGATTTTCTTCTAAATCCGCCGTAGCGCAGATTCGCCTGTGAATTCGTAGCGTAAATTCGCTTCTGAATCTACCGGAGCGCAGATTCCTTTCAGAATCCCCGTAGCGTAGATTCGCCTGTGAATTCCTCGTAGCGCTTCTTCTTCCTGGATTCTCCACCATCCGGCTCGAAGGACCAAACTATTGGGGGTGGGTGAAGAAAACTCCTTTATTTTGGTTTCTTCCCGTTTATTTGTTTCTTCTTAATTTTCTTCCTTATTTTTCTTCTTATTTTTCTTCTTATGCCGAATCCGAATACAAAAAATCACAATCCTAATCACCTTAAGTACTATTTTGAGGTGTCACAATAGCAAGGGGTTCAATGAGTTGCCGACCAATCGCGTGGCACTATGTCTATCCCGTTCTTACCTATAGGTCTGTCTCTCTCTACCTATCTCGTTCTAACTTATAGGTCTATCTCTTTCTATACCTATCGAAATGAAATGAAATGAAATGAAATGAGATGAAATGAAATGAAATGAAATGAAATGAAATGAAATAATTTATTTGCATAAATGTGGTTAATAGTTCGTAAATACATTGGTATAGAGTAGCTCACATTTGCCGTAATACGGCGTGCAAATTATTCGTCAGTTAACAGTGAGTTTAAAATAATCGCCATAAACAAGATCACATAATCTCTTTCTATCATATAGGTTTGTCTCTTTCTATTGCGACACTGCTCTAACCTACGTTTTTATCTTATTCTACAGTAAATTAGGGAACTTTTATTTACATTTTACCTAATTAACTTATTCTAATATGTTAAAATATTAACTTATATACTATCGACTTATTGCTAAGTTGTCGCCGTCCGTAACAGATAGTAAAAAGGCATTTGAATTAAATTATATTCCGCTTCTCTACTTTTTCATTTCTAAAAGTACTATAATATAGTATTTTATATTCATTCATATTGTATATTCACATACTATACTAATATACTATATTAGTAGTCAGGAACTATTGGTTTGACGAGATGGAAATTTTCCATAGTTGAAGGGACTCTGGAATCTCCGAAACAATAATAATATTATATTAGTTCAAAGGTAATTTAGAGGTAGGAACTTTATCAATCATACATTTACGTTTCGACCTGAAACCATGGCCTTTAAAAGTTTCACTCAATTCCATAAATAGTTTTTCTCTACGACTTACACAAAATAATGTAGATTAAATAGAATAAGTAAACATGTAGATGGGTTATCCATGGAGAATTAAAGTTTTTTAGATCACATCAAACCATTTCGAAATAAAATTCGAAATGGACAAACAAATGAGGAATTTCGCAAAGTCATCAATATGATTTTTTTACCAAGTAACCGATATTACCACATACAAGTTTTAAAAATAAGTAAATGATAATAAAATTAGCCTTTCCTTCTACTAACCATTTTTTTAATTCTGTAATAATAATTTAACTAGGTATAATAGGTAAGTCGCATTTTTGCCGAGGACCTAATAGTAATAAGGACGAATATATGAACTCTTTTAGATTATGCATACCTACAGCTAAAGATAAAAAAAATATACATACGATATCGAATCTTTCTGAAATAGATTTCATAAGTCTTGTAATAAAATAGATGCGCCATTTGACGACCTGCGTGGCGCAATGGTTACCATCATTGTTACCATGCTGGACTGCCAGTCGAAGGGTCCGGGTTCGATTCCCGACGAAATAGAAATTTGAATGATGAGTTTCGGTCTGGGTGTTTATGTTTCTGTCTTTGTGTGTGTCCATGGTACCCACGACACAAGCTATATCTTCCCTACTATGGGGCTATTATTATTTTTTATTTCCTTTTCAACTATGTAGTATTTCTTATTTTTTTTCTGTCTTTTAATTTTTTCAACAGATATCGTATTTGTTTCCGGAAATAAGAATAAAAATTAGTTATTTACATGACCCAATTGTTGTGAAAGGGCTGCAACCGCAACAAAGCGTTTCGCCCTCAAATTGAAAATTTAAACACAATTCAGGAAGTTAGCAACGCCATCAAATATGACTTAATGCCAGGTAGCCGTTTTTATACCTCCCCTTTATTTGTACAACGAAAAACTGGCCAAGTGCGAGTTGGACTCACACACGAAGGTTTCCGTACTATTATCTATAAAATAGGTAATATGTAGTTTCACGAAAGTAAAAAATACTTTTTTTAAATTAAGTCTAGTACTACTAATTAAGTTTCAAAGTCGGTCAATACACATACAAAGTTTCCTTTACAAATATACCTACTCACATACATACATACGACTGAAGCTAATAAAAGCGTGTTAAAACATAGATTATTAATAGATAATGGTACATTATTACAAAACGGCAAAACAATCGCGTTTGTGGACTGGGAGACCCAATTAAAAATTATAATAATAATAATAACGTTTCACAGTCATAGCCCCACAGTAGGGAACCCTGTGTCGTGGGTACCATGGACAGAAACACAAACACCCAGACCGAGAACAGAAATTTAAACTCATCATTAAAATTTCTGTTTCGCCGGGAATCGACCCGGGACCTTGCGATTGGCAGCCCGGCATGATAACTATTGCGCCACACGGGTCGTAAAAAATATTATTATTTTATTTTACACACAATCCTAAAATTGTTCAGTGCTGGCAAAATAAAATAAATTTATTTGGGATTCCGAAAATATATTACTTGTAGACTTAATGAGAGCCCTTTCGCTGGAAAAGGCCTGTTCGCTGTTGAGGGACGAAAAATAAATAATTTCTGTAATAAAGTTTTCCTTTTACCCCGTTTCCGAAAAATGATCTACTATTTAAAACTTAAATTCAAGTGTTTCTGGGAATTCTCCATGATTAAATACAAACAATTAGCGTAAAAAAAAATTCAGTAAAAAAAATTTATATGAGTAAAATATGATGAAAATAGTTTACAGTAAACCAGTGAAGTTATTTTTTGTACCAAAAGTTTTTTTTTTATCTGATAGACGAGCATTGAAGCGCGCATGGCCCGACGGTTAGCATAGAAAGCAAGCGATCTATGCGACTCAGCCAAACGGGCGCGGTCGGTGTAAGATGGGTGATCGCTAGTGGCAAAAAATTTCATGCGCGTTTCCTTACTTCGGAGGGCACGTTAAGCCGTCGGTCCCGGTTGTTGCCGATAGAAAACAGTCGTTAAAGTCTTACTTATCGGAGGGCTTATGGGCGGGTCGAAAACATCCGACAGCGGGTTGGCCACTAACCCGCATCTCCACCAACCCGCATTGAAGCAGCGTGGTGGAGTAAGCTCCAGGCTTCCCCAATAATGGGGAGAGACCCGTGCTCAGCAGTGGGACGTAAAAAGGGTTGCAGCTAGACGAGCATGCAGACCACGTGGCGTTAAGTGGTCGCTGCAGTCTATGACTTACATGAGGCGGCCACCAGCCTCCGGAGTAGCATCGTAACTGCATACGACCTCAGACAAGACTTACCTATGCTTGCTAGAGGTTGTCTGTAGATGTCCATGGGCTGCAGCGACCACTTAACACCACGTGGCCTGCATGCTCGTCTGCTACTACATTCAAATAAAAAAAATAAAAAATCTATTGGAGAGTATTAATAATATTGTGGTGTAGAACGCCGTCAATATTGGAAATTTCCTTTTCTATGCTGCTGAGAAATCTTTCCAGAAATGAAAAAGATTCAGTCGCTATTAGCATTCTACCTATCCGTTAAATTTATAACTTCCAAGCATCCGGACATTAGGTCAGGATATTTTCCTTCATGTAAATAAACTTATAAATACGAACATAACAGATTTATCAAATAAAGACCTACGTCAATAGGGACATGCATTTTAAAGCTATCTCTGAAGATGACGCAAGAGGGAATTCCTTTTATTTGCTTTAAAGGCGTTCTATAAAAGCTAAACATGGCTTAGACTAACTGCATCTTCGTGTTCCAAGCACTTTACTACCCATATAAAACTAGATGGCAAGTGACGCGTGATTTTATAGTGGAACCACGTGTTTAGTTACGGAATGTGATAAGGATAAATAAAATAATGATGCACTCAATGACATTTCAAATAAAAATATAGGCATCTTATAAGAATGTTTAAGCGATACCAGTTATTATAATTAGCTATTTATTGAGGACAACCACCTTTTTTTCCTCTCAGCGTACAAAAACCCATCATGGTGGGTGCCCAAAGCTGATGACGGTGAAACACGTACGGTTCAAATAAAATAAAATAAATTTGTATAAAAAGCACAAAATTGGGTTTAATTAAATTTAACTAATGAAAATGATAATAATGTTAAATTATTAGTTTACTGTATTTCAGTGCGTGCGTGCGTATTTTAGTGTTTATTGTAAATAATAATTTATTAATTCAAATTTAATTTTAAACTCTTATAAAAAATAACTTATAAAATAAAATTTGTACACCCTAAATGGTAAATATGGCGATCTAAATATTTTTGTAAAACCTTTTTTGCTACCCATATTTGTGCAAATAAAATATTTCTTTTCAGATATCTGGCAATAAAATTACAGTACAGGGGATATCTCTACTGTAATAAAACGGCGTAAATGCATGCCCCGACTATAATTATTGCGAAAGCTATAAGTGTAATTTACCTGATAATGTTGTTTGTCGAAAATATTAATAGACGTATAAAGGCTGCGGATTTCCAGCTCACTGTAATAAATGTCTGTTCCTGTTTGACTAACATTTTGCTTTTACCACTAGATTTGTTGTATTTTAATCTATATGAGAAAGAATCTATAATCTAAATTTGTAGGTGGTAGAACTATTTTGTAGGTGGTAGAACTATTATGGTTCGCCCGGGGAAGTACCACCGCTGCACCCACTTCAGCCGTGAACCAATTCTCACCCACTTCTGCCGTGAACCAATTCTATTGTGTTTCGGTGGAAAGGTGCAGTTGCCGGCCACATTTACACGAAGCGACCACCAGCCTCCGGAGTAGCAGCGCAACTGCATACGACCTCAGACAAGACTTACCTATGTTGTGAGCAGATGTCCATGGGCTGCAGCGACCACTTAACACCACGTGGCCTGCATGCTCGTCTGCTATTCCATACAAATAAAAATAACAAAAACAACACTATAATCCATATTATAATCCAATTATGTTAACTAGGGTTTTAGCAGGAATTCTAAATTCAGAGTCATCACAATATATTGTAATGACTCTGAATTCGTACATGGTTTGTCATATGAAAGTGTCCTACAGTCGTTAGAAAACCATTATGGTATATTTAGGTATTTGCATTCCTCCCTTTTATGTGATCCGCCATCACACAGATAATCAAATTCGCCGGTGTGGGCGGCCTTCCACGTGTTTTCCGTGGTCTACAAATCGAAGTTTGCATCACGAAATGAAATGAAATGAAAATACTTTATTGTTGACTGTTTACACACATACAATAAGATGTTTAAAATTATAATTGGAGCTTTAAACAGTCTACCATGTTCTGGCATACAATATTATTTATTAAAATTAACTAAAAAATATTTTGTTTTAAGATCCGATAAGAATAATGTTAACGGATCATCGGCTTTTGATGCCTACCCACCGCTGGGTCAATGAGAGAAAAAAAGCCGGCGGAAAAAAACTCTCAGGTATTGTTCAGAGTTACACTCATTTTATAATGTATTTTACGCGGAAGCTCCCCAAACTATTTTTATTACACGTATTACGATGTCTTATCTTCAAAAAATTCAAAGCGAAAGCGTTCACACCAAAAAGCGCACGGTGCGCTCATTTGGTTGATATTACGAGCTGCTTCTACCTCGATAGCTCGGAGTCGGAACTCGTATTCAAAAGTTACTCGGATTTTCGAAGTATCCATCTTTTTTGTCTAAAAATCTCATAACTATTACGTAAAAAAAGTTACACTCAAAAATCTCAAACCCTGAAGAATTTGTGTCTATTAGCTTAAAACGGCAATTTCTTACTTTAACCCCTGCTATTTTAAATAATTAGCATTTTCAGAAAATCACTTATCTGTAATATATAAAGCTTGAAGAGTTTGTTTGTTTGAACGCGCTAACCTCAGGAGCTACTGGTTCGAATTGAAAAATTCTTTTTGTTTTGAATAGTCCATTTAAGGGCTATATAACTTCATGATATGGCTTAAACTAAAGTCGACGCGGACGAAGTCGGGGGCGGCCGCTACTTTTAAATAATTCTGATAGCGTTTTCAGAAAAATATTATAAAAACGTATCAATCTGGCAGTAAAACAGCGTAAATGCCTCTGCTTGGCTTACAGGCGCATCCGACTGACCATTATGGTTGCGATTGAGCTTGTAATTTAACTGATAATGGTATTTGATGACAATGATAATAATAATATGGACGAACAAGAGTTCAAGCTTTTACAGGACTTTTGTATTAAATTTCTTGTTCCTGTTTGAACACAAATACTCAACCACCACCAATTTACGAGTAAATTCTTCTTTGATTTTTTTGTATTGAAATGAAGTTATGTCATTTTGGTAAATGTTTGGTTTGGTAAATATCTGGTTGCAAATAGCAGAATTTTAATAGATCCATATTAATTTTCATAATTTTTCTCTCGTACGCGAGGTACAGACCTAATATCATAATAATTGAGTGAATTTATTATAATTAAATTAATTCATACATAATTGTTTTAGTTTTTAGCTTTCAGTTTTTATTATTAATTTTAAGTTATTTGTAAGTATATAAAGGCACATATGTATAGGTAGGCAAATTTTACAATCATCATATTAAACATTTTAAGGTATAATTATTTTTACATATTTAAGACCGATTTTATTTGGTTTTGTTTTCAGGTTACCTACCAGGTTTTTTGCAAAAAAATATTTAGCAGATATGTAAATTAAATAACATGTTTATACACCTATAATAAAATGTCCACATATAAAATTTAGCTATACGATAAATCCATACTAATATTATAAATTATAAAGTTACTGTCTGTCTGTCTGCTACGCTTTCCGCTTAAACTACTGAACCAATTTTAATGAAATTTGGAACACAGATACAATGGACCTTGGGAAAGGACATAGGATGGTTCTTATCCTTCGGGAAACATATAAAGTTAGTGCGAAGAAGCTGGCGGAACGCTAGTACATTATAATTAACAATTTCAAGAATTTGTATTTAGTTTCTGATTCAATAGATTGAAGTGATTTAGAAATCTTGGCAAGTTTCTTTGAATGAATGTTCAACGATATCTTAAAGTTGTATATAAAAACACTCAAGTTAAAAATTATGTAAGCACATCTGGAATAAAACATTAAATTTAATTCTGAGAGATTCTGATTCTGAATTCCTAATGCTTAAAATTTTACGGTTGAACTGAACGAAGAAAATTTTGCTTTGAAGCAGTTTGTTAAGGGAAAATTCACAACAAATTTTTTAGTAACATTAAATTTCTTTATAGTTACTTATTCCAAAAAATTATCTTCGTCTAACAAAAGAGGGAGTAACGCACTTCCCCGCATCACAAGAGATAGGTCACGTACTTTTTCCCGTAGATATTCAAGTCAAGGGTCCCAAGAATTCTGAATCCACGCAAGGTTAGAAGCCTGATAATCTTAATGAAATATCCGTGACGAGGCATACCGGGGAAGCGCGTACCTTCAACGAATTATAGCAAAAATAAGAAAAGTATATTGGCCTTTTTCCTATATTTTTTTTTGCTACGACCATATATAAATAAAATATATTATATGATACTTAATAAAGTATTGGCTGCAACCCTGCTTGGATCCCACAGCTGGGCACGGATCTCTCTCCATTATTGGGGAGGCCTAGAGCTTTTTTTTTTTAATTTGAATAAAGGGCTCGGGCTATATCAGCCCAGGGTACTTCAACCTATAAAGATTGTTTGTACCCGTAGCCAGATTACAGATCACCGTCCAACCCGATAGCCTTGATAAAGGCTAGGATTTTATGGACGGTGATTTGTTTGGCTTCATCTGGCAGCAGCACGTGCCTCCCAAGATGAATGCTACGCTTGTGGTTTAGCGCACCACAATTTAAAAGGAGGTGGCGTGGTGTCTTGCTCTCCCCCCCCCCACAGTATCTGCACGTGTCGGTTGGACTTAGTCCTAAAAGCGACATATGTCTTCCGAGCTTACAGTGTCCAGTAAGGACTCTGGTTACCGTGCGGATATTTGTTCTGTTGAGCTTTAATAGCTCTTCAGCATAACTCCGATCATATCCTCGTATCAGAGTTTTGGAGTGGCTGTGCCCTGGTCCTTCAGTCCAGTCCCTCATCGCCTCCTCCCTGCACTGAGTGAGAATTTTTTGTCGGATGGTCGTTTTGGAAATACCACAGAATGGTTCAGGACCAAGCTGAGTCCCTTTTGCACCCTCACGTGCCAGGACATCAGCTTCCTCGTTTCCTTGTATGGATGAGTGTCCTGGAACCCATATCAAAAAGACTCTGTTTCTCGCAGCCAGTGCGTTGAGTCGCTCTATGCAGTTCCTGACCAGTTTCGAATTTACAGTGTACGAACTGATGGCGAAGAGTGCTGCCTGGCTGTCCGAAAAGATAAAGATGTTTCTGTTGACGTATCGTCTTTCAAGGTTTAGCTCTGCGCACTGTATAATGGCGAACACCTCCGCCTGAAAGACTGTGGCGTGGGCTCCTAGGTGTATGCTAAGCCTCGTTTTGGGCCTTTCACCGTAAACTCCACATCCTACGTCATGACCCATTTTAGATCCATCAGTATACCAAACCACACCGTTCAACCCTCCTGGCACCTGGACATTAAGCCATTCGTTCCTGGTAGGCATCATTACCTGGTATAGTTTGGTAAAGTTCCTCTCTGGTATCATGAAATCAGATACCATAGAAAATATTTCTTCCCTAAAGACTTGCTCTACTAGAGCTCGGAAAGATTGGGAAAGCCAGGGTCTGCACCCGCTGGAGCATAGTCTAACCACGCTGGACTTTGCCTGAGCTCCTATATATATGTGCAGTGGAGGCATGTCCAGCATAGCATTCAGCGCCGCTCCTGGGCACGACGCCATGGCTCCTGTAGCGATGACACAGGCAATTCTCTGTATCGCGTTTAATCTGTCGACGGTCGTTTTTTGTGAAGTTTTCTTGCTCCACACCACACATGCATAGGTCACAAGAGGCCTTATGATTGTGGTGTACAACCAGATGACAGCCTTGGGACTGATGCCCCATCTGGTCCCGACAAGTCGACAGCTTATCCCTAAGGCTATTTTAGCTCTTTGGATAATATTCTCAATATGTTGGTTCCACGTAAGTTTTTGGTCGAGTGTTACGCCCAAGTATTTAACCTCGGTGGAAAACGCCTAGAGCTTACTCCAGTACGCTGCTCCAATGCGGGTTGGTGGAAAATAATAGGCAAATGAATAAATAGGGTAACAGGTACATCAATTTTATGGATAGTGTTTCAATTCAATCCAGGTCCAATATAACGATACCTAATAAATATGTTTTTACCACTAGCATTCACCCGCCTTAGTCCTGACCGCGCCTTAACTGTGTAAATAATTTGCATAGAACGCCCGCTATAAACACTCCGCACGAACTACTAACATTGTATACAGTACGTTTGTATATGTATAGTATGTTGTTATAGTCATAATAACAATACGCTATTGTTAGAGTGTACCCTATTGTTATTAGGACAAAATTATATGTAGTGGTAAGCTTCATAGAACTGGCATAATTGGAATTAGATGTAATATGAATTCCGACAAAGAGGTGGGAAGCTGGTTAAATCGAGAATATAAATTAAATTAAACATCAATATGGAATAATTTGATTGATTTGATACGTGAAATGTTGACTCGAGTAACATTTTAGAGAATTTCTTGTGAATATGGTGCATACTCAAAGGAAACGAGGAAGCTGACGTCCTGGAACGTGAGGGTGCAAAAGGGACTCAGCTCGGTCCTGAACCATTCGGTGGTATTTCCAAAACGACAATCCGACAAAAAATTCTCATTCAGTGCAGGGAGAAGGCGATGAGGGACTGGACTGAAGGACCAGGGCACAGCCACTCCAAAGCTCCGATACGAGGATATGATCGGAGTTATGCTGAAGAGCTATTAAAGCTCAACAGAACAAATATCCGCACGGTTACCAGAGTCCTTACTGGACACTGTAAGCTCTGAAGACATATGTCGCTTTTAGGACTAAGTCCAACCGACACGTGCAGATATTGTGGGGAGGAGAGCGAGACACCACGCCACCTCCTTTTAAATTGTGGTGCGCTAAACCACAAGCGTAGCATTCATCTTAGGAGGCACGTGCTGTTGCCAGATGAAGCCAAACAAATCACCGTCCATAAAATCCTAGCCTTTATCAAGGCTATCGGGTTGGACGGTGATCTGTAACCTGGCTACGGGTACAAACAATCTTTATAGGTTGAAGTACCCTAGGCTGATACAGCCCAAGCCCCTTTATTGAAAAAAAAAATACTCAAAGTTGCTCATATCATATTGCAGAAACTTAATAATATTTTTTACGTACAAACTGGTATTTCAGCTTTCTTCACTTCAACCAATGCGGTCCTTCGCTTTTTAATAGCAGACTAAAACACTGTAATTACACCATACTAATATTATAAGCGCGCATGGCTCGGCGGCGAGCGTAGAACGCAAGCGATCTACGCAGCTAAGCCAAACGGGCGCGGTCAGGTGTGAGATGGGTGACCGCTAGTGGCAAAAATTTCATACGCGTTTCCGTGCTTCGGAGGGCACGTTAAGCCGTCGGTCCCGGTTGTTGTCAATAGATAACAGTCGTTAAACCTTGTCGGAGGCCTTATGGGCGGTTTGAAAACATCCGACAGCGGGTTGGCCACTAACCCGCATCTCCACCAACTGGCATTGGAGCAGCGTGGTGGAGTAAGCTCCAGGCCTCCCCAATAATGGGAAGAGACCCGTGCCCAGCAGTGGGACGCAAAAAAGGGTTGCAGCCAATATTATAAATGTGTGAGTGAATGTTTGTTACTCTTCCGCGCCAAAACTACTCAACCGATTATCATGAAACTTTGTACATATATTTTTGGAGGTATCAGAAGTAAAATAGGATACTTTAAAAAAATTTTATCACTGTAATTACTACACGCGTTGAATTAAACACAATTTCTTATTAATGGAGTTCCAGAGCATTATTAACCCAGAGCAAAAGACTTTTTGCGCCTTCCCCCGCACGGAAACGCATAAAATTTGCTGTTAGCGTTCATCCATCTTATACCCGACTGTGCCTGTTTCGCTTAGATGCATAAATCACGTGCCATGCGAACAGATTTCGTCATTGTTCTCTTATTAACTAGCTTTATTTTGAAAGGCTAAAAATAATTTTATGGGTCCAGAAAACTAAACGTGAAAACTATGCAAACATATGCTAGTGGCTGGTATGCGTAAAGTGTTTAGTAAAGTTTAAAGCAGTTAAACCAGTCACCAAGTCAGTCTCAAGTGTAATCAACTGCAAAATCAGATATTACTTATGCAGCTCACTCAAGTAAGAATTACTCCTAACTGCAAACATAGAAGTTGGTTACGAGTATACCAGTTTTGACACTGGGTTTTGGGTTTTATCTGGAATTTGGATTCCAGTAAAGTATCTCTGGAGCAATTTTTTGAATGCTCAGACAATATTGGATCCATATTAACGCGCGCTAAGCACAGGTTTTTCCTCGATATTGGGGAGGCCTGGAGCTTACTCCACCATGCTGCTCCAATGCGGGTTGCTGGAGATGCGGGTTAGTGGCCAATCCGCTGTCGGATGTTTTCAAACCGCCTATAAGGCCTCCGACAAGGTTTAACGACTGTTATTTATTGACAACAACCGGGACCGAAGCCGTCGCGACGGCTTAACGTGCCCTCCGAAGCACAGAAAAGTGCATGAAATATTTTGCCACTAGCGGTCACCCATCTCACACCCGACTGCGCCCGTTTGGCTTAGTTGCATAGATCGTTTGCGTTCTACACTAATCTCTGGGCCATGCGTCCGTCATTAACTCAATTAAATTGCCAAAATCACTCGCGATATTAACTCAACTAAATTGCCAAATTCTTATTTCATAACTGTTTAAGTAACCCCATCCATCACGAGTTGTCAACGTCCTGAGTAGTACTGACCCTCTTAAGAAACGACCTCTCAAGAGTGCTCGAGATAAGACTCTCAACATCTTTAACATGAGAGGAACAATGGTTTGTGGAGATTAGCCAACGCGAATATTTTTATGGATATTAGACCACATAGGTTGTTTGCTTGAACAAAATGATTATGGTCAAAAGAATATTACATGCTTAGAATAAAAACGTAAAGAAAGAGTGTCTTCATACAAGCGCGCTGTCAAAATTGAAGCACTAAATAGATTCACACAGATGTCACATTTGACAAACAAAATATTATTTTAAGTTTTGATTGAGGTTTGAACGCGGGTCTCTAGTTCCGCAGTTAGCCCACGTAACCGTCCGGCCAAGGAAGCTTTAATTGAATGGACGAAATTTATAAAGAGCTCTTTCAACGACATTGTCATTTCTTTGAACGTCGTATTGGCAGAAGGCTTTTGACGGCGTTTTACGCCACAATATTATTAATACTTTCCAATAGATGTCAGAAAGAGTCGTATTTTTTAGTTTATATTTAAGTTGATTTTCGCTGAAAATATTTATTATAATTTAAAATTTCTAAAAATAAAACCTAGCTGGATCGATTTATCACCCCCGAAACTAGATACTAAAATTCATTAAAATCGTTGGAGCCGTTACTAAGATTCAAAAAATATATTTAGGTATATATACAAGAATTGCTCGTTTAAAGGTGTTAGATTATGTCGTACAAGTCCACTTAGGGCAGTGATGGCTGAGCGGTAAAGACCACGGTCTCCGAGGGAGATATCAAGTTCATGCCCCGGCGTGCACCTCTGACAAAATGTTATGTGCGTATTTATCGGTGCTCCGGCGAGGAAAAACATTGTGATATTCAACTTCAGGCATGAAGGTTACTTATAATTTCTCAAGAGCAATGTCCACCAATCGGATTTGGACTGTGTGGTGGATTATAGCCTACAGCCCTCTAACTTCTTAGAAAAGACCTGTGCCCAACTGTGGGTAGTGCCAATAGTAAGCGTTACAATACGTGCACTTCTCGTCAAGAACAATGTTTTAAATCAAAAAACAAACGTCTGATACGTCGACAGGTCATACATATATTTAACGACATACTTTCTTCGCTATAAATACGGTTTGCACTTGGCAAACGGCCTGCCACTGAAAAAAGTATTGGCCTACTATCTCACGATTTTCTGTGACACCGTACGGTAGGTTAGTTCACTGTGACGGCATATAAATATAGCTCTTCCTACACAAAGTTTACGATGCTCAGATTTCTGATTTATTACGAAAACTGATCTATTTTTGCGTTCCATTATTTCATTCGAGGTCATCCTAATTATGTCGAACTCTGTAGTAAGATGAGTAAATGCCAGTGTCCAATAGTCACAGATATTTTTACTTTTGTGAAAATATAATAATCTTAATCTTAATATATATATAAAAAGTAAAGGGTTTTCTTTGTACGTAAAGACACGGTTTTCTCTATTATCACTAACTCCAATCAACTTCCCGTTGGGGTGGTAAATACCCCTTAGTACGTAGATGATAGTAAAGGAGTTTGATCGCGGTGGGTGAAGTGGGGAGCTGATGATGGAAGGTAATGCGACGGTTAGGAGTTGAGAGCAAATTCTTTCAATAAATGGGGTTTTGTTCGAAATCTTACATTCCTGAGATGGTCCAGCTGTCACCAAGTCAAAGTCTGATGATGGGATCCCAGAGAAATCGAAGGGAACATACACATTTTATAGCACAATAATTGATTTTCATATTTTAACTAAAGCAAAACGGGCATTTGTGTATAAATATCATCATATCATGTTGTTGAGCTGATGATTGAAGGTACAACTCCTCAACGGTTAGGAGCTGAGAGCAAATTCTTTCATTAATTTATACGTCCAGGTGGACTGACAGTAGTATTCTTTCAGGCTATAAGATGGCTATTAGAAAACATGATTATAAAAGGTAAATCTCTTTAAAGTTTAGATTAAACATGCGACGTATTTTAACCCGAGCAACGCTGGGTTTCGCAGCTAGTGTATGTATATTGTGTAGGCAATCTTCAAAGCAACTTCAGGGCATTTTGATGTCCACAAAATATTTAAGTCAAACCAACATGTATACCAATAAATTTATACATAATATCTATTACCTACGAGTAAAAGTAATAAAAAGTATCGCTTACACGTTATACTCATTGGCTTAGGCATAGAGGTGTTCACGCCCGGGGCAGCGGCCGCGCTCCGACTAACTCATTTTGGAGCTTGTATATGTTCGGATATTCAGAAAACTTCGATAGCGTGATTCAGGAATACCCGTGGCGCCATCTCTTGATGAGTAGCGGAAGGTCGCAACAGGCTCTTCCTATTCAACAACCTTTTAAATTCAACACTGGATAATAATGAATTTTACACCACCAACCAAAACAGCAGGCAGCGGAAATAATAAAATCAACTTGAACCATAACTCACCCCGTTTAAATGGCCACCAAAATAAATAATTCAGTAGGGAAACAGGACAAAAAGACGCTAACACTTTAACATTATACAAGATTCACGCCGCACCGGACGCTAGGCGTGTTAATTGTGTTGTGTATTTACTCTGAGCGAATTCCTCGTTGTTCTACACTCCTAGTACCAGAGGATGTATGCTGAATACAGATGGAACTTTAGCTTATAATATAAGACTGCTGGCTGCAGTGTTACTGAATTAAATTAAAGTCCGGACGCAGAATTTCTGGCACTCAAATTAGTTTAACGCATCGCTGTGAAATAGGGAATCGTTGTAAAGGAACAAATCCGCTATAAATTACCGCTACTCTGCTTGCCGTTAGAAGTGATAAAAAGGGAGTCTTGATGCTTATGGTGCCTGTGGTGACTCTAACTAGTCAGCCAATGACCCCGGTAATTACCTACTATAATTACATATGTATGACTGCGCGTAATCGTAAGCTCCGGAAAAGCATACACTCTACCACGAGCCGCTGCACAAGGAAAACATCAGAAACATCAACAAGAAATCTTTAAAATTTTCTATACAAACTGCTTTATTACTGGGTGTCTCATCTTATAATAGTCAGGTTAGAAACTAAGTGACCGCTGCAAATATAATATCTACATGCGAATACGATGTACATTTTATTTGTAATTACTTAGTTAAGTTTTAAATTATGTTAATATTTGCATACCTCGTTAAGGTAAATATGGCGAACCAAGTGTATATAAACACCCATATTTGTGCAAATAAAAGTCTTTGTCTTTGTTGTTATTGGGATCTATATTAAGGAGATGTCATCAAAGTATAAACTTTGGTGATTTGAATATTGTATGGATGAATTAACTGAGCAAAGCTTGAGCAAAGCTACTAAAATTACGGCTCGGGAACATAAACGACAAGCTTACGAAAACGAAAAAATGAAGAAGATAATATTTATAGACGATAATGACCGCTTAAAGCATGTTCAGATTCAGATTAATTTCTTTACTTTAAATATGGTAAATTAACAAATGTAGAAGCATAAATTACAGGGTTCTCACATTCAGATACAACAAATTATGCAAATATAACAAATGTCATTACTAATACAATAGTCAAAATTATTACAATATAAAATTCTAAATTTAAAATTCTAAAAAAACAAACAATACCAGAAATGCCATTTAAATAATAGATAATATTGACAGATAATTATGTCATTATAATTCCAAACATCCAGGAAATAAAATCTAATAAGTATTCAATTAATTACATTTTATGTCTCTGTGTGTATTGTTATTTGAAATATTTTTAGTCACGGAATAAAAACATTTATCATCGATCGATCAGCCACTTATTTAGTGCCCTTTAAAAAGATGTCATTAATTTTTCTTTAAACTCTGCAGGTAAGTTATTATAAATTTTTATGACCACAGAATTTGCATTTTTCATAAATTTTACACCTTTTGCTAAAGGCAATACTTTGTTGAGAAATTTTATTGAGAAAAAAATTTTATTGAGAAATTTTATTGAGAGAAATTTAGAAAGTTTATTGAGAAATCTTCCCCTATAATGTTCTTGATCATTATGTTTTTGGTAAATAAATCCTGATGTGCATGGACAAAATTACTTATTGCATGTATATAGTTACACGGAAATGACAGCAGGTTAAGACTTTTAAACAATGGTTTACAACTTGTTATTGTCGGTACATTGTAGATAGACCGAACACATAGTTTTTGCGCCATAAAAGCTCGATTTGTATCCGCTGAGTAACCCCATAAAGCGACACCATATTTTAGGCCACCACACCACATCACCACCACACGTTTAGGATACGTAGCAGTGGTATACAATTAAAGCTGTTCTTTCATTGGTTATTTTGGATAAGCCCCCATTTCTATATAAGTAGTACTTATTAAGTACTATATGTGTTCTATATGTGTTCCATGTACATTGACTGTCTAGTGCTAGTCACAAAAACATTACTGAAGTAGTTTCATTAAATATATTATATTATTAGCGAACACCACGCGGCCCGTCTGCCTTTTTGTACGGTTTATTTATTTGTAATAATGTGTAATTTTCAACAGGTCATCATGTAGATGCCTATTATAAAATTATGTTATTGGAATCCACTCTACATTCCAATTTATAACACATTGTAACGCATTGAAAATACTGACAGAAATCCTTCGACAGAAACAATTTTATTGATTGTTAAAAATTGTTACAATATTGTCAACAGCCCGTCGAGTTTTTGAACAATGCGGATAAAAATGGAAACGCACCAAAAACCGCATATCGAACGCACATACACTTGTTGAGTTATTGACATATTTTCATACCCTACAGGGTACTCTACACTACAGTATTTCGTTTTTTTCATGTCCATTGATAACTATTTGCATCTCAGTTTTTGGCAAGGAATTAAAAGAGACATGTGAAAGTCTTCTTTTATTTTCTAATTTTTTTAATATATTTACCGAGTTAGGTTGCAACCTTTTTTAATTCCCACTGCTGGGCCCGGATCTCGTCCCATTTTTGGGCTAGAGCTTACTCGACCACGCTGTTGCAATGCGGAGGAGATATCAAAGAAAGCTGACGACATTTTATTTGTTATATAATTCTGCAGTCCCGAATATTGTCACGATCAGCTGTCACGTGTGACCATTATCAACTCATAGCCATTCTGTTATCTCAAATATATTATTAATTTATTATGTACGTTTTTTTTAAAGAGTGCTGGGAGTTTTTTTCCGCCGCATTTTTTTCTCTCAGCTCAACATCTAGCCCAAACGGGCACTTAAAGGCGATGACCGGGAAAAAATGACATTCATTAAGCGAATATTTTGTATTCCTAATATGAAATAAATATTTTTTCTTTCTTTCTTTCTTTCTTTTCATTATGGAATCAAATAAAAGAGCATAGGTTTTACCGTTGGGCAGACATATAAATACCACAGACATATAAATGGAAATATTTCCCTTAATTTTTCTTGTCGCGCCATAAAATATTCATAACCATACAACGATATTAAGAGGAAAATAAAATGAAATACTCGTATGAACTATTCCCACTCGGAATATAAAGTAAAAAGGCAAAATGTTCCAGAAAAGTAAATGGAGCGTTCTCAGACCCATGTCAGGCTGTGGGAGTTTCTTAACGACGAAGCCTTACGAATTTTATACTGAGAGATGACGCCTGCCGCGACGTATGTTATAATCATTATAAATAATGTAGTAAGCTTATGGAATCCCGTTACAAAAAAGCGTTTCTGGTTGAAGGAAATCACTTGAACTTTTATTCTTCAGTATTTTAACATTCAATCCATTAAAAATCGCGTGTGCTTTAAGGTATTGCACAGAATTTTAAAGTTAAAGAGGCATAGCTTACATTCAATTCGATTCTTTTATTGAATATTGGCGTTTAGAGAAATAGATTAATATATCCCCAGCGTTGAAAGAAATAGAATAATATTCCCGCAATATGTAGCGGAGTACTGTATCACCAGATAAAGCTGGTTCGTTTCAATGCTTCGGAGGGCACGTTAAGCCGTCGGTCCCGGTTGTTGTCGATAGATAACAGTCGTTAAACCTTGTCGGAGGCCTTATGGACGGTTTGAAAACATCCGACAGCGGGTTGGCCACTAATCAGCATCTCCACCAACCCGCATTGGAGGAGCGTGGTGGAGTAAGCTCCAGGCATCCCCAATAATGGGGAGAGACCTGTGCCCAGCAGTGCGATGCAAAAAGGGTTACAGCCAGAGTTTTCTTCCATATCTGGTACCAAAAGGCTTCAAATAATTTCCAACCAAAACCAAGCGTTGTAATTAAGGGAATCTTGTGGTATCTAGGCCACTGTTTGTTCACACAATGCCAATATTGCATCGCTTCACGGTTCTAGCTATTGACCCGTAAATCTTATTCGTTTTGAAGCATTTTGATTGCATCCTTTCGTTGCCAAGCGTTGTTGCGTTGCGTCTATCTACTCGTATATAATATGAAGCAGTATTTTCACTTGGTAAGTTGTAACCTAGTGTTATGGCCCCTTCCACGCACCAAGTTCGCGCGCCCAAATTGAAGCATGTTGATTGGTGCCATTAATGGCACTAAACGCCGGGCCGCTAATTTTATCACAACACTTTTTAAAAACAAAAGTAATCTAATAAAATAACTTTTCACAGTGTTTTCAATATTTTGTATTTTACAGTTCCATCCATCCATCCATCAGCCTTTTAAAGTCCACTGCTGGACATAGGCCTCCCCTAATGTTCGCCACTCCGTCCGGTCCTGCGCCCTCTGAATCCAGCGGTTTCCCGCTATCTTCTTTGGGTCGTCAGTCCACCTGGTTGGAGGGCGGCCTGTGCTCCTTTTGCCGAGACGTGGTCGCCATTCGAGGACCTTTCTTCCCCACCGGTTGTCAGTCCTCCTAACTATGTGGCCTGCCCATTGCCACTTCAGCTTGCAAATTTTGAGAGCTATGTCGGTAATCTTCGTTCGTCTACGGATTCTGTCGCGTAGAGAAATACCAAGCATAGCCCTTTCCATCGCTCGCTGAGCGACCTTGAGCCTATGGAAAAGGCTAACTGTAAAAGACCACGTCTCAGCGCCGTAGGTCATCACTGGCAACACACACTGCTCGAAACCTTTCGACTTCAGGCACTGCGGTATTCTTTGTATGTATGTATGTATTTTACAGTTAATTTGGTCAAAATAAAAATATTTTGTTTGTCAGATGTTACAGCTGTAGGAATCTAGTTAGATGCTATTTAGTGCTTCAATTTTGACAGCACGCTTATATGAATACTGACGTTCTTAACGTTATTATTCTAAAGAGGTGGGTCTTGCATCTTTAGGTTATTAAACAACCTGAAGACTACGTAGGTATTGTTAGTACAGCCAGTTTTGTCTTGTTATTGTCACTTGATGAAAGTGTGACAGGCAACCACACATTTTTACCGCAAAACACGAAAAAAAGTCATGAAAATAAAGGCATCAAAAAATTCCAAAAATGAAGAACTCTCATCGTCCTTTCCACCATTAAATAAAATAACGGCATTTTGTTTTAACCTTTTATGAAGAGAGGTCTTTAAGTAAGACAAATTTACTTTAAGGCGAAGAAAGAAGTAATTTATAAGTCTAAAGCACCGAAGTTTTCTCAAAATTACACTGTTAAGTAATAATAGCTTTTAATTCACTATTGCAAGCATTCTTTAATGTTCCGTACGGTAAATATTAAGATGAAAAGTTGTGGCATTTTCTGCTCCTATTTAAAGATTCAATTTGCAAAGTTTATACAATTACTATTTGAATTTATAGAATTTATTCATTATTTCCAACCCCTTTTTTGTCCCACAGTTGGGCCTAGAGGAATACAGACTATAGTCAACCACGCTGGCCAAGTGCGGATTGGTGGACATCGTGCATTCTAGAAATTATGATATCAGCATATTTTCCCTGAGCGCAGAGCAGCAATAAATACAAACTAATAAATTTTTTTACAACCCGTGGCGTTATTGTTACTGTGCCGGACTGCCGATCGGAGGGTCCCGGGATCGATTGCCGGCGAAGTAGAAAATTGTATGATGACTTTAAAATTCTGTTCTCGGTCTGGGTGTTTGTGTTTCTGTCTTTTTGTGTGTCTATGGCACCCACGACACAGTGCACATATACCCTACTGTGGGGCATTTTTATCAGAGGTGCGCGCCGGGAGTTTTAACTCGATATCTTCGTGTCAGAGACCGCGGTATTTACAGCTCGGCCATCGCCTCTTATGAATTTGTTCACACTAGGCTTAATTTTTGAAAATGAAATCAGTACAATGAGTCTATGGTTGAAATAAAACTTAAAAGTTATTAAAATTGATTCTCATTGATATAAAAATGATTTTATTCATGATTGGCCTTTCAAAAAGAGAAAATGTGTCATATCGCATTTGATATAATGCAAACACTGCACAAATTGAGAACGATGAGAACGAATACTCGGTAAATATTCAAACTATATTCCAAAGCAACATGAATTTGGTAGTGGAAATAAGTGGATCAGTTCATTCCGGCTTGACAATCAATTGAATGTAAAATGGAATTCAAATATATGTAGTTCAGAATCGTATCTCACAACGGACAATCAGACAAACCAAATAGCCGTAGTATCTGTAGCTTCGGGATTAAGAATAGAGCTACGGTATCTCCTGCCTGATCGTAAGAGGCGACTAAAAGGGGGCTTCCGGGGTTGCGGGCGGTGAGAGTGGGGGCTCGATACGTCCAGCCAGCAGTCCCGGGGAGGACGGCAGTGTGTGCGTGGCCGCATCCTGACGTAAGCATCGGAAGGTGCAGGAGAGCACATCTGCTCTCTCAAAGATGAGCCCGTTCCAGGGTGCCGCCCGTGGAGCCCGCCTCTATACTTACTGAAAACATTACATAGGTATAGACTTTCCTAGTTTCGTAGAATTTTATAAACCCGTAATTATGATGCATTTAGTTGGTAAAGTCACTTGCATGGATGCATAGATATAACTTATTCAAACAAATGCTTGTACCGTAGAACTCGAACACGATGAAATAATAATATGATGCAATAGAAATAAAAACAAAAGCTTGAATTAAAAAGCTCAATCCACCATAAATAACTCCTGAACTCATAAATTGATATTGTATTTCAGTGTAGGTTAACTTAATTAACTTGCCAGCAACTAATGCCAATATTTTAATCTCAATTGAAATTCTGTTGGCATTATTTATGCTTTAAACTTAGTGCGCAGCAGTTAATTGAAATCTGCTACGTGCGTTTCAATTAGTTATGTGTCGGATATCCGTATCTGTATCTGCAAATATCAGAAATGAAATGAAATATTCTTTATTCACTGTACGGTTCCTTTACAAACTCTTAGTGAACGTTTTTTTTTTGTTCTGTCTGCTCTGGGTGCGCTTAGGCAATGCTGAGCTGAAGAAAAGAGCAGACGGAGAAAAACTTCAGCCCTGTTTTAAAATATGGGGTATACAATAGCTAGCTTTCTTACAGAGTAGCTATGGGCCGATAAGGAACATACGTGACAGCTACCGCATGTGTCAATGTCGTCCCAGAGAAAAAAAGAGAGATCCGTATCCGAATCCGTTTTTTGACGGATTTTTACGGATCTTTCACCAGATTGATGTTTCATACATAAATGAAATTCATCACCATAAACAGCGCATTTTGTTCTGGCTAGCGTCGAAATGTCTGATCTGAACTGATGCTTATTTAGGTATATGGAGAAAAGAAATTTTTCATCTAACTTCAAACAAAACAGAAGATACCCGCAATGAAAGTCATAAACTTAAAACTTGTGCCTGTTTGTCAAGCAAAGCATCAAGCGACGACAACTATCAAGCTCACTCGCGCCGACATCGATTGAGTAAGAAAGATAAAATCCGTAACAGTATTCGCAGATCTAATGCGTTAACTATCCGGCACAGCACTAGTTTAAACAGCTTGCAGTGGAAATAAAGGCTGCTTTACAATGAGCAAATTAAGTGTGACATGGTGACGATTTTTGTAGCACCAACGACATGTTATAACAAAAAAAATAGGCATTCCTAATAACTCTATATTTTTTAATGGAGTAGCACACGAGCATGCAGGCCACGTGGTGTAAAGTGGTCGCTGCAGCCCATGGACATCTACATACAACCTCAAGCAAGCATAGGTAACTCTTGTCTGAGGTCGTATGCAGTTGCGCTGCTACTCCGCAGGCTGGTGGTCACCTCATGTAAGTGTGGCCGGCAACTGCACCTTTCCACCGAAACACAATATCACAGCAGAAGTGGGTGCAGCGGTGGTACTTCCCCGGGCGAAACATAATAGTTCTACCACCTACCACCTACCAATAATGAGTTATTATTTGTTAGCGTACTAAGCCAGTTTAAAAACTGCCATATTTACATTAATTGCGTGTCATAGAACAGTAATAAAAACGTGTTGTTTATTGTTTTGTTCTGAAAGCCGACACATAAAAACTTTTATCTTCTCTGATGAAAATCGTAACCTGGAGTCTGAAGGTGACCGGAAGTAATAAAACAGAAGACGAAACTATCAGAAAGTAAACTAAAGTTCCATAGCACAACGCCTATTCTTTTTCTGAACGGAATCTAATCTTCTCGAATTTATTGACTGCAACATTTTATGAAGCGCGCATGTCCCGATCTATGCGACTAAGCCAAACAAGCGCGGTCGGGTGTGAGATGAGTGACCGCAAAAAAAATTCATGCGCGTTTCCGTGCTTTGGAGGGCACGTTAAGCCGTCGGTCCCGGTTGTTGTCGATAGATAACAGTCGTGAAACCTTGTCGGAGGCCATGGGCGGTTTGAAAACATCCGACAGTGGGTTGGCCACTAACCCGCATCTCCACCAACCCGCATTGGAGAAGCGAAGCGGAGACCTGTGACCAGCAGTGGGACTTAAAAAAGGATAAAAAAAAATCTTTCAACTTTTTCAACTTTTCAACAAAAGATTAAAAAAAATCAATTTTTTAAACAACTAATGAGTAATTTCCGGATTTAAAAAAGTCTAGAGTGGAATAAGTAATGTTCAGTAATATTATATTTTGTATGGGACTTTTATTACCACCGTAATGGGCAATCACTTAGCCGTTTTAACGCGTATTCGGCTAAACAAAGGCAGGTGTGCACAATTCATTACACAACACAAACGAATCATCCCCAAATGCATAAATCAGCGAGACGTTAAATATTCACGTCGAGTGATTTAACGCGATGGGAATTGGCAATTAAGTAGTTATGACTAAGTAATTAAAACAGTCTCAGGTGTTCATGAATTATTTGAGAGTGACAGTTTCTTGTCTCCCTATAGCAGTGAATTAAAGTAAATAAAATAAATAACGTTTCATGCTCATAGCCCCACACTAAGGTAGATATCAGGGTATATCGTGGGTACCATGGACACACACAGAGACAGAAACACAAACACCCAGACCGAGAACAGAATTTCTTCCTCGCAGGGAATCGAATCCGGGACCCTCCGATCGGTAGTCTGGAATGATAACCATTACGCCACACGGGTCGTCAAAAATGAAGTTATTCTTGATTAATTGTATGGGTGCGTGCGTGCGTGCGTGTGGGTGTATGTGTGTGTTCAGTTAAACTGCTTTACAGTACAGCCAATTCAAAACTATTGGTCATCGGCAGCTCCCTTTTAAGAAATAAAATTTCAATGATATACTAGTTTTGTATCGTCATTCCATTACTGAGTTATTTCTTTTAAAGCTGATTTCATGTCACTTTCTGCTTAACGACAAAACATAACACAGGAGTACGGAAGTAACCATTGGAATTGTGAAATCATCACAACTAACACAAATGAATGAAATTAACAGAAATTATCACGAGCTATAAGGTGACTTAAAATTAGTCGAAATCAGATGTAGTAAATTTCAACTAAATCCTGTGGAATTAATTACTAATATTATATCATGACATGACGCAGGCAATCATGGCTTTGAAAACCGGTAAACATATTTAATTTTAACTTTAACATTTACATCAATATATTTACTGGTTTTCGAAAATAAAATCAAAAACAATTTACAGATTTAAATAATAGTTGTTTTTTTTTTTTTTTTTTTTATTTGAATAAAGGGCTCGGGCTATATCAGCCCAGGGTACTTCAACCTATAAAGATTGTTTGTACCCGTAGCCAGATTACAGATCACCGTCCAACCCGATAGCCTTGATAAAGGCTAGGATTTTATGGACGGTGATTTGTTTGGCTTCATCTGGCAGCAGCACGTGCCTCCCAAGATGAATGCTACGCTTGTGGTTTAGCGCACCACAATTTAAAAGGAGGTGGCGTGGTGTCTCGCTCTCCTCCCCACAGTATCTGCACGTGTCGGTTGGACTTAGTCTTAAAAGCGACATATGTCTTCCGAGCTTACAGTGTCCAGTAAGGACTCTGGTTACCGTGCGGATATTTGTTCTGTTGAGCTTTAATAGCTCTTCAGCATAACTCCGATCATATCCTCGTATCAGAGCTTTGGAGTGGCTGTGCCCTGGTCCTTCAGTCCAGTCCCTCATCGCCTCCTCCCTGCACTGAGTGAGAATTTTTTGTCGGATGGTCGTTTTTGAAATACCACAGAATGGTTCAGGACCAAGCTGAGTCCCTTTTGCACCCTCACGTGCCAGGACATCAGCTTCCTCGTTTCCTTTTATGGATGAGTGTCCTGGAACCCATATCAAAAAGACTCTGTTTCTCGCAGCCAGTGCGTTGAGTCGCTCTATGCAGTTCCTGACCAGTTTCGAATTTACAGTATACGAACTGATGGCCAAGATTGCTGCCTGGCTGTCCGAAAAGATAAAGATGTTTCTGTTGACGTATCGTCTTTCAAGGTTTAGCTCTGCGCACTGTATAATGGCGAACACCTCCGCCTGAAAGACTGTGGCGTGGGTTCCTAGGTGTATGCTAAGCCTCGTTTTGGGCCTTTCACCGTAAACTCCACATCCTACGTCATGACCCATTTTGGATCCATCAGTATACCAGACCACACCGTTCAACCCTCCTGGCACCTGGCCATTAAGCCATTCGTTCCTGGTAGGCATCATTACCTGGTATAGTTTGGTAAAGTTCCTCTCTGGTATCATGAAATCAAATACCATAGAAAATATTTCTTCCCTAAAGACTTGCTCTACTAGAGCTCGGAAAGATTGGGAAAGCCAAGGTCTGCACCCGCTGGAGCATAGTCTAACCACACTGGACTTTGCCTGAGCTCCTATATATATGTGCAGTGGAGGCATGTCCAGCATAGCATTCAGCGCCGCTCCTGGGCACGACGCCATGGCTCCTGTAGCGATGACACAGGCAGTTCTCTGTATCGCGTTTAATCTGTCGACGGTCGTTTTTTGTGAAGTTTTCTTGCTCCACACCACACATGCATAGGTCACAAGAGGCCTTATGATTGTGGTGTACAACCAGATGACAGCCTTGGGACTGATGCCCCATCTGGTCCCGACAAGTCGACAGCTTATCCCTAAGGCTATTTTAGCTCTTTGGATAATATTCTCAATATGTTGGTTCCACGTAAGTTTTTGGTCGAGTGTTACGCCCAAGTATTTAACCTCGGTGGAAAACGGTATAGTTTTCCCACTCAGACGTGGGGGCCTTAGTTTATCTAAGAGCCTCCTCCTTGTGAATGGGACTATTACTGTTTTGTCTGGATTGACTGATAGTTGGTTATTTCTACACCAGTCAGAGACAATGTTTAGCGCTTCTTGGAGTCTCGATGACAAAGTGTCTTGACAGAAACCTCTGACCACAATGACAAGGTCGTCGGCATATCCTTGCACGTCAAAGCGTTTCCTGTTGAGAATCTCCAGTAGCTGATCTACCGTTAGGGACCACAAGAGGGGAGACAGGACCCCTCCCTGTGGGCAGCCTCGGGTAGTTCTTAGTTCATATTTGTGTCCATGAAGGGTTAATTGTATAACCCTGGTCGAGAGCATTGACTTGATCCACGCAACAGAGGCATTCTCGACGCCTTTGGCCATCAAACCATTGACAATAGTTGAGGTTTGCGTGTTGTCAAAAGCTCCCTCGATATCTAGAAAAGCACATAGGGCGATCTGCTTGTCCTCTAGGGACCTTTCCAGGGCATCGGTGAGAGATACCAAAGCTGTTTCTGTGGATTTTCCTCTCTGGTAAGCATGCTGGTTGCTCTGCAGAGGGCGCTCCACCAGCGTAACGTCTCTTAAGTGCTGATCTAAGATTTTCTCCATCGTTTTTAATACGAATGAAGTAAGACTAATGGGTCTGAAGGACTTTGGCTGCGAAAAGTCCCTCTTACCCGTTTTGGGTATGTATGTAACAACAACCCTAGTCCAAGGTTCTGGTATTATTCCCCAGGCATAACTTGCCCTGAAAATTTTTACCAGAAGAGGTATTAGAACCTCCCCACCCTGCTGAAGCAAGGCTGGGAAGATTCCATCATCCCCAGCTGATTTAAATGGCTTAAAAGTGCTTATAGCCCATCTTACTTTGCTGGGTCTGAAAATTTGTGCTGCCGTTTTCCAGACTTCACTCCTCGGTCTTCCCGGCGGGCACATCGGCAAGGCAATATCACATCCTTGCGTCGTTAGGTACGATCCGGGGAAGTGTGTTTTTGATAGCAGCTCCAAAGTTTCTTCCTCCGTAATCGTGTAGGTACCGTCTGGTTTCTTTAATAGTCCCAGTTCTGTCGGTGGAGATTTGGCTAGCAGTTTATGGAGTCTGGCAGCCTTGGGAATGCTAGACATCTCCGTTACAAAAGCATACCAGGATCTCCTTTTTGCCCTCCTTAGTTCGCAGTTATATTTATATATGGCCTCTTTGAACTTATCCCAGCCTCTAGGTCCTTTGGCCTTATTAAATAACTTGCGAGTACGGTTCCTTAAGCTTTCAAGCTTGGAGTTCCACCAGTGAACTTTTCTACCTGAATCCCTTGTTTTAAGTGGGCAGTTTTCCTCATAGGCTGTACGTACGCCAGTTGTGAGGATTGCCACTGCTTGTTCAAGGTCGGTAGGTGATTTGATACATTTAGGCATGTCCTTTCCCAGCTCACTGAGAGCATTCCTGTAATTTGGCCAGTCAGTGAGCTTTGGGTTTCTAAATGTCTCAGGCTTGTATGAAAATTCAGCCATGATGTCGAATCTAATATGTCTGTGATCCGACATGGAGTTTTCCTCGCTGACTCTCCAATGGCCGACTGATTTGGATAGTGCTTGCGTGGAAATGGTTATGTCCAGTACCTCCTGCCTTGCTCTGGTGACGAAGGTTGGTGAGCATCCTATATTTAGTGTTTGGAGGCAGTTGGTTAAAAGGAAGTCATGTAATAACTCACCTCTGTTGTTGATGCCGCTGCTTCCCCAGATGGTGTGGTGGGCATTGGCATCAGCCCCGATGAGAAGCTCCTGGTCGTGTGTACGTGCGTATTCCGCTGCTCTCAGGAGTTCGTCCGCGGGGTTTTGGTTCTCTCCAGGAAGGTAGGCAGAACAAATTAATACCTTGCCATTCCCTTTAAGATGGACGGTTGCTGCAACCAGGTCGTCGGTACATAACTCTGGAACAGACAAAAAGTTAACTTTTTTGTTAAAGATTAAGCAGGCTCTAGGCCTTGCACCACTTGTGTTGTACAAGACTTTACCTGCGTTGCTCAGGCCGAGGACAGTATTGCCCCTCAGCCACGGCTCCTGTACCAGGGCGACATCCAGGTCAAACTCGCGGAAGGTCTTCTCTAAGACTGCAGATGCAGCCTTTGCGTGGTGTAAGTTGACCTGGATGAACTCCACCCTGGCACCCGTCTTCTTACGATCTCCGGCTTTGAGATCCGCCCCCTCGGCCCCGCTTCGGACGTTTATGTCCTGGCCTGGGTCCGTGTCTGGGCAGATCCCTATGTGAACCGGCGATCGGTCCTCCTTGGGCGGGCCTCGTGATCCTCCCTCCCCTGGTTCCCAAGGCGGGAAAGCCACGCCTGTTCCTGGGGGTGGCTGCAGCCGTTCGCCCAGTTGCACCTGGCTGCGTCGCCGCTGGGGCGTTGCTGCCCGGTGCCGCTGGCGGTGGCGGCTGGGAGGTTGTTGGTGCCTCCGATCTAACGGCACCTAAGCCTCTAAAGAGGACTTTTTTAAAGCCGAGGCGGACTCTACAGTCCTGCGCTCTAATGGCTTCGACAGACTGGTCGTCCAGAGCTATAGTGAGCGTAAGCCCAGCTTCTGCGACCTTGCTGTTCAAAATCTTCCACAGCTCAGTGTTGAGTCCGTCGTTTTGCGATCGCAAAAGAGTGACTGCTAACGTCGGATCAACCGTTTCGGAGCTGGGAATGAAAACCACACCAACCTTTGGCTTGGGCAGCTCTTCTTCCGCAATAAGCGAGAGATTCGCCTCTGGCCATGGCTTCAGTGCAGCGATATTTTGCTCAAGCCAACGTCTGGATTCCGCGTTTTCACACGAAATCAGCATCCAGCCGGGCTTGTGTGAGCATCCACCAAATCTAGGCCCACTCCCTTTTCCGCCTGATGTTCTGGCAATGGCTACTAAAATGGCCTGGCGAACCTGAACCATTTGTTCGTCCGTCATCGGATCGCTGTTTTTGATTCCGATGCGGGAGGAGCCTAACACCTCACTATAGGTGGGTGCTGTTGTCAATGAGTGCTGCATCGGCGTGGGCGCCTCATGCTGCACTCCTTGGGCTGTTGTGGAGGTTGAAGGGGCCTCCAACGATGGCACCTGAGTTATCTCCGCCGGTCCGGTCGCTACCCCTGAAGGCGCTGCCCGACCCGACGGAGACACCTTAGGCTCCTTGCGCTTCTGGCCCTTTGGGGACTCCTCTTCCGAACGGGGCCTTTTGACAGCCCGCAGACGGGGGATCTTTTCCACAATAAAATCGTAGGACCGTCGGCACAGATTGAGGGCCTCTTCAACGTCTACATTTTGGCCTAACAGGAACTTAAAGCGCTTCCGCGCAGCCCCTGATAGCCTTCGTTTAGTGGGTGGTTCGGCGTTATCGGACGGTCCGGGTGCTTTGCAGCCTCCGTGCCGACCGGCGTCCTCAACCGACCCACTACTGGTTCCTGGTGTTGGGGCACCTGAAGCGCCGCCCACCGAGGAGGTTGGTTCCTGGATACCCAGGACAGTGTTGATTTCATTTATTATATCCTCCATACACTGTATACATATAGCGTAGGAATTAAAAAGTCCGCTCCGGCAGAGCCCCGCATGCCGGAGTAAGGCTGAATACTCTCCGAGGTCGCCCGGTATCGGAGAGGGGACCGTTCGCGGCTAAGCTCCCCCTTAGCCATGCATCCATTGGCACGGTGCTCCCATACACCATGTAGATTGGGTCGGACTGTTCCCTACGTGGTAGGGCGTGAGTGCCGCCGTTGATCCCTGGTGGGGATTCATCCGCCGCCAACTCTTCTGTGTGCTCCAGCCAAAAACACACAGCACTACACCGGCCTCGCCTCCGAATCTCGGAGAAGCCCGATGCAGGGGTTTTTTACAGAGTTTCCTTCTCTGGTTGGGAAGTTGGCTCCCCAAAGTGTAGTGTGGTGTGGTGTGTTGTGTCTGTAAGATCAGTGCTTCTGTCTAGTGTCATTGAGTGAATACATGGTGACTTAGTGATTTGTGAAGTGTATCTGGATGAGTAATGCCTGTATGTGGAGTGTATGTGGAATGCAAATCCAGACCCATAGGAGTGAATTTGCAAGCCATTGCCCTCCCCATTTATCCGGACTTGGGACCGGCTCCTCAGAGGCTGTTCATAAAGGAATAACCACGGAGGAGGTAATAGTTGTTACGGGTGTAACATAATTAAATCGTGTGGTTTTAGAATGGCTTACATTATATTTACCGCACTCCACTCGCCAACTGGCAACGTCCGTATGAAAAGCTATACGGCGTCCACAAATGGCATATTACTTTTTATGTGAAAGCAAATACATTTGCTGCAATACATTTCTATCAAATAATAGTTTAATTATTAATGAATTCTATATCTATTAGATTATCTAACTAATCTATTAGATAGTTTTAGCTAAGTAGTATTACTGAAACGGCAATATTTACGAGAACGAAATGAACATTCTCTATCTGCCTTAACCCTTACCGATGAAAACTTTTACTCTTTTGTAACAGGGGAAAATCTCCTGAAGGTACCTAACGCCTTGGGAGAGATACCAATACCGGTGTGGTATCTCTCCCAAGTTGCAGATTACCTCTTAGGTTCAGACAGAGGATACCGTAGCCCTGTCCAAAATAAATTGTAAATTAGGTTAATTATAGCAGCTACAGCTTGCACAAAGTCAAATACAAATCACAATCACACCACATCATTTTAATAGCAAATATATATTTCGGGACAGAAATTTTCCTTAGCCATAGTTGTTCTACAAGTGTATATTTTATAACTTGTAAGCAATAATTGTATTGCAACTAATAAAATATTCAAAAGCTTATTAGTGATTCTAGTAAAGCAATTAAGCAGCGTGGTTGTGGAACAGTTATTATTTATTTGCTGCACTGCACTCGCCAACTGCTTTGTGTCGTCCACTAATGTCATAGTATTATTGTATGTGACAGCTTACTACATTATCATTAGATATTTTTATTAAATTTTAATCTATTGGAGATGTAGTTAGCTTAGTGTAAGCTAAGTATTACTCGTACTTCACGAACTGGATCATCTGACGTGAACGATATAATCATGCTCTTTCTACATTTCTAATTAACGCTGGGACAAGCGGCTTTATAGATTTACCTCCAATAGTGTGAATGTCAACTGAACTTATTTATATATAACTAGCGGCCGCCCGCGTAGGCCTTTGGTATTAGTCATAGCATGATGTTATATATCCTATAGCCTTCCTCAATAAATAGACTATTTACCACAAAAATATTTTCTCCATTCGAACCCTGAGATTAGCGCATTCAAACAAACAAAAAACTAACTTACTAACTGTTCAGCTTTATATATTAGTATATATATCGGCTAATAACTGCTCTAGAATAAGTAACCTATTAACGGCACAGCACCAGCTTGCAAATGAAATGAATACAAATGAAATGAAATGAAATATTCTTTATTCACTGTACAGTTCCTTTACAAACTCTTAGTGAGCGTTATTTTGAATACGTGACAGCTACCGCGTGTAGGGGTTTTAGGGTTAAATTTATATCTTTAAACTCTAGAAACAAAATACCATCAGACCACGACCACGACCGTCCGTCATACGACACAAAAAATATTTCACGGCTGAAATTTCGTACAGCGTTTGTTGTTTGTTTGTGACTATCACTAGTAAACATGTTGAAAATGTATTGCAAGTAATAAAATATTTAAAGCTTATTAGGGATTCTAGTAAAGCAATTAAGCCACGCAGTTGTGGAGTAGTCATAATTTATTTACTGCACTGCGCTCGCCAACTGGCAACGTCCGTATGAAAAGCTTAGCGCCGTCCACTAATGTAACATTTTGAATATAATCATTTAATATATGAAAGCTTATCATATTATCGCTTGATATTAAATTAAAGACTTTGTATTGTTGGGAATCATCCCAAGCAAGCATCCTATCCACAGAAGCGTTGAAGCTCATGAAAGAAAGAAGTCAATTACAAAACAAATCTAAGTTAAATAGAACAGAAAAAGAAAAACTTAAAGAGCTCTACAAAAATACAAACAAAGAAATAAGAAGATGCTACGATACACACAGATTAAATACTATACAAAGACACCTTGAAAATTCTAGATCCGTCACTAAAGCCTACAAAGAACTAAACAAAACAAAGACATGGATTCCATCATTACAGCCAGGCTCTACCAAAAGTATGCCTCGAGTGGAAATCATAAATGTAGCGACAGAGTTTTATGCAAAACATTATAGCCAACCACACTCACAGAAACCAATACTTAGTATTTTTAACCAACCCAACGAAACTTTTTCAACTCCGGAGTTTACAGAACCGGAAATACTAAAACAAATAATGAAGCTTAAACCAGAAAAAAGTCCGGGACCTGATGGAATCACGAACGAATGCATAAAGCTTGCAAGGACTCTACTACTGACACCAATTACGACGTTATGGAATAAAATACTAGATGAAGAAACTGTGCCACACTCATGGACCGAATCTGAAATTATTTTGCTGTATAAGAAAGGTGACCCGGCTGACATAAGCAATTACCGTCCAATAAGTCTAATGCCCTGCTTATACAAATCATTTGCCTCTTGCTTGCTGAACAGAATATCATCTGATATCGACAAACACCAGCCGATAGAACAAGCAGTGTTTAGAAGCAGCTTTAGTACCGTTGACCACATCCATGTTCTCGAGCAGGTGATAGAGAAATACCAAGAATTTCGCAGGCCATTGTACTTAGCTTTCATAGACTACAAGAAAGCTTTTGACTCTATATCCCATATCAGCATCTGGGAAGCATTAAGATCACAGAATATAAGCGAAAAATATATAAATATCCTCAAAAATATTTATGACAATAGTACATGTAGAGTCAAATTAGATAGAGTAGGAAAAAAAAAAATATAAATAGAGGCGTGAGACAGGGTGACCCGATATCTCCGAAATTATTTATAGCTGTTCTAGAATACATAATGAAGGACTTACCATGGACTACCCAAGGCATAAAAATAGATGGACATTTTCTAAGCCATCTCAGATTCGCTGATGACATCATTCTATTCTCGGAATCTTCATGCCAACTAAACAATATGATGAATGACCTTCAACAAGCTAGCACTAAAGTTGGATTGGAAATGAACCTGGATAAAACAAAAGTTATGACTAACCACTACAGGATACCCATCACGGTAAATAACTTTTCTATACAGTTTGTAGAAAAATACATATACTTGGGCAAGCAGATTTCATTCAGCAAAGATCGAAATACTGAGGAAGTAAATCGCAGAGTAGCAATCACCTGGAAGAACTACTGGGCTCATAAGGCGATATTCAAATCGCAGCTTCCACTACCTGCAAAAAAAATAGTCATGGATTCTGTAATTCTTCCTTGCCTCACCTACGGCTGTCAAACCTGGTTATATGGCCTCAACACTAGAAACAAAATTCAGACCACCCAAAGGAGAATGGAGAGAAGCTACCTGGGTATCAAATTAAAAGACAGAGTAAAAAACACAATTATCCGGAAAAAAACCAACTTAACAGATGCTCTTACCTATTCTCTCCAAAGAAAGTGGAGGTGGGCAGGTCACGTGGCGAGGTACGGTGATAATCGGTGGACACTGAAGGTTCAAAAATGGACAGGACCAAGAGGTACCAGAGCTAGAGGCAGACCCAGTACCAGGTGGTCTGATGACATTACAAGGACGGCAGGAGGGGAGTGGCTTCAAATAGCCAAAAATAGAGAGAAGTGGCAATCTTTGGAGGAGGCTTTTACCCACAGGGGGTCCATACATGATTGATTATAATCTTAAAAAATTAAATCCAATTAAATATTATTATAATTTATTACTTTTATCATACTTCAATGAATTAATTAATGAATGTTTTATGAATCAAATTGTGTTTAAATGAATTAATTAATGCATGTTTTTACTAATTTAATTGAATCAAATTGTGTTATTAACATTTATTATTATATCTCTAATATTAAGTTATTCAATCTGTATGGAATTAAATAAAGCTTTATTATTATTATTATTATTATTATTGTTGGGAATCAACGTCGGTAGTTGAATAAAAAAAATGTGACCTTGTAGGGGGAAACGCCTATAAAAGCCGGCCCTCCTCTATGAAGCGGACATTATAACGATGATACTCGTAGGGGCAGTAACTCTACCCGTTTGCGTACTGTAATTGTGTCTTTCTTTGTACTTACTTATTATTGAATTGTAGTTGTATACGAAAATGTTAATTAGAAACCTTAAATCGTTACCTTTAAATTGAATAGAAGGCTTTGTGAATTGAATGGTAATTTAAATATTCTGCTTCTGGATTTTATTCCTAAAAGTATTAAATAGAAAACCCTGAAATGATGTAAAATAAATATATTGTTTGCACTAATACGAGTAAAAGAAAGTTTCACAGAAACTACTACTACTATCTCAAACAGATTTTTAGGTTTCCGTAGCCAAATGGCAAAAAAACGGAACCCTTATAGATTCGTCATGTCTGTCTGTCTGTCTGTCCGTCCGTATGTCACAGCCACTTTTTTCCGAAACTATAAGAACTATACTGTTGAAACTTGGTGAGCAGATGTGTTCTGTGAACCGCATTAAGATTTTCTCACAAAAATATAAAAACGATAAATTTTGGGGGTTCCTCATACTTCGAACTGAAATTTAAAATTTTTTTTTCATCTCACCCATAGGGTATCAATGGATAGGTCTTCGAAAATTATATTGAGGTTTTTACTATTATCTCATTTTTCTTCTAAACAGAATATTTTGCGCGAGAGACACTTCCAAAGTGGTAAAATGTATGTCCCTCCATTATCTTCTAAAAATGAGAAAATTATAAAAGTAAAAAAAAAAATATTTGATGTACATTACCATGCAAACTTCCACTGAAAATTAGTTTGAACGCGATTTACGAGTAGTACGTAGTTTTTTTTAATACTAATAAATCGTAAACCGTATTTTACCTTTCATTCAATCAACTCAAATTTAAAAGAAAGTTGATAATGGTACGGAACCCTTAGTTCGCGTGTCTGAATCGCACTTAGCCGGTTTCACACATTGGTTTCGTTGGTTAGTCGTTCACTTCATAACATTCGCGATCATTTTCAACACATTCTAGTTTATTGTGCTGTAAGCAACATCGTGAACAATGTGCTATAATGTTATTGTTATGCGGAAAACGTGTGCTTTTTAATGTAAAAGCATTTTGTTTTCATACATTGTTTGTTACGTTCTCACTGTCTCAATTAGAGAAGAGTTTATACCCGCTGAAAATTAAAACACATGTCGTTTTTGTTTGGGAATTTCTGCAAAGTTATTCCACGTGTTTCTCTTTGCTTTAATACCTCGGCAGGTAAAAGGGAGCACAAAACATATTTCATTGTAATTTACCCCGTAAATGTTTCTTTTAAAAAGATTTATGTTTAATAATATCTTTGAAATCAACGTCCTTATTAAACTCATCAAAAATGTCGTGGAAAGTTAAAACGAACTGTCAAGCACCTCTTTTTAAATAACGACACAATTCAAAGACCGAAAGAAATAAGAACAACAATATTTTCAAAGATTTCTTTGTTCTTTCGAGTAACTCTATTAAATGAGAGTTTATTCCCCTGAAAACTCCTTACTTTTAGTATCCCATTCATGAACTGAAAGTTTAAGCAAATCAGAGAAGAAAGTGGTATTGGAAAACTCGACGTGCTTCGAAGTTATCAGCGAGTAAATGTTTAGAAAAAACTTTTAATTCTGTTTTCGATTTTGTTGTTCCATTTGTTTAGGCCGCGTTATAAGGTTAATTGCGTTCAGAAAAAAGTTCCGTTCGTATCCTGGGTAGGTAATCCTTTGAAAGGTGTTAACGTATCACGTTTCACACTCATAGCCCCACAGTAGGGTAGGTACAGTGTCTTGGGTACCATGGACACATACAAAAACAGAAACACAAACACTCAGACCGAGAACAAAAATTTAAACTCATCATTCTTTCTGGCTCGCCGGGAATCGCACTCGGGACCCTCCGATCGACAGTCCGGCATGTTAACCATTTCGCTACGCGGGTCGTCAATAGGTGTGCTTTTTAAACTTCGCACTTTTATTATATTGTAATATGGGAACGAGATTTTTATCAGTTAAATGTAATTAATTTTTTGACCAGGTGAAAGAAGGCAACATAATATACTATTTATTACATTAGCCATCATCATCATTACTCAGACAGAAGTCTCGAGATCATTTGAGTTTGTACTTTTCATGTACATATTGCCATTAATTACCTTTTTTTGGTGTCGGGGGGAAACCTTCAAAAGGTATCCGGCACCTTGGGAGAGGATACCGGGTTATGTGGGATTTGACCGCACTAAAACCCCCTCGGTGACCTGCCTCTGCTCTGCCTCTACGCGCGGAGCCCAGAATGGGCCCATCTTCGGAGAGTAGATGTGCTCTCCTGCACCTTCCGATGTTCACGGCGGCATGCGGCCACGCACACACCGCCGTCCTTCCCGGGGTTGCTGGCTGGACGGATCGAGCTCCCACTCTTCCCATCCACAACCCCGGAAGTCCCCTTTTAGTCGCCTCTTACGATCAGGCAGGAGATACCGTAGCTCTATTCTTAATCGCTAAGCTACAGGGACTGCCACTAATTACCTAGTGGCTTGAATACTCGCACCAGTAAACAAAAAGCAGTTACTTTAGCTTCACCTTTTAATTATTATAAGGTTAAATTTGGCTTATTTATAATATTCATTCTTCATTCTTTAGTGCATACTCAGCGTTTACTACATTGCTGTTCGAAAAAGAGTCGCGTCAGTCGCGTGCATGTACCATTAACCTACTGAACCAAGATTCGCTGATTCAACCGTCACCGTCAATACTCCTTATATCAGTTCAAAGAAATGCAAGTACATCATTTAACTGCATTAATGTTTAACTAGTTATGCTCAAAAATATTCTAAGTAGTTTTAAAATTATTTTGCAACTTACAGTTGGAAATTTCTATTCAAAAAATAATAGCTGTGTTACATCAAATGTTTGCCAGTAAAAGCTATGTTATTATCAGCCTAGATAAACATTTCTATTATAATCAACAGTGTGTGTTGCCAGTGATGACCTACGGCGCTGAGACGTGGTCTTTCACAGTTAGCCTTTCCATAGGCTTAAGGTCGCTCAGTGAGCGATGGAGAGGGCTATGCCTGGTATTTCTCTACGTGACAGAATCCGCAACGATGAAATCCGTAGACGTACGAAAGTTACCGACATAGCTCTCAAAATCTGCAAGCTGAAGTGGCAATGGGCAGGCTATGGTGACCACGTCTCGGCTAAAGGAGCACAGGCCTTCCAACCAGGTGGACTGACGACCTGAAGTGGATAGCGGGAAACCGATGGAATTAGAGGGCGCCGGACCGGACGGAGTGGTGAACGTTAGGGGAAGTCTTTGTCCAGCAGTGGAATTTAAAAGGCTGATGGATAGATAATCAACAAATAAATATAATAAGGATGAGTAGAGAAAATGGAGTCTCGTCAGTACCTAACTAGTTTTTTAACAAGTGAATGTAACTAAAACAAAGCTCTTCACTTATTTACGTTAGTAATAGCAAGCTCTTTGTATTGTGTTAATAGTATTCTGTGTCTATTTTATGCAATTTATCACGATAATAACAAATCTAATTACAATTCGCGAGACAAGTATTTGACTGAATATTAAATAAATAAAGTTTACATAAAAAAACGCAAAATATGGGATAAATATAGATCAATAATGCGGATCGTAAATTTAATACTTAAATAAAATTGGTTTGTTAGATTTAAGTTAGAAATTTTATTTGTATAAACGATATAATTTGCATACCTTACTGAGGTAAATATGGGGGACTATTAAATGTATAAAACAACTTTTATAGTACCCATGTTTGCGCAAATAAATAATTTTGTCTTTTGTCTTCACAAACATAGCCCCACAGAAGGGTAGATATGCCCTGTGTCGTGGGACCACATGGACACACACTAAAACAGAGGCACAGGATTTTCGATTCCATCGAACCCAGGACCCTCCGATCGGAAGTCCGGCATGGTAACCTTTACGCCACGCGGGTCGTCTACCTAATTGTTATTTAAATCTCTCGAATAAATAATAGTGTTAAAAATAAGTTTTCCAATCTAATTATTAAAAAAAACCGGCTAATTGTGAATCGGACTAGCCCACCGATAAATATTTTTCCTTTATCTGTGCCATAAGACGTTGCTTCGTACCAAATTTCAAGATCCTGAATTCTCGGTAAGTACCCTGTAGGTTTTGATTCCTTTGCGAGCATCGAAAATTTGCGGCATAAACGGCTGAATCTTTTGATTGCGCCGGCTCTAAGCCTTATCAGCAAGTTTGGTTTTTTCACAGCTCTAAGGGACAGTAGACCTAAGTATTTGATATAAATTCCAGCTTGATACCTCCACGTGTTCCTGAAAAAAAGGGTCTTGACAGACAGATTGACGGACAACAAAGTGATCCTATAAGGGTTCCGTTTTTTCCTTTCGAGCTACGGAACCCTTAAAATCCCATAACATTAGAGAGTAAAAACTTGCAGTCAATCAAATTAGTTACAAAGGACTTTATCCAAGAGATAATATATTAAAATTCTAGTACTAAACGTCCAGTCTCAACGATTGAATATCTCAGTAACCCCGTAGCTAATCGTTCCAACAGAGCCAGTCGTGTGCATCGTCCCCAGAGAACGTGTGACAAGTAAACCTCCATACTTCTAATTAATATGCCTGCAGAATTATGCACAGCACTAGGTTTATATGTACAAAATAGAACCACGAAAATGCATTCGGCTAGTTAGTCTGTAATGTTTACTTAGTGATGTAGTGTTTATAAATAAATAAGTAAATATTACTTCTGATTACGAGCATTTCTATTGAAAAGAACTTTTCAAGACCTTATTTTCTTTTTATTTGTCGCATTCTTCATTACTGAAAGTCGTCTCGTTAGTGAAAGTTCAATGTAGTTATGAGGTTATAAGAGGTTATGAGGGGGCACTATTTCAATAAAAAAATTCTTTCCTATGATGAATAGTACATTACCGTAATGAAAACAAAGCTCTGCCTATTTATGTTGTCGGACAATAAGTATTTAAACAAATTCAACAAAAAATCTGGCCTCATGAAATACTGTATTGGCTTAAAGACTATTTTTCCATTGCAACCGAACTCCAGTCCATTCGGTTGACCTTAGTTATAAAGATAAAGTGCCGTAACAATTAGTAAGATAGTAAAAACTTGCAGCGAATTTACACAGTAACATAATTTTCCCAAGAGAAAATATCGGTATTAAAATATTCGTAATGTAATGTTACGAGCATGTGTATTTCTATTAGAGGCAAGTTTTTTTTGCGATTTCATACGTTGCGTACCTAATTCATTCTGTTGTTTCCTTACGAGAGTAAAGAAACAACCGAATTCTACTAGCTATGCCCCGCGATTTCACCCACATTAGGAAAGAAAGGAGTTCATGAAGGTAAATATGGCGAACTAAATATATATAAACAACTCTGTAAACACCCATATTTGTGCAAATAAATGTCTTTGTCTTTGTCTTTATCACTACTCCTTGTACACACCTACAACGTTACGTTTAACAGTATACGTATGCATCTAATCTGCAGTAACAATCCATACTCTAATATAGTATCTTATAGTCTTTATAGTATATAAGACGTATTTATGGAGTTTGATAGTAGCAAGAATTATACAGTCAATATTCTAGGTGTCACATAAGCCAGTCCCTGTAGCTTCGGGATTAAGATTAGAGCTACAGCATCCCCTGCCTGATCGTAAGAGGCGACTAAAAGGGGGCTTCCGGGGTTGCGGGCGGTGAGAGTTGGAGCTCGATCCGTCCAGCCAGCGGCCCCGGGAAGGAAGTCAATGTGTGCGTGCGTGCGTGCGTGCGTGCTGTACGCAAGAGAGCACATTTGCTCTCCCGAAAACGGGTCCTTACTGGGTGTGCACGCGGAGGACACCGGTGCGCTCCTCTGGAGATCCCGGAGTCCTCCCCAAGCGCAAAGGTAGGTCACAGAGGGGGTTTTAGTGCGGTAAAAATCTCACATACCCCGGTATCCCCCTCTCAAGGTGCCGCGAACCTTTTAAAGCCAAAAAAAGGTGTCACATTTGTAAGCCAGCCAGTGAACGTGAACCGCCATACTTCTGACGAACGTGGATTTTAATGAAAATAGAGTAATTAGTATTAAGAGCAGGGCTCATTCAGCGAGTTTACACGACGCTGACATTGCAATTAAAAAGTGCAGAGCATTAAAACATTTAGGTTACGATGTTTTTCAGTCGTCATCTTTATTGAAATTGTAAAATTAATAATTTTGAAAATACTCGTATTATATTTTTATTTGGGAGGTGTTATTTTATCCTTCATATATACTAATATTATAAAGAGGAAAGATTTGTATTTTTGTATGTTTGTAATGAATAAACTCTTTTTGAGTTTATTTTTTATTATTCCGATTTCAAAAATTCTTACCCCACTAGAAAGCTACATTCAGCCTGAGTAACATAAGTTTATTTTTACCGCAACTGGCGCAATTTTAATTTAGCAATGAAGCCTGGAATAGCACATAGGCTATTTTTTATTCTACATCCCCGTAAAACGGGTCCACGCGGGCGAAGCCGCTGGCGGAATGGTAATTATATCCGTATAAGCCCATAAAATGTGTCGATTCAGTTGACAGGGCTTTAATAGCATCAAAGATGCTAACTCTCGATTCTCACGTAAGTAGGCCGACGAACAAAATTCAGGCCATGGACCTCGAACGTACGGTATGAGACATTAAAGTTATTTTTAAATTTTTTACCTGTATTGCCAGTATTTTCAAGATGAAGATGTTAATTAATGCTTCCCTTATAATGTGTACACATCTGTTAATCTCTATACTTATGTTACAAGTTTTGGCGGGAAGTCGAAAAAGACACATTGTGCTCTTGTTTTATTTTCATTTTCTTTGTGTATTTTTGAGTTATATCGGAAAAATTTGATGGCATTTTGTTCGATATAGGTTAATTATAGTGCACGAGTGTTGTGAATTAAAATAACAGCGCGAAAATAGGTTTTTTCGGCTTGCCTCCAAAATTCCATCTACCTAGTAGGTGGACTATGAGTGTGACTAAGAATGTGGTAGGTGGTCACATTTTGGTAAAGAAGCCATCGCTTTACTTGAATGTTTGGCTGACTTGACTGACTGAGTACTGACGACTTACTGACTTTACCTATTATTACTCGTTCATGGCAAAAACGTGATGCAAAAATTATACTTGACGCTGGCAATATGTAGAGTTTGCGATGCCATAATTGAATAAAAAAAATACTAATGTTACAAAGCTGAAGATTTTGTCTCTAAATGCGCTAATCTAAGAAGTATTTGCTGCTTGGAGTTGCAAAATTATTTCAGTTTTGGACTGTTCATTTATCAAGGTAGGGTTTGGACTACAACACCACGTTATTACGCGGGTAAAATCTTGGGCCACTACTAGTTTATTATAAGAAAGTTGCTGGGCACAGGTCTCCTCTCACAAGTGAGATAGATTTAGTTCATAGTCCACCACGCTGGCCAAGTGCGGATTGGTGGACGTCATGTTTTCGAGAAATTATAAATTTCTCTCAGGCATGCACGGCGATGGAAAACATTGTAATCAATCAAATATCACGATATTTTCCATCGCCTTGGAGCGACGATAAATGCGCACATTACAAATTTCTTTGTCAAAGGGGCACGCCGAAGATTTGATCCGATCGCGTCGAAGACCCCGGTTTTTTACCACTCGGCCATCGCTACTCAACTTATAATTACCTAAAAGGTGTCCTGCTTTGTACAGCTTTTACAACATAAACAACAATTATATTGATCTTTAATGTTGTGGGAAAAGAAATTGTCAATATCATGTATGACTTACGTAATAATGACACACATTTTTTGATGTAAATGTCCTAAATAAGCTCAAGAGAAAAATCCATTTTGTATAACCTATTTGTATACTATATTGTCCAGAACGTAACGTATTCGTAATAAAGGTAAGTACGTACATAGAATACGGAAAACATGAAACCAAGTCACATCAAAGATGACTATTTCCTTTTTAATATATGAACCATCGTGTGTGGTTGTTATATTGTTCTTCGAAACGGTGGGCGCATGACTGACTCTGATAATAACGATTGCGCCCATATACGGGGATATGCGTTCAGAGGAATATTCATAACAGAAGCAGCGAGGCTAGCTTCAGAAAGCTATTCAGAAATAGAAGTTCGAGATTGATTACTTTTTTGTGTCCAACATTAAGTAATTACCTCGTGGTTTTGTCCAAGTCAGGATATTCATTATGGTCAAATGAATTGGGTAGTAAGTACATGGGTTTTAATTTCAGGCACTGAATTAAATTCGATCTCGAGCATTCGTAAAAATATTGAAAAGAGTATGTCATCTTTTTCATAAAATAAACATAATGTACACTTTTACACTTATATCAAGTTAACAAAATCAGGTTTAATCCATACTAATATTATAAATTTGAAAGTAACTCTGCCTGTCTGTCTGCTACTCTTTCACACTTAAACCACTGAACCGATTTTGATGAAATTTGGCAAAAACATAGAAAGGACGTTGAGAAAGGACATAGGCTACTTTTTACCGCGGGAAAATATCTCATTCCCACGGGAAGCAAATGAAATGAATGAAATGCGCCGTGTAGTGTTATAAATACACTACATGTTATTAATTACTTCATTCACGTCCATTATCGTATTTTATAACATAGATACTTTTGTTTTATTCTTATACTTTGCATTTCCTTTATTATTTCTTTACAAAATTATTTACTTTCTGTGTTTGTTTATTTAAATTTTGACGCAGCTATCAAAATTGTCATATCTGTCTTTAATGTTTCTTATTTTTTTATTCGTTTTACGGCATTGTATACAAATACTTTTAGCCAATCAATATTAAAAGAAAAGAAAAAAAAATATGTTTCTTATTTTATTTCATAGATTACCTAATATAGTATAGTATTGTCTTTGGCTTATTCATATTTTTTATATTAGCGTGTTAATCAATATTTTAATCTATACATAAAGATGAAGAGTTTGTTCGTTCGTTCATTTGTATGTTTATTTGAACGCACTAATTTCAGGAACTACTGGTTCCAATTGAAAAAATCTTTTGGTTGGATAGTCTATTTATCGGGGAAGGCTTTTTTTAAAGGCAGACGGGCCGCGTGGTGTTAAGCGATCACCGTCACCTATGGACACGGGCAACCCCAGGGGAGCCACCCGAGGACTTTAGGCTCTAAAACATCATGCTATGACTAATACCAAAGTCCACGCGGACGGATAAATAATAAATAAAAATGAGACCTTAGAAATTGATTTTTATTCCGTTTTTAAAATATGAAACATTATGTGTAGTTGATATCATCCACGAACAATATAAATTGTTCTGCTAAACGGTGGACGCATGACTGGTTCTAATATAACGATTGCGTCCATATGCGGGAATATGCGTTCAGAGGAATATATAACAGAAGCAGTGAGGCTAGCTTTCTGAATAGAAGTTCGAGATTAATTACTTTTTTGTGTAGAACATATTAAGTAATTGCCTCGCGGTTTTGCCCGCGTCAGAATATTCATTATGGTCAAGTGAATACACTTTGGGAAGTAAGTACATGGGTTTTAATTTCAGGCATTGAATCCAATTTGATCCTGAGCTTTCGTAAAAGTATTGATAAAGGTATCTCATCATTTCAATAAAATAAACATAATGTAAAATTTGTTACACTTATACCAACTTAACAAAATAAAGTATAATATTTTACATTTCAAGTAAATAGTAGTAATAAAATATCCTACTTAATATTATAAATGCGAAAGTAAGTTTGTTTGTTACTCTTTCACGCAAAAACTACTCAACCGATCATCATGAAACTTTGTACATATATTCTTGGAGTTATCAGAAGTAAAATAGGATACTTTAAAAAAAATTAACGCGGGTGAAACCGCGGGGCACAGCTAGTGTAACATAAATATGAGGCCTTAGAAATGGATTTTCTATTCCGTTTTTAAAATATGAAACATCATGTGTGGTTATCATTATTGTTCTTCCAAACGGTTCGCTTCCAAACGCATGACTGGTCCAGATATAACAATAGGCATGATGACAGATTTTTAAATACCTTTCCTTATTGTAGGTACACGTCTCCTAGTTTCGAAAAAAAGTTTATTTCAGCAATAAACTTCAGTTTTAACGTAAATTAATGTATTTTCTGCTATGTAATTTGAATTAAGCGCGAAAACGCTAGTAGGTGTCATGGCGTCGGCTTGCTCGTCAAACTTCAAGCAACACGATGACATTTACTGAGTCTTGACGTCATTCCTTTTGATTGGCGTTTCAGATAACATGGCCGATTGCTGTATTTAATACTTTTATTTTATTGAAAATCTTATTAATCTTAATGTTTATATTAAAAAGGGATCATATTTTAGAACTTTATTAGCATCTATTTTTCTGTAAAACAATCTATTCTCTGATTCTTTAATAGTGTCATCATGCCTATTGCGTCCATATTCGGGAATGTGCGTTCAGAAGAATATTCATAATAGGCTTTCTGTATAGAAGGAGATTAATTACTTTTTTATGTAGAAAATATAACATGCCTCGCGGTTTTGCACGCAGCAGAATATCATACGATTAAGTGAAAATAAGTCCTTGCTATAGTAAGTACACGGGTTTCAACTTCAGGGTCTTCAGGCACTGAACCCCTTTTTCTTCTACTTTTCCTTTATTTTACCTTATGTACTTTAATTCTTTTCATTTATTCTTTTGTGAATTCTTCGCTTAGTTATCCGCCAAACTTATATTTTACGCAATACAACATTAGAGGTGTCTATGATTTCTATAAAGAAATATATAATTAGTACCTATTTATACCAACTATGAAGTAAATTGGCGGAATATAAGAAGCTTCTTTAACAACACAAACTGTTCTTCCCCTCAACCCCGTTTAAATATATAACTGCACTGCGAGTAAAAAAGAAGCAAATATAATCCATCCATCCATCACCATGGCCACTGCTGGACATAGGCCTCCCCTAATGTTCGCCACTCCACGCCCTCTTAATCCAGTGGTTGCCCGCTATCTTCTTCAGGTCGTCAGTCCTCCTAACTATGAGGCCTGCCCGTTGCCACTTCAGCTTGCAGATTTTGAGAGCTATGTCGGTAATCTTCGTTCGTCTACGGATAGGCAAATATAATATGTTATTGTTTGGGTATTATTGTTAGGTTGTTACATTGTTCTTCAAAACGGTTTACGCATGACTGGCTCTGATATAACGCTAGCGTCCAGATGCGGGGATGTGCGTTCAGAGGAATATTCATAATAGCAGCAGTAAATACAAGTTAAAGATTAATTATTGTTTATTGTCAACATAAATGCCTATGAAACTACCTTCATTTCTTTTTTAATTATAATTTAATTAATTATAATTTATAATGTCATTTCTAAGAAATCTTCTTCATTAATTATTAACAAATTTTTTTAAAGGGCGTGGCGAAAGATTTGACATTTTCAGATGCAAAAGTTGCGCGCGTGTAAGCGTGTTTGCTGAAACGACAATTTAATACACGAGCAGAAAAATTCGATAGTTTGAATGCGCTCTAATCCTACTAATATTATAAACGCGAAAGTTTGTAAGTATGGATGTTTGTTACTCTTTCACGTAAAAACTACTGAATGGATTTTAATGAAACTTTACTATAATGTAGCTTATACATCAGAATAACACATAGGCTACAATTTACAAAGATATTGTGTGAATTGTCTAAAATATGACGATAAGTGTCAAGTAAGTAGGAATAAATCTACCACCTGCAAGCGATTCTGGCGTGCGCTGCCAAACCCGCTAGAGTTACACATATGTAATGGCTGCAACTCTTCTTACGTCTGACTGCTGGGCACGGGTCTCTCCCCAATATTGGGGAGGCCTGGAGCTTACTCCACCACGCTGCTCCAATGCGGGTTGGTGAACACATATGTAATGTATGATGGAAATGTTAAATAGTCTTAAGTAGTCCTACAAAAAAGCCGGTCCAGCGGCACTTCAGAAGGGACCTCACTTTATGCTAATGATCCTCTCTAACGCGGGTGAAACCGCGGGGCTAGCTAGTCTTAGATAAATACATTTTTGTATTAATCTACGGCGCTAATGAACTAAAATGACAATTAAACTTTTACACTTATCCTGTAACAATAATTAGGTACACGCCTATTTCGCGGACAAAATTATAACTAACCGTTTTGTAACTTCTTGCAAATTAAAAAAACATATTTAAAAACCCGATATCTCATGTTAAAATAATGAAAAAGTTGGCATGAAGAAAAAAACGTTTTTAATTACTTAATAGTAATTGTATTTTATGTTATTTATTTATTTATTTACCCTTTATTGTATTGTTCAATAAGTGGACTTAATGCCTGATAGCATTCTCTACCAGTCATCCCTTTGCGACGGTGAGAAATTGTGGTAGGACTCATAAATAAAAATATCAAATGCTACATGGAGAAAAGTCAACAAGAATGTAAAAGAATGCGTTACGTTTGTGAGAAACGCAAATTTATTTAAGTATGACCTTATAACTTCAGCCAAGCCATGTTAAGTACAACCTTATTATCTGCAGAAAAAGAATATATTTTAACTTACATATATGTATATACATAGTGCTTTTTATATCTGCAATACCTTCTTTAACTTCTTTCACCTTAATAAGAGCATCGACGGTATTCATACCCGTCAATACAGTGTTAAGTATCTAGGCTACTTTTACTTTTATATGCCTCCCACCCAAGTCAATTATTACGCTTTAATGCTTTAAAAAGAAACGTTTTATACAAAGTGACTTCAAAAATCAATAACATGTTTCTGTTATTTAAATGCTCGAAAATTTTTGAATCCCACATAACCGGGTACTTACCTCTTTCGAGATTTAAATATTGCCCCTTACCAAAAAGAAAACAAAATTAAATACAGAAAAGGTACATGTTTGATATAATACTGAGATTACTTAAAAGTTACATAAGTTATAATTATCTTGATTGTAAGAAATACTTAGATTCCGGTAAATTGCACACAGCTGTATTACCTGGAACAAAAAATATGATTTTAGAATTGACCAGTTACAACAATTATATCAAGCTATAGTGGGTGGGCGGGCGCGTAATTATGGCCCTATCCCACTGTTGGGAAAGTGGAAACACTTCAATTAATGCCCACACCCCCAACATAAAGTATTCATATCGTACTTACGGAATTCTTGAATCGAAGCCACCTCTCCTATATACAGTCACAGGATCCTGGACGTTCTTCCAGACTGCAGTCTGCCGCTTCAAGGTTCCGCTTGTAGTTTTTGATGGGTTTTAAATTAGTACATAAGAATATTTTCGAACATAGCCAAAGAACGCTAGTCGACGTAAGTACCGTTCGTATGCAACCGCCGCCATACTGGCAAGCGTAGATAATATTCTATTTTTATTTTTTACTAATCATAGACAAAGATGCCTATGATACTCTTCTCCTTCATCCAATATGAAAGGAGTTCGGTAAACTGCAAATCAGAAACCGATAAGCACTCCTGAAAACATTATGCCGGCAAGCTAGCAATAATTGAGAGTGTTTTATATAGATATTAAACCTATGAAAAATGAAAGTAACATGATAATAACAAATCGCCTAACCATATAGTGATCAAAGATAAAAGTAGTCCACGGAGTTTTTTGGCGGGAAGTCGAAAAAGACATATTGTGCTCTTGTTTTATTTTCATTTTCTTAGTGTATTATTGAGTTATATTTATATCGGATAAAGTTGATGGCATTTTGTTTGATATAGGTTAATTACAGTGCACGAGTGTTTGTGAAATAGAATAACAGTGCTAAAATATGTTTTTTCTGCTTGCCTCCAAAATTCCATCGGACATTGCTTTACTTGAATGTTGGACTGACTAGACTGACTGATAACTGACGACTTACTTACTGACTTTCTTCGTCCAGTTTCATTGAAACTGGCAAAAAATTGATGCAAAAATTATACTTGACGCTGGCAGTATGCACAGAGTTTGCGATGCCATAATTGAAAAAAAAAAGGTAGTCCACAGAAAATACAGGATTCTGTATATGTATAGTATCACAATACACACAAAAACAACTTTAACATTTTGTTGGGTAAAATTATCCGTATCCTTACTAATCCAAACTAATATTATAAATATGTACGAGAGTAACTCTGTCTATTACATTTTCATGCCTAAACCACCGAACTAATTTTAATGAAATACACAGAGTGGGTAATGGGATAGAACAAAGGATAGTCTTCATTTCCGAAAAATGTACTGTTCCCGTGGAATAGATTAGTATTATTTTTTTATAAATGAACCGCACAAAAAGGCAGACGGGCCGCGTGATGTTAAGCAATCACCGTCGCCTATGGACACGGGCAACCCCGGAAGAGCCACCCGAGCATTGCCGGCTTTGGAGGAGAGCTTTTTTACAGCTTTCTTGAAGAACCCCACGTCATAGTCCACTGGAAATGCCTCAGCTGGAAGGTTGTCTCATAACTTACACGTCCGTGGTAAAGGTGGTGCAGGACTGCCATGCGTCCAGATGGTGTCGGTGGAACTTTAACCTTTGTCTGGTGTATATGTAGTAGGTATAATCATATAAACTCAAAATCACCCGAACGAAGCCGATCAAGATTCACCATAGTGCAAAATATAAATAAAAAGAGATGCTAACAAAATAAACTTGGAGATTTTTTCATATCATTAAGCCTATTACTAGTATAAGTACCGAAAAATCGGTAGTTCGAAACGGGACCACCGGGCGGATGGAGAAATTCGTTGATAGACCAAAAGGTACTTTGTTTTGCTACACGCTAATCTGCACAGCAATTTTATAAAAAGATTGTATTTGCCCGAACAAAAAGTAATTACCTACAGAAGCGGCCTACTGTTATACGTGTCTTACCCGTAATGATATTTCGTGGTTGAAGTAATCCTATTTCTTCAACCACAAAATATCATTTAGATATTTTTTGTTTCTTGGTGATATCGATCACGTTTACATTGGGAGTTCCTTACAAACTACCGTACTAGTCTTAATATATATAATTCTTCTGTACGTGTGTTGACAGTGAACTCCTACTAAACGGCTGGACCGATTTTAATGATTTTTTTGTGTGTGTTCAAGTGGATTCGAGGATGGTTTAGATTCACAGTTTGTTCCATTGGAAATTGTTTTTTTTTTTCTATAAGTAATTTCTCCATATAAATTGTTCCTACCTATCAAACGTTTGTATTTCGTGCCGTGTCGTTCTAAACTTTGACACAGTCAGAATAACAGGACAGTTCGTATGTCACTATTTGTTTTATATTTCTCTTTGACATGAAATCTCTTTAAGATAATAAGAAAACAAATCCTCTTTCATTACTTTTAAGGCAGGACAACGTCTGCACACGGGCGGAGCTGGGCCGGACCACTAGTAATTTATATATCAGTAACATTTAGTGTATTTTATTATTTTCCATCAGTGTCCTAATACAGACGGCTCGATTAGCGCAATGTGTACATACTCGTAGTACCTACATACTGTACTCCAAATTAAAGGTCACGGGTTCGATTCGCGGCAAGGCAATTTTTATTGCAAGTTTTAGTTTTTAATCTTGATCTGGGTGTGTGTGTTCCTGTCTGGGGTTATGTCCATAATACCATGACACAAGACGTCCTAATGTAGGGCTGTCAATTTGAAGCTTTATTTATTTATTCCAGAGTCGCACGTAATTTGGGAGACCTACTCGTTTGGCTTATTACAAGCTCCTTCAATACAAACAGCTTCAAACTTGGTGGCGTTGCTGCTCCGGAGATTGATAGGCGGTAGTAGTGTCGCCGATTGATAGATTAGCTCTACCACAAGTATCATTTTGATCTTCCTTACCGAAGAGATATAAAAAATATTTTGTATCTCTAGCTCCTCAAATGATTTTTGAATGATTAATAATTTAATAGTACTATTTTTATAATGCTGCTGCAACCCCTTTTACGTCCCACAGCTGGGTCTCTCCCCATTATTGGGGAGGCCTGGAAAGCTCCAGTAAGAACTCCACCACGCTGCTCCAATGCAGGTTGGTCGAGATGCGTGTTAGTGGTCAACCCGCTGTCGGATATTTTCAAACCGCCCATAAGGCCCGGAGGCCTTATGGAACCTTGTCGGCACAAGGTTTAACGGCTGTTATCTAACGACAACAACCGGGACCGACAGCTTAACGTGCCTACCGAAGCACGGAAAAGCGCATGAATTTTTTGCCACTAGCGGTCACCCATCCCACACCCGACCGCGCCCGTTCGGCTTAGTCGCATAGATCGCTTGCGTTCAATGCTAACTGCCGGGCCATGCGCGGATCATATTAATATTATTAGATTAAATCTAAGCAAACCGCAGCGCGAAAGCAGTACTAATATGTTCCGTCCTATTTCACTGCTCATTGGTCCTGATTCTGACGTTATTGTTGTTTGAAGGCTAATATAGAGTGAAGTCGAACGTGATGTAATCAATTTCGTGAAATATAGAAAATATATTTAGAGTGTTCTTATTAAATCTGGAGATATCGTCATCTCATGAACTATAAATGAATGACTCTAGTGAACGGAACTGGAACGTTCTGAAATCCTTCAATGCAGGTCAGTTAGAATACGGTTAATTTGTTTTTTAGTTTTAACCTAATCATAAGCAGCAAAGGTGGAGCGGAAAAGACCGCTGTCTCCAATACGGAGATACCGAGTTCAAAGCGCTTCGCGTGACTCTGACAAAGTCAATTGTTAAGTGCATATACCAATTGTAGGTGGTAGAACTGTTATGGTTCATCCGGGGAAGTACCACCGCTGCACCCACTTCTGCCGTGAACAAATTCTATTGTGTTTCGGTGGAAAGGTGCAGTTGGCGGCTACACTTACGCGAGGCGACATACGACCTCAGACAAGACTCGAAGGCTGGTTGTCCATCAATCCGCACTCGGCCAGCATGGTGAAACGTTGCCTAGATCCCTCTCACCTCTGAGGAAAAAGGGTCTGTAAAACCCCCTATCATAAGATCTCCATTAAGGTATTACAGATGTTATCTATTAGTGACAACTAGGACATTAGTAGTTATAGTAGTAAAAAGAAACTTATAAAATCTACACGTACAAAGATCAACCCTAAAGATATACACTCCTTCTTTGCATCAGAATTAACGTTACCCAGCTCACATAAATATATATGTCACCCAAACTTATAGATCTTATAATATGCAATTTACTAAGCGACCCATAATTTATTTATTGACACTTAATAATGTAAACATCACAGGTTTAAAACCCAATGCGTTTACATGTTTATAATCTGACGCCCGCAAGATTTAATTACATTGTGCGGATATCCTAGATATTGTGACTGGAGGACTATCTCTAGGAGTCTTCAACAGACACTAGACTGTTTTTAAAACACTCATAGTCATAATACAAGACATAGCAATCTAATATATAAGTGCCAAAATTATTTCCTATTGTTCGCCAATTCCAATTTCACTGCTCAGTGGATCTGACTTTATTGTTCTAAGATGGCCAATATTGAGTAGAGCTGATCGTGGGATAATCAATTTTATCCATCAATTTAATATAGTACTATAATAAATAAACGTTAAACACTCATAGCCCCAGAGTAAGGTAATTAATATCCTGTGTCGTGGGTACCATGGACACATACAAAGACAGGAACACAAACACCCAGACCGAAAACAGAAATTTAAACTCATCATTCAAATTTCAGTTTCGCCGAGAATGGAACCCGGGACTTCTCGATGTCCGGAATGATAACCATTGCGCCACGCGCCATTATAAGTATGTTGACTCTAGATTCGAATATAAGGTTTTAATATAAGTTTGTGATTTTGCGCGTGACTATACCTACCTTTATTTTCTTCACCAATCCAATAAGATCCGGGCTTCCCCAATAATAACGAGAGACTCGTGCCCAACATGGGGGCGCAAAAAGGGTTGAAACAGTACCTTTATTATTATATTCATTGAATATAAGATATTTTTATTCGTGTGAAACGCGCAGGCTAGCGTAGAACGCAAGCGGTCTATGCAGCTAAGCCAAACGGGCGCGGTCGGGTGTGAGATGGGTGACCGCAAGTGGCAAAAAAAATTCATGCGCGTTTCCGTTCTTCGGAGGGAACGTTAAGCCGTCGGTCCCGGTTGTTATCGATAGATAACAGTCGTTAAACCTAGTCGGAGGCCTTATGGGCGGTTTGAAAACATCCGACAGCGGGTTGGCCACTAACCCGCATCTCCACCAACCCGCATTGGAGCAGCGTGGTGGAGTAAGCTCCAGCCCTCCCCAATAAGGGGGAGAGACCCATGCCCAGCAGTGGGACGCAAAAAGGATTGCAGCCTATTAATTTAATCTGTTCAAAGTATTTTGTGATATTATAACGAATTGGTTCACAGAAAAAGAGATTACAAAAAATGTTTACGGCTATTTCCTACTGATGTATCAACGTAATAAGAAATGATTCGAGTCCCAATATTAAAATTTTTACTGTTTGTAGAAATGCTTCAAATAGACATGTAGGACATAGCATTTCAGCCATAAACAGAATTTTATTGCGCATAAACAGTTTCACGTCAATTAACAAAATTCTTTTCAGTGTTAAATGTCGTCAATTTGATCTTATAACGACGAGTAGATAAGCTGTGATTTCTGTATCAGTGGTAATAATATAATAAGCTTGGCTAGGAAAGAATAACTACTACACCCATTACTGCTGGCAATTTTACTTTTTTAATAAAGGTTTATGTTAATAGTTTTTATTCAAGGATTTCGGGTTTACGGGACTAAAAACCTGCGAGGTTTTTTTTCCGCCGGCTTTTTTTCCTCTCAGTGTATAAAAACCCAGTAAATTGGGTGTCCAAAGCGATGGCCCGGATAAAAATATAATTCGTATTAAACATAAACACCTTTTATAATTATAGCAGAATTGATAAAACATTGCAATAAAAACCGCAAAATATGGGTGAAAATAAAATCAACGTTGTCTTCAATTATAATAAATTTATTTATAAGTAATTTTAGTTTTACAGCTAACTTACGTTTTAATTCTGTTCTCCAAATTTGCATACCTCGCTGAGGTAAATATGGCGAACTAATAAATGTACATAAAACAACTTTAATACCCATATTTGTGCAAATAAATTATTTTCATTTCATTTCATTTTATTTCATTTCATTTCAACTTGCAATGTACTCGTAATGTTGTACAGTATGTACAGATATCTTCAAGCTGAAATTTCAAGTTCAAAGAATTATACGTCTAAGTAAAAAAGAAAGAAAATGAAAAGCAATCATTTTCAGGCTTTCCATAGTTCGGTTAAATCAGAAAATTGTGTTCATTATCACCAGTTATCTAGGGCTCAAGGCAACTCACACAATGGTCGGCAAATGCCGCAGAATAGCGCTGTTACAATGCCTTCTGCACAATAAATGAAAGTTCAGATCACTTCGCCAAATTAACAGATTTTGAGGGAACAAGGGCCGCGCTTACACGAGCACAATATAAATTAGTCATCCTGTTTAGTAGTTATTCATAAAAAATTACGCTAGTTTATTAAATCGTAATAATTTCAACCGATTAAAATTAATACTCTTGGAAATCGTCTAATTCTGCTTTTTTATAAATATTTTCTTATTTGAATGAAGTAGCAGACGAGCATGCAGGCCACGTGGTGTTAAGTGGTCGCTGCAACCCATGGACATCTACATACAACCTCATGCAAGCATAGGTAAGTCTTATCTGAAGTCGTATCAGTTGCGCTGCTACTCCGAAGGCTGGTGGTCGCCTCAACATTTTATCGCGCCTGAGGTATTTGACGTCATAATACACTATCTGATATTTCGTCATTCAAAGTCATTATTTGTCTTAATCAAGTATTTAGTCATTATTACTTCGATCAAATTTCGAATCTTTCATGATTCGATAAAATTTAGTTGTATGTTATGAAGTCCGTTCAGCTACGAATGTTGTGAAGCGTGCACGCACATGTTCATTTTATAGTGTGCGTAACATCGAGAGCGCTCAGTGTCGAGACTGTCGAGTAACGTCGGCACTACTAAACGTAAAATATTGTTATTTTAAAGGATTTTTTGTTAGTAAGAGATTTAGACGTCCCGCGTGGCGTAATGGTTACCATGCCGGACTGCCAATCGAAGGGTCCCGGGTTCGATTCCCGGCGAAACAGAAATTTGGATGATGAGTTTAAATTTCTGTTCTCGGTCTGGGTGTTTGTGTTTCTGTCTCTGTGTGTGTCCATGGTACCCACGACACAGGGTATATCTACCCTACTGTGGGGCTATGAGTGTGAAGCGTTATTTATTTTCGCTAACGCTTCAAAAGTTTAGGCACACAAGCGTTCTTGTCTGTCACACAACACTAACAACCAGAGACGATTGGACTTAGTGAAATAGAATAATTATATCTAGGTCTCAAGGCAACTAACACAATGGTTGGCAAGAGCCGCAGAATGGCGCTATTACAATGGCTTCTGCACAATAAACGATCACTTCTTTAAGCACCGTTTGAAAATACCTCTTTTCCGTTGTTCCGTTGACTGAAGGCTTAAAGATTTGCTTTGTTTTCTGTTCTTTGAGGATGTATTCAAGCCACTTGGCTAAATTATTCAAAATCTCCCCTAAAATTTCAGGGTACAAAATTATTTTAATCGGTAAATGGCGTCATTTTGATATTGTAAATTTGGACCGAAGAGTAAATTGTGATATCGGTATAATGTTAAGGTATGGTATGTATGGTATTATTATTAATGGTAATGTATAAAAGTTTTAACTTTTATGCAACGACCAGGAAAGTTTCACCTCTACAAACATTTCTACTGTGATTTTTTATTCATTTCTGCATTTCTATTTCACCTTATGACGTCATAAAAATTATCATACAAAATGTATCTCAATTGATTTCGCAGTCAACGACTGTTTAATACCAAGTAAAATAACATAATAAATACATAATAATATAAATTGCAATATCCACAAATCAATACTTAGCTCATATAATATCTAAATTTTTCTTTTAATACTATCCCTACTATATATAATATTAATATTATAATTTCGAAAGTAACTCTGTCTGTCTGCTACGCTTTCCCGCTTAAACTACTGAACAAATTTTAATGACATTTGGAACACAGATAGAGTAGACATTGGGAAAGGACATCGGATGGTTTTTATCCTACGGGAACCTATTAAACGGGTCCACGCGGGCGAAGCCGTTGGCGGAAGGCTAGTATTTTATAATTGTAATTTTAGAAATAAGATTTAATTTCTTTTGTTAAAATTTTCTTTTGTATATTGTTACATGTTATTTTGATTCTCGCTTGCATTGATTTGTAATATCATTGGGAAGAGTGGTGTCACCTGCCACAGGCATTTGTAAATGGTTACTAGGTTGACTCCAAGCTTAGATAAATGTTATGTACAATCCTTCAGATGAAATAAATATTTTGGTATTTTTTTATATTTCAACAAAATGATGCTAACAAATGTCGTGTTATAAGGATATATTGTAAAACACAAATACGACACCATTAGATGTATGAAAAATTGATCACATCCAAGGAATGTTCATGAACATTAGCAATCATTTCAGACTTAGCTCACTTTAGTAAAATTTGAATGGGTTACACGACTCTGGTCAAATCTGATATTCGTCATATCGGCAATTGGGCTTTGATATTGAATATAGTGTTAATTACATTCCTCAAGGAAACTCACACAATGGTCGACAAAGGCCGCAGAATGGCGCTGTTGTTATGCTTCTGCACAATAAATGAAATTTCAGATTGCTTCTTTAGAACCCAGTTTGAAGATGCCTCTTTATTACGTTGTAATAAGACTGTGAGCTTAAAGTTTTGCTTAAAGTTCTTTAAAAGTTCTTTAAGGACTGTATTTAAATGGTAGGGATCAAAGAAAAGAAAAAAGCTTTCAGAATTATGTTTTCAAGCCAACAGCCATAGTTATTTAAAATACTTCGTTTACTCAAAGTACAAATTTATTTACAGTGAGAAAAGGTCTTTTGATAGATGACATCGATAGCTGAGTAGTTAAGCTTCGGTATTTGAAGAGGTCCTGAGTTAAAATTATGTAAAGTAAAAGTGTGAAATTAATGTAAAATTTAAACAGGGAAAGATTAGGAAGGCCTTGAGCTTATTTACCACGCTGCTCCAATGCGGCCAACCCGCTTTCAGATGTTTCAACACCACCCATACAAGGTTAAACGACTGTTATCCCGATGGGTCCCGATGGGACGGGACCGATGGCTTATACGAATATACCCTCCGTAGCACGGAAACGCGCATAAACTTTTTGCCTCTAGCGGTCATCCATCTCACACCCGGCTGGTTATCATTACCCGTTTGGCTTAGATGCGTAGATCGCTTGCATTCTACGCTAGCCGTCGGACCATGCACGCATCTCATTTTTATTTATTAACTAGCGGCCGCCCGCGACTTCGCCCGCGTGGAAGTAGTTTTTTTCTAAAATAAAAGTAGCCTAAGTTACTCCTTATTACATCAGCTATCTGCCAGTGAAAGTCTCATCAAAATCACGCCAGCCGTTTCAGAGATTAGCCGAAACAAACAGACAGACAGACAGACAGCACAGACAAACAATAATTGTAATTTGTTTTTTATTTTATGTGCCTTATATACATTTATATGCATGTAGTATCACAATGCTGAGTGATCCGCTAAATTTTAGTTGGTATTGTGTTATTTCGCTTGGAGGCCACGTACCATAATACAATCTCACAGTTCTCTCGCTGAAGTGTGCGTTCTCCAACAACCCACTTTGGAGTATGACACTATTGCTTGTGAAGTCGTCAGCCAAGTATATAATTTTTAATGACGTGACGGAGGTGGGCCAGTGGGAAACTACCCAAAAAGAGTGCAATAGGTTGATTGAACTGCAAAGCGTAGCGACCTCGGCGTTTGTTGCAGGAAGACACGTGTAAACAGTGCGATATACCTATAATTTGCAAGGGCATTCCAACTTTGTGTTGACTTTACAGCTTCTAAAACTGCATTATGTTTATTTTGGTCTGAAAGGCTAAAATAATACACGAAAACAACTGTTACAGGCGGTTATGAACAGTCGAACTGTTGTGTTTGGTATGTGTTTGGTACCTTATAGATTGCCATAAAAATGTATCAGCATTTATACAACTATACAAAGAAATAATATTGGAGTGTCTGCTTGTAATATTAAACTAACCGCTTTTTACTACATGCGTATGAATGTATATACGGTATATATATCAAAATATTTTTTTTACAATTTTTTTCTCTCTGTCAGTTTGTCCTGTTTGTCTGTTTGTTCCGGCTAATCTCCGAAACGGCTGGACCGATTTTGACGAGACTTTCACTGGCAGGTAGCTGATGTAATAAGGAGTAATTTAGGCTACTTTTATTTAAAAAAATGTAAATCTAAAATCCCCGTGGGCGAAGTCGCGGGGGGCCGCTAGTCATTTATAAAAATTTAAATGGAACACTTTATTTTGTTATTTTTGCACACTTGAATTATTCTTTAACAAAGTCACCATACAGTTCAATCACCTTTTCTGTGCATCGATGATAAAATTCAATGGAGCTGATTCACAGAGGCCATTATGAACAAAAATACCCATTTGGCGACTTACTAGCTGTGCCCTACGGTTCCACCTGCTTTATAAAGATTATAGTTTGAATGGAGAAGTAGTCTCCGGAGATCTGGAGACTACTTATTCATACGGCATTCGTACGGCATCTAATTGCAAACCAAATATTCCTTATATTATTCGGATAAAAACAATTTATTTTCAGAGATTCATTGGTTTACTTAACAATATTTGTTAAATTATACATATACTTCAGCTACCTTTATATACTTCAGCTCCCAATTTTAAAAAATAGAACTACATAATTATACTTATCGATAGATGTTAGGAAGAGTCATGTTTTTCAGTTTATGTTTAAGTCGAAAACACGGATTTTTTTGGCTAATTTTGGCAAAGGGAGATCTCCCGCCGGACCTCGCCCGGTCACGCCCGGAGAGCGATCGCGCTCCAACTGACTCAATTCGGAGCTTCTGTATAGGCTCCGATATTCAGAAAACTTCGATAGCGTGATTCAGGAAGACCCGTGGCGCCATCTCTTGATGACTAGCGGAAGGTCACTACAATCGGTATTAAAATGAAACCTAGCTAGATCGATTTTTGCCCCCGAAAACTCCTGCACACTAAATTTCATGAAAATCGTTTGAGCCGTTTCCAACATTCAAATTATATCTTTAGGTATATACAAAAAATTCTTGTTTAAAGGTATTAGATACCTTTGCTACTGATCTCCATTGTGAATCATAAAACTATAATATTTGGTATAAACGGGTAACCACTATTCTTCGGAGCAGTAGTAAAACAGCATACAGCCTCAATCAGGAGTCAGATCATTGTGTACTGCGGACTACGGCCTGAATCTCACACAATTCCAGACGGTTGCAATCCTACTATTTAAAGGCACGGCCATTTACTAATTTATTTAAGTACTTAATTAGTATTACTAACATTACACCAGTAATTTAACCTACTCATTTTCTGGGATGCAGGCCATAGTCCACAATGTAGACTTGAGTCCTGTTTGGGGTTGTATGCTACCCCGAAGGCCGGTGGTCACATTGAAATGAAATGAAATGAAATAAATTTATTTGCAATAATATGGTCACAAATTATATAGGTCTTATAATAATATGTAAATTATAAAGTATCTCACATTAACCTTTGCAAGGCATGCAAAAATTAGCGATACAATATATTTATATCTTACATATTATTATTAAAATTGTGATATATATTCCAACATTAGTATTACACTCGTCGTACGAGTCTCTCCCCATTATCAAGGAGGCCTGGAGCTTTCTCCACAACACTACTCCAATACGGGTTGGTGGAGATGCGGCTTAGTGGCCAACTCGCTATCGGATGTTTTCAAATCGCCTAATGAGCCTCCCACAAGGCCTTCCCAAGCACGGGGAGGTGCATGAATTTTTGGCCACTAGCGGTCACCCATCTCACATCCAACCGCGCCCGTTTGTCTTAGCTGCGTAGATCGCTTGCATTCTACGCCAGCTGTCGGGCCATGCGCACTTCATTTGCTTACACTCGAAATAAATACTACAAACTACTGAAACATGTACACGTGTATCCTGCAATAAACGTCAGGGCGGCAATTTAGTTCAATCACCCTGTTTACTGCATTGATGCCCTTACTTCGTATTTCAATGCTACGGGTTACGTCACAATTTGTACGGGTGAGTAATGAAACTACTACGAACTCCATGAAGTAATGAAAACAAATAGTAGATTTGAAAGAAGAAAGAACGAAAATCATTTGCGCAAATAAATTGCTATATATTTTTGTACTTTTTGTTCTAAATTTAACATGTAGGTAGTGGAACTTAAACCGGAGAAGTACCATAAAGCTGTAGAAGCTGCCGTGGGAAGGTTCAGTTGCCGGCCAGACTCACATGAGTCGACTATTAGTCGTACCACAGGCTAGACTTAGCCTTGCTTGAGGTTGTCTGTAGATGTCCATGAGCTGCAGTAATCACTTACCTCCACGTGGCGTGCATGCTTGTCAGCTACTCCGTTACTCCAAAAAAACCTTTACGATACTCATACACAGATATTGGTCAAAAAGTGTGTTGACTATCATGAAAATAAATCCACTAATATACAACAAAGTAAGATCTGTATTCAGCATCTGCTACTTCTTATTCCTCGTCGTGATCGTAGTGTCGTAGAGGAGCTCAGAGCATCTAAGGTACTGACTCACCCGTGAGAGTCAATACCTGTGATGCTCTAAGTAGAGGAGTAACAGTTGTAAGGAGTTGCAGATGTAATTTGATTACGTCCCGCCAAGTCTCTTTGGTAGCCCTAAGCCTAATACTTTTAGGTTGCACTTATGGGTCCACCAACTGCATTTTTAATTTGGTCAGTCCATTGGTGATCAACATGAGAGAGCTGACCGCCTCAGAAAAGATTAGATCTTGCTTGTGAGTATTTTTTGTAGAGGTTTTTGTATTTTTAGTATAGTAGGTATTTTTTATTTGGGTAAAAGGCTCGGCCTATGGTAGCCCAAGGATACTTCAACCTATGTAGATTGTTTGTACCCGTTGCATTGTTGTTGCTGTGAGTAGGTATCCATGTGCAGCAGCGCTGATATCGCACCGTGTAGCCATTGGGAACGGACACATACAAGGACAAAAACTCAAACACTCACACCAATAAAAGACGCAAATTATATACCCATCTATGAGATTGAGACACAAGAGTATAGAGGACAGTAGAGTCCATTACGTGAAAACCAATGATTATGACATTTGAGCCGTCAGTAAAAAATAGATTTTGTAAACACAGGCACAATGACGCTTTTGGCTAAAACCACGCTAAAACTAATTCGGTTCAAAGATCTGAACCGAAAAACTAATTTGTTCTCAGAATCGAAATCTAACGAGAGTAGTTATATATTAAGGTATCTGGATCAGGATCATTCAGAGATCCAGATCCAGATACCTTAATATATAACTTTTCACTATTCATTTAACAGTTTTCACTTTTCATTTACCAGTTCTAAAATAAATTGACATTAGAACTGATAGATAAAAAGTTAAAAACTGATAGATGGATAGTAAGTACGTACATAAGTACGTACAACATACCACAATGAAAAATTAAAATTGATAGATGAATAGTGAAAAGTTAGATATTGAGGTATCAGTTTTAAATTTTCATTTATCAGTTCTAATATTAAATTTATCAGCTTTTAAATGTTAAATAAAACGAAAATGTGTTCATTATTATTTCTTTATTCATGAAAAAATACTAGGAAATCTTAAAAAATACGGTATATTCATACAAGCATATTATTTTCTAAACACCACTTATAAAGACAAGATACATTTTTTAATGCACATATTTTGTTATGATAGATACATCTTAAAATATCTGAAGATAATTTATAATTATCATACAATACGCTTAAACTAGGACAATTTTTATCTTCTAAGTTGTACACATTATCAGTTTGTAATATTTTTTTCAGCCAAACCACCTTTTCAACACCTTTAGTAAAAATATATTTGTTTTTAAAATAATCACCGATAATTAACTTATAATTTAAATAAGGAACGTATCCCTCATTCCATAATATTCCTCTATTTTTTTCAATCCAAGCTACTTGTAAACGTTCTTTTTTAGTCAAATCATAAAACGGGTACGGGGGTTTTATCAAGAGTGTAAAGATTTGCCCTGCATTTTGAATTGCTATTTCTTTGGGTATAAACTCGTTGTTTTCATTTTTAAATCCTTGAACATCGACAATAACATTCATGATAATTTTCGCACGATGTTACTTAACGGTTTGTACTCAAATAGACGCTCGTTTATGATCAAACAGTAGGCTGTTGTGTTATCTGGTATATCTTTTGAACACTCAATTTCCAATCGAACATCAACTGGCCCGGTTTTTAGTGAATCATTTTGTCGTGAACAGTCAATAACAAACAGCGGAGCTTTTTCTTTAAACGTGGACAGATCAAGCAGCGGGTCCACAGGAAGGTTGTAATATGACTGACGAAAACATGAATACATTTCATATAATATACTGTATTTGCCTTCGTCAAATTTTAAATTTAGTGAGTCATACGGATAATATTGAGAATTTAAAAACAATTTAACGTTTGTTACTTTACAATGGTCAAATATAGAAGAGCTATTAGCAGCATTATTTTTTCTATTGGTCTGCAGACCGAGTACAACAAACCTTGGTTTCTCTAATTGAGAAGCTGTTTTAATAGACCAGGAATGTTTAGTTGTTTTAGGTAATACTGGGTACTCATACAAATCCCAGTTTCTAAATGACAGTTGTAGTGGTCGATCTTTTTCTAATAATTTAAGAAGTGATAATCTATTGCGGTCACTCACTCGTACATGTGGTACACGCCATTGTACTTTCTGTATATCTAATTCAAAATTATCATTTTTTTCCATAGTTATACAATTCATGATGGATCTGCTTCTTTGTAATATTAGTTCATGCCTACAATTAACAATTATTTTATTGTAATCTTCCGCAAAGCCTAGTATTTTATTTAATGGAATAATGGCACTAAAACTTCCACTTTTTTGTTTAGTGCCGTTTACATTCCACCCCCATGTTGCACTAGCTTTACTTTCTCCATCATTCAAAGATATATACGACTTTATTGTAGTTGTGATTCCCGCGTTTTTAATGTGGTCTATTACAACACCATTTAATTCATATCTTATATCTTGAAATAAAAATGAAAATGGATTGTTGATAAATTGCACATCTTTTCTTGTAATTGTTCCAGACGTATCTTTTGTAAACACACTGACATATCCTTCAATGTAAATAGAGCTTGCTGATGGCAGCAAGTATACATCTTGTTGGTGAATTGGTATTCTGATTTCATCGTTTTCTTTAAAGCTATTATTATAGGGATTGTACGTATGTATTTCGTAACTTTCAATGGAATTATCATGCTGTGGTAAATCTGTGATTTGCAGCATTTTAAATTTTAAATCCAAGAGCACGAAGAAATTCTTTATTATTTTTAGTAATTTTTTTATTAAAATTCTTACTAATGTTCAGCCGTCTTCCCACCTTCGCTTTTGAGAGTGAAGTACTCAGTTTTTTTTTATCACTCGGGTTTTTATTGAAGATAATCATATTTTTTTATTTTATTTAAATATTTATCCCTGAAGAAAATATTCTGTACTTACGTTTACCATGAATGCAAGGATTAGAATGATTATAAGTGCAATATTATTCTTTTTAAATATTAGATTTGTTTTCTTAACCAAAATGATTTGAGAAATTTTAAACACAAATGTCCACAGTTGTATAAATTATATTTTTGATGATTTTCAGTATTAAAATATATATTTGACCCCATATAATTGATGAATTCTGTTGGTGGTTTCAAATTACCGTAACTGTCAAAGTATTCAATATAATCATTTATTTTCCCATAGGCTACCCAATGAGTACCTGAGTTTTTAGATGAATCTAAGTTAATAATACCGCATTCTATTGGTAATGGCTGGTATGGTAATTCATCTCTCATAAATACACCTCGAAAAAAAGGAATGTTTCTCGAGAACCTTATTAAGTCTATATTTGTCAAAGGTCTTTTGGGTAGCCGATTATTTAGTTTTTTTTCTTTGTAACGTATATTCCCAATCCATCTTTATAAGGTTTGAGATGTAATCCTCTTCCGATACATAATGATTCAATTTTCTCATTATGTCTTTCTAACTCTGCTAGTCGTTTCTTAGCAGCTTTATATTCATTTATTGTTTTTGTGATACCAGCAACTCCACCAGCTAAGCTGCCAGCAGCAGATAAACCTGCAAATATGGGTATTAAAGGAAGAAATCCTCCAGTTTTCGGTACGGGTATAATTCTTGGCACCTCTATTGGTAGATTGGAAGACATTTCCTTTGCAGCTGCCATTGCTACCTCTACGACCGCCTTCTTACATTTAGGTTTCAGATTTTTGAGATGTTTTTTTGTGTGTGCAACAATATTTTTAAAAGATTTCTTAAAACATCCAGATCCAGATTTACGTTTTTTTGAAGGTAAGGTATAGTTTTCACGGGTTTTATTTTTTTTTTTCTTTTGACATTTTTAGTACGTGATAAATTCCAACGAAACTGTTTACTATAGTAACAATCTAATCATACTGACTAAAAAAAATTAAGTATCTCTTTATATGTATGACATAAGTGAACTATATAAATTATACAACATTATTTTTGTTTATCCAGCTGTTTTCTGTATTCGAAAGCCCTAACCATTTTACATAAACCTTGTTACCCTTTCTTTTGATAACTTTTTCAACTAGATAAATATCTGGATGCTTCGTTTTTTGAAGCTCTTGGCTATAAAATGCTCCTAATATTGGACGTTTTCTAGCATCTTCTAATAGATACGTGATAGGGTCAGTATTTTGTACTTTTACAATCTTAAATATCTCTGTAGACCAATTTGGGGTAAAACCTTTTTCAAAACATCCTTTATATTTACTGATTCTCACATAATCACCTAGTTGTAATTTTGCATTCTTAATTTTTTTCTTACATTTATATCTCTTAATATATCGTTGCAGAACGATTTCCTTGTTATCTTGATTTATTGATACCGGAGTTTGCTTCACAGTATTGTGAAAAGTATGATTGTACTCAAAAACTTTATTCTCAAGCGTGCCATCTATCCACTTATAATTACCTTTCAAATGAAACTCCTTATAAAGTATATTTTTTAATGTTTTAATGAATCTTTCTACAATTGAAGCTTTTTTTGTGGAATATGTAGAGTAATGATTAATTTTAAAAGTTTTTATAATTTCTTTAAACATGTTATTATAAAATTCTTTTCCTAAATCTGTCTGTAAGTTTTTCGGAACCCTTCCTTCAAGTAAAACAGTTTTAAAAGCCTTTGATACAAGCTCTTTAGTCTTTTGTTTAAGTGGAACAGCCCAAGCATACTTTGAAAAACAATCTATAATGACTAATATGTATTTATACCCACAATTTGCTTTTGAGATTTTCTGCATATCAATTAAATCAGCTTGCCAAAGGTCATCAATATCTTTGAGTAATACTTTTCTACGGGGGAAATTTTTTCGTACATATTTGTGAATTTCATTTATTACGTCTTGTTTGCTCATAATGTTTCTTTAATTTCCCTACAATTTCATTTAAAAATATTAATTTTTCAAGATTTTTTATGCGCTCATTTAAATTTGCTAAATGTGTATCAATAGTTTTTAGCTTCTCATAAATATATTTATCAGTTATTTTGGTACAATTCTCATTAGCAATATTTCCGCATATAGTGTTTTTTGATGTTAATTTCACATAATCACTTTGACTATTTTTACTTACATGGATATGAGGTTTATCTTCATGAGTATTCATGTTCATGAATACATTGCTACTGAAATGTATATTAAGACTTCAGTCTTTTATAATACCGGCTTCTTTTAATTCTTCAATAATTGATATGATTTCATTGTCATGATTAGTATTGCCAGCACTTTGTGATGCAATCAATAATTTTAACCTTTCAACTAATTCATTTGGGTCATCCCAATAAACGTAATCAGTATTTTTTTTATATTTCTTGACCATCGGTATGTAACCTCCAATCTTATGCTGGGATGATTCACCTCCTTGCTCATTTATCTGACTAAATAGAGGTTTTATAATTTGACGGTATTTCAATCCCTTATCACCTTTTATTTTTCCATTAGAATTAAAACCTATTTTGTGCACATTTGTTATAGACAGTATATCTTTGTAAACTATTTTATCCATTTCGGATACTAAGTTAAGATTAGGTTTGTTTCGAATCAAGAGCTCTTGTAAGCCGGGGGTAAATTCATAATGCTTATTGTTTATGCTTATTATGTACATCTTATCTGTGTTTGACGAACTATTTGACAAGGAAATCTTAATCTCAGAGTTTCCAATCATCAATTTTTTGTTTTCACTACGTATTCCAAATGGGATATTTATATTATCATAAATATCCAAAATGTCTTCTTTATCAAGTGACATTAACGTGTCGTTCTTACTTCTTATCAAACTTTTGTCATCTTCACTGTAATATTCTGAAACTGTATTGTAATCTGGGATGGTCGCTTCTTTAAACTCGTCATATCCGAATGAAGAATTTAAATTTTCAAAATTTTTTACTCTTAAAGTTGGAATATCATTTCCTTTCACTTTAATAAGAGTTTCTAAAGGTTCAGTTATAGGTTTGAATACTTTTTTATACCTAAGGTTAGAAGCATCTTCTTCATTACGAATTATTTTTAATTTATTTCTTATGTTTTGTACTGACTTTAACAATTGTTCTTTAATGTCGGTATCCATCTGAGATAAGGGTATGATGTGCAAGTGTTATTTACAGAAACATAAACACAAATGACAAATTTCAAATAGAATGTAGTTTATATTGAACTTCTATAAAATAATGAATGTATCAAAACCTTTTCTATATCGTCCTTTGTCAAGACTGCAGTCTTTATTTATAACTAAAAAACTAAAACGGTCTTGCCATATGGAAGAACATAGTTTTTTAAATTTTAACCACTCCATATCTGTATTGACGTGCTCGTTGTAAATATGTTTTAAATTAATATCATCTTGTTTAAATATTATTAAAAAATTCACGTTATCACGCACTAATTGTTTAGGTATTTTCGAATAAGTTTGTGACAAATAGAAACAATCTATTCCTTTATGCCGGCCCATGGCAAAGTAATTGCGTATATTTACTTGATTTTCGCATGCAACGTCATCAAATATCATGATTGAATTTTTTAAAGCGTCATTAGGATGAATCACTTCTTTACTATCATCAAAAATAAAATATCGAGCTTCGGGAATTTTCTTCATTACTTCGTTCAAAAAACAGTACTTTGGTTGAAAGGCTGTCTTAGAGTACAAGTAAACATGTCTGAATTTAAGACCATTTTCATGAAATAAAAGATTTAACATAACATTAGTTTTACCACAATTTGAAGGACCACAGATGATACACCGGATTGTACTAGGTAAAAGAATACTATGTTTTATTTTGCAAGATTTTTTGTTGATTTTTATATTGTGAACTTCAAGATCTAACGACTGCTTTATAAATTTCATTGTGTTCTCGATTCAAAGCCTGACGATGGTCTGCGTTTTGAATAAGGTAAACGTGAGATTATAAATGAAAACAAAAGTTAGTACGTAAACATGTTTATTGTATTATAAAGATAATATGCATTATATTTATATACATTTATTTATAATCATAATCTGTATTAACAATATAAAATCATCTTCTTAACTAAAAGAATTAGTTTACATTTCTGCAATTTCATTAAATTTTTAATTGAATCAACTTAAAATATAGTACTACAATGACCCCAAGGTATGGTCTCTATTTGATTGGGTAGAATTTGCACCTTGTCATCGTATCGATTTATTACTACTTTATCTAATTCTTGAGAGTACAATACATGTTTAATAGATCTAATAACATTCATTTTACATTTGAAACTTTTATCAGATAAAAGCGCTTTTTTGTAATTACTCTTATGTAGTCTATTCTTTATTGATTTCGTTACACCTTTAGCCTTTTTAATTTCCCCTCTCAAAGTATTTATACAATATAACTTAGATCTTAATCCTGTGAATTCACTGATAACTTCACCTCCTAATTCATCTTTGAATAGTCCTGGAATTTTTGGGTTAATTCTAGGTATTTGGTAGCAGTTATCAGCTTTAAAATTACTAGTATCAAATTTTGCTATTTCTTTTCTCATATTATTATAAAAATCTCTAGTTTTTACGAAGTATAAAAGACTATCAGTGTCAGTGTAACAGAGTCTCGCTTTGTTTTGATATATTTTTTTAATAAAGTCGTAATGAAATTGATATAAATGATGTTTTGCATATTCTAAAACTGTAAACCCGATATATATTGGTCGGTCAAGAATTAATTTTTCAGGAGTCAAATGTATGGCCGCGAAATTTTCTGTAAACACTGTAATATTTTTTAGGTTAGGTTTACCAATTAGTTTCTCCGCACCAATTTTTTTGTTTGTCACATTTTGATTATCACGCCAATTTGTTACTAATTTGACATTCACTTGTTTGCGTCTGTTTTCTATAGTTTTCCCAAAAATAGCATTATTTAATAGTTTGAAGAAATCTTTTTCAAAATTTGAAGATGAAGCTTGACGCAAGCTGGTATTTAAATCTATGTATTTTTGTAAGTAGTTCTCTTGTGTAAATGTTATGACGCGATGAATTTTTCTCAAAAGTAATCCGTTTTTTATACATTCCTTTAAATGAACGTAATGAATTACGTATTTAAATTTATCATATAAACTAGCGATTAATTTAGGAGCCTTTCCTCCGGGAGGAATAAACTTTTCTGGTGCGAAAGGTAAATCACGATGCGCATTATGTAGACGGTTCGGGTAAGCTAAATCAACCTCTAGAATGTATCCAACATGTGAATCATCAGGTACGTTAACAATGTCTAATGCATCAATTTCTTGGGAGGTTAAAAAGCGAAAATTTGATATCGGTAATTTTTTTGTCATTGCATAACCGTAAAGATTGTTGCAGTCAAGATATATCAAGTAAGTTGATGGTTGAGAGCTATCAAAATCTGGTAAATATTTATTATTTGCTTTAGCATTACGGAGAGAACATTGCGATAAACCACCACGTATTCCTTTTTCTATCATCTCATATATCTCTAAATCACTTATAAGCTCTAATTGAACACCTGTATAAAGCAACATGGCATCCCAACTCAAGCTCGGCGCAGTAATATAATAAGCAGGGTCAAGTTTATAATGCTGTAAGCAAGTGTTTCTAAAATTTTCAAATATATCACAAAGTAGTAAGACATCTGTTTTCAAATATAAATCAGTATATTCGCCTAGAGATTTAATATTAAACTTATGCCATACATTATGTGCATGTTCATAGTCTTCGTCAGTTATATGTTCCTCTTTAATGCTATTGTAAAATGATTCCTTAGGAGGAAGAACATCATCATCAAATTTAGAAATGTTATCCATATACTCATATGGGTAAATACCCTTGCGGCACAATAATTTGATCTGTTCTTTATCGTGAAACTCTTTTGCAAGAGAAACAAAATCTGTTTCATTTAAATTTCTACATAAGTCATTCAAGCTTGAGCTTAAAAATTGAAAAGAGTCGATAAATTTGATTTGTATGGGATATGAGCTTTTTTTTGTTTTGATAATTTTCGTAACAGATATGTATTTTTCTTTTGATTGAGGTATAATTTTAAAACAACCCTCATAATTAGCTAATTCACGAATGAATAGATGACAATCATAACCGGCAAAATTGTGGAAAATAACAGGCACAAATTGACAAACTTTATATCTCAGATTACAATGCGAATGCGCGGCACCTCTGTATTGTGATGTAATGTGATCGTGGTCTTTAACTTTATCGTCAAAGAGGAAATGGTCACAGATGTGACATTTAGAAGCGCTTTTATAGTTTTCTTCTTCCATCCTTGATAAAGGGGGCATAGGCTTTTTATTAAAAGTTAATTCATGATAAATATTTTCTATATCTCCAAGTAAATATTCGATAAAAACTTTTACACAATCTGATCCTCTATATGAAACATACTTGTTCAAATTAGAATCATGCGAACAACAAATGTAATAACCAAAACAAGAAGGCTTGTGTAGTTTATAAACTCTTGTATTTTCAGTTTTACATACACCATGGTTCAAAAGAAGGCTTTCAAAGTCAGCGTATATAACAAAATTAATTTTTTGTTTTCTTTCATAGTTCTTAAAATGCAAAGTTGTGTTTTTTTCTGGAAGGACTGTTAATATTTGATTGCACGTATGTGAACGGTATTTAATCTCACTCGTGAAAAATTGTAAACATAGTTCGCATAAAAATGTTTTACCTTTATTGAGAGTTATTTGACGTTTAACCAAACGTAATAAATCTTTTATTAAACAGTAGTGACCGGTTCCATTTTTCTCAATATACAACAAATTTACATGATTTATTTTTCTCGATGAAGTTACATATAAAGGGCCAGTTACATTATCTTTATTATCTAATCCATACACATTTATACTCACTTCCTTATTAATTTTTTCGAACAATTTAATATCTTTATAAGTTGGCGGAAACGACATACCGTCTGTATTTAACACTGTAGTATAATATGGATATGAGCTAGTTCTACATGCGTTTTTGTTCTGAGGGAATAGACCCGCAACAACGCTCCATAGAAAACAATGGTTATCATTGTTTTTAATATTTATACAACTCTTAGTATTCTTTATTTTACTTGGTAAACCAATATAAGAACCACCTCTTAACGGAGAATATTTATTTATGTTTATCTCTAAATGACTCATTAAAACACAAGACCAACCAGATTCGCAATGTTCAAGTTCAGATATTTTTCTTTCAAATGTATAAATGGCATTCATAAATAATTCTTCGATATTAGTATTTTGGCAAACTATTTCATATTTTGTCATAAATGATTTGAGATGTTTCTCATCTGACGTTGACTTCATAAAATAAGCAAACAGTTCGAAATTCAGTTTAATACACTTATGCTTCACAAGACAATCTGAAATTAATTTTATAATGTCCTTTTGGCTATCCATTAAGAAAGCCTCTGGCAAGAGGTACTCCTCTAATGGATTAAGCCTATAAGACAAAATTCTATTCTTAAAGGCTGTAGCTATAATACTGACATTTTCAAATTCTGATTTCAGTACACAATTAGATTTATGTAAGTTAGTTCTGAGGTGAAATCGGTAGTTATTTTTAGGTATTTCAGTCTGACAGTATTCACATTTCATTAAATCATTATTCAGAAATCGGTATTTATTTTTAGGTATTTCAGTTTGACAGTATTCATATTTCATTAAATCATTATTCAATAAATCATTATAATCAGATCTTGGCGTAACGGTGGGTTGTACTGTAAAAAAAAGACAAACCAAATTAATGTTTTATTATTCTGTTTATTGGGGGTAGTCAGGCACATATATTGAATATAATCCTTACATTTAATTGAGTAAACAAGTATATATTTAATCTAGTTGAGTATGTATTATATCTCTATGTACTTTAATCACGTGGATTTAAGACATTTAAGTCATACAAATGCACAGGAGCTTCGCTGTGCTTTCTGGAAGCGGAACACCAAAAGTTAGGATAATACTCTTTAGTATTAAATAGTATAATAAAACCAAAGTACAATAATAATAGTGTAGTGAAATAAATACATTTTAATAAACGATGATAAACTAGCCAAATTAATGTTATTATTGTTTAATATTCTGTTTATATTGCGTAGGCACATAATATATATTTATCAATTGAATATAATCCTTACATCTAATTGAGTAAACAAGTATGTACCTATTTATTCTAGTTGAGTATGTATTACATCTCTATGTACTTTAATCACGGGGATTTAATGATATTTAAGTCTATATCTTATTAAAAAAAATTAATATGTGTTATATAATTATCTCAAAAACCTTAGTTACATTTTTTATTATAACGAATTACAGATATCGAATAACAGATTACGAATGGCTCTTATTTTCTTTTGAGCAATATTTTATGCACAATAAAATTAATAATAATTGGCTATGAATGTAGGGGGACAGCCCCGGAACTCTTTACGAGTGGCCACTATGAAATTGGCAAGATGTTGCCAGCCGTCCGAGTTTTCATCGGTGCGGTTTTTCACGCACACTATGGAGTGCCGCCAACGATTCATCGGTTGTGTTTTTTCGATTTCATCGCATTTATATATTCTTAAGTCGATGAAATGGGTTCCGGGTTTCTCATCAAACACCTGGCGGGAATATCCGTTGGCGAGCCTACGCGTTATGTATGAAAGGAGAGGTGGTGGTTTTTTACCAGAACTTGCCGGAACAATGACTTCTTCTTCTTCTTCGCTGTCGCTCCCGAAGAGATCATGAGCAGAGGGCTTCTTCACGCGGGCGATCGGCTTGAACACAGGCTTCTTCTTCTTAGGAATCGGAGAGCGAGCAGGACTCGCCCTCGAGGTGCTCGCTTCTGGTGAGTGTTTTCTTTTGTGCTTCTTTTCCACTCGCGGACGAGGAGCCTCATCGTCGGACGGGAATAATAAGTCGGCATTTGCTCGTTCTTGGGACCTGTAAAATATAAATATATATATATATATATATATATTTAATTTATTTACACAAAACTATAAGTAACAGTGCCTACAGTTTTAATGATTGCACTATATTGATTAGCACGAGCGAAAAGTTTACTTAATTAAAAAGAAAACTGCACAAAACAATAAAAACTGTAAGAATAAACAAAATATGTGTAAATGATCGATCAATGATCATGATCATTATTGATTAAAACTAAAACTGATGTAGGTACCTAAATGAATACTGAATTTATGAAAACAGAATCTATGAAAAACAAACATTGATAACTAAATAAATAAGTTCATGAGTTATAAATAAAAAAAAAACATAACTTACATTTTTTTTCTCCAGAATAATTGGTGTTCAATTTGGGGATCCTAATTGTTGGTGTTCCGCTGCCAGAAAGCACAGTGAAGCTCCTGCGCATTCGTATGACTTAAATATCATTAAATCCACGTGATAGTGCAAAGTCCAACCTGGAAAATGCTTTGCCGACAAAAATAATGATAAGGAGATCTCTTGCACGTATTTTACATACTAGCTTTCAGCCCACGGCTTCATCCGTATGGAATTCGATTAGACGTATTATTACGCTCATACATAAATAAAGCGTGAAAGCTTAACAACAGACAGACACAAACAGACGATCGCAAGTTACGAGTATATACAGATTTATTATATTAGTATGGACAGAGAGGCAGGGATGCTCAAGCTTGAGGCTCGATCGCTAGACCGCTGTCGATGTTCATCCGATCAAGCGATGATGCGGCCCGCGGTCTAAGCACCTGCGCGCTGATTCTAAAGAGGGATGTGCTCTGCCAGCAAAATAGCCGATACCGGCGCCAGCTCTGGCGTCCGTCTGTCGGGAGAATCCTATTTCACCCGCACCATTTTTGTAACAGCGTTGAATAGATTACGAAAACATGCAATTTTTAACTCTATTAACATTATTACGGAAACAATATAAATGCACATTAAAAATCAAAATTTCATTCATTCCTCACAACGCTCCGTGTAAACTCTACTATAATGTCGGTAAGTACTAAAATTATTATTTTGTGTTAGTTTTATCTTATTAGTTTTTTTTAACAAAGTTGTAATAAATAATAATAAGAAGTATTAAAGTTGTGTGGAGACTGCTAGTTATAAATAAATACTACAATCACTCATCAATAAGAAGTTAATACTACACAGTTTTAACTCTACAATATTAACATGTTTAATTTACTTACTTTTCAGGACTCAGAAGATATTTTTCCATTTCAACCAAGAAATCAAAGTGTTCTTGCACAACGCGTGGGCAACTACATGCAGCAGCAAGATATTGCTGCTGAGGCGGTCGTAAACCAAAAGAAGAAAAAGGAAAATGAAACTATTTATTCCTACATTAAGAGGCCTAAACACGGAACAAAAATAGTTAGGCTGGAGGTGTACGATGTGGAGAAAATTGATAATATTCAAAGTAGAGTATTTTGTGACTGTAATGCGGGAGTATGCATGCAATATGTTGTAGATAACGATAATATGTACTTTGATGAAATATATAATTCTGTAAAATGCTTGATGACAAAAATACAAAACAGTATGGATAAATTATAAAAAAGTAACATTAATTAGTTTATACTTTTATTTTTATAGTTTATTATAATTATTATTTAGTATTAGTTATTTAATCATTTATCAAAACGAAACGAACGAACGAACATTACCTACTTTCTTTGTAACTGTGTATGTGAAAAACACAATAAAATACTTTTTTTGTAACTGTGTATGTGAAGAACAAAATAAAATATATAAATGAAACTTTAACAGTCGTTTTATTTAATTTTTTATTAGACATTTTATACAAGTTTCCTTTCCTTTCCTTTCATTCGATTTATACATATAGGTAGTATTTCTGTATCCCACACTAAAGAATAATAAATACATCATGCCTACACACACACACATAGTAAACTGATAGATAGATAGATAGACACCTACATACTTCTAGGTGAATAGTTAAAAATGATAAATGAAAAGTTAAAACTGATACCTCATTATCTAACTTTTCACTATTCATCTATCAATTTTAATTTTTCATTGTGGTATGTATGTACTTACTATTCATCAATCAGTTTTTAACTTTTCAACTATCAGTTTCTAATGTCAATTTATGTTAGAACTGGTAAATGAAAAGTGAAAACTGATAGATGAATAGTGAAAAGTTATATATTAAGGTATCTGGATCTGGATCTCTGAATGATCCTGATCCAGATACCTTAATATATAACTACTAACGAGCATCGGATTTACACTCAAGCTAGACTGACAATATCTCTATATAAGAGCTAGATCGCATGTCAACCACCCATTTACTATAATTCTCACGATCTTCACATCTTGTACAATAGGTACTTAAATTACATATAATGTATGTCATAACATACAGTAAGGCGCTCTCTGTATTGTGGTAAAGGTCATCCATAAATAAAATACACGGCTAGCACGTGTCCTAATGACGCATCGAGGGTTCCTTACAAAATAAAATAAAGTCGTCGGCCTCGAAAATTAAGAAAAATTAAACGTTTAAAAAACAATTACTCACTACGGACAACCCTTCTACTTTTAGTTGTCATGTTGAAGTTACACGGCACTAATGGCCTGCCTGAGAGCCCTGAGACCGCTCTCTGCGCTCTCGACGCACACTTAAAACAATGTGTGTGCACGTCTCACAATACTTCAGATCATAATAGTTGAAGAACGTTCAATTTATTCACAGCTTCAAGATATTGCAGATCGGAGTATTTCATAAATAATTCAAACTTGGTACCATCACGCCTTCGTAAGAAAAAGACGTATCTTAATTATTAACCAACGGAAATATCGGACGTCGAACTATCCGGAACAGTTTTGATTTCAATTTTTTTTTACTTGCTCCATTGGTCAGAGATATCATCCTTTTAGAATTGGGAGGCATTCTATAGTCCAATAAGGAGGACATTGTCCACTACTTTGACAAAATGCTCGTTGGTGGACATCGTGTCTTCGAGAAATGTTGGTATAACTCTCAAGCGCGCACCATGGACCAGCGATGAACATGCACATAACAAATTAGTCAGAAGTTAGCGTCGATATTTCTTGTCGCAGAAAATGCTCAAGATATCTATCACATCTATCAACTATCTATAACACTCGGTTATAAGTTTTAACGTTGCGCACTTGTAGTCCTACAGTAGGGTAGTGTCATGGTTACCATGGACACATACAAAGACAGAAACACAAACACCCAGACTGAGAACAGAATTTTAAACTCATCATGCAAACTTTTTTTTTGTTTTGACGGAAATCTAACCCGGGACCCTCCGATTGGCAGTCCATCATGATAAGAAATGCGCCCTACGGGTCGTCAGTATATTATAGTTTTGAATTAGGTTATAGCTTTGAAGTACGGAACCCTAATATAATTTACCCGAAATGGCAACAAGTAATGTACCTACTAACACAGTCCGGAAGGGCTAATAAATTTCTTCTATAGAGGTGATAAAATTACTTGTTGGTGGCCCCACGGCTCTCGGTGATAATGGTTTTCGCTAAATTGAATAAATGTATAGACAAAAGGTCTTACAATTTATTTTCCTGTAGTCCCATTGTTGGTAATGTGAACGTGACGTAATTTAAAGTGCCCAGTATCATTATGACTGCCATTCGAAAAATATATTTCCTGATTTTTGGGGGAGGAATCCTTTTCTATCAGGTTGGTCAAGATCTTAACAAGTGTAGAATATATTAAATGCATTCACATTATAGTATGGCAATAACATTTATTAGTAAAAACAGGCCTAAGACACTCCATGCAGAGTCCGCGCGGAAAGACTCTTTCTATTACATAAAAAAACAACGTGATTACACGCGCTGCATGTGTGCGTGAACTAACTGAAATTCTTACTGAAATTTATATATTACTAGCTGACCCGGCAAACTTTGTACCGCCATATTTTATTTCTAAGAAACAGAACACAGCGCCATCTATTGGGTGTGTTTGCAACCTAGATGTCAAACAATATTGAAGAATTTTATCGATGAATCCACGTACACCGCCATCTATGAGAACTTAAAAAACTAAACAGTAAATAAACACTTGCTTATGAAACAATTAATTGATACATTTTATTCGTTTACATTCACGTCACGACATAAGCGAATAATTGAGATGCTAACTATCCTATCCAGTAAGTTAGACCAAAATACGGGTACATGTGAAATTGATTGAAGTCGGTTCAGTAGTTTTGGAGTTTATTGGCAACATACATCGTGACACATGATTTTTATATATATAAAAATTATGGATGACGTCATTGACCATAATTTATTTATTACTAGCTTTCGGTCGCTCGCGTGGACCCATTTTGTAGGTTCTCGTAAGATAAAAACAATCCTATGTTCTTTCCCAAGGTACACTATATCTGTGTTCCACATGTCATTAAAATTGCTCCAGTAGTTTAAGCTGGAAAGCGTTACAGTGCTGCGAGCACTGACAAACTGACATCTTTGTGACTTTTACTGCCAGACTGCAGTTTGGGCTGAGGCGCGACGAATTAATGGGGAGAGGTGAGTGTCGCTTCTTTACGTTACAAGTTAATATTCTGGCGTAAAAGTAATGAAATAAGTAAATTAAGGCCCTACAGTAGAATTTCTTGAGTCGTAAGTACCATGAATACATACAAAGACAGAAGAACACAAACACTCCGATTAGGAATAGAAAAATAAGCTCATCATTAAATTTTTGCCCTGCCGGAAATCGAACCCGGGTGTTGGCGGAATCAGACATAATACTCGTAAATCTGGCGAAACTACACTGGCGATTACAATTAGGCCCGGCGTCTATAAATGCCGCTCTTGCAGAAATTATTTGCCAGTAACGGTAACCTATCCAACATCTGTCCATGCCCGAAATTGTTTTAGATTTATAGATCGCACATATTGTATACCAGTCACAAAGCTAACTCAACGATTTACCTAAGTGTAAGGTATATACGATTGTAGTCCCTGTTCGGGATTAAGAATAGAGCTACGGTATCTCCTGCCTGATCGTAAGAGGCGACTAAAAGGTGGCTTCCAGGGTTGTGGACGGTGTGAGTGGAAGCTTGATCAGCCCAGCAAACAGCTCCGGGAAGGACGAGGTGTGTGCGTGGCCATACGCCGCATGCTGCCGTAATCATTGGAAGGTGCAAGAGAGCATATCTGCTATCCCGAAGATGGGACCATTCTGGGCGCCGCGAGTGAAGGTTACCAGTGCGTTCAACTGGAGATCCTGGAGTCCTCCCCAAGCGCAGAGGCAGGCCACCGAGGGGGTTTTAGTGCGGTCAAATCCCACATAACCCGGTATCCTCTCGCAAGGTGTCGTGTACCTTTTGAAGATTTCCCTCCGATACAAAAAAAAGATATACGACTGTAAATATATCTGTGGGAATGGAACGTAAACGGATAATTGGTAGAACGAAACGTATGTGAATGGCTGAGCGATTGAGTGAAAGGAAAGAGTGAGCGGTGACAGAGGGTAAATGAGATATCATTATGGACGGATGACGTTGTAAGGTGAATGTTAAGATGCAAGAATAAAACAAATTTTAAAGTTTAGTGATTTTAATTTGACCTCGAGATCCCTATAGGGTCTTGGACACTATGCACAAAAAAATTCAAAATCCTTACCTTAAAAAGATTGCACCAAATCACGCTTGGAAAGCAATATAATTGTTAATTCTTTTTTATACATGATTTTTATTACTGCTTAAGTCAATAATAATGAAGTCAATTGAATATATATGATAAGTGACGTCACTTATCATTTTCTCATACAAAATGTATGGGGATGTCACGTTTTGACAGCTCATTAAAAGTATCTCAATTGACTTGGTAGTCCAAGACCGGATTACCACATATCCTCATACCTAAATTACTCCAGTACTTAATCCCTAACATATAAAATGAAGCGCCCTCATTAACTAACATAGATGCGGTAACTCCTCAAATATCCAAGCTGACGAAGGGCGGAAGACGCACACCGTTTATCCTCTAGCCTCTAGTATATTACGCAATGTAATAGTACCCTTCATAAGTAGCTGGTTGAAATATTTAATACTCTGTACATAATTTATTGCCAACTCTAAACCCGGGCCGTCTTACATAAGCCACACACAAAAGCTATTATTATATTCAAAAACAGCTATTAGTCTATTTATATTCAAGGGTCTTAACAATTTTGTGAACTCATGAAGCTCGCATAAAATAAGAAACTAAGTATTAGAAAATCAAACAATTACATGCATATTTTGAAGTGAAAACTTCTTAAACGGCGTTGTGCACTTTTTTTGGATGGGTAAAAAATGTTAAAGTTGCATCAGGACACGTGACCTGCTCGAATATTCGTAAGACGGAGGAGTGACAGCTGATGGCTTGACTGTCTATATTCTTGTGAAATTCGTATCCAATATCAATAAGTGTTTAAAATATGGAAATTGAACAAAGTGTATCTATTAATAAAAAAGAGACGAAGAAATAGTGAAAGACAAAATACTAGATGAAACCTACTGAAAATACTAGATGAAAAATAATACAGATAATTAAAGCAATTCGTTGCGAAATTATTCTCTAAGCATTCCAAAGCATCAAAATTCACAACGTTAATGTTCAACTTTTTACATCTGCCGGCCGCGGCACTCCCGGAGTGCAACCCGTGCACTCCAACAATGATTGACATATTCTAAATAGAAATTTGACACAATTAAATGTCAATAACATCCGTGTACCTAAACACTCCATATAATACAATCCCTGACATATTATATGAGCAATGCCCTCATTAACTAACATAGGCACATAAACTCCTCAAAACCCCAAGCAACGTAGGGCGGAAGACGCACACCGTTTATCCTCTACTATATTACGCAATGTAATAGTACCCTTCATAAGTACCTGGTTCAAGCGGTTACTATTCTGTACGTAATTTATAACCGGCTGTAGACCCCGGGGTCATTTTATGGTGTGCTTACAAGAAATGCATATAATAATAGTTAACACTTTATTTTACGTTATACGATTTCATATAATATGAACGAACAGTCCATTGTTGACTTGACCATTTTGCGAATTAATGAAAACTTATTTAAAACACATCCTTAACCTAGTATAAAGCGCACATGCGCGAAGCGCGCATGGCCCGGCGGTTAGCGTAGAAGGAAGCGCGCATGGCCCGGCGGTTAGCATAGAACGCAAACGATCTATGCAACTAAGCCAAGCGGGCGCGATCGGGTGTGAGATGGGTGACTGCTAGTGGCAAAATATTTCATGCGCGTTTCCGTGCTTCGGAGGGCACGTTAAGCCGTCGGTCCCGGTTGTTGTCGATAGATAACAGTCGTTAAACCTTGTCGGAAGCCTTATGGGCGGTTTGAAAACATCCGACAGCGGGTTGGCCACTAACCCACATCTCCACCAACCCGCATTGGAGCAGCGTGGTGGAGTAAGCTCCAGGCCTCCCCATTAATGGGGAGAGACCCGTGCCCAGCGGTGGGACGCAAAAAGGGTTGCAGCCAGCCAACCTAGTATAAAAAATCACATATTTCTATAACTATCTTCTTTATGAACGTAGGTAACCTATCTGATATTTTGCGTTTCTACATTATCCTTAAGATCTCCTACGAGTTTTTCTAAGTAGATAATTGATGACGTTTATGTTACGTCCGTGACTGATAGCGGTCACACATCAAAAATCCAAATTGAAAAGCTTTGTAGATCGCTTACTCTACATAGCTTACGATTACGACTATGACTTGTTTAGGTACAAGTTTCTTGTACCTTAATTGGCTGCAACCCTTTTTTGTGTCGCACTGCTGGGCACGGGTGTCTCCGCATTATTAGGGAGGCCCTGGAGCTTACTCCACCACGCTGCTCCAATGCGGGTTGGTGGAGATGCGGTTTAGTGGCCAACCCGCTGTCGGATGTTTTCAAACCGCCCATAAGGCTCCTACATTTTAGAGCTCTCTTCATTCTCTCTCATTATCAGGTATATTCTTCTTCTCGGAATGTTTGATATTGAGCCCAATATTTGCCGTAGTCCGACCACTGGTATGGCAAGTAAGTATTGAGCCCAATATTTGCCGTAGTAGTCCGACCACTGGAATGGCAAGTAAGTATTGAGCCCAATATTTGCCGTAGTCCGACCACTGGAATGGCAAGTATGCGATGCAGATAATTGGCAAGCCACCTACACCTACGCTTCTAACTAGAGAGAGAGACTAGAGCTTAGTTAACTGATTCGTATTTGTTGTGATTTATTTTATAAAATGTAGTAACTAAAAGCAAGCATTTAACATTGGCTGAAAAATCAAGAATTATCATTATTGTCAAAATATGACCTATGACCCCGCGAACTCCGTACCGCGTTTAAATGGCTGCAACCCTTTTTGCGTCCCACTGTTGGGCACGGGTCTCTCCCCATTATTGGGGAGGCCTGGAGCTTACTCCACCACGCTGCTCCAATGCGGTTGCAGGATGCAGTTGCGGGATGAAAATAGATAAAAACCTATTCTCAGCCCTAAGTGTGAATATAAAATTTCATCAAAATCGGATCAACCGTTTTGGAGGAGTATGGTAACAAACATTGTGACACGAAATTTTTATATATATACTGATTAAGCTGGCGTAATTAAGTCCGGTATCTATTAGCGTCAGTTGATAATCTAACTCTAAATTATAATAAGCAGTTAAAAAACTTCGGAGAGTCAGAATTAGAATTTTTACCTTTTAACCTATTCTTTCAAGTTGATATGTTCCAGTGTTTATATTGTACCTCTGTAGAGCAGTATAATTGCAGTGAAGGTTAAGAGGTCCAACGCGACCGATACCGGGTTCAAATCCTCGGCGTGCACCTCTGGCAAAGAAATTTGTAATGTACCCATTTATCGCTGCTCCACGATGATGGAACGTGATATTTAATTGGTTTTTCTCCATAGCCGTGCATTCTGGAAAGAAATTCATAATTTCTTGAAAGCATTTTTTTTCAACCTTTTTTTTTATGTCCCACTGCTGGGCACAGGTCTCCTCTCACTAGTGAGAGGGATTTAGGCCATAGTTCACAACGCTGGCCAAGTGCGGATTGGTGGACGTCATGCTTTCGAGAAATTATGAATTCCTCTCAGGCATGCACGGCGATGGAGAACATCGTAATCAATTAAATATCACGATATTTTCCATCACTGTGGAGCAGTGATAAATGCGCGCCGAGGATTTTAACCCGGGATCGATCGCGTCGAAGACCGCGGATTCATACCACTCGGCCATCGCTGCTCCCTGCCTGCCTGCCTTGAAAGCATGACGTCCATTAATCCGCATTTGGCCAGCGTGATGGACTATGACCTAAATCCTCACTTATGAGAAGAGCCCTGTGCCTAGCAGTAGGAAATAAAATGGTTGGAAAAAAATATTTGTAGTGTAAACAGAATGTTTTTTGCTATTTATTTATATATTTGCATTATTTACCTTTAAGTTTTACTCACAAACTCATGATAAGGATATCCTACCCTGTATTTCATCGATATCAAACAACAAGTACCTTAAAGTATTAGTTAGCACGGTGTTGAATATTCAAATCATATTTGCCGCAGTGCGATCACAGGAACGGCAAGTTTGCTATGCAAATAGTAGACAAGCCGCAAAACCGCTTCTTACTAACTAATAACAACATAACTATCTGATGATGAGTCATTGTAAATAAGCTTTCTGTCCGTCACCTTTCGGTATTAAGAACAAGTGTCTTTATCTAGTCTTGTATGTATGTATTTATGAATGTATATATATAAGTGTGTATGTATGTAGTTATATATGTCTACATTATCACAAGTAGAATCGTTAGTTACTTTCATTAAAATAAAAAAATAAAAAACTTTCACGTAGATTTCCTGCCTACCTGAAGTTTCTCACTGTCACCCAGGGTTGACTGGTAGAGAATGCCATTAGGCATTAAGTTTTAACCCTGTAACACTTAATTTAAGGTGCTACAAAAATAAAAAAATAAACATAATACATAATATGTTGTACTACTAATTACTGAACAAACAACCAATAACAGGTAAGTATATTTTTCGTCTCCACCAACCCACATTGGAGCAGCATATATAGTAGAGTTAGCTTCAGGCTCCCCAAAAATGGATAGAGACATTTGCTCAGCAATGAAACGCAAAATGGGTTGCATAACTGGCATAATTACGTCCAAGATCTTATCAAACTTTTTATTTATTTATTTATTTGAATGGAGTAGCAGACGAGCATGCAGGCCACGTGGTGTTAAGTTGTCGCTGCAGCCCATGGACATCTACACACATCCTCAAGCAAGCATAGTTAAGTCTTGTCTGAAGTCGTATGCAGTTGCGCTGCTACTCCGGAGGCTGGTGGTCGCCTCATGTAACTTCTAAACACGAACCAAATAATAAAATATTTTGGTAAGTAATTTTGATGTTTTCAACTATTTTTTTTGTATTTTTACATATCTTTGTATATTTATGTTGTTGTTAGCAAGGCAAGTGTTTGATGTTTTGTTTATCTTACCTTGTATTTCGTCGAAGTCAAACAACTGAGTGAATTTCCAACACAATCATAAGAACGGCAAGTTTGATATGCAAATAGCGAGGAAGCCTTACAATTTACTACTGCCGACTACCTACCGCTTCGTTACCGAATGTTAAATTATTTGCAGTGTATGCCAACGTATGTTTAGAAAGGTATCATGATTTAAGTTAATTATGTCATTACGAATACTAATATTGTCACTATCGACAACAAGTGACGTTCAATTAACCACTACAGACATAATTTTTTAAATATATGTTTATAAATTACTGCAAACAGTAATAAACATATACATGTATGAAAAAAATCTACAAGATCTACAAAATCAATCCTGTTCTTTATTCGTTCAAAAAATAACATAATTGTTTATTATTTCAAAGCATTAATATGGCTATTAATGCTTTAAAATAATAAATAAGTGCGGAATAAGATTATTATGTTCGGATTACGTGTCAAAGTACTTCAGGTAATTGAATATAAAACTAAGAGTCGCAATAAATACAGATATTACGACATTTTAGTAGTCGATACACTTTATTAGTAGTTAATAACTACTACAAATTAAAAGCAGAGGCTTACCTAGTTGCTTACTAGTACTTGAAGTAAGTACAAGATGAGCCCAGTAAATCCGTATCGTTAAGGAATCTTGACTACACGTTAGGTTTCAAGCCAAAGTTTGCCGTAGATCGATTACAAGAACGGCAAGTTTGCTATGCAAATAGCCGACTAGCTACAATCAACACCTGCCTAGAGCTTAGTTAGCAATAGTAGAATTATGTGGAGTGTGTTCCAACAGCTGAAACGTGCTTAAAATCGTGAAATGTATTTTAATAATAGAGAAGTTACAGTTTAATTACTATTAGTGCTGTGCGACACACGTGAAGTTGACCATACAAGATGCAAGTGAGTGCATAAATCTTGACGACCTGCGTAGCGCAATGGTTACCATGCCGGAATGCCAATCGAAGGGTCCCGGGTTCGATTCCCGGCGAAACAGAAATTTGAATGATGAGTTTAAATTTTTTTTTTGTCGGCTGGGTGTTTGTATTTCTGTCTTTGTGTGTGTGTGTGGTACCCACGACATAGGGTATATCTACCTCTTTTTATTAGATAGTTTGACTGACTATTTATTTTCTTATACAAAAAAGTAAATATCTATTAGTCTTAAGCATTCTCAAAACATCATATTCTTAATAGCTTCAAAACTGATTTTTTTTTAATGATTTTTAATGCTTGATTCTGAATATCACCTTTTTTATTGCGTTGACCATTTACATTATAACGGATTTGGTATCCTCGACACAGTAGTTATGCATTATATTATATGTAGTGAATAATGCTTATAGCATTAAGTCCGCCTATGTACATTATCTTTGTATTGGTACATAAAGAATAAATAAATAAAGAAAAATATGTCACCCTTTTATCTTTTCTTCTTTACATGGGTAATTCACATAATTTAGGCTCCATAAAATCTATACCTCCTTCTATTTAATCGACATCAGATAATAGGGCCTTAAAGTGATAGATAATAGCTTCAAAATCGTTGAATATTCAGGCCAATATTTGCGGCAGCCCGATCACAGGGACGGCGAGTTTGCTATGCAAATACACGGTAAGCACCGTACTATGCATTCTATTGCACATCCACTTTCTATAGCTTTATATAAACAGCTAACATGTGCACTACAACAGAGTTAATAGCTTAATTAAATTAGTAGTAGGTACAAATTTCTAAAAACACTTTCAATTTTTCTTGTTAGGATATAACTAAAAGCATCATTAATTATGCCTATTAACAAATTAAAAATATCCTAAAAAAACAAGAAGATTAAAAACTATTAATATATAAAATACTATAACTAAATTACTAACAAGAAAAGCGATCGTCCTTACGTCGTGTGATCTTGATTGCCTTGTAAATTGTGGAGAGTTCGAAGAAGCAAAAGTTTTCTACTCTCCCACTGCATATAATTTAACAAGCAAGGAATTCGAATTTATTTATGTTTTGTTGGAATTTATTCACACAAAAATTATATTATATTCCGTAAAGTTTTCATCACTCATTCACAAACACGAAGTCTTGGTTGACAGAAACCGAATTGTACAGAAATTGCTATTTCCAAGAAACAATATCTTTGTTACACAATTCCGAGGTCTACAATGGATCGTGTTGTAGTCGATCATACAAATGTGAAGTTTACTTGGCACGTTTACAGCATGTGGACTGCTGCAACAACAATTGGCTTATATTTTGAACCTCTGTTTACTGGGGATGTAAATATCTCTTGACACGCTGTTTGGTGGTCGCACTCCTCCAAAACTGATCGTCCTATCATTCATGTCATATAGACTTTTTGTGCATATTTGGTATGTACGAACAGGTCTTAAAGTATATTTTACTCTTATACCGCTAAGTGATTTAGATATGGTACTGTTTCAGATTTTTTTCTGTGTTAAATTCATACGTAGTAATGGCATAGTAATGGTCCTTTCTAACGCGGATGGAACCGCAGGGAACAGATAGTGTTAACTATATAAAGAATTTAAAAACAGATGTTAATTCAATTTGTTACGTAATATGCACCTTTCAAGTAACTTATACTCAAAGATTATAAGTACTCGTATCATCAAAAGGTCATTTTTTGTTACGAATCTGTATTTGTCCTGTGTTTTTTCAGAAAATACAATAGTCTTTGCAAATGAATTGACAATTATGATAACGCACTCAAAATAATAATATCTTTGATTTTCAAAAAGCTTGCAAATCATACATAGGCAATGCGTACTTACCTTTTTTGTATCGGGGGGAAACCTTCAAAGGGTACCCGGCACCTTGGGAGAGGATACCGGGTTATATGTGATTTGACCGCACTAAACCCCCCTCGGTAGCCTGCCTCTGCGCTTGGGGAGGACTCCGGGATATCCAGTAAAACGCACTGATGTCCTCCACGCGCGGCGCCTAGAATGGACCCATCTTTGGGAGAGCAGATATGTTCTCCTGCAGTCCTGCACCTTCCGATGCTTACGGCGGCATGCGGCCACGCACACACCGCCGTCCTCGAGGCTGCTGACTGGGCGGATCGAGCTCCGCAACCGGAAGCCCCCTTTTAGTCGCCTATTACGATACCGTAGCTCTATTCTTCATCCCGAAGCTACAAGGACAAGGCATACTTACCTAGGTTATTCAAAACAAGGAATGATCGTTATCTCCTAACCAAATATTGTAACCAAAATCCTATTAACTATTAATAGGGCATAGACACGTAAATCTTCATACGAGCTTAATCCAGCGGTTCTCAAACTATCTGATACTGTAAATCAATTTAACGGCTCAACTTAACTCATTATCACACAATAAACGTGTTCGGTAAACATTAATTTAAAGTACGAAACAACATTACCGAAATTGTCTACCGCAAACTAGTAAACGTTAAATAGTTCGGCAGATGGAAGTATTATAAGTATTTAAATGAGTATGGTAATAAATCAAACAAATGGATGCCACCCATTTTACGTCCCACTGCTGGGCACGGGTCTCTACCCATACTGGGGAGACCTAGAGCTTACTCCACCACGCTATTCCAATGCGGGTTGGTTGAGATACGAGTCAAGTCAAGTGGCCAACCCGCTGACGGAAGTGACGGATGATGGATGTTATCACACCGCCCATAAGGCCTCTGACAAGGTTTAACGACTGTTATCTATCGACAACAACCGGAACGTCTTATCCATTATGAAATTCGCAATACACACTAGATATATTAACATAAAACAGCACTGTATATAATACTAATAACAGATGCAACTCAAACTCTGCGCCAAAATGGAAAACAGTTGTGCCAATCTAACAACAAAAAAAAAACAAAAATTTGAATTTGGAACCTTAAACAAATCATCAATTCCCGATACTTTTCTGACTGAACGTACTTGAGTCATTATGATCCGACCGGGGATCCATCGTTGCACCCATTTCTGCCGTAAAGGAATTATATTGCATTTCAATAAGAAAAGCTATTGATGACCTGACTGACGTGAGGTGACCTTCACAATAGCAGCGAGCAAAATTTAAGCAAAATACTGAAATTTTACAAGTGCATGTAGATTTAATTTAGAACTCCTGCCATAACCAAAAATCTTATCTATAACGTAACGATGAAATCTATAGACGAACGAAGATTACCGACATAGCTCTCAAAATCTTCAAGCTGAAGTGGCAATGGGCAGGCCACATAGTTAGGAGGACTGACAACCGGTGGGGAAGAAAGATCCTCGAATGGTGATTACGTCTCGGCAAAAGGAGCACAGGCCGCCCTCCAACCAGGTGGACTGACGACCTGAAGAAGATAGCGGGAAACCGCTGGATTCAGAGGCCGCAGGACCGGACGGAATGGCGAATATTCGGGGAGGCCTATTTCCAGAAGTGGACTTTAAAAGGTTGATGGATGGCTTCATAAGAAAACAAAAAAGATTGAACCGTTCTTCTATTTTTAATAATTCTTATTTCTTAGTGTTTGTATGATACAAAGAACAAAATTTATTCAGATACCTACGTTCAATATATCGTAAGAATACTTTCCATGTTTGCGATTTACGTTTACTCCGCTATTTTTCATAACATTTTGTCTGATCTCCCCATTTCTCACGAAGACCTAAAAGCGCCTACGTTTATCTCGGTCTTAAGACTGTATTGTATTGTTTATATGTTAATATCTGTATCCCGTTTCTTTGCTGACAAGATCTTTGTTGTTAATTTTTTTTAACCAGTGTTGCTCGGGTATCTAGCGTATTTTGCGCGCAGTTTCCCGCGTACACGCGCTTTAAAATCTAATTAAGACGCGCGAACACGGCGTAGCTGGTTGAAAACCGCTCTTAGTGTTACCTTACAACGCCATCTACTGAAGTAGCTCCCAATTTAAAAAACAACGGGTTGCACTCCGGGAGTGCCGGCAGAAGTGAAAACATTAACGTTGTGCATTTTTGATGTATTGGAATCGTTAGGGAATAATTCCGCACGAATTGCTTGAATTGTCAGTATGAATTTCTATCTAGTATTTTTATAAAGGACTCACTCATTTTCTTTCACTTTTTCTTCGTCACTGTTTTCATTAATAGATGCACTTTGTTCAATGTCCATATTTTAAGTACATATTTGATATAAACGAATTTTACAAGTATTTACTCCGTCTTACGGTTTTTCGATCAGCACACGTGACCTGACGCGAGTTTCACAGTTTTTACCCATGCCACAAAAGTGCTCAACGCCGCTAAAGAAGTTTTCACTTCAAAAAAATGTATTACATACTACTCCGCCAATAAATGTCAAGAGGAGTCATATTTTCAGATCATGTTAAAGTTGGTTATCGTTGAAAACATAGATTAAACTATATTTTCTAGGAGTGAAATCTTGGTACCTCTTACTTACTAAATTTCATGAAAAACGTTGGAGCCGTTTCCGAGATTCAGATTCTACCTAGTTATATAGAAGAATTGCTCGTTTATAGGTATAAGATGTAGGGGTACCGTCTGGTTTTCAGCTTACCGTCAGGACTAGATAACGCAAAGATGGCAGGATAAGACGGTTTTAGAGATTGAAGATTGAACTTGGAAGGAAAGAGAATAAGGTCTAGTCGTGATTACTATTTAAGCTTTGTCTATAGATTATACACACATTAATCACGATGTAATCTTATAGCTTATATAGTAATGGCAAAATTACAGTATCCAAAACAAAATGTTGTCGTAAAAATTATTAACATACAATTATTCTTGAATTTAATACAGATTCGAGATAATTGGAAACGTTGTATATTCACTCGGTAAGTAGCTTTCCAAGAAATTAATTCCATCTTAGGTTTATTGTCTTACTAATAATATTATTTGAATAAGCAATATGTATCACATTTATGAATGAACATGTAAGTATATTTGAATATTTATTTACATGAACATGTTAAATAAATATTATTATGTATTTTTGCAAACAGTGATGGTAGGTCCCACTCCCGAGAAGAAACCTGTGGTCAGCAGTAAATAAATAACGCTTCACACTCATAGCCCCACAGAAGGGTATATATACCCTGTGTCGTGGGTACCATGGTCACATACAAAGACAGGAACACTAACACCCAGACCGAGAACAGAAATTTAAACTCATCATTCAAATTTCTGTTTCGCTGGGAATCGAACCCGGGACCCCTCGACTGGCAGTCCGGCATGATAACCATTGCGCCTCGCGGGCCGTCAAACCAAGCAGTGGCAAACAAAAACGGATGATATGGAGACCTTCAAAGAATATCTAACTTCAAATGTGTAAATTAAAATCTAACATAATAATCATACACTTAGCCCGGTCAATTGAGACGTCTACAATTTTATCGGATCGTTAAGGACTTTTTAACATTTAATTTATATTAGTCTTTTGAACAACTCTAACAATTTTGAGCTGGAAGCGAATGTAACTTCACTCCTATTTTTTGGTCTAATTTGATCGAGCCAACTATGTACTATCTAATAAAAAATAAGAAAATAACGCAACACCATGTGTCGCAAAGCTAGCCTTGTTGTATCAAAAATCGTTCAGCGTGCCTAATGGGCTTTTCATGTCAATAGTCATAAATTTTTGATAATATTTTGGTAAACGACGTGTGAACAACCCATAGCATAACTTGTTCATGGTCAGTAGCAGATATCATCACGTGAAGAGGCAATTTTCGGCACAATAAACCCTTGTTGGGCGGCCATATTGTTCGCTCCATCGTTATTTATTGGTTTGTTAGCGAGTTCATTTGTGATGAACGGCATTTAATGTAAATTGAAAAAAATAATGTTGCATAAGATTGTAAGGGTTCGTGAACAAAGGAACTTATCGGTCAGTAGCTGAATGAGTGACCGCTAATCCTATCCCTACTAATATTATAACTGTCTGTCTGCTACGCTTTCCCACTTAAACAACTGAACCAATTTTAATGAAATTTGGAACACAGATAGACAGAGTAGACCTTGGGACATAGGATGGTTTTTATCCTACGGGAACCTATAAAACGGGTCCACGCGGGCGATGCCGCTGGCGGAAGGCTAGTTACAAAAAATTTCATGAACGTGGACAGGAATGTTATATTTTCCCCAGATAAAAAGTACCCTATGCACTTTACAGCCAGCTTCAGAACAAGCTAAGCGCGTTTATGTTTTCGTCAATGCATCCCTTCAAAATAGAATGTAACAATTAAATTTATATAATTGTATTTTTATGTATTTTAGCAGCATTTTAGGATATTTTTTCTTTTGTTATAAATAGCGTAAGGTTCAATGGAGTTGTCATATGCCAATGTATAAAAACTCCCAAATAATATGAAATGAAATCCATATAAAAAATCAGGTCAACTCGTATCACTCGCATCGTTGCGGCAGGAAAGAATGACAAACACGCTGTCTGTCACATTTATAATATTAGTTATATAAGTTATATTTCCCGTATCTCCAAAAATTTCGTATTGGAGCAACGTCTACAGGATTGTGTAAATGTTCAATTGCAAAAAAACATGTTTCCAGTAAAAATAATACCTATCCATTTTTAAAAAAGATTGCTGCCGATGTTCTCACAAAAAACATTATTACCAACCATAAAAAGTGACTACGATTTTCGAAACTCAGCAAATTCACAATCTTGAAAAACCTGTTAATTCACCCTTAATTAAAAACTTCCATTCACAACCTTGGTTACCTGTTTTTGCGATTTGTAGAATAAATAAAAAATCGTTCATTTTAAGCCACCTACGTAATATGTATTAAAAAGTTATGTTATTTTAATTCCCTTCCTGCGTTATTTATCATTTTATTTCTAAACGAAAAAGCGAATTAAAATAAAAACACAAGACCAAAACCTTTGTCAAAAAGCATGTAGTACTATAATTTATCAAAAAAGTACGAAACTCCATTTAGATAACGATGTTCCTAAATAAGTAATCTTTAGGAACAATTTAAATCTGCCCGTAAGGTCACGACCTCTGCTCCAGCGGTCTGAATATTGTATGAAATAGTTCACAAATCCAGCTAAATCGCCACCGCCTGGTCACATTGGGGGTCTCCTCGCTGTACATAATTGAACACTTCGGAATGTTTTTAACATTGTTTTGATTTAGAAGGTTTTTTAGGAAGTACCTTTACAATTTCGATGATCATCTCATCAGTATGTCAGTGACGAATTCGAAATGATTCAGATGTCAATAAAAAAGTCAGAGCTATGAAAATGAAACTTTGTTTTGTATGTTCAAATAATCCACTATTGACAATATTTTGTAAGAAATTTATCTAGCTAATGTATTCCAAACCAAAGTGAATTGGGTTTAAAAAAAACGAAGCACTTCGAGAAAAGGTAGTAGTGCCCATCCGTTTCGATTAGCTCGCCATGGCGGGGACACTTCCTTGCATCCAGATAAATCGTAGAAACGAAAACTCCAATGATTGATTTAAATAATAATAGCCACTAATCTACGAAACTCCGTTTAGATAACGGTGTTCCTAAATATGTAATCTTTAGTAACAATTTAAATCTGGCCGTAAGGTCACGACCTCTGCAAGGAGCGGTCTGAATATTGAATGAAATTTCACAAATCCAGCTAAAGGCGCAACCGCGGGTCGTATTGGGGATCTCTTGTTGTACATAATTAAACACTTCGGAAAGTTTCCCATAGTTCTGATTCGATTCTGATTGGAATTAGTGGTAATAATTACTAACCGATACGGTTCAAACAATAATTTAAAAAAGGTTGAAATACGTCATGAAAAAATATAATTAAATAAACTCCCAAAAAGAAAACGTCTAAGAGCACTTAGGAGGAAACGCGGGTTCAGCCGAATTTGAAAAATAGGTATTTTGGAATAACTATTGCTATCTTCGCTGCGCCCTGCGCTATCCGCCGCGTGCGATAGGGACAGATGCAGCTCAGACCGACAAACTTTTTTACTTAATCGAGGTTTCGTATTCTCCTCTTCCCTCCTTCAAAATTGAGTTTATTTAATATATTTTTTCACAAATATCAAGAAATGGAATAAGTCTATGCCCCTATGTTTTTATTTGGTCGTAAAAACCTCTCAAATTTGTTTTGCAGTGGTTGGACTAGGGCTGTATGAAAGAAGCATTTTCTACGATTTTTGATGAGTCATATTTTCTGATCTAATTAGTTGATTGAAAAAAACAAAACATAGGGGCATAGCTTTAGCAGACTTAGATATTGTCACAAAAAAACATTCCTCTAGAAGCATTATCCAGGGAGGAAATAGGAGAATGCGTTTGTATGGGAATACGGCGCTAGCGTTTGCTCTTAATAAAATAATTACCACCAATGTGCAAAACTTAATTCCAATAACAATTTTCGTGAACAAGTAATTAGTTTTAAAGATTTTTAAGAACCATGTACATCTCTTAGTAACGTGCACAAACTCTACTCCAGCGGTCAAAATACTCAGAATCTGAATATTGAATGTAATAGTTCACAAATCCAGCTAAAGGTTAAACCCACCGGGTCTTATTCGGGGCCTCTTATCTGTACATAATTCAGCACTTCGGAATGTTTCCCATAGCTTTAATCCGACTTTAGGAGTTGTGGTAATAACTGCTTACCGAGACGACTAAAATGATTGTAACAAACTTTTACGTTCCTTTGTATGAAGTTAAACTTCAAACCACATCGCCATGGATTCATTCAAATTAAGAAGAGATAAACAATTTCGAATAATAAAACATGTTATATATTCCCATATTCTATCGTATAAATATTTCTATCGCATACTATAAGCGACTCTTTTTTTTTCAACCTTTTTTTATGTCCCACTGCTGGGCACAGGTCCCCTTCTCACACAATTGAGAGGGATTTAGGCCATAGTCCACCACGCTGGCCAAGTGCAGATTGGTGGACGTCATGCTTTCGAGAAATTATGAATTTCTCTCAGGCAAGCACGGCGATGGAGAACATCGTAATCAATGAAATATCACGATATTTTCGATCACCGTGGAGCAGGGATAAATTCGCACATTACAAATTTCTTTGTCAGAGGTGCGAGCCGAGGATTTGAACCTGGGATCGGTCGCGTCAAAGACCGCGGTTTTTTACCACTCGGCCATCGCTGCTCCCGACGACTCTTTTATTAGATTCGTTTTGTATCGTAATTAGAAGTACCTTGCTTGCGTTGCTCGGATAAAAACAATTTATTTTCTTGTTTAATTTCAAACGAAACACTCATTTGCTTAGTGTTACTTAACAACGCCATTTGAAAGGCTCCCAATAAAAAAATCACAATAAATAAACGCAATAAGGTTTTGATTGAGGTTTGAACCCGGGTCTCTAGTTCCGCAGTCAGTCCACGTAACCATTGGGTCAAAGAAGCTTTATTTCAAACATCAAAATTTTATAGAGCTCTTTCAAATCGACATTGTCATTTCTTTCAACGTCTGATTAGCGGATGGTGTTTGAAGGCGTTGTATGCCACAATATTATTAATACCAATAGATGTCAGGAAGAGTCGTATATTTCAGTTTATATTTAAGTTGATTATAGCTAAAAAGATTTTTTTATAATTTAGAATTTCTAAAAATAAAATCTAACTGGGTCGATTTATTACCCCCGAAACCAGGGTACTAAATTTCATTAAAATCGTTGGAGCCGTTTCAGAGGTTCAAAAAATATATTTAGGTACATACAAGAATTGCTCGTTTAAAGGTATTAGATACAACTCGTAGAATCCAACTCGGTTGGGCAGCGTTCGGGAAATTACTAAGTGTCTTCTGGTCCAGAATACCTCAGTGCCTGAAGTCGAAAGTTTTCGAGCAGTGTGTGTTGCCAGTGATGACCTACGGCGCTGAGACGTGGTCTTTTACAGTTAGCCTTTTCCACAAGCTCAGGGTCGCCCAGCGAGCGATGGAGAGGGCTATGCTTGGTATTTCTCTACGCGACAGAATTCGTAATGATGAAATCCGTAGAAGAACTAAGGTTACCGACATAGCTCTCAAAATCTGCAAGCTGAAGTGGCAATGGGCAGGCCATATAGTTAGGAGGACCGACAACCGATGGGGAAGAAAGGTCCTTGAATGGAGACCACGTCTCGGCAAAAGGAGTACAGGCCGCTCTCCAACCAGGTGGACTGACGACCTGAAGAAGACAGCGGGTAGTCGCTGGATTCAGAAGGCCCAGGACCGGGAGGAGTGGCGAACGTTAGGGGAGGCCTATGTCCAGCAGTGGACAGTAAAAGGCTGATGGATGGATGGAGATACAACACAGCACTTAAAAGTGTCATATGTATTGCATATTGACACTTTTAAGTTGATTTATAGATACGGGTATGATCAGTTTCAAATAAGTATTTGGCCCTGGATGGTTAAGTTACAACACTTACCCAGATCTCTGATGAAAGCCTAGGTTAGAGTTAGTGATGCAACGGATCTCTGTTTCTGTTTCCGCAAGTGCGGAAGTTCCGCGCGACCGTTTCTGCTTCTGTTTCCGCAACTTTTATAACGGAGATTTAAACGGAAGTTTACAACCGACGGCTGAGAGTTACGCATGCGCGGCACGAGGCGTGTGCGAGTCGCTGGACGGTTGAACGCGCGGGGGAGGGGTCAGCCAGCGAGTTGCGCAGGCACTTGTCACATTTGTTTGTTTACGTACTTTTTTGTGAATGTAAGCGCGTAATATTTTCTGCTGCTGTTTGTGTCAATACTTTTGTGTCATGTGTGTAACAAAAAAAAGAAAATATCTTTAAATGAAGATTCTCTTGTGTGGTGGAAATTAAATTCACACAAATACCGTAATCTTTTGCCATTAGTGCGCCAATATTTGTCGGTACCCCACAGCAGCGTCGCCAGTGAACAATTATTTAGCGGAGCTGGTCTGATATATAAAGAACACCGATTGTTAGGTGCAAAAGCAGCCAAATTACATACTTTTTATAAAATATAACTTGCCACTACTAAATTTTGAATATTAATAAAATGTTCAGTTGCAAAGTTGCAATATTGTTTTCTATAATAGATTTCTAATATATCTATTTCTAATCTAGATTTGGTACTTAATAAAAATTATATTTGTAAATTTGTTTTTTTTTTCATATTATTTACACTTCCGTTTCTGCATCCGTCTCCGTTTCTGCTAAAATTTACTTTAGACATCTGTTTCCGTTTCTGGTTCCGCTAAGACACTTCCGTTGCATCACTAGTTAGAGTTATGAGTATCAAATTAATATTATACGCATTTAGGTCATGTTACCAAAGTGTCTATCCTTCGTCAGCCAGATATGTAAATATTTACAGGTAGATTGCTGAACTAACGGACAGAGATTACAAGCAGCAAACATTGCAATAATGTTTCTCTTCGCCGTACCTTTATTAGTCCATAAAGATAAGGATTAATTACTCGTAAAGATACGCTATTCATCCTTCATCTTGAGAAGCCTTGTGGGCGTAGTGGTCAATGTAAGCCTTAATGACAAAAGAGATGCAAAATAATGAAAATGTTGTTCTACGGTGGAACATAGTAAAGGCGTGTATCTCTAACAAGTTTAACTTGTTTATAATTTTTTAAAACGATGTATGCATGCATGTTCGTATGTATCGATGTGTATATCAATTGTTATTTGTGTAATTGTTTATGTTATTTGTCTTTGTGTTTGTGTATTAATTTGTATATGTTTGATATGTTTTGTTATAGTTTGTAATTATACGTACTCGTTTTACGTTTGTGCAATATTTCTTTGTACTAATTTATCATTTATGTTTTCCTAATGTTAAGTGTATATGTATTATTACTAAAACTGCAATTTTTTATATGTAGTAATCAGATAAAAATAGTTTTATTATTATTTTTAAACGTTTTTTTATAGTGTGTGAAAGCTGATTAGTCTCATTAACAAATAGTTACGAATATGTTAATAACCACTTCGTTTACTATTAAAAAACAACAGTTACCTTGCATTGTATCATAGGTAATAAAATTACACGTGCGATATTTAATAGCGTACTAGGGAAGTCATTGGCCTGTTATCAGCAAATGAATGGTAGTACGATCGTGACATTGTAACTACTACACCTTGACGGCAATAATCTTGTATTACGATCCGTCAACTGCTCGGTTCGATGAGTACTTACTTGCAAAACAAGATTAAATGTATTTGAATTACTTTAAATTTGCTACTGTGATAGTCGAAATATAAAGAATAAACATGAATGTAAGCGCGTATTTTCCAAAGGCTAGCGTAGATAGCACAGAACATATTAAAAGAGTAGAATGGAAATGTGGGCGGGCCAGACGCGCCAAGGAATTTTGAGAAAACGCTCAATACTCCAAAATCTCTACAGAAACACGCGATCGAGCTACGATATGCGTGCTTGGGTGTGATTCGTTCATTTGAAATCGCGTGATTGTGCGGCGCTAAGATTGGCTAGATTTGAAATTCGTATTTATTTAAGTAAAGATGTAATGGAGGTGAAAGGCGGGGCTTGATCGGCGACACCAGTCTTCATACAAACGGCGCATTATTGCCGTTCTACCTCTCTTAATAATGTTCTGTGGTAGATAGCAAACGATCTACGCAGCTAAACCAAACGGGCGCTGTGAGGTGACCGTAAGTGGTCAACTTTTATGTGCGTTCTGTGCTTTGAAGAACACACTAAACTGTCGTTCCTGGTTGTTATCGATAGATAACGTTAAACCTTTACCGGAGGCGTTATCGGCGGTTTGAAAACATACGACAGCGGGTTGTCCACTAACCCGCATCTCCAACCTGCACCGCTACTCAATCTTGGCCGCAACCCTTTTTGCGTCCCACTGCTGGGCACGGGTCTCTCCCCATTATTGGGAAGGCCTGGAGCTTACTCCACCACGCTGCTCCAATGCGGGTTGGTGGAGATGCGGGTTAGTGGCCAACCCGCTGTCGGATGTTTTCAAACCGCCCATAAGGCCTCCGACAAGGTTTGACGACTGTTATCTATCGACAACAACCGGGACCGACGGCTTAACGTGCCCTCCGAAGCACGGAAACGCGCATGAATTTTTTTTATTTTTTTTTGCCACTAGCGGTCACCCATCTCACTCCAGACCGCGCCCGTTTGACTTAGTTGCATAGATCGTTTGCGTTCTACGCTAACCGCCGGGCCATGCGCGCTTCTCAATCTTATCTACTACTTACTCAATCACAAGCTCCAGGCATCCCCAATAATGGGAAAGACCAGTTGGGCACTGCAAGGGTTGCAGCTAATTGGCAAATTCTTTAGGCTCTTAATATTTAAATGAAATCAACATTTCTATTCACTAAAATGGTGATTACTGTATATCACCCTAATCTTAATGGATAGCATAAGTACATTACTCCACTGGAATTAGGCAACAAGGAACGCTTTTTTCTCAGGCGGAAAACTAAACGAATTAACAAACAGTGGCCAAGTGCGAGTCGCCCATGAAGGGTTCCGTAGTAGCAAGCATTATTATTTTTTGTCAGCAAAAAATAACTTTGTTTTTCATAGTGTTTGTATGAACGACAAAGTTATATTTGCGGTTTTTAAAAATTTACTATATCTCAAAAACTGCGTATATATCGTTCGAACCAATTTTCGTTGAAAGTTTTTATTGTGATCTACAACATAATAATATATTTTTGGTAGATTTTTCACTTTCTTACTTTAAAAGTTAGAGGGGGGGACACACATTTTACCACTTTGGAAGTGTCTATCTTTCAAACGATTAACTTTGAGAAAAAATGATTTTAGGAACCTCAATATCATTTTAAAAGATCTATCTATAGACACTCTACACAAATAGGTTTGATGAAAAAAAATTTTTTTGTTTGAGTTCCATGTATGGATACGGTATAGATATACTTATTAATTTTTTTTTTACTTTTGTATAAAAATCGTAAAGAGGTTCAGAGATTACATCTACCTACCAAGTTTCAACTTTAAAGTCTTAATAGTTTCGGAATGAAGTGGCTGTGACATACGGACGGACAGACAGACATGCCGATTTTATAAGGGTTCCGTTTTTTACCATTTTGGCTACGGAACCCTAAAAACTACTAAAATTAATTTAAGGAACCTGTATGGCCCAATGATTACTATCACAGACTACCACGACACGGGTTCGATTTCTAAAGAGACAGAAATTTGTATGAATTAAAATTTTATAGGTTTTTCCAGTATACTGTAAATCCGTTATAGGCTCTAAGATTTAGATGTTAGTTAATCTTGAAATCAATCTGTAAGCTATGGATTTTGTTTTCAAAAAATAAATAAATACATAAATTCAATTCTCGGTCAGAATCTTTGCAGTATACCGTCCTATCAAGGTGAATCAATAACACCACCCAGTCACAATACTGTACTGCCGTCATAAAGAAAAAGGGCACAACTAAAATTTTTTCCGAAATTGAGTTATATACATATTCGGAATCAGAAAAAAGGCCCATCTGCCAATATTTTTTATACAAAATGAATTTATTTTAATTCATCTATTTTCGAAAGTAATATTACTGTCGATATTTTTCACCAAAAACCAATAAAAACTTTAAACTCGATTTTCTCCATATTTATATAATGTTAGATGTGCCTTTTCTCATTATGACGGCAGTAGATATCGATGCTGTGAGTGAATGGTGTCTCTGTGTTGCAGTCTTTCTGTGTGTCCATGATATCCACGACACAGGGAATGCTATTTAAGAGCTACGAGTGTGAAACGTTAAAATTGATTTTAAGTGATTTTAAATTAACCTTATAAAAATAGGGTAGATAAATGAAATTTACTTCAGTTTATTAAAAATTGTTTGGTGCCCGCGTCATGAGTTGGGTTGGTGAAGAAGGGTACAACCCTAAGGCCACTACGAACAGTAAGTGATCTATTGCGTAATGAGTTACTGTAAAAATAAATACTTTCAGTTTTTAATATGCATGTATTTTTAAGCGAAACAGGAGCTGCCATGATATGACGTCAACGGTTACGTAAACAATAAGTTGTCAACTGTGATGTCAACATACGAGTAAATATGAGTGTATTTACAAGACCGAATGACGTCACAACAGAGTAAAATTGATATAAGTATGTATATCTAGAGTTTTTATCAAATTAAAAAAAATATAAATAATTTGTATTTTTTATTGTTATGTAATTAGAGTTTACCTGATAATCGCATTGAAACCATTGCGTTATACAGGTCGTCAAATAAATTGGTTAGTTACATTTTATTTGTATTAACAATATTTGCATACCTTATTGAGGTAAATATGGCGGACTATTAAATATATAAAACAACTTTTGTAATACCGATATTTGCGCAAATAAATCATTTTGCCTTTGTCTTTGTCTCTTTAGCAAAGAAAGCATATATCGATACTCGTTGATCTGGAATTATGAAATAGGTCAAGTACGAGTACATATATTAGTTTATTAATATTGTAAGATTTGTCAGATAATTTTACTAATGGAAATATACTTAAGTAAGTCCTCCAAAGACTACATAAACAAATGGCGGGGGCCGGGCGTCAGCGCCGGAGCCATTCCGCTGTTCCGGGACATAAATAAGTTCAGTGCAAGTAAATTGAGCTGCGCATTACTGCGCGATACTCTATTTACTGAAATGTCTTCATTTATGGATAATATTTTAATAAACGACAAAATGTTAAGTAAGGTTTATCGAGTTATATTTTGTTGTATGACTGGCCTTTTGAATAAAAGTGTGTTTTTAAAAACATTTCCTTTGTTTTTAGGGTTCCGTACCTCGAAAGGAAAAAACGGAATCCTTATAGGATCACTTTGTTGTCCGTCTGTCTGACTGTCAAGACGCTTTTTCTCAAGAACGCGTGAGGTATCAAGCTGGAATATATATCAAATACTCAAGTCTACTGTCCTTTGGAGCTGTGAAAAAATCAAACTTCTGAGTCAGGAAATCAAAAGATACAGCCATTTATGCCGCAAATTACTGCAAATTTTCGACACTCGCAAGAGATTCAAAACCTACAGGGTACTTCCCGTGAACGCAGAATCTTGTAACTTGGTACGAAGCAACGTCTTATAGTAATGATAAAGGAAAACTTGCGAAAAACGTACATTTTTAGTCACATATATTAAAAACAATTTACGGAACCCGCGGTGCGCAAGTCTGACTCGCACTTGGCCGGTTTTTATTAATATTTTTAGTCTGTACACAAACAAATCTAAATAGTATGTCGGTGGCACGACGGTATAACGGTGGCGCTAGGGTCGAGAGTGACCATGATGCATGATGCAAGCATGACAGCAATAGTGTCATTCCTTGATTCTTATGGAAGGAGACATGGTGGAAGGTTTGCGCACCACGTAACCGACGAATCGCTTTTGACGCAAGCAATCTCGAGTAAGCGTCTTTTCTACTAGTCTATAGCTGCATATACGAGTTACTACAATTAAACAATAGGATCTTGTACACTATGCACAGAATAATTCAAAATGTATAACTTAAAAAGATGGCACTAAACCATCCTTGGAAGACAGGATAATTTTTATTACCTTTTAAATTAATAACAATTGAGTCAATTGATTATAAATGAGTTGTGACAGCTCATTTGAAATGAAATGAAATGAAATATTCTTTATTCACTGTACGGTTCCTTTACAAACTCTTAGTGAACGTTATTTTTTGTTCTGTCTGCTCTGGGTGCGCTTAGGCAATGCTGAGCTGAAGAAAAGAGCAGACGGAGAAAAACTTCAGCCCTGTTTTAAAATATGGGGTATACAATAGCTAACTTTCTTACAGAGTAGCTATGGGCCGATAAGGAACATACGTGACAGCTACCGCATGTGTCAATGTCGTCCCACAGCCATCTGCTAACATGGCAATTTAATTCATTTAAGTCTATTACATCAGTTATAGAAACAGCCTTGTGGGACTACACCTCAATCCCAAGCTTTTTTATCAATTAAATAGTCCTTAAGATCGTAAAAAGCCTTGCGGCACAGGACTTGTTTGACTTTTTTTTTAAATCTGTGAAAAGGAAGGGATTGAACATTTTCCGGGATTGTATTGTATATTCTGATCGACATCCCGATAAAAGAGTGGCTCTTTTTGCGGAGCCTACACTTGGGGAATGCAAGTTTGTGGCCATTCCTTGTCGAAACACAGTTCGAACTATGTAGATCCAAAAAGGTCATAAATTCGTGTTTGTTTTTACGAACATACATTATATTTTCATAAATATATTGCGATGTAAATGTTAGTATATTAGTCTCCTTAAATTCTCATTAAAAGTATCTCCATTGATTTGGTACTCCAAGACCAGATTCCTTGGCGTATAGGCAAAAATGTATCGTAACCAAGGTACATATCGGAACACATCCTAAAACATTATATTAGACTGCCGCGATAAGATACAATGTTTCCGTCCACTGCACCGGAACTACAGTGACTCCTCATCAAAACATGACCCACGCTCATTTATTATTCTATCCACTAAACATCTAAAATGTTCCAATTTAATAACATATTAACACAGCACACTAAGAGCCTCTTTAACCATCTTCAAGTAAAGTGACAAGTACGCTAATTGTCGGTTAAAGTCACCCATAACTTCAATTTCAATTTCACGATGTTCGTACTACTCGAACATGATAAACTGACCCGTACTCATAGCTTTTACTTGGGAAAAAACTACTCAACAATTTACTTATACCACAGACTTATACTGTTGCTTTGCTTACAGCACGTCACGGTCGACAGACTGTGAATGGCAGAACGCATTGTCATTCCCACCGCAGTCCTTAAGGGAGCACCCGCCTGTGACAACTTCTGTACACATTGCCGTTCTACGTCTGTACTAGATGCTATGTAACATTAGATTACAGGCCATCCATTCTCATGTTTTCTTTCAACCCAATTTAATATCCCACTGCCGTGCACACGCCTCATCTAGGATGAGGGATTGAGGTCATAGTCCACCACACTAGCTAAGAGCGGATTGGTGAATGTTCACCATTACTTTTTAAGAATTTTTTGTATAACTCTCAAGCACGGTAAAGAAAAATATTGTAATGAGATATTACGTTACAATTATTACATATTCTTAATAGGTGGACCCAGTCACAGATTAACTTGTATTGTTATTTATGACACAAAAAAAGATTTTGTATTTATATTTCTAGCCTCCGATTATCTCCATACAGAAAATCAGGTCAATCAATCACAGTTGCGATAAGTAAAAATCACACTGACTTTATACTAATTTAACATGGATTTAATGAAAACCTGTTCGCACCACTTTGTTTAAACGATTTGTTGATTGGCATTCTCCAGGACTCCATGTATAACCACGTATCCAGTCACCAGAAAAAATACCATAACAAATTGAAAGATAATAAATAAATTTGACAGCCTCCGTGGCGTAGCAGGTGATGAGCCGACTGCGAAGCGTGAGGTCGTGGGTTCGATTCCCACCCAGGACAAATATTTGTGTGATGAACATGACTATTTGTTCTGTGTCTGGGTGTTAATTTATCTATTTAAGTATGTATTTAGAATTATATAAGTATTTTTATCAGCTTTCTGATTACCATAGTACAAGCTCTGCTTAGTTTGAATTCAGATGGCGTTGTGTGAATTGTCCAAACATATTTATTTATTTATTTTATCATAAATACATAATAATCAATACATTTTAAGTATACAACGCTTTTATTCTAAATAAATACACGTACAAACATAACTTTAAGTTTGAAATTTTTGTGAAATTGGCAATAAATTTTCAGGTGTGGATACATTATCATATAATTAATAAAATATTTTTATGTTCATTGTAATTGCAAAGTCTATTATTGTCGCATTAACCAGAAACAATTGTTTTCAGATTGCATGGATATTTTCAACGTACGTATTGTATTTTCCAATTTTAATTAAAATTTGTCTGACCATAAATGTTTGCTTGATGCGATGATTGGTATAGGTTAATTAAACATTATTAATTAAATATCATTTTATTTTTTTATATGACTCGCAGTATAGTCACAGATTACCAAATAATTACTAGGTGAGTAAAGTTTACATGTCGTACCGAATGTACCTAAGTGCCATTGACCAAAAACAAAAATAGACGATGGCGCTCGGTTTTAAAATGGAACGTTGAAAAAATAATTAGCAGTGAGTAATAATAACTCATAGATGAATGAAATATTGTTATTATTGAAATTTTACACCCAATACCCATGGATAACCCCGTCATATCTTTGATTTATTTCTCGGGCAACTCGACCTTTAAAATTGTCTCTTTCTTGTCTCTCTCTAAGTTCTCACTAAGCTGCCTGGGAAATAATGCTTCTACGTAATAAACTCGCCTTTTGATTTTATTTATTCAACTTCTTTAGAAAAAAGTCACTACCACATAATAATATTATAAAGCTGAAAGGTTTGTTTGTTTGAAAGCGCTAATATCAGGAACTATTGATTCGAATCGAATTTTTTTTTGTGTATTTAGTAAGTACATTTACCGAATTGGGTTTAAGACTATCCAAACGGACGATGTCACGGCCTCACGGGTCACGGGTACCAGCTGGTATTGCGTAGATATTATTTCAAGTATCTAATATTATTTCTATATTTCATTAATCTGAATAGAATAGCTGAATAAAAATTATATTCTAATGATAACTAATTCGTATTCGTGAAACCTAACGTAGCTTGAACGAAATATTGGCGTATTATTAGAAGAGAAAAAAATATTTATTTTGCATAATGCTTGTGTTGTGATGAATGCGTATGAAGTATGAACTGACATAACTTAATGCATGTTATAGCTATGTCAGCAATAAAATACTAAGTTGCTGAATAGGAAAATCTCTTTAAAGACTTCTAGAGTGCTATATTTATGCGATTGAAGTACTTACACAGAGAGTAAAATTCTTTAGACAAATTGACACGATTGACCGACTTTTGCGTTATGTAGATCAAACAATTTAATAGCAACTAGCCAACTGAGAGGTTCTTCACCAACCCTCATTGGAGCAGCGTGGTGGAATATATACTCATGATGAGAGACCCGTGCCCAGCACTAAGCAATTCTAGCAATAAAGATGACAGCCGACTGAGCAGTGATAACCTGGTGGCTATGAACTTGTACCCAATGTTCAATCCTAACGTATTTCTGTTAAAGAAAGTAAGTAACAAATTATTCCCTCCCCTTATCTCATTTTTTTCACTAGTTCTTAGCATCTAGACTAGTTTACTCAAAGATAGATCGCAAGCGCATTGGTCACAACAAAGGAAATAAAAAAAAATGCCAATAACAACGAAAACTTCATATCATTTTCAAAACAAAGGTTTTACAAGTAAAATTAGACACACAGATGCATCTTTCGCTATTCGCAGTCTCAACAGACATTATTATCTTCTCGGTAATACATCGTTGAAGATAATTCCAACTGAATCGGCAAATACTTCATTTATTACTTGCTATTAGCTATAATAATCGGGTTAAGAAATTAGATGTGAATTGTGGATCTGGATTAGAATTTAAAATGAGAATCGAACGACTCGCTTAATTTTTATATTTTTTAATCATTCAGCCCGCATCGAGACAAATGTTTTAAATGGTGTTTATCCGATTTCACTGCAAGTAGTTTTAAGTTCAACTAAACTTTTTAATCATTCAATATTCAAATCAGTTTTTCATGTAACTTTATATTTTATTATTATTGTACCTATTGATTTTTTCACGAGTGTGAAATTGCAATCATATACCTCGAATATTTTTTATCCGCAGGCTAATGGATGCTAAATGGCATCGCACAATAAAGCATTCTGCCGATTTATTTATTTTTTTAGTCGCATCGCTACTGCTTTGATTTGAGTAGGTACTATTTTATTTCTTAAAGGAAAATGTTCATCTGAGGATACGAGTAGAAGATAGGTCGCAAGCTCGTCGTAACACAAAAAAAAGTTTGCCAATAACAGAGAAAAATTCATGTCAAAGTGTGTTCATGAATTGTTGGCAATACAAATTACAAATGCATCTTTCGGTTATCGCACAGTTTCAAAATCATATTATCTTGGGGGCAATACATCATAGAAGATAATTCCAGCTGAATCTGCATTCACTTCATTCATTAGTTTCTAGTCGCTACGTTATTGCGTTTTAGAAATTGGTCACTGCAAACTTAATATTGGAGTCAAATATGAGATGATACTTGTGCTATACATAAATAACGCTACATATACTATATTTAATTTTGACGCTAAGTCGCTACGATATTGCGTTTTAGAAATTGGTCATTGCAAACTTAATATTGGAGTCAAATATGAGATGATACTTGTGCTATACGTAAATAACGCTACATATACTATATTACTACATTTCATTTTAATGTTAAACGATCAAAAAGGTCCAGTATTAAAGTCTTAAGAAAAAGTATAATTAGTTCAAAATTAGAATCCGAATATTTCCATCCTCTTTACTGACGGCATCGCCGACGGCAGAGGCCGACATTGAGATACGAAATTTTAAAATCAGTAAAAATAAAAAAGTGGTTTATATATTAAATTATTATTGAAATAATCAGTCATATTGTGTAATAAAACTTATGGATATACTGAATTTTAATTGCAAAACCTCATGTGTATAATCTGCCAAATCGGAAAAATTGTGTATACGGCCTCTAAAGCCATTCTGCTGAAATCGAGTAACAGAATTTCGTTCTTTAAAAATCCCAAACCCAGTCTTATATCTTCCAGTTTGCCATAAGAAAGTTTGCAAGTGTTTGGCACAACTACTTTATACTGATTGTTACACAAAGAAACCGGCAAGAAAAGTTAGGCAATAACAGACAAAGCTCATACTCGTATTATCAGAGGTTTTGCAAGTTTTGTTAGAAACATAGATGCATCTTCCAGTTATCGCGCAGTGTCCGCAGTCACATTATCTCAGGGGCAATACATCATTGAAGATAATTCCAGCTGAATCGGCAATATTTCATTTATAGTTGCGACTCGCTACGCCACTTAACATTATGAAATGTTGGCATTGCCAGTTTGAAATTAGAGTAGAACGTTTTCAAGCTTACTTTTTTATTATGGAATCGAATAGTTCGAACATTGTGCCAATGTTTTTTATTCATCGATATAGCATAGTCATATGTTTTTATTCATTATTTTTTCGAACTATGCTAATCTGTAACTGTAACCGAGTGTTGTAAGGAAATAGTTTAAGTTGTTTTTTTTTTCTTCAATTATGGCATCGCAAACTCTGCATATTGCCAGCGTCAAGTACAATTTTTGCATCACGTTTTTGCCAGTTTCAGTGAAACTGAACGAGTAATAATAGGTAAAGTCAGTAAGTCGTAAGTAATCAGTCAGTCAAGTCAGTCAGATAATCAAGTAAAGCGATGGCTTCTTTACTAAAACGTGACCAATGCAATTTTGGAGGCAAGCCGAAAAAACATATTTTCGCACTGTTATTTTATTTCACAACACTCGTGCACTGTAATAATCCTATATCGAATAAAATGCCATCAAATTTATCCGATATAACTCAAAAATACACCAAGAAAGTAAAAATAAAACAAGAGCACAATATGTCTTTTCCGACTTACCGACCGACCAAAACCCCAGAGAGACAGTTTGTCGTCAATAAAACAATTTAAATTTGGAATTGGAGTAGAGTTTACACGATTTCATATAAACTGAAAATTTCCTATTAATATTAAAAAAATTCACACATCTTTTTAATGTTTCGGGAACTTTTTTGTTGTAATGTACTCACTAATAACAACAGAACCTTTTTTATTCTTTCATCTGCCGAAAGATCATGATAACACGCTGAATGAGACATGAAGTTTTGTTTAAATAAAACGGAAATTCCCACCAAAACAGCAATATTTTAAACAATATTTTTAGGTGCTTGCCAATTTTTTTTATAAAAAGCTTAGAAAAATTGTTTTTCTGTTGATTTTTACGTACTCTACACGTTTCTCTATCGAAGCGAAGAGAAGATCGAGCGAAGATTGCTAGCTTTTTATACAGAATACAGCCTGACATAGGTTCGCTCTGCGTGTTCTACCGACTTTACTATGGTGAGTGCTCCGAGAAACTTTTCAAATTGATAATTGATACAAATTTGCCTACATCACCATTCCATGGTTATACCACCAGACGAAGGTTACAGTTTCACCGGCACCATCTGGACTCGTTTCGGTCCTCCACAGTCCGCTTTGCACGCTCCTTTTTTACCACGGACGTGTAGGTTATGGGACAACCTTACAACTGAGGCTTTTCCAGTGGACTATAGCATGGGATTCTTCAAGAAAGCTTTAAAAAAAGCTCTCCTCCAAAGCCGGCAATGCTCGGGTGTCTCCCCTGGAGTTGATCGTGTCCAAAGGCGACGGTGATCGCTTAACACCACGCGGCCCGTCTGCCTTTTTTTCGATTTATTCATAAAATAAACTATCAAATGCATCCAAAATTAGTTAGCTCATTTACATACTCTAAACGTTTGTCTATCGAAGCGAAGAGAAGATCGAGCGAAGATTGCTAGCCTTTTATACATATCAAATGCAACCAAAATGCATAGTTCGCAACAAATTAGTTCTCTCATTTACATTCACATTTTATGGCTGAGCTAGTGGGATATAATTTGAAGATAAATCCGGTTGAATTGGCAGAAAGTTAATTTATGATCCGCTGAGTACCTAATTCGACTTTGGTTGAAACTTTGCTATGTGGAATTGTGAATTTGGATTTTGAATTCTTAGTTTTTATTTTTATAAACGTAAAGTAGACATAACTTTTAGGATAAATTCACTGCTACAAAGGATTATATTGCGTATATAGAATTACATTGTGTATTAATTCTAACTCGATACCAATAATTCGTTGATGTAAGTATTCGTAACACTTGTTTTAAAAGAAGGTATCATAAAAAAGTATACTGAAATGCGAAATCATACTCAGTTCATACAAAAAAATATGATCTCATTATTTTTTGACAGCTCATTATAGAAGACAAATGCAAAAAAAAATACAGTGCAGATTTTAGCGGTAACTTGTAAGAGGCATACCGTGCCGTTTTATTTTCATTTTCTTTACGTATTTTTAAGTTTTATCGAATAAAGTTGTTGGAATTTTGATCGACAGGTATAGAGTAATTACAGTACTCGTGTGTTTGACGAGCGCGTGTGGCGCAATGGTTACCCGGGTTCGATTCCCGGCGAAGCAGAAATTTGAATGATGACTTTTCTGTTTTCGGTCTGGGTGTTTGTGTTTCTGTCTTTAGGTATGTCCATGGCACCTACGACACAGGGTATATCTACCTTACTGTGGGGCTATGAGTGTGGATAGTTATTTATTTATTTGAAATAAAATAACAATGCGATATGCCTTTTTAATTGTCTCTCAAACTCATTCAAAAATCATACACGTATACATTCTGGTAAAGTAGCTATAGATATTTTATTTGGCCGACTTAACTGATGAATTAACGATTATTTATTATGTGCCTGGTTTAAACGTAATGAGAAAAAATTTAATTTAAATATATTAATTGACACTGGCAAAACAATAACATATCATGCGATACCAGCCTGAAAGAAACAATAATATAGCCCCACAGTAGGGTATAATATGTATGTACCCTGTGTCGTGGATACCATGGACACATACAAAGACAGAAACACAAACATCCAGACAGAGAACGGAAATTTAAACTCATCATTAAATTTTTGTTTCGCCGGGAATCGAACCCGGGACCCCTCGATTGGCAGTCCGGCATGGTAACCATTGCGTAACGCGGGTCGTCACACAACAAAAGTTTAAAGTTTAGGTAAATGATGTAGTTTTGTGCCAGAAAATGGATTTTACATACAATGTATCTAGGCAGTATCTGTCCATCAAAGTCCACAGATCGTCAGCGTAACGACAGAGTAAAAAGTCGTATAAAACTCGACTTCGGATGGTATGTCAGTCTCACGCGTGGAACTGTCAATTTTCGAAATAGGAAATATTTTAAATTTTAAGGGTGGTTTCATTTTCTACTCGTCTATCACAAAAATATCGGCATGAGACCGGAAGAAATTGTTTAGAGGTACGTTAACAATAATTATGTTTTTTAAATTTTTTTCAACCTTTTTTTTATGTCCCACTGCTGGGCACAGGTCTCCTTCTCACAAGTGAGAGGGATTTAGGCCATAGTCCACCACGCTGGCCAAGTGCGGATTGGTGGACGTCATGCTTTCGAGAAATTATGAATTTCTCTCGGGCATGCACGGCGATGAAGAACATCGTAATCAATTAAATATCACGATATTTTCCATCACCGTGGAGCAGCGATAAATGCGCACATTACAAATTTCTTTGTCAGAGGTGCGCGCCGAGGATTTGAACCCGGGATCGGTCGCGTAGAAGACCGCGGCTTTTACCACTCGGCCATCGCTGCTCTGTTGTCTGCGCTGTTTTTGTATGATGTTATAAAATTCATAAGGAAAAACGTGATTTCCAGTATAATGTGGGATTAGTGGCCAACACTTCGTCGGACGTCATCAAACCGCCTATAATAATTTAGAACGCAAGCGATCTATGCAACTAAGCCGAACGGGCGCGGTCGGGTGTGAGATCGGTGACCGCTAGTGGCAAAAACAATCATGCGCATTTCCGTGCTTCGGAGGGCACGTCAAGCCGTCGGTCCCGGTTGTTGTCGATAGATAACAGTCGTTAAACCTTGTCGGATGCCTTATGGGCGGTTTGAAACAGCCACTATGAATTTTTTTATGATTTCTATCATTAGCAGCACACATCTTAAATGAGCAAATGGCTGGCACTTCTTCAAACCCGGAGGTTACACGCACTTCCTATTTTGACATGTATCACATATCTCTATAGAAAAGTACAATTTTTATTGTTTGATCGGGAAAGCAACACTTACTTTTTCTTAGGTTGTATTTCTGCAGAAAAATCCGATTACTGGTTAGATGTACATGAGTCGATCAGCTGAGACAAAACTCGGATAAAAACTATACTAATACTAGCTGACCCCGCGAACTCCGTACCGCCCTTAAATGTTCGGGGTGGGCCACCTTTATCAGTTTGGGGGGGGGGGGATGAAAAATAGATGTTGGCCGATTCTCAGACCTACTCAATATGCTCACAAAATTTCATGAGAATCGGTCAAGCCGTTTCAGAGGAGTATGGCAACGAAAACTATGACACGAGAATTTTATATATTAGATATATAGCTGAAGAGTTTGTTTGTTTCTTTGAACGCACTAATCTCAGGAACAACTATTTAAATAAAAAATATTTTTGTGTTGGATAGTCCATTTATCGGGGAAGGCTTTGATATAACATCATGCAATGACTAATACCAAAGTCCACGAAGACGAAGTCGCGGGCGACCGCTATTTGTTAGTAAAATTTCATGGCCTGCACAAACCACTTAACACCAAGTGTCATGTTCGTCTGTTAATTTATTTGAATTTGATTAAAACTCTCTATTACAACAAGTAACATGAAGCCTGGCTTTAAGCTAAAACACAGAATGGCAGTAATGGCTTAAATTAGGCTAACGTTACCCATCCAGCTAATGTTACCGGTAAATGAGGCGATAAAACCCGAACAGCACTCCACGGTAATTCCAATGTGAAATTAAAACAACTTTTACGTTTAAAATTATTTAATTCTGAAAGTACGACCTCAAAAATACTGGTTAAAAAAGCGCCTAAGTACTTAGCGCACGAGTGTACCGAAATCAATCGTTTATCGCAAGCACGCTTGAGATTGAGAGCTACGACTACTTATATCAGTATAAAAAACTGTTTTTATAAATCGCTACGAAGCATAATGTAAACAAGTATGTACTATATTTTTGGTATAAGGTGTCTTTTGGCTTGCCTCTCTATTTACAATATGGAGAGGGTGGGATGCATTTCTTTCCCACTCTTTTTATGTCCCACTGCTGGGGACAGGGCTCCTCTCGGATGTGGGGGATGTAGGCCACAGTATACCACGCTGGCCAAGTGCGAATAGGCATGATGACACTATTAAAGAATCAGAGAATAAATGGTTTTACAGAAAAATATATGCTAAAAAAGTTCTAAAATATGATCCCGTTTTAATATAAACATAAAGATTAAAAAATTTCAATAAAATAAATGTATTAAATACAGCAATCGGCCATGTGATCTGAAACGCCAATTAAAAGGAATGACGTCACGTCTCAGTAAAAGTCATCGTATTGCTTGAAGTTTGACGAGCAAGCCGACGCCATGACACCTACGAGCGTTTTCGCGCTTAATTCAAATTACCTACATAGCATAAAATACATTAATTTACGTTAAAACTTAAGTTTATTGTTGAAATTTTCGAATTTTTGAAACTAGGAGACGTGTACCTACAATAAGGAAAGGTATTTAAAAATCTGTCATTATGCCCGTTGGTGGACATCATGCCTTCGAGAAATTAAGTAACTCTCAGATATTCACGGTAATGAAAACATCTAAATTAAATATCACAATGCTTTTTTTCATCGTGGATATGCGTGGATAGCATTACTTAATTTAAAGTTACCTTTTGCGGCCAGCAGTCAACTTTACCTGTTCTGATTGTTTTGTTTGCAAATTTTAATAGGTACCTAATTATTGCAATATATTTTCAACGTCTAGCCATAAACATTAAAGAATCTTTTTTTGCTGCAACCTTTTTTGCAACCCACTACTAGGCACGGGTCTCTCCACATTATTAGGGAGGTCTGGAGCTTACTCCACCACGCTGCTCTAATGCGGGTTGATGGAGATGCGGGTTAGTGGTCAACCCGCTGTCGGATGTTTTCAAACCGCCCATAAGGCCTCCGAAGCGCGCATGGCCCGGCGGTTAGCGTAGAACGCAAATGATCTAAGCAACTAAGCCAAACGGGCGAGGTCGGGTGTGAGATGGGTGACCGCTAGTGGCATAAAATTTTATGCGCGTTTCCGTGCTTCGGAGGGCACGCTAAGCCGTCGGTCCCGGTTGTTGTCGATAGATAACAGTCGTTAAACCTTGTCGGAAGCCTTACGGGCGCCCGGGCGGTTTGAAAACATCCGACGGCGGGTTGGCCACTAATACGCATCTCCACCAACCCGCATTGGAGCAGCGTGGTGGAGTAAGCTCCAGGCCTCCCCAATAATGGGGAGAGACCCGTGCCCAGCAGTGGGACGCAGAATGGGTTGCAACCATAAGTCCTCCGACAAGTTTTAACGACTGTTAAATTGTCTATTACATTGTTGGTGGCTTGGAGCTTAATCCACCACGCTGCATATTTTCTTTTTTAAATACTCGTAGTTTGTAATTTATAAACACTTCATACCATTTGATATACATACTTTCATTGATATATTTGTACTCGCCGGCCTGTGTACCTGTGTGTGTAGTGTATGAGTATTATGCACGTATGTAATACATGTACTTACGTTAATGTCCAGCTTTTCTCATTAACAAGATAGGCGAAGCAATATATTATTATTAGCTGTTAAACCGAGCTGGGCCCATAGCGAGACAAATTGGTAGGTTTATTCAGGTTGTCAATATTTAAGGTTAGGCCATGCGGAACTGATAGTGTTATGTAAATGTCGATGACCTCTCATTTCCGGATAAATCCGTTTTTGTTGTATTGTATTCGCATTGTTTCATCTGGCTGGTGTTTAGCAAGCAATTAACTAAGCGAGAAGGCGAAGTCAAAGTAAGATGGGTTATCGCTGATAACAAGTTTAATAAACGTTTCATTTTTAGAAGAAATTTTAAGTCATCGGACTCAATTGTTACTGATAGATAACATACAAGCCATATACATATATGTACATGTTTATGTCCCACTGCTGGGCACAGACAGGGGTCCTCTCGGCAGTGAGGGGGAGGAAGGCCACAGTATACCACGCTGGCCAAGTGCGAATTGGTGGACATCATTCCTATATACATACATACCTTGCAAACACATAGGCGTGCCTTTACCAACCCGCATTGGAGCGGCGTCGTGGAATATTGCCTTCCCAGCTATAAGCCCAAATATACTCGTAAGTGAGCCTTTCTGATTTGAATTGAAACCGGAACGGAACTGTAAAATTAGATCTCACTAGTATAACGAGTTCTCAGGAGTGGTATCAAATAAAAGTTTATTTGAATCAATTTGTACAATTTAATAGTTCACAACAAGCTCTCATATCTCTTAAATAATAATTTATCACTAACCTTAACATTATCCTCGCTTTGACAATCTCAATCATCTATGTCTATTTTTTTTTTTATTCATTTTACGGCATTGGATAAAATCCTTGCAGCCATTCAATATTTTAGTTGCATTATTAAATAATGGCATCGCACTCTGTGCATATTACCAGTGTCAAGTAAATTTCTGCATCGTAGAATAAATCAGTAAGTCGTCAGGTATCAGTCAGTCTAGTCAGTCAGATGTTCAAGTAAAGCGATGGCTACTTTACGAGAACATGTCCGAAGGAGTTTTGGAGGCAAGCCGAAAAAACATGTTTTCGCACTTTTATTCTATTTCACAACACTCGTGCACTGTCATTAACCTATATCGAAAAAAATGCCATCAACTTTATCCGATATAACTTAAAAATACACCAAGAAAATGAAAATAAAACAAGAGCACAACTTGTCCCTTCAGACTTTCCGCCAAAAACTCTCATCTTTATCTATTCATTTCCCACCAAACGTCACAATTACATTTTAAGAAAACCACAGATTAATATAAAACCACAGATTAATATAAAACCACAGATAATGGCTAGCACAGTGCAGGCCGCTGACAGTCTAATACATTCAAAATAAGTACAGAATAAACACCTATTAGTATGGTCCGTAACACTAGATATATTCCTATGTTCACTTCATTGTAATGATCTCCTCTATCGTAGGTAAATCGCGGGCACAAAAAAAACAAAACATATCTAATACCTTTATACAAGCAATTCTTGTATATATCTAAATTTTTTTTTGAATCTCGGAAACGGCTCCAAAGATTTTGATGAAATTTAGTACCCTGATTTCGGGGATGATAAATCGATCCAGCATTTTTTTTTTGATAGAAGTTGTCGTTTTATTTCATGTTTATGCCGTTAAATATAAAATTACTCTTACTTACATCTGTTGAATGATATATATAGAATATTAATAATATTGTGGCGTAGAAAGGCATTTTTTTTAATGAGAGCTAGGTATTTCAAAAGGCTTTGTTAAGTAACACTAAGCCAATGAATGTTTTGCTTAAAAATAAACCAAGAAAATCAATTGTTTTTATCTGAGCAACGCTCGGGCGTCTAGGTACTTATTATAAAACATAAAAAAGAAAGTTTTCCTTTTATAAATATCGAAGGCTTTTAGGTTATAAATTAAGAACTGTCTTTAAATATAATCTCAGAGTAGCGACCACTGATCAAAGATCTCATCCCGATTTTATTTAGTAGAGTTTAATAAAAAGGCTCTAACCGAAACGAGCCCTTGTCCATCAGTGGGCCATACGTACCAAATACCAATATCCATTCTTTATAATCTACTAGACTTCCGCCAGCGACTTCGCCCGCGTGGACCCGTTTTATGGGATAAAAACCATCCTATTTCCTTTCCCAAGGTCCACTCTATCTGTGTTTCAAATTTCATTAAAATTGGTTCAGTATTTTAAGCGGAAAAGCGTAGCAGACAGACTGACAGACAGACGGAGTTACTTTCGAATTTATAATATTAGTAGGGATTAAGTCAAGATGAATGCTGCTCTTAAGCAAAATAGCCGAAAATAGGAAGAGCAAAAGCCGTTTAAAGCTCTCCTAAGTTATTATTTTAAAAGGCACGTAATTGCGCAACCATTATAATAAATTCAAATAAGTACTCCGAAAACGAACTTCTCAGCGGACATTTCTAAAACAGATATTGCTTTATATCGAGATATTGTACATTGTATTCTATTTCAAGAAGTCCTATCGGCTACGGTTGTACCTAGTAAGTAGTGTTGTCTACTGACAAGCGCACTTTTAAAGCGTTAGCAAAAAATCTGAGCCTCTCTGTCATTTACAGAAACCTTATAAAAACATCACCTTACTCCTCATAAAATCATCATGAGCGCTCTAGGGGTAACGCACACTACAACAATGTGACATGTACGCCATTCATAATATAACGGACTTGGTGACATATAACATTGCATCCACGAGTATAACAGAAAAAAATACTATAGACTATATATACTATAAAGAATAATGTCAGTACATTATCCTTTGCTCTAAAAAATATACATTATCCTTTGCTCTAAATAAATAATGTAGTTTAAAAAACTAAATAACACGCTTTTGTGAAAATACGAACTAAAAAGTTATTAAAAAACTAAAAATCACGCTCCCCTGTGCAAATTTACAAGTTATTCAGACGCTTAGACGTGTTAAAAAAATTAAACTTTATATTAAACAACATTAAGTACCTTAGGCCGCGAACTTATCAGCCGCCCCTCGTATATTTTTTTTTATCCTGATGATCCTAGTTAGGACTTTAATATAAAGTTATGAAATTATTGTTATCATCGGCCCTTGACCCCTGTGCAAATTTTCAAGTTAATCAGACTCCTAGAAAAAAGTGAAAATGAAGATATAAGATTCCGTTACATATATACATACATACAGGTCAAGCTAATAAAAGCGTGTTAAAAATACGAGTACTTAATAGAAATGTTGACAGTTCGATAATTACCGCATCTACAAGCATGAAGCCTTCTTTCTGACATCCAAGTTTAGCTACAATTAATTTTTCTTTTGTGTTGTATACTGTGTTACCAATAGGACATGCTTACTAAAAATGTTAACTCAACTGACGTAAAACGAAACAATTTTATAGTTTTCAAAATTGGAAAGTCGAGTGATAATTTTAAACGCCATAAAAAGATGACTGATAAAATTCAAAAATAAAAACTCTATGTATGTAAATTGTTTTGATAATTTATTGTTTCGTATTTAAAAACGAAACATTTAGGTACATTTTGGCCATAGTAAGTCCAAAGTAAGATAATGCTAGGTTTATACTATTACGTAAAGTACGTTTATTAGGGCATACATTCACTTCGTGGTTTTTGTTGCGGTAGAACTAAACCTACCCAACTAGTTTTCGGCAAATTCTCAACGCAGAAAGTGTACTTTATTAGCTTACAAAAGGATTACAAAAATATTATTGTATAAGCATTGTAATTTACAATTATGTTTTGAAAAATTAGATAATTTAATAAAAAAGATATATCGAAAGAGATAGAATCGATAGAATAAGCATGGTAGGTGATAAAAGTATTGATCCCTGTAGTGTAGCTTCGAGATTAAGAATAGACTGGATCAGACAGAGGCTTGTAGCGACTTTCCGCTACTCATCAAGAGATGGCGCCACGGGTATTTCTGAATCAGGCTATCGAAGTTTTCTGAATATGCGAATATATATACAAGCTATATATATGAGTCAGTTGGAACGCGGCAGCTCCCCGGGCATGACCACCTCGCCGGGCTGGAGATCTCCGTTTGTCAAAGGTGAATAAGAGACGACTAAAAGGGGGCTTCCGAGTTTGCGGACGGGTAAGAGCTCCAACGGCCGCATGCCGTTGCACAATCGCTCTCCAGATGAAAGGCCGGCGCCATGCGTGAAGGAGAACCCGGAGTTCTTCCCAAGGGCTGAGGCAGGCCAGTAAATGTACATAACACGGTAAAAAGGGTAATAGAAGTTTTATGGTTCGACCGGGGAGTGTCATCGCTGCACCCATTTCTGCTGTGAAGGAATTGTAATTAATAGGTGACCACCAGGCAGCAGCAGAAGATAGAGACGACTCAGGCTTGCTTGACTTTTGTGTAGATTTTAATGAGTCACCTGCACGGTCGTCTGCTACTTTATTTAAGTAATAAAATTAAAAGAAAAAAATGTTTTTAAAAACACGCTTTATAAAAAAAGAACCAAAAAGTTAATAATAATTTAAACAATTTTTAAATTTAATTTAATTTTATAAATAAAAGCGTGTTACATTTTCGTGGAAAATTAAAGAACATTTATCATATTACATCTTCATTTTTCTTTTTTTTCTTTTGCAATCATAATGTATTTATAAAATTATCGCTTTTATTTATAAAATTATCAAGTTTCAATTATTTTTATTTTTATTTCTTATTTTAATAAAAGCTTGTTTATTTAAAAAATCTTTTAATTTATTTTTAGCTTTTTAGTATTTTTGATAGCAGTTGTGTCATTCAATTACCGAAGTTCTATGGCCATCATCCAACTCCATCATCAGGCCCCGGTTACCATCTACTCGTCAAGACTGATAAAAACGAGCCCAAATTCAATGGAGTCATAGGAACTCCGTAACTAAACGATAGTTACGGAGTTCCTATGACCACCTTCCAGCTCCATCATCAGATCAGTTCCATGTCATAATAATATTGCATTGTCATCCGATTTATACATGCATGCAAAATTTCAACTCATTCGGAAACCGGGAAGTGGATCAAATTTAATTTGCAAGATTTGATTACAGACAACGGGACAGGTGAAACTAAATAAAAGCTTGTAATTAAAAAACTAAAAAACACGCTTTTGTGAAAATACGAACTAAAAAGTAAAAAATAAGGGGAAAATATATTATACTATAAAAAAAGCTTAGAGATACTATTGAAACCATGTACCCCACGCTTTTTTTTTTACAGTAAAATACATTTTCTTCTCATTTTTTACTTTTTAGTTGGATTTTTTTTTCATATTATTGCATTGTCATCGGCCCTTGACCCCTGCAAATTTTCAAGTTAATCAGACGCTTAGAAGTAGGTGAAAATGAAGTTAAAAGATTCCGTTACATACAAACATACATACATACAGGTCAAGCTAATATAATCGTGTTAAAAATAAAAAATATTAGTAAAGTTCCTTCCACTAACAAGGTCCATAAATATAGATCAAAGGTGACTTCACACAATTATTATTATATAGAACCCCATAAAGAAACATATCCTTTAAAACAAAACGGCATTATCTCAAACATATCACGAGCGTAATAAGATTGCACAAAAGAAGTGTTTCCAACTTCCTTACAAGTATGTTAAGAGATTGAACAAAGCTGTGTAGGTAGGTATGTGTTTCTGTCGTAAATAAGGAAAATACTCGCATACTCGTAAATGTTTATACATTTTTACGAGGAGTAACATGGTAAAGGTTTTATCGATAATTAATTTGCGGTTATTTTTTTATGTTTGTTTGATTGATTTGACTGATAGATCTCGGTTTCTCTCTCAAAGTCTTTGTTCTGATCCCATTGTCAGGGAAAAATATCAAAATTAATAGTAAGGAACTAGAGATTCCAGTATTAATACACAAAAAGTTGAAAAAAATAAGCTCTTAGCCACTGTCCACCTCCATCCTAGTCTTATAGTCTTAACACTTTCCTTTTATTTTGTGGACACTCCAAGAGCATCACATACAATATTACATAATTAATTTTACTTCCATCTCGAAGTTTCAGCGCCTCTCCTGGCTCCATCATCAGACATTTGTCATCAGGAGTAACAGAAACTGCTCATAGCAACAAAATATGCAAACCCACTCTTGACTGTTTCAGGCCATTTCATCTGGGAGTTCCAGTTCCTATATCCTGGCTCTATATCATGAGATCAACTCGATACCAACCATTTTACTGCGGTATCACAGTACGAACATGACTATAAAATATTTACGCACATTGCAAGTTACATAAAAGATAAAAATGTAAATCGATTCGGTAACCATTGAAATATGAAAGTAGCGTTACTTTAATGTAAACATTATTTTATTTTTAGAATTAAAATCTTTTAACTTTTCATTATTTTTATAGAAAATATCTCTAACTCTTGCACCTGCGAACAACAACGAATCCCGACTGTACAAATATTTGTTCAATAAATTTATGCCTGTGACTGGGAATCCGTAGTGACAGCCTTGCTGTAAAAATACGCCAACTTTTAACAGGCGATACGTATTCCGAAAATATGTAAATAAGTTTATTTTTATCCTGTTTTCGGAATTGCGAAGCCGCAGTGCCCTTAGCAAAACAGGTGTTTGGAGCCCATTCAAATAAGTATGGTTTTAAAATGCGTATTTAACGGTCAAGCCAAAGTCAGCCTGCCCAATTAGTTGCTTTTAGCTAGGGTTGCCAACCGTCCGGTTTTCCCCGGATTTGTCCTAGTTTAGAGGGCATCCGGGGAGCGTCCGGGCCGGACTTCATGGGTAGTCCGGGTTTAAAAAGAATAAATCCTTGGGCCGCCCGCGACACACGCAATGTGCCCGCACGCCGCGGTCAACCGACGAACCGACTCGCTAAATTCACCGTCCCCCGCTGTTGACATGTCCGGGTTTTGGGCTCTAAAATCCGGGGTTTTAACGCGTCTTGTTCGGGTTGACAAATTTTAGAGATGGCAACCCTACTTTTAGCGCTCTATCACGTTTTGGCAACTTGGACGCGGCATCAGAATCGCACGTTTTAGCGTTTTCATGTGTGATTAGTTCAATGGAAGCGCGCATGGCTCGGCGGCTAGCGTAGAACGCAAGCGGTCTACGCAGATAAGCCAAACGGGCGCGGTCAGGTGTGTGATGGGTGACCGCTAGTGGCAAAAAATTTCATGCGCGTTTCCGTGCTTCGGAGGGCACGTTAAGCCGTCGGTCCCGGTTGTTGTCGATGGATAGCAGTCGTTAAACCTTGTCGGAGGCCTTATGGGCGGTTTGAAAACATCCGACAGCGGGTTGGCCACTAACCCGCATTTCCACCAACCCGCATTGGAGCAGCGTGATGGAGTAAGCTCCAGGCCTCCCCTATAATGGGGAGAGATCCGTGCCCAGCAGTGGGACGTAAAAAGGGTTGCAGCCAGTTCAATTGAGTTTCAGTACAGAAGCTCTTTTTATTGTGGACTGTGGTGCAGCGTTCGGTCACTGCGGTAGCTTGTCCGTATAGAACGAGGGACATCATTAAATAGATAACGATTCACACTCATTGACCCACAGTCAGGTAAATATACCCTGTCGTGGGTACCAAGGACATACACAAAGACATTTAAACTCATCAACAACACACACAGAAATTTAAACTCATCATTCAAATTTCTCTTTCGTCGGAAATCGAACCCGGGACCCTTCGATTAGCAGTCCGGCATAGTAACCATTGCGGCACGCAGGTCATCAAATTGCTCGCATCATTGATTTAGAATATTTATGAAAAATGAAAGATATACACGGAACAGAGGCCTTAGTGTAAGTCTGCACACGCGAAAACGCCACTAACGCGTTTGCGTTAAGAATTTAATTATCGACCTTATTCCTTTCAGGTTAAGATCTATCTGTACAATTTTAACTCGGACGCAGTAGTAACGTTTGCGCGTTTACAAACTCACACTAAGGGCTAGGGTATTACGAAAGATATGGTGCAGTATGATTCTGGTGAAGTGGTGGAGACGATGCTATGAGTTTCAATCCAGCACTGGTCAAAGGTAAAAGTCAGAGTTTGAACTCTGGCTCCCGAAACACTTGGAGTTTTGACTATCCAAATATGTTTAGGACTTTAGAACTTTCGGCCGTCACCAATACAAATATGAAAACTCAGTTTTTGTGCAGTCTTATAAAACTTCTAGTGTAATAAACAACTGAAACGCGCATGGCTCGGCGGCTAGCGTGGAACGCAAGCGGTCTATGCAGCTAAGTGAAACGGGCGCGGTCGGGTGTGAGATGGATGACCGCTAGTGTCAAAAAAAAACATGCGCATTTCCGTGCTTCGGAGGGCACGTTAAGCCGTCGGTCCCGGTTGTTGTCGATAGATAACAGTCGTTAAACCCTGTCCGACAGCGGGTTGGTCACTAACCCGCATCTCCACCAAACCGCATTTGAGCAGCGTGGTGGAGTAAGCTGCAGGCCTCCCCAATAAAGGAGAGAGAGCCGTGCCCAGCAGTGGGACGCAAAAGAAAAGAGTTGCAGCCAATAAACAACGCTCAGCAGATAATGTACCACACGACGGGAGGAAATATGACAAGTCGAGGGTAAATGTGCTGGTTTTGTTGATCCATTTCCAACTTCCGGTCAGTTCCTCAGTGTAGAATTTATTGCGTCTTCCACGTCCTTGCACTGATCAATAATCGTTAGTAAAAACCTTTTCGCGAAATAAACTGTTACTTTTCTAATGAGTATTGAATTGATTCAAGGATGATATTTAAATTCTTAAAAGCTGTATGTAGACGTCGAGTCACTAAACAAAACAGTTTATAAGTCTGGAGAAACGTAAATATATTTTTGTAAAGTATTACGTTTTTTATTATTTGACCACCTGCGTGGCGCAATGGTTACCATGCCCGACTGCCAATCGAAGGGTCCCGGGTTCGATTCCCGGCGAAACAGAAATGTAAATGATGAGTTTAAATTTCTGGTATCAGTCTGGGTGTTTGTATTTCTGTCTTTATGTGTGTCCATGGTACCAACGACACAAGGTATATCTACCCTACTGTGGGGCTATGACTGTGAAGCGTTATTTATTTATTATTTCCCTTAAACATATACTTGAGGTTGCCTTACCTATTTCGGATTATTGATGAATTTTGTACCTTTATATTTTTTCACATTTCTTATGGATTATTCTAGTACGTTTTGCCTCTTTATGTGTGGAATTGTGTGGCTGGTGTGAGCAGAGATGGCCGAGTGGGAAAATAACGCGGTCTTCGACGCGACCGATCCCGGGTTGAAATCCTCGGCGAGCACCTCTGACAAAGTAATTTGTAATGTGCGCATTTATCGCTGCTCCACGGTGATGGAAAATATCGTGATATTTAATTGATTACGATGTTCTCCATCGCCGTGCATGCCTGAGAGAAATTCATAATTTTCTCGAAAGCATGACGTCCACCAACCCGCACTTGACCAGCGTGGTGGACTATGGCCTAAAATCCCTCTCACTTGTGAGAGGAGACCTGTGCCCAGCAGTGGGACATAAAAAGGGTTGAGAGAAAGATGTATGGAATTAGTTGACAAGTGTATTCTACCAAACAAAAAACGTCGAGTGTGAGCCATGTGAGGTAGATGACCGCTAGTGGTAATAATTAATGCGCGTTTCCGTGCTTCATTCATGGCAAGCTTTCGTTTTCGGTTTTTATCGATAGATAACAATCGTTAAATCTTGTCGAAGGCCTTATGGGCAGCAGGAAAACTCTGGATTGACCACTAGCCCGCATCTCCATAGATTGGGCAGCGTGACGAAGTAAGCACTAGGCCTTCCCAATAATGGAGAGAGACCCGTGCCCAACAGCAGGCCGTTAATTAAATAACTTTTTAACAAAAAAAAACCGCCTTCAAACGGTAAAAAATAATATTGTTCAGTACTTCCTTGCTAATGGTAGTGACTCTTAAAACTGTTTTGGAGTCAGTGCACATTCAGTGCGAAAGGTAGGTACTCCATTTTACCAAGGGCTCGACTCCAAAATGCAATTATTTTTAGCTTCCTCCTTTTTTGAAGTCGGTTAAAAATAATTGCATTCCAACTTGCAGCAAATATATTTACGCCGCACATTACACTACTTATGCCTTGTAAAGTCCAAGTAATTTGATAATAATATCTGCTCAAAGCAACCCCTTCACAGTTTTGAGTAGATTGGAGCCCTCTTCCCACCCTAGCGACCCTTGTCACCGGAGGTCTACTTAAAACAGGCTAACACAGGGTAAACACACACTCATTAGTACAATTCGTGAAAAATTGAAAAAAAATGTGCCGTTTTAAAATTATTTGCAGTAGGAAATTTTTGATTTAACTGTCCGTAAAATAATTAACCAATTTTTTAACTAACACTTATTATCAAGCTTAATCGCTGTATAGAAAGGTGCAGAAGTGGGGTGACATTTTCAAAAAATTGATTGTAAACTTGTTTTACGGACGATAAAATTGCATACTTATAAATAGAATTGAATTATTATCACTGAGTTATCATTATTTTGTATATAACAAAGAAGAAGTTAATTGAAAATTACCATTTTTTCGGTTGATTAAAATTTATTTACACTGCTAGCTCTGACGTCACGCGTAAAGAGAGATACTTAAGTGTGTCACAAGCCTACGCTTAGGCCGATCGTGCCTTTATCGCTTGTTCCGCGCTCTCGCGTGCACTCACTGAGGCTCAGGTGGAACGTGGCACTTTTTCGTGCATGCAGCCCACAGAACATATTAGAGAGGTAAGAATGGAGTTGTGGGCGGGGCTGACGCGCCAAGGATATGAGCAACGCTCATATCTCTACAGAAACACACGACCGCGCTGATATGCGTACTTGTGTGCGCTCTTTTTTGCGTGCGTGTTTGGATCGACATTTAAGACGTTTTTACGTCAAAAACTATCTCCTCAAATTGTTGATCGCACATATGACCTTCTTCCATGAGCACATTGTACCCGTAAAGCTACGTAGATCGCATTTTATGCTTTTATCAAAAAGCTTTTCTTTTGTTTTGGTGCTCACCTGCTCGTAACTACTGTTACTGATTATATTCCTAATAAAATAGGTAGGCATAAGATCGTATTTCGTACTAACACTACTCAATCGTCCACATTTCATCCGTCAGAAAAAAGAAGACGTCGGGCAGCTCTGGGATCTTGATTTAGGACACAGTCCACCACGCTGGGCAAATGTCGATTGATACAGATCGTGTCTTTAAGAAATTATGAGTACAGACAGGTTCTTCACAATGGTTTTCATTTAATAAATAAATACTTTAAAATATTTCAATATTATCCACACTACCCATATTTGTCAACATTTTGATGGTTATACGAAGCGACACACATTATACTGTATTTCTGTATAAAGTATCAAAACAGATTAGGTCGCGCTATAAATTTCATACAAATGTTGCTTGAATTACAAAACCTGTAGGTAATTTAGATATAACAGCGCGAATCCACGCCGAAAGTTAAAATGAACAGACTGTATCTCTGAGACACGGTGTTGGAAAACATCGTAAATAATTAAATATCACTTTTTTTCCATCACCGTGGAGCAGCGGTAAATACGTACAATAAATATTTTTAGTCAGAGGTGCGCGCCCATGATTTGAACCCGGTATCTCCGTGTCGGAGAGCGCGACTTTGCGACTCAGCCATCGCTGCTCCTACTTAGTTTCATAGAGGAGTTCACCTTATTCGATATCTATTCGTTTGCTAATATTTCAGTTTAAATACTTCATACTTATAGTTTACATTACATCTTCAGTTTAATCACAAACAAATAAACTCTGCTAATTAATCAGTGGCGAGAGAAGTTATTGAGTGAATTGAAGTCAACACTCCAAGTTCTTCATATAATTCAAATATCCGCACTGAACACTTCTTGCTAGACTTTCATTAAAATGAAGAGTCATGGGTTTTAAGAAAGAAAGAAAGAAAGAAAGAAAGAAAGAAAGAAAGAAAGAAAAAAACGTTTATCGGGAGCTCAAAAACAAAGCGAATCGTGGTATATATCCCGTAAGTAATAATTCAGATATAACGTTTATTCATCTCGTAAATTTTTCACAGGACCTATACTAATATAGCATAATAAAAAAAAACATAGTAATACCAATATAATAAAAAATAGACTAATATTAACGCGGTAATAATTATCAACTATATATACCAAACAATAAAAATGAAATAAAAAGGTCAAACGTCGTAGAACTACAAGATGGAATTGGATCGCACTTAGCCTGTGTCGCGGTATAAACCACGACTGCTGGTTTTCAGTTTTAAATAAGAAAAATATAAACGGCACTGACTTATTAAGATTATTTATGAAAAGGTCTTTCATAGTAATAGGTAATCATTAGGCAGGTGTCGAAATAATCTTGAATTTTTAGGCGATTTACCAATAAATGAAGTAGCAATGTCTTTGGATATCCTCGTGGATTCGTGGCGGTCATTCACTATCAGCTTTGCTCTTTATTGCCATAGATGTGTTTAGTATTGTAGCTCAACCTTTTACCTGAGGCATACTTAGTGGAATATGACATGGATTTTTTTCGAGGAAGGTGTATAAAGCACTTCTTCAAAGCCAGTATCCACAGGGCAGTGATTCCCATTTGGCAGATCGCACCCCGGTAGGGGGCCATCAAAATGAAATACTGGGTCGCAAAATTCTCGCCTAGTTTTAAAAATAATACCTTAGGATATTTTCCTCTAATCGACTGCAACAAAGTTTTACACTCCGAAACGAATTAGCCAAATGTCAACTCGTTAATTATAACTGTCAACTATTACACCAAACAAGGAAATTTGACACAAGGCTATTGATAGATTTGTTTACCTTGTGAAGAATACTCTTACTTTTATAGAACTTTTATCACAACTTACAAAAGTGAAGCTGGGTTTCAAACACCAGATTACTTTTAAAAATATAGTTAAAAAAACTAAAAAAAACACGCTTCTGAAGCACATCAAACTAAAAAAAGTGAAAAATAATCCTTTATATAAGCAGAAAATAGTAATGAACAAAATTTTTATTAATAGTATTATTTTTCAGTTTTTAGTTCGATTTATTGTTTTTTTTTTCGGAATTAGATAAACTCATGAAAATTATTGTATTGCCACCGATTCTTGATAAGTGTCCAAAGTTTAAATTAAATCTGTCCGTTGAAAGTGGCTCAAAATCATGTCCAAAGTCCAAAGGAGAGTTACAAACATGCTTACAAACTCACAAACATATTGGTGAAGCTAATAAAAGCGTGTTAATAAATATAGAAACCGACTTGAAGTGGAGCCACACCGTCGTCATATTCCGCAAACTCGAATTATTTAGTAAATATAATAAGCTGCAGCTCCATACTTTACACTGAAAAATGATTAAATAACAACCTAATTACCATTTTTGTATTGGAACTGGAACCAGCTTATTGGGTCAGTGTGATAATGGCTGCAACCCTTTTTGCATCCCACTGCTGAGCATGGGTCTCTCCCCATTATTGGGGAGGCCTGGAACACTCCACCACGCTGATCCAATGTGGGTTGGTGGAGATGCGGGTGGCTAACCCGCTGTCGGATGTTTTCAAACCGCCCATAAGGCCTCCGACCAGGTTAAGCGACTGTTATCTATCGACAACAACCGGGACCAACGGCTTAACGTGCCCTCCGTTAATAATGTGGTAAGTTAATAGTGATAATATGGTAGAACAATGTTTGGGGAACACTGGGTAACACTGCCATAGGGAACAGTGACACGCGGCACGACCACAGGACGCGACTGCCTGTTTGCTAGGCATAGTGGGGAATTTTTAACGCCACTTGGATGGAAAACTTCGAAACCTTTACAGAACCTTTAAAAAACCGTTAGTCTCCGTTTTAGTTTCACACTATATATCTACTAGCCTTCCGCCAGTGGCTTCACCCGCGTGGACCCGTTTTATAGGATAAAAAGCATCATATGTCCTTTCCCAAAGTCCACTCTATCTGTGTTCCAAATTTCATTTAAATCGGTTCAGTAGTTTAAGCGTGAAAACGTAGCAGACAGATAGACAGACAGAGTTACTTTCGAATTTAATATATTAGTAGGGATTCTATCACACGATAGCGCGATGGACACATAATATTTCGATGACATTTTCGATTACAGAGTTGTCCCCTAGCTTTAAATTTTGATAGCGTGTTTATACTGACGCAAACTTCTATAACAAAGCTGTTTTAATCATATCCTGCCATCATATCCTGCCATCATATCCTGCCATCATAATCATATATATGTCGAAGTCGGATCGTATAATCCGCCGTATAACATTACAGCTAGCCGGTTCCTAAAACAGGGCCGTTCTGTATTGTGGCGGGTCCACGATTAGCCGGATTGTTATTGCGATACGTTCTACAATATGGCGGCTCACGTTTAGCCTCATTGTAATGAAGCCTCGTAGCCACCCAACCTACTTATGACCGCACTAGATGTTTCTTAATGACCACCCATCCTACTTTTGACCGCAGGTATCATTGAGCTAAGCAATGTCCCTGAAGCACATTTTCATTATAATTATTTATATTCGAAAAATACCCAAACCGCGTCAGAGCACCCCACTATCCACGTGATCTTGTCTGTACTACCCCTAGAGTGTATATAAAAAGCCGGAGGCGACCTGCCTCAGCCGCTACGGCTCTCTCGATGCCTGCGCTTTCCTACGGCGGGCGGGGAGTGGTCTTCCCGCAGCGCCGGAGATGTCACAGAGCCACTTGTTTTATTACATTATCCAAGCCTTCGAAGATATTATATAAAATTGCTAGTTAATGTGATTAATTCATTGTCAATTATCACATCTAAATTGAATAGATATTATAAATATTGGCTAGATAATATATAATATCCGGACTTATTACTTTGGCTGTAACATATAGACAAGACATAACATAACCTAATATATAAATGTAATGAGCATGGCCCAGCGGCTAGCGTAGAACGCAAGCGATCTACGCATTTAAGTCATACGAGCGCGGTCGGGTGTAAGATGAGAAGTGAAATGAGAGAGATTATGTATTGTGAAGTATACCAAGAATAGCCTACTCCATCGCTCGCTGGGTGACCTTGAGCCTATGGAAAATTCTAATGGTAAAAACCGTATCTTGAAACTTATATTATCCTGTATTTTAAGGATTTAAAAATATTTTCAGCTTAACCAACCCCAGGCAAATGTTCTTCTTTCCTTCGAGTTAAAATAATTTTAATTTTCTTAGTTTTCTTTGTGAAGTTTCCAGCGCTCAGTCAAGTCTACTCATTAATTAGCAGAATTTGTTTGTTCTTTGTGAAGATGTTACTTAAAACTAGTAAAGATAGTGTAACAAAGAACTCAAAAGTGAGTATTCCGCAGTAAAATAGGATTTCATGAAATTAATGATTAATCAGATTTATTGATTGCGTCGCAACCCTTATTTGCTTGTGCATACGATGGAACCGTAAGCGGCATTCTGGTCAACTAATCCCAACGCGTGTACTTGTCCGATACGATTGAAGACCGTGAGCTCCTTGGTCAATTGACCAGTACGATTTTGAAATAAAAAAAGACCACTTCCCACACTACTGGACATCCCTTATATTAGCTATTTTGTCCGCTGTCTTCCTTGGTGGGCATAGAACCACTAAAGCGGAAGCTGCTGAAGTCAGAAGCTTGCGTACAAGACCAAGAAACCAAGCAAGTAACTGCCGAACAGCATCCACCCAGAAGACCGTAGGTACGTAGTTAATCCCTTGCGAAATCATCTCATTCTTTCTTTTCTGCGCTTTCTCTATTTGCGTACCTCGTTACTGTGTGTACAAGTTGTTCATTACAACCCCTAAGACCATTTATAAAGCATGTATTAAAATATTGTATAATATTCTGATCATAGACGCATCCCATATCCGCATCCTCAGATAAAAGTGTTCGTCAAAACACAGAAATGTGTCGAGTCGCTTCGAAACTTCGGAATGTTCTAAGTTTCAAAGTAACATTTTCACGATAAAATCAGGCAGGTGGACTACATTTCCTTTCACGTCCACCTTATCACGTAATACATTTTACATTTCAGCTTGGAAACTTGAAGACGATTTTATTTTAAACCGCCAATAGTGTAAATCCAAATAGCCATAATAAAATTTATTAGACAAGAGTCAAAATGCTTACACTTTCGTAAGCTAACCTATTCTGTATAGTTAGGATAGGTTATACTTACGTTATATAATACCAAAAGGTTAGCTTAGGCTAGTAAGTTTTAAGTTCCTTAAAACCCATACCAAAAGGTATACGTCAAGATACATATAAGTCTCTGTTTATATTAAAACATTTCGTCGTTTTCTTTCCCAGTAAATTCTACCGAATTTCCTTCAGAGAGCACCCACTTCATTGCTAGCAACGCAACACGAAATTTCCACGTAGAAATTCGACAGGAAGTGCCATTTCCTGCTACAGCCACTGAATTTTCAGCAAATACAAATTACATTTTGATTTAAAAGAAGGTTTTGCCTTTTATGATTCTGGAACAGTGACAGCCGTGTGGCTAAGGCGACTGGTGGACCCGAGTTAAAATCTCGACGCACCATTGTGTCTAAATTTATTTGCGTATTTATTGCTATTCCACGGTCAGGGGAAAACATTGCTGTATTTCACGATCATTGTCATTACCGTGCATGTGTGAGAGTTATACAAAATTTACCATGTCATAACTACCAATACGCACTTGGCCACAATGAAAATCTATGGTCTGAATTTCTCTCGGAGAACAAACCTGTGCACACCGGTGAATAAGGGTTTAAAAAAGGCATTGAAGTTAGCATTACGATATAAGTAGCAATATCGTTAGCTAGTTGTATTTGTAGATAAGTTATTGCATTGCAACTATCTTGCAACAAGAACGTCGTCAGCAATTTCGCTCAGTCTCCGAAGTAATAAATTGTATCGTTATAAAGTAGTCCCTGAACCATGTCGGAGCAGCCACTTAGCACACCTCTGAAATGTGTTGGAAACTGCTTTCTATAATTTGAACAGATTTTTTCTCTGTGTGTTAATTTTCGCGATTTTGACATTATGCAGAATAAGGGCCGATTTTTCAAACCTCAGATCAAAGTGTTCGTCGAATAAATGTTAAAAATAATATTAACTGACTAACAACTCAATCAACAATTGAAACAATTGACTATTTTTCTGCCATACGGATTTCAAGAAAACGTTACAAACTCATAGTCCCACAGTAAGGTAACAAATACCCTGTGTCGTGGGTACCATGGACACATACAAAGACAGGAACACAAACACCCAGACCGAGAACAGAAAAAGCTCATCATTCAAATTTCTGTTTCGTCGGGAATCGAACCCAGGACCCCTCGATTGGCGGTCCGGCATGGTAAACATTGCACCACGCGGGTCGTCAAATTATCGGTCGTCGGGATTATTTTGTTTTTTGCTAATAGGCGGGACAATTCAATGATAAACTTAGTGTCATCTTAGGAACATTTTATGAACAATTGAAAGGGACAGAATTCGTAAAATTTTCTTTAGACTTGGAATTACTGCAATTTGTAGAGAAGTTATTGCCACTATTTTGTAACAAGAGCGTTGTCAGCAATTCAACTTCGTCTCTGGAGTAATAATTGTATCATTGCTGGTACTGAGGCAATCCTCGAAACGTTTTATGGAATGCGTTGGATACGAACTGCTAACTTTAATTTTAATAAGACTTTTTTTCTTAAAATTATTTTTATTTTATTTATTAAAAGTGAGACATTTTAAAGATAAATTCAAGTAAAATAATCGACCTACACCTTTTCTTATGTATGATTTTTTAAATATAGTTAGGCAAATTCGATGACAAATTTATTGTATTTCTTACAAAGTATCCTTTTGATTACTTTACGAATAATTCAAAGGAACACAACTCGCAAGATTATTGAAGTGAAAACTTCTTTTTTGGGATGGGTAAAAAATGTTAAACTCGTGCCAGGACACGTTGACCTGATCGAATATTAGTAAGATAGATAAGGCGGGTTGACAGAACAAAATATTGCAACTTTATTGCTACAAGCGCGTTTTCAGCAATTTCGATCAGTCTCTGAAGAAAATGTGTCGTTATTACCATTGCTGGCAAGCAGCGAAACGCTAAAATGTGTTGGATACGAACTGCTTGCTTTAATTTTAACAGGATTGTTTAATTTTTCGTTATTACAATATATTATTTATATGACTAATATTAATATCAAGAGAATACTTTCTCTTATTATTTCATGACTGTAACCTTTAAAGACTGATTAACAAAATTCCTGGAAAGATTTTTTAGACACGCAAAGAAGAATGTAAGTTTTTCTCACATATCTATAAGTTTACCTTATATTCTCTGCACTTCTTGAAGGTTAGCTGGTAGAAAATGCCAATAGGCATTAAGCTCGCCTTTTGTTCAAATTGTAAAATTTGGTCAATAAAGAATTAATAAATAATAAATAAATAAATCCCTTTGGTACTCTTATTTGTATTAGCACATTTCTATTAGAACCTAATTTAATGAAAAATGTCTCTTAATTGCACTACTCTGCTTAATTTTATAATACTAAATACTAATTACTTACAATGTAAATTTTCTAAACTAGCGGCCGCCCGCGACTTATTTCGCGTTGACTTTAATTTTAGAATTTCTCTAAAATAAAAGTAGCCTAAATTACTCCTTATTACACCAGCTACCTGACAATGAAAGTCCCGTCAAAATCGGTCCAGCCGTTTCAGAGATTAACCGGAACAAACAGACAGATAGATAGACAGACAGACAGACAGACATACAAACATTGTAAAAAAATATTTTAGTATATGTACCGTATATAGATTCAGTACCTGGACGCCCGAGCGTTGCTCGGATATATATAATACAATACAAAAATACTTTATTGCACCAGATTTTATACAATGAGATAACACTAAATCGTTTATTTTCTAAAAAAAATATTTTCTTGGTTTAGTTTAAAACGAAACAATCATTTGCTTCGTGTTACTTAACAAAGCCATCTGAAATAGCTCCTAATAAAAAAAAAATATTTTCATAAAAATAAAAAATAGACACAAGACGGATTTGATAGAGGTTTGAACCCGGGTCTCTAGTTCCGCAGTCAGCTCACGCAACCATTCGACCACGGAAGCTTTAATTCAATGAACGAAATTTTCATAGAGCTCTTCCAAATCGACGTTGTCATTTCTTTGAACGTCGGATTGGCGGATGGTAGTAGCGGAGCCCAAGAGGGGATTTTCGGATTTACTCGAGCGCGTCAGATTAAGATATGGGGTACACCTTGCATCCTAAAATAAAATAGCTAAATTTCTTGGCATTGAAATCGACTCAAATTTAAATTGGAAAAATCATGTAGAAATAGTATGCCAAAGACTAAATAAATTCATATACGCATTACACCATCTTTCAAAAGTAGCAAATAAAAAATTGATGGCTTATCACGGATACGTGTGTTCGGTCCTAAGATACGGATTACTCTTATGGGGGAATTCAACTGACTTCAATAGAGCATTTATTATACAAAAGAAATGTGTTAGGGCCATTTAAGGTACGGAACCTATGGACTCCTGTAAGCCAATATTTAAAAAAAAACTAAATCTCCCGCCATTGCCATCAATGTACATCTACGAAAGTCTGATATGTGTCAAAAATAATCAAAATCGATTTGATACCAAAGATGATACATTCTACAATCGGCATCGGGGTCAATTGCATAGACTATTATCTTATATGGCATGCTATTCGAGAAACAGCTTTGTGATGTGCATCAAAATTTATAATTTGCTGCCATCTCGGTTAAAAAAATCTGACATTAAATCGGTTCAAGGGTTTTATTTTTAAATTATTGATTAAGAACTGTTTTTATTCCACAAAGGAATTTATAGAATATTGTCATGCTGGACTCCTCAAACGCTTGGCTAATAAATTATAAATTTTTATTCAATTATGCAAATATTATAATTACTATTAATATCTAATATTATTGTTATTAAATTATTATTGTTATTATTTTAAAAAATTGACATGTACCTTCGGGTATGAAATTGCATTTACTTACTTACTTACTTACAAGGCGCGAGAACCCAAAATGAGTCTTGGCCTCCGACAATAAAAGCCTCCACTTCTTTCAATTGCATTTAATATCCTTAAATTAAAAAAGTGAATTAATGATTTAACCTATAGATTAAGGATATACTGATATCACTAAAGACACGATGACTTTATCTTATTTATTAATAAATATTTGCCCACCGACTAGGTCGGTAAGACACGCATGAACAATATTGTAAGATTTGTATCGTAAAATGTACCGTGTTTTATGCAAATAAATATTTCATTTCATTTCATTTCCTGTTGAATACTGCCACGATTAAAAAAAACGGCAAATTGTTTGTAAAGTAGGTTTACGATCGAAATGTTTACGTGATAACGTCCGCACGAGAAAATCTCCATTCGTTTGTATGCCGCTAGAGTGAGAGAGACGGAAGATCGGTCCACTCACTCGAACGCTATGCCAGCCTCCGCTCGTGAGGATTCCGCGTGACAAGTTTCACGGAATGACTGGCAGCGCTCGAGATGAGACGGGAGATCGGTCCGTCTCACTCTCGTTATACCTGCGATCGCGCTCGTGAGGTTTTGGTGTGACACAAGTTTCTGAACATGTCACCCGACTAAAACGATTTTAAAGACGTTATCACGTCAAAAGACCTTCTATATAGGTACAATATTTTTTTATCTTCCGGATGTCAAAATAGTCAGATTAGAATACGCCGCTACCGTTGAACCATGAATTTTAAATAATAAAAATCTCTCTCCACTGGTTAAACGCAAAACGTCGTAAAATATAATAATATTAAATAATATAATATTTTAAACTTCCTACCACCCAACCTATAAAAAGCACAAGGTCCTGATGACGCTTGAGGAAATCCACAATGAGCCTCGTGGGCTCCCCCGTTTGACAGCGTTTACGCCACAATATTAATAATACTCTCCAATAGATGTCAGGAAGAGTCGTAATTTTCAGTTTATATTTAAATTGATTATCATTGAAAATATTTTTATACAGTTAAAAATTTCCAACAATAAAAATTTTGTGGATCGATTTATCACTCCCGAATCCAGGGTACTAAATTTCATCAAAATATTTGGAGCCGTTTCCGAGATTCAAAAAATATATTTAGATACATACAAGAATTGCTCGTTTAAAGGTATTAGATATGCATGTAATAAAAAGCAGTTCTTTTAGTATTCCAAACAGACACTCCAATTTTATTTATTTGTATAGATGTATAGATAACATGAGAAGTAAAGCAAAATGTTGCTTGATTACCATACTTTTTACTAAGTAATACTAATTGTTTTACATATAGACAGGCACAAATTCCGTCACACCACTCGTATTAAAATAAAATCATTTGCATTTGAATATACCGACTACAGGAAAAATGGTTTTCTTCTTTACGAATGGCGTGACGGTCGTTTGACTGTTTTGTCAGTGTCACTCATGTAAATTTTCATATTATTTATTTTAATTAAGTATTACGAAGAGTAATAGTCGAAGTTAAATTAGTCGTTAATAATCAGTCAGTGAAGTCAGTCAGATATCCCAGTAAAGCGATGGTTATTTTACTAGAACGAGACAAGCGGAACTAACATGTTTTCGCACTGTTATTTTATTTCACAAGACTCGTGCACTGTAATCAACCTACAATATCGAACAAAATGCCATAAACTTAATCTAATGTAACTCAAAAATGCGCCAAGAAAATGAAACAATAAGTTAGGAATCAACTGATCTTCATGTCGCAGCTATTTGTTCAAATCAGCCATTCAATGAAGCTAAACTGACTAAATGTTGTTGAATGTAACGTTCAACGATTTGGCTGAACGTCATGTAGCCGTTTTGTTAATGGATTATAGACGACTTTGTAATGTTTAGTTAGGATGACCATTAGTACGCAAATTAAATCATTACTAGACATAAAAAAAAGCAAACTAATTATGTAAGATTCAATTTATTTATCAAGACAAACAACTTAAATAAAAACTTAATTACAATAAAATATATATTTAAATACTTTTTAACTAAAAAACTTGTAACCGCTGGCGTAATATTATATATTTATATATTTTATATTTGTTTTCATTATTACCAGCGCCACAGTGAAAAAAAGAACTAAATTTAAATCGCCTGCGTCATTACGTCAGCCATCTTCAAAGGGCTAGCATATAATGAGACAACTAACTGAACGTTGAATGATGCAAGTTCAATCAACTATCGGCCTAGGCATTGAAGTGACTGCCGTATAATGAACGGGCTAGGCTTTTAATTGAGTGGCTGATTTAACCAGATGGCTGCGACAAACATAAGACTCTCGTCTTAGGTTTGGTGTCTGAGGTGTCTGAGGTTATCCGCGCATTAAATAATACATCCCTTAACCCTTTCCTGCCATTTCTAATGAGGGATCTCTCACGCAGACCCTCAGGGCCATAATTATAACATCAAACGCATTAGAAGCACATTTAGATGATGGATTATTAAGGAAATGGGAGCACAGTGTATTAATTATACGAGTATATCATTATTCATTTACAATACGCGCATAACTTCGTAATGAGTTTATTCATTCATAAACAGCTAATACATAATTAATTCTCTTTTGAACACATCCGAAGTGTGAACTTCATAAATTACATCGCTTCATCATTATCGACTACAATTTTAATTTTCGCTTCTAGTCGTGGTCTGTTGCGGTGGGGTAAATTTCATGCGTGTTTCCGTTCTTTGGAAAGCACGTTAAGTCGTCTGTCCTAGTTGTTACCGATAGACAGTAGTCGTCAAAAGTTGTCGGAGGCCTTGGAGTAAACACCCGACTTCTTTATCATAAACTATCCAATCAAGACATCTTGTTGTTAAGAACAAAAAATAGGGAGGAAATAAAAAAACTGTTTCAACTACTTACGGCCAAGCGACACCAGTTTTTTTAAATAAATGAACCGAACAAAAAGGCAGACGGGCCGCGTGGTGTTAAGCGATTACCGTCGCCTATGGACACAGGCAACCCCGGTGGAGCCACCCGAGCATTGCCGACTTTAGAGAGCTTTATTTACAGCTTTCTTGAAGAACCCCATGTAATAATCCACTGGAAATGCCTCAGCTGGAAGGTTGTCCCATAACTTACACGTCCGTGGTAAAAACAAGCGTGCAAAGCGGACTGTGGAGGACCGCCACGAGTCCAGATGGTGTCGGTGGAACTTTAACATTCGTCTGGTGGTGTAATCATAAATGGTGGCGTAGGCATCATTTTGAAAAGTTCTTCGGAGTAATCACCATAGTATTCGGTAGAACACGCAGAGCGAGCCTATGTCTCTTCAGAAGTTAAGCGGTTCTAACCTGTCAGTCAATCTTGGATCGTTGACGATTCGGACTGCGCGCTTTTGAACGGAGTCAAATGGGTGTAGCTGGTACTTTGGTGCTCCTGCAGAGATGGGAGTAGTACTGCATGTTGGGTCTGACCTGGACCTTATAAAGCATCAGGAGTTGCCCCGCCATGAAGTACCAGATAATCTGCCGCTAAAAAGCTTGCCACCCAGTTGCATAGTCTCACTGGAAGACGTAAGATGGAAGCTTCGCGAGAAGGGCCCGCCCAGACCCGGTCAATGGCCTTTGCGATATCCAGGCTGACTGCCAGAAGTCCCTGTAGCTTCGGGATTAAGAATAGAGCTACGGTATCCCCTGCCTGATCGTAAGAAGCGACTAAAAGGGGGCTTCCGGGGATGCAGACGGTGAGAGTGGGAGCTTGACCCGTCCAGCCAGCAGCCCCGGGAGGGACGGCGGTGTATGCGTGGCCGCATGCCGCCGTGAACACCTGAAGGTGCAGGAGAGCACATCTGCTCTCCCGAAGATGGGCCCGTTATGGGGCGCCGTGCGTGGAGGACACCGGTGCGTTCCTATGGAGATCCCGGAGTCCTCACAAACGTAGAGGCAGGCCACCAAGGGGGTTTTAGTGCAGTCAAATCCCACATTGAAGGTTCCCCCCCCCCCCGATACCAAAAAAAAGGCTGACTGCCAGAGCCTCCCCATTGCCCTCGACGGCATCAGCCCAGCGGTGTTTGTGTGTATATTTAGCTTTAATCGGCGATCGATTTCTTGTGTAAGGTGATGCTGAATCGAGTTTTGGCCAATTGAACGCGGCATCGGAATTGCGCGCTTTAGCGATTTAAGGATGCTGCATCGCAATTTCGTGATTAGGTACCTGACTTCTTCAGGATTAAGAATAGAGCTACGGTATCCCGTACCTGATCGTAAGAGGCGACTAAAAGGGGGTTTCCGGGGTTGCGGGCGGTGAGTGTGGGAGCTCGATCCGTTCAGTCAGCGGGCCTCGGGAAGGGCAATGTTTTTTTTACTATACAAGCTCTCTACCTGTTCGTGTATGCTAATTAGGGCATTATATAAAATTATCGCACAAAGTTCTAACAAGAATATCCGGTGAGAGTTCTCAGAAAACTTTAATTGGATCTTTCTCGACGTTGAACGTATGTCTTTAATTAATTCCTTATTCCGTTAGTGTTTAAATGTACGTCTTAGGTTTCAATTGACTACCTAGTTAAGATACGTGAGTAAGAAGCATTTTTAAACAAAAAACTTAACAAATTACATAAAAAGTAAGTTATACGATGAATGGCAATAGGATATTGCATTTTTTTTTTTGGAAAATGTTTCAATTTGATCTAAGGTGCTAATAAAAAAAAATTTAATTCAATCGTTATGATACCTAAAACTGTATTTAAATTATACCAAAACGCTGGATACCATTTTTAATCTGTTGTAACTTTTAATGTCGCCTGGTGGTACAAACAAATACACTGATGTTGACCACCTTTTTGTTTACATTGCCGTATGTATGTATTCATGTTATAGCGGCTACTGTTTCACTTAAATAGAGATTGAAAAAGTAAATATTTCGAAATCGCTAAACTAAACTGGTAACCTAATGTAGTTTACCATTCGGAAAACTAACAATTTCCGACTGTTTATTGCATATGTTATCTCAATTATACATTTTTAGATTTTGTCTCATATAGAGCAAAATACCTTGTTAATTAATGAAAGAGCTCTGCATGCTAGTTATAAATATTAAATAAGAAATACTTTATATTGCATTAACTTCTGTCAATTACAAAATGAATATAAAATATTGTCAATTAATTACGTTCTTAGAGCATCAAGGTATGACAGGTAGGTATGAGACCCGTCAGAGAGGCGAGAGAGAGAGAAGCGTCAGAGAGAGAGCGAACCCCTTGTCCCAACGTCCATGCACAATGTGCCTTCTCATTATACAACTAGTGTGTCTGTGTGTGTCGGTGTCAGTGTTGACGGTGCATAGAAAATTACGTTTTTAATAGAAATTGACATATTTAGAAATATATGCGTCTGTAGCTATGAAAGAATATTTGTGAATGTGTGACAAAATTAAAATGTGTGCGTTCTTCCCCCGCACACAGTTTATTCACAGGCTGGCGAATAAAGGGGTTGGTAGCCAAGCCGCCGTTGGATGTTTTTATAACTATAGACAAAAATAGGTACCAGTAAATTTCATTCGAAAAAAATTTCCTATGCCGATCGCTCTTGCCATTTTTGACCCGGATCCGCATTGCTTAGCTATAATTATAATACTATTCAAAAAGTAAAGGTTTATTTTCTACACATATTGTCATCATTGTGGATTACAAGTACCTATCTATCAGTAATATCTTTATTTTCTCTATTGATACCTAAGGATACGCTGTGTCTTTGAAAGTCGATGGTGCTAGAATATACCTAAAATAATATTTAATAAACTTGTGGTAATCATGAAAAACCCGGCAAAGTGCGCGTCGGACTCGCGCAACGAGGTTTCTGTAAAATATTTTTTTAATACTCTTATATGATGTAACTATAAATTTACGGTTTTCGCAATTTTTTCCTATATCTGTGCTATAAGACGTTGCTTCGTACCAAATTTCAAGATTCTGAGTTCACGGGAAATACCCTGTAGGTTTTGATTCCCTTGCGAGTGTCGAAAATTTGCGGAAATTTGCGGCATAAACGGCTGTATCTTTTGATTGCGCTGGCTTAGATGTTTGATTTTTTCACAGCTCCAAGGGAAAGTAGACCTGAGTATTTGATATAAATTCCAGATTTATAACTCTCTGCGTTCCTGAGAAAAAGCGTCTTGACAGACAGACGGAGGGACAACAAAGTGATCCATAAGGGTCCCGTTTTTTCCTTTCGAGGTACGGAACCCTAAAAACATGGTATTAAATAAATAAAATAAATAAATAATAAATATCATTGGACAATTCAGACAACGCCATCTGATTCCAAACTAAGCAGAGCTTGTTCTATGGTAATCAGAAAGCTGATAAACATACTTACTTATATAATACTAAATACACACTTAAGTAGTTAAATTAACACCCAGACTCAGAACAAATAGTCATGTTCAGCACACAAATATTTGTCCTGGGTGGGAATCGAACCCACGCTTCACGCTTCGCAGTCAGCTCATCACCCACTACGCCACGGAGGCTGTCAAATTATTTTAAGGAATAAGTGCTGGCAAAATTATTTTAAGGAATAAGTGCTGGTAAAGCATTATATCCGCAGTATTATATCCGTATTGAGCTCAAAGTCTCATTAGGATGAAGAAATAAAGCAAAGGTGTATTAAATGAACAATCTACAACCATTCCAGTTGAACAAAATCCGTTTGCCTTGATGTTTACAAAAGTGAAGTGTTTACTTCAAAGTGCATTCCGTCGATTGCAATCTTTACAATGTTTATTGCAGTATACGCCATGCTTACTCACCATCATTATCGATAACATAACGAACGTTATTGCTGCGAAATACGATATTATCTATTGGCGGTCTTGAAACTATAATGTAGCTATGAAGTACATGACTGGCTACAAAACTTTATTGCGTCTCACTGCTGGGCACGGGTTTATCCCCAATATACGAGTATATGGCGGTAGCTTTCGGGCGAATTAAATTTATTAACTTTCATTATAATTATAGCGTAACTCAATGAGCTCCTACAAAGATTTAAATCACAATTGGCTGCAATCCTTTTTGCGTCCCACTGCTGGGCATGGGTCTCTCCCCATTATTGGGGAGGCCTGGAGCTTACTCCACCACGCTGCTCCAATGCGGGTTGGTGGAGATGCGGGTTAGTGGCCAACCCGCTGTCAGATGTTTTCAAACCGCCCATAGGGCCTTCGACAAGGTTTGACCAATTTTATCTATCGAAAACAACCGGGATCGACGGCTTAACGTGCCCTTCGAAGCACGGAAACGCGCATGAAATTTTTTGCCACTAGCGGTCACACATTTCACACCCGACCGCGCCCGTTTGGCTTAGTTGCATAGATCGTTTGCGTTCTACGCTAACCTCCGGGCCATGCGCGCTTCTTAAATCGAAACAAGAACATACAATTTGGAATTTGTGTTCAATTACAGTCTGTTTTCAAAGAAACCATGCCTATTCTATATATTATTACTTTTTCTTTTGTTGATGCTCCGAATCTTGTATAAAACTGCTGGAATTGATTATATTATTATTCACAACTCGTACAATATCATAGAAAGCCACTAAAAAGTCTCATATCCGTCAACAAAGTCGTAATAAAAGTTACGACATTGGATTTTCGTAATCGCGAAATGATACACACAATAAAAAACACATTGGCAAACTTCGCAGTTCCGACCCAACAAAAATTTTTTGATCCAATAACCTCAGTCTTCGCAGTCTTTAAGTGTTCTGTTATTTACCATCAGCGGGTAGCGAGTAAAATAACACCCGCTTCTTTCCCATACAGACATTTAATGAGGCGACCATCAGCCCCTAAAACATCAACTGCTTACTACCCCAGACCTTCATAATTTTATTGAAAAGAAAAGAAAAGAAAATATTTTATTTGCACAAATATGGGTAGCAAAAAAGGTTTTACAATAATATTTAGATCGCCATATTTACCCTTCAGGGTGTACAAATTTCATTGTAAAAGTTATAGAATTACAAGTTAAATTATAAACTAATTATGTACAGTAAATACTAAAATATACAGATACTCAAATAATTTTACATTATTATCACTTTAGCTACTTTAATTAAATTTAACCCAAGTTTGTGCTTTTTATACAAATTTATTGGTCGTCATGTCCATTCAGAATTCATAGTACATTTTTTTTCGATTGAATCACTCCGTAAAATATCAAGTACCTAACGAAAGGTGCGAAATAAATTTTCTCCAGAATTTATTTTGTTATAAAATAAAATCATATATATAAAAAATTCAACCAAATGTTATAATACAAAATACTTAAATCTAAAAGACTCGTAGATTTTTGAATTTTAATCAACACAAAGTAAAGTTAAATTACATTCAATCCAAACTCGTCATAATTAATTAAGTCTTATAAATCTGTCCCATAAGAATTACGTCGATCTTATAATTAATCTCCGCTAAAGTTTACATAAATTCTTTTAATGGCATCTAAGATTATCTCTTACTAAAACTTAAATTCAATTAATCGATCAAATCATTTAAAAATACACTTAATTTCTAAAAGAACTTTTTTGAATAAGTGATGCTAGATAGCGCTGTACCGGTTCCTGAATTATGAACCTGTCGCATTACATGCTCTTCATCAACAACAAATCAGAAAATAGTTTTAGCATGGTTTCTCTAACTATATTTTAACTTCTAGTCGTACTATAGTACCTAAAATAAAAACTCATACTGTAATCTATCTTTTATTACCGTTTAGTGTAATCTTCTTGCCTCTTATCCGGTTACTCTCCTACAGTAGAACGTATCACTAAAGAAGATTAAAAGGTCCTGTGGTGACAAAAAAATGAGAATCTAAAAAGGAAATCGTGTTTATTCGCATGACATTGTTTTTTGTCGGTCTATTGTCTTCAAATGGGGGCAGGGCCTCAAAACTGTTTCTTGGCTCTTTGTTAAGAGACCGTAGGTAATGATTCGTTCTGAATTTTGTAACATTTTCGTTTTACAAAACTTAGCTTGTCCCTGCGAGTTCTTCTGATTAAATAATTTGGATGTATTTTGAAGAAAGAGAGCAATAACTAAAAGAAACATTTGTATGATATTTGGCTGCAAAACAAATATATAGTTTTCTTTAATTCAATGAGTCGGGTGAAGAATCTAAAATATTTTTTGTATAAATTAGGTTTTTTCAAGTTAAGTATTTTCAGATACAAAGACCTATATGTTGTGGTATTCGATTTTTTAAACATCCTCATAGTGTGGTAAGTTCCCTTTTCATAAATATAGTATTTCAACCTAAAATAAATACAAAAAGTAAGCTATCTGCTAATCCCAGTATAGAACTTCAAAGACTTTCAAAGTGACAAACCTACTTATTTGCGAAGTCCATCGAGTTTGTAAAATGCTTACTCAACAAATGGATATTACGTGAGACGTGAAATGTTAAGGTACTCGTATATGTAATGCTTTTCTAGCCCTAGGCTCTTTACTAAGTCAATTGACATAAGAACTTAGGGTCATTTTACACAAATGATTTTGGCATAGGCGTTCATTCGTAACTCGAGAGGTGTCTTAATTTTACGACAACTATGCCACCGCAATTTTTAAAAAATGCCTTAAATTCAATAATAGCCTCGTAGTTAAAGCAATGTCACTTTTACGCTGGGGATTTATTTTACATGCACTATAATATTGTTAATCGCATATAGTGATACGAATTTTGTCCTCCAACTCCAAGCAATTAGAAGGATTATGGCCCAAACTTGTCAACCTGAGAGAAAATCTCTACTCTACTACTGTATAATAAGAAGGATTGTAAAACATTTAACGGAACGTAAAAAAGAATGAAGATTCAGTGTTTCAGCCGTGTGTTGCGACAATAATGTTCTGATCAAAAAATCACTTGTGTGATAAAGCCCTTATTGCTTATAAATAAATGTTAAAAAGAATTGGCAAAAGTCAAGCAAATAAATGGATTTCGTCCAGTAGATATTTTTCCAGTAGATATTTTTGAAACGTCAATTGAATGAGAAGTCTCTTGACACAAATAAATGAATGTCTATTTTAGAACACTAATACGAGTACTTTTTTAAATGTCTTTTGATTTTTCTGGTATAATTTAAGAAATATAAGTGATAAAAATATTGAAAATACAAGGTAAATAGCCATTATGCCTACGCTTTTAAGGTACAAGGTCACGTTTTCCATAAATAGATCTTTTCTGCGGTCATTGACTTTATTTTAATGGCTGCTCTACAACTGGCTTAAGTATTTTTGTGTAATTATTTTGATAAAAGCAACTAGGTAGCGTCTAATACATTTACGACATTCAGGTAGGGTTGCCATCTCTAAAATTTGTAAACCAGGACAAGACGCGTTAAAACTCCGGATTTTAGAGCCCAAAGCCCGGATATTACAACAGCGGGGGGACGGTGAATTTACAGAGTCGGTTCGTTGGTTGATTGCGATGTGCGGGCACAGTGCGTGTGTCATTTTTTTTAAACCCGGACTACAAATGAAGTCCGGCCCAGACGCTCCCCGGACGCCCTCTAAACTAGGACAAATCTGGGGAAACCCGGACGGATGGCAACCCTACATTCAGGTGTAGATGCGAGTTGTTATGTTTTTTTTTATTTGAATGGAGTAGCAGACGAGCATGCAGGCCACGTGGTGTTAAGTGGTCGCTGCAGCCCATGGACATCTACTTACAACCTCAAGGAAGCATAGGTAAGTTTTGTCTGACTGAGGTCTCATGCAAGTGTGGCAACTGCACATTTCCACCGAAACACAATAGAAATGGTTCACGGCAGAAGTGTAGTTCAACCACCTACCAATTGTCAATGGTGAACCCCAGTGGTTTTGGGCGGAGGAGTTTAGCTCCCCATCCTGGATCAGCTATATGCATGATCTGTTGGTCATGGTCGTTGGTCATGATTATTAAAAAAGTACAAACCAGAGGGAACTCCAAAAAACAACTCTCGCTAGGTATTCGCCACATTTAGAACATCAATTCATTCATTGGTTCATGACCAACTTTTTGTACTGTTGCTAAGAGAAAAGCAATGATGTAACTATTATTATTGAGGGTCTTGTCATTTGTCTTTATTGATAGTTTTATTTAAGGTGAAGGTTAAATCTAAAACTCATTCAATTATAGCGTGGCCAAAACTTGGCGGGAGATATTTTGTTAATAAATAATGTTGTTTTTATTTGTACATTTTTTTAAATGGCAATAGACGAATCTGCCGCCTACCTGTTATTAAGTACTCGCTGCAATCTATGAATACACAATATTACACAACCTTTATCAATTGCACAAATAGGACGCATGGCTCGGGCCACGTGGTGTTAAGTAGTCGCTGCAGCCCATGGACATCTACATACAACCTCAAGCAAGCATAGGAAGTCTTGTCTGAGGTCGTATGCAGTTGCTACTCCGGAGGCTGGTGGTCGCCTCATGTAAGTGTGGCCGGCAACTGCACCTTTCCACAGAAACACAATAGAATTGGTTCACGGCAGAAGTGAACCAAGTGAAGTGCAGCGGTGGTACTTCCCCGGGCGAACCATAATAGTTCTATCACCTACAAAATATATACCTATATGAAACTAAGCCAAACGGGCGCGGTCGAGTGTGAGATGGGTGACCAATGGTGGCAAAAAAAATCATGCGCGTTTTCGTGCTTCGGAGAGCACGTTAAGCCGTCGGTCCCGGTTGTTGTCGATAGATAACAGTCGTTAAACCTTGTCGGGGGCTTTATGGGCAGTTTGAAAATAACCGACAGCGGGTTGGACACTAATCCGCATCTCCAACAACCCGCATTGGAGCAGCGTGGTGGAGTAAGCTCCAGGCCTCCCAATAATGGGGAAAGATCCGTGCCCAGCAGTGGGACGCAAAGAGGGTTGCAGCAATTAGATAATATTAATTCCCTCTCAGTGGTCGTCACTCTGGTTTAACAGATTTATATATCCAACGTACGATATGTTTTGCTGAGCAATTTACAACGCAACCTTTTTAATTTTGAAAATTTTGTGCATAGTAACCACCAACCCAATTACTAATATTAAAAAACAACGGGTTGCACTCCGGTAGTACAGGCAGAATTGAAAACTTGAACATTACCTAACTTTATGCACTTTAGATATTTTGGAATGGTTAGGGAATAATTTCGCACGAATTGCTTTTATTATCAATATTATTTTTCATCTAGTATTTTCAGTAGATTTTCATCTAGTATTTTTATAAAGTACTCACTCATTTTCTTACACTATTTCTTCGTCACTTTTTTCATTAATAGATGCACTTTGTTCAATGTCCATGTTTTAAATACTTGATATAAACGAATTTTACAAGTATAGACAGTCGAGCCATCAGCTGTCACCCCTCCGTCTTACGAATATTCGATCAGGCCACGTGTCCTGACGCGAGTTTAACATTTATTACCCATCCCAAAAAAAGTGCACAACGCCGCTAAATAAGTTTTCACTTCAAAAATATTGAAACGCGTTAGAAATATCGCTATTAGGTAAATAGCAATTAGTCCCTGTAGCTTCGGAATTTAGAATAGAGCTTCGGTATACCCTGCCTGATCGTAAGAGGCGCCTAAAAGGGGGCTTCCGGGGTTGGGGGCGGTGAGAGTGGGAGCTTGACCCGTGCAGCCAGCAGCCCCGGGAGGGACAGCGGTGTGTGCGTGGCCGCATGCCAAAAAAAAGGTAAATAACAATTAAATTGTTCGATTTCCTTAACATGAATAATTTCAACATTCCTACCTTCTCCCGCTTATTTTCAAGCGCTCCTTACAAAAGCTACTAAGGTTGGCTGAGTTTGCAGATTTTACCCGATTTCAACTTTTACAGTTCAAGAGTAATATGAGAAGTTTAAAAGAAAAGATGGCATCCAACTACTCGTATTCTTAGTATTTCATAGTGATTATTTCAGACTCATAGCCCCACAGTAGGATAGATATACCCTGTGTCTTGGGTACGATGGACACACAAAGACAGAAAAACAAACACCCAGACTGAGAACAGAAATTTAAACTCATGATCAAATTTCTGCTTCGCCGGGAATCGAACCCGGGACCCTGTGTTTATGTTTCTGTACTTGTGTGTGTCCATGGCACCCGCGACACAGGGTATATGTGGGGTTATTTAAAAAAATAAAAAAGCAAACAAACGACGCGCGAGCGCATTTAAAAAGTTTTAAAGTACTCTGAGAAATAAATAATAAAGACGAATGAATTAGTTCAGTTATTTTTTTTAACCTTTGTTATGTTCTACTGCTGCCTCAGAAGTGAGAAGGACTTAGGCCATAGTCCACCGCGCTGGCCAAGTGTGGTTCGGTGGATATCATGCATACGATATAGTATCAGTAACTCTTAGGAGTCTTAAGCATGTACGGTGTTGGAAAACATCGTATTTAGGGGTTTAGAAAACGGTATCTTCGTATATATAGCAGAAATGACCGAGCGCTAGAGACCCTGGCCCGACGGGGATACGTAGGTTCAAATCAAAAGGCGCATCTCTGACAAAGAAATTTGTAATGCATGCATTTTATCGCTAGTCCATTGGTGATGAAAAATATTGTGATATTTAATTTATTACGATGTTTCCATCGCCCTGATGCCTGAGAGACACCCATAATTTCTCGAAGTCATGATGTCCACCAATCCGCAAATGGCTGGTTGGACTTTGATATAAAATCCCAGCAGTGGGACATAAAAAGGTTGAAAAAAACTGGCGAGGAGGCCGAGCCGTAAATTTATTAGACCGACGTCACCATTGGACGTCACACAGCTTTTCGTATATTGTCATCCAAACTATGTTTAGTTTGTTAGAATATAAAAATTTCAGCTCAATCGGTTGAAGATATCTGTTAGCTGAAGATAGTTTTTAATAAAATAGCCGAAATTCAATTACAACAACAAAAATTCTATCATAGGTTTTAATAAAAAAAACTGAAGGTACTTTTATTAAAAAGTACCTTCAGTGTTTCGAGTACAGGCGCCGAAATTTAATTTGGTTTACATTTATACTGGGCTTCTAGCTGCACCATTTGTTTTTGAAATTTAAATTTATAGCTAGGTTACCATGTTATTAATCCTTTTTTTCTATTTTATTAATAATAGAGACGAATAGGTATATCTATTTTCAGTTTTGAGAGAACTTGATTATATTCATAACCCAGGGTATTTTTATCCTTCTTAGTATGTTATGTAAGTAAGTAATATTAGAAAGTATTTGATTTGACTAAAGGCGCAGTTTTTTAAAGGGTCTTTTGTACATTCTTACTAGAGACAAAAATAAACACCACAGCCTTTTAATTTCTTTAGCTACGGTTATCATCGATAGTATTTGTAAAACGTAAGCTACTATACAAATTGTAATTAAAATAAAAGAGGAACATAGTTTCTTATTCTTGAACGTTTATATATACAACTTGAATAAAGCTTTTTTATTTAAAATTTTTTTTAGAGAGTTGTCTTTGCAGAATAAATGGCATTGAAATATACGACATCCTTAATATTTTAGAGCTCCATCCTTAACCGTAGCCGAATCTACCGAAATCATAAACGTACAGCAGTCGATTTCTTGCATTACCAATAAAATTCACTAGCGTATAATCCAAAACAATTATAAATCCATGATTCCGTAACGTAACTCGTCCAATATGATTCTTTTCGTAAGTCCATATCCATATCCAGATCTAATCTATACTTAATATATAAAGCTGAAGAGTTTGAACGCGCTGATCTCAGGAACTACTGGTTCGAATTGAAAAATTATTTTTGTGTTGGATTGTCCACTTATGCTATAAATACTGCCATAGTCCACGAGGACAAAGTCGCGGGCGGCCGCTTTATTTCATATCCATGATACAGATCACTATATAAAAACCACCATCACTGAGAAGCTGCATCCCATTCGAGACCTTGAAAGGGGGATTGCAGTAAAACTTGTTTTTGTGATTGTCATGCTATCCCTCTCGCACTCCCATTGCATTGTCAAATATTTGGGCAAAAATTGCAACAAAACATACCACTCCAGTACCACGAAACGGTCAATAAACGGTCATTTTGGTCATAATTATGGAAAAGTAAAAGAGCGTGTAACTCACTTAGTGCTAATTGGTCCAATCAACATTTCGATTACAATGTAACTGACCGAAAAAAGGACTTTTACACATATGTACCTATCTAATATTATGGAAACTACTTTATTTTCGTATAATTATAATAGTCTCAAGGATTCCAAAGGAATAGGTAGGTACTAAAACTTTTGTAGACGTATGTACTTATAATATGTTTGTCCGAAAAACAATTCTTCAATTTAGTGCCAAAAACTGAAATTTGATGCTCTTATAGTTTCGCGAAAAATAAGAACACTGCTAGCTTGTAATTAAGCTAGCAGTGTATTCCCTGAAATGCCTATATAAAGGTGGTATAGGACTAAAGCAATGCATAGGGAATTTAGTGTTCAATGAGTGCCGGCAGTATGTGATAAAAAATTTGGCAATAATACTGGCAGTTTTGATTCATAATTTGGACCCAGTATTTCCGTGTCGGAGGGCGCGTCTTTACAATTTTTGCGCGGTACCCAGCTTGAAAATATTTGCTCCCCCCCTGACCAAGAACTTGCCCCCTCCCCTGGCCAAAAACCTTAGTACTCCCATGTTACCACCCTATCTAAATCTAACACCATGAAACATTTTTATAATCGTACGCATTCTCTGACTCTTCACAAATTTGAAGGAAATGATCAGAATTCGATCGGTTCGAAATGAATAATTCCACATGAGAATTTACGCCATTCGAAGGGAGGAATCCAATTCGGACCCAAATCAAGTAGGCAGGCGGCCTAGGTGTCTCGAGAAATAATTATTATTGCGATTTTGTGGAAATGTGAACAGGAAATTCTAAGCAGTGATGCTGGTTCTGAATATCCTTAATAGGAGCGGTTCCAGACCAGCGTAAACGTTCGTAAAATCTTATTTTTGAAGGTGCGAATCGACAAACTTATGGCACACGTGTAACTCGTACGAGCGTTCACGCACTTATTACCTTGTACAAATATGTCAGATGCGACAAATGCGGCCCTTACACTGCTACGAATGCGAAAACACGGGTATAAGGCCGCATGAGCCTTTGCCGAAACAACCGTACGCGTTCAGAGAAATATATACGCTCATTTGAAACTGGTCTAAGGTATACTCAAAGCGAATATCATTGAAATTGTCATGTTAATTTTGTAAACGAGTATTAAGGCTGTATAAAAAGCGCGCATGATCCTTCAGATGGGTACGCAAAACTCAAAGTACCTAAATAAACCATAAGTAATCACCACGTTTAAAAATATTTTAATCAACTCATGACCAATGATTTTTGCTTTAAAATTCATGAAATATTCAACAAAAATCATCGTTCTAAATGAGTGAAGGCGTGGTGTGTTCACTATCAAAATCTTGTGTATCTGTAAAAAAAACTACTTGAAAAAAAAAACATTTTACTTTTTATAAAGTGCGGAACACTGCGGAACCCTAAAAACTACTTAAACAAAATGGTTTTAACAAAGATCCATTCATTCTGTTTAAAAATATCGTAATTCACATATTGGTCATTTGATTGCGCTAATCGACGTTTCTATTCAAGTCCAAACCACAAATTAACTATATTCATACTCACAATGCTACATCAAATTACAGTTCCCATTGTTAAATTTATTTACACGTACCCATCACGTACCTTACTATTTACAATCGTTTTGTAACAATGTATTTTGTACCTAATAGGCTAGTGGTTAAGACAAAGGATTTGAACCCGGTCTCTCGGTGATTGGGAGAAACTGATAACCCGACCTATGGCACGACTTACTGATTTTTAGGTTTCCGTACCCGAAGGGTGCCAACGGGACCCTATTACTAAGCCTCCGCGGTTCGTCCGTCTGTCTGTCATCAGGCTCATAAACCTTGTTGGCTAGAGATTAGAAATTTTCACAGATGATGTATTTCTGTTGCTGGCTTTTTGGCTCATTCCCCACTTCAAATAAAATATGTTTAACTGCAGTAAAAAAAACTTTGTGAGTACGATTCAAACTTGCACCATTTGTCGTTTGAACTAACCCTGTTGTGTTGTATCACAAAAGTTAGGAAGCCAACCCATCAGATGCGGTTAACCGCCGTGAAGTTGTTGGTACAAAAAATAAATAGTTAGTACCGGTTCAACTATTATAATAAATCTATCGAGATCATTTTCATTGGTCGTTCTAGATCGCATTCGGGATGCGAGAGATTTTCGTAACGTATGACATATTTTTTTGTATAGACTTGTTTGATTTTCATCGGTCGTTAGTCCTCCTGTGGGGCATCAAATATATATGTAGGTCGATATACATATCGATCAATGAAAATGAGCCCTAAGGTATAAATTTATGGAGTAAATGAATTTTGTACTTGCTTGGACTAATAAAAAAATATGTACTACTTAGAAATTCAGTTGTTTTACTAAGTTTTCCATGATGAAGGTATAGGACGAAAGGCGAAAGTTTATGAAAATTTATAAGATTGGTAAGACCTTTCATGGTTGACGGGGAAATACCACCGCTGTACCCATTTCTGCCGCGACGTAACTCTCCTATGTTTCGTTGAGTTTAGATCAGACATATATATATGAGTTCCCAGACTAGCAGCGCAACTGCAAGATTCACTCAGAGGCCCCAATCGAAGGGTCCCGGGTTGGATTCCCGGCGAAGCAGAAATTTGAATGATGAGTTTAAATTTCTGTTCTCGGTCTGGGTGTTTGTGTTTTTGTATTTGTGTGTGTGTCCATGGTACCCACGACACAGGGTATATCTACCCTACTGTGGGGCTATGAACGTGAAGCGTTATTATTCTAGCCTGGAATAGAACATTATTTACTATTTACCTCAGGACATTACTACATTAGGACTGTTTTTTATCCCGCAAAAATGTGCTGTTCCCGTGGTATAGATTAATAAATTGATTTATACTCAAACCACTATAACGCTTCGATTCACAAGTTTTTCATAAGTGCTGCCGTCATAAAGAAAAAGGGCACAACTAACATTTTTTTCCGAAATTGAGTTATATGGGCATTTTTGTCAAAAAGTCTACCAACCCACAAATGGGATGTCCCATGCATACAAGTTGCAAATAACTTAAATTGTTATAACTTAACCGTGTGGCATTATTATTTAATAGTTCCAAATTAGTAAGGTTTACTTGTTTTACTTAAATTGTTAAGAGAAATTTAAAACAAAGTAATAAAATTAAAGCCAGGAATCCTACATCTTACATCTTGCAGTACTGTCCACTTTTAGGAATATATGACTTAAGATTAAATATTTCTTTGCAATTTTGCTTCGTATTTAATATTTGACATATTATAGTTTTTGTCATCAAGTTGAAGTTTTCAAGCATGTTAAATTCATACTAGGTTTGAATACAAATATTTTAGCATTTTTAAGTTTATATCATGTCCTTGGTATTTGTTTAACTGGACATGTCCATTCACCGTGACCGTACATTTACATTGCTTTTGTACTGATTTGTTTCTACCACTCGCCAGCTTTTTATTGAAATAGCAACACCAAATCGAATATGTTAACACCAGCCGCCATTTTGAAGTGTTAGTTTTAATATACAGTTCAGTCTTGAGAGTGTTGCGACCGGTAACGGACTTTTTTCGGAGTTTTCACCTCTCACTGACCGGTAAGTATTTCATGTTTTTAGAATGATTATGTAGTGTTAGTGCTAAAGCAAAGATGGTTTCACGTGTCAAAATGTTTTGTAGTTTTCAGTAAACAAGAACTATTTAGTTATCAGACAGTATTTATAAGAAATTAAAAAAAAAACTGAGACAAGTTGTGGTACCGTTACGTCCTGACCATTACCAAAACATTGGTAACGTATGAGCCGGACTAAAAAAGTAACGGACAGGACAGCCTTAACATGGGGGCACACTGAGAGAAAATGTATTATTTTAGTAATTATTGATATTTCTTTTTATAAAGCTATCTTAATATCTGTTAAACTAATTTATATATATATAGTAGTAGTCCATCTGTCTGTCAGATTACGTGAAAACTATTTAGATAAGTTGGTATCATCGGGGGGTTCGTGCTTGTATGCGTAGTGTAACAAATCAATTACAATGGTCGTCAGTTTTCTTAGCATTTAAATTAATTGTTCGACAATGACGTTTTAGGGGTGATATTTTCAGACTTTTGTACGATTTTAAATATAAATACGCACATCATATACCTAATACATATTTCGTAAAAATACCAAAAATTCATGGTAACTGCGTATGATTCGTTTCTACACCTATACCTACCTAAGGATATGACATACAAGATTATAATTATGTTTTAGGTATCAAAATGCCACTTACTGCTGCAGAAAAAATGAAACGGTACAGGGAACGTATAAAAAAAGATCCCCAAAAATATGAGGAGTATCGTAAGAAAGATATAGAACGACTTAAACGAAGGCGTAAAAAGATTTCAGAATTAGATGATACAGAAAAGAAAAGTCAGAGAGATCAGTGGGTCAAACAGAAGCGTAAACAACGTGCTAAAAAACAAAAAGAGGAACAGAAAACTGTAACGGAAGCAAATGCAAAAAAAGATGAGACTAATGAAGTACAAAAAAATGAGAATAAGGCACAAATTTCAAAACTGAAGTATTTAAAAATAAAGTGTGCTAAACTAAATAATGCGTCTAATAAAAAGGAAGAAAGGATAAAAAAGCTGCTAACTGTATGTGAAAAACTAAAAAAAAGAAACTATCGATTAAAAATAGATTTAGAAAAACAGATCCAAAAAAGAGAGAGAATAATTGAAAAAATGAAAGCTCGAGAACAAGTCCTAGAAGACACTATGAAGAAAACTTACAAGGCGTGTGAACAGCGCTCTCAGAAAACAATACTGAAAAGGTTGATTACAAATGCCAAAGTAAAATCGTATGTAGCTAAATTAATAGGTTTAACAGGAAAAGTAAAGAAAGCGAAGCCGAAGAAAGCTAATCTTGTATCTGAAGAAATAGTTAAATTTTACGTTAGGGATGATGTGAGCCGCTGCACTGCTGGAAAAAAAGAATGTCGCACATTTAAGAAAGACAAGCGGCAGATAAGGTATTTACTGGGAACGTTACAGAACCTTTATGAAAAGTATAAAAATGAAGGCGGAAAGTACAAATTTACCACTTTTTATAGGTATAAACCATTTTATGTTTTGACACCACACATGGGATCTAGAAATACATGCGTATGTGTTAAGCATAGTAACATTGAATTGAAATTTGTCTGTTTAAAAAAACATTCAGTAATTGAACACAGCAATATAAAAGAAATAGTTAAATATCAAACTTGTGACTTGAAATCCTTCGAATGCATGCATGGCAAATGCATTAAATGTAAGAACATTCCTATTAAATACGACGCAAATGTGCAATTAAGTCAAAACATCATCTGGTACCAATGGGAGAAAATTGACCATAAATATTCCAAAAAAGAAGGATCAGAAACTACAGAAAAAACAACTAAGAAAACGGTCAAATCAGAAAAAAGTGGAACTATTAATCAGTTACTCCAAGACTTTAATAATGAGATTAAACCTTTTAAGAAACATTATTTTAATAATATACATCAACAAGAACAATATCAATATATTATAAATCACCTACAAAAGAACGAAGCGGTAGTAATATGCGATTTCTCGGAGAATTATGAGACAAAACTTAGTGAAGAAATACAAAGTATGCATTTCGGTGCCTCTAAAACCCAAATTACGCTACACACTGGTATGGTGTACTTTCAAAGCATGTCACAATCATTTTGTACTGTATCTCAAAACAACATGCACCAACCGCCAGCTATTTGGGCACATTTACTGCCAATACTAAAAATGATAAAGAATGATTTTAAAATTAAGATTATACATTTCTATTCAGATGGCCCTACCTCGCAGTATAGACAAAAAAATAATTTTTATTTAATTGATTTCTTCACTTGTTATTTGGGCTTTGAATACGTGACCTGGTCATTTTTTGAAAGTGGCCACGGCAAAGGAGTTGCTGACGGAATAGGTGGAACAATTAAAAGAGCTTTAGATAGACAAATTTGTTTTGGAAAAGATATTCGAGATGCTTCTGATGCGTACCACATTTTAAAATCTTGTATGAAAACTGTCAAGATCTGGTTTATCAAGGATGATGAAATAAATAACATTGTTTCGATGCTACCAAATAATATCACGACATTGGTGGGAACCATGCGTATTCATCAAATAATTACTAAGGGAGACGGCATCTTGTCCTACCGGGATGTTGGTTGTTTCTGCGGAGAGCTCAAAGGTTTATGCAGCTGCTTTGGGTTAAAAACTCACTGTATCAGATTGAATGTCGAAATTAAAGACTCTCGTCCAGAGGAAATTACAGCAAAAACCCTAAATTTACCTTTAGAAGTCGTCACCCTGGAACGTTCATCAGAAAATTTTAATTTGCCTATGGTTAAAGAAGCTGCCTCTGAAATAGAATCAATGGATGTAGATTTGCCTATGGATGAAGTAGATACGCTGGGTATTCCATCTGAAAACCTGAATTACGCTATGGATGAAATGGCTGCGCCCGAAATCGTATCAACGAATCTGAATTTGCCTATCGATGAAATAAATAACCTAGATATTACCTCCGAAAACCTGAGTTTGCCTATGAATATTGAATTAGATTTATTAGATATTAATTTAATGCCTATACATATTTCAACTGATGCAGAGTCAAATTCGCCTGTACCAAGTTGTGTTGAATATGATAATGTTTTGCCAGAGAATACCTCTAAATCATATTACCCAGGATCAAGTTCTACTAAACGTGATAAATTTATTTACAAAAAGAAAGAACGAGAACCGAAAAAAAGTACAAAGAGCAATGCAAACGTATCAAAAAAGTATATCAAGTTCCTAAATTGCAGTGGTTGCACTTGCTCAATACTTGGCGACAAAGCAAAATGTATGGCGTGTAAAAAATTATACTGCAATGAATGCGTTGGTGGACCCATAACGAGTGATTATTTGTGTGATAGATGCTTGGAAGGCAGCGATGATGGTAGGATTAGGATTGCTTTATAGTGTTTTGTTTTGAGTAAATATTTTACATTTCATTAATTAAAATATTTTTAACTTTTACAGATTGAACATTGATTGAACTATTCTTGACAATAATCAGGATTCCGTTTTGCCAAGAGTTGATTACTGTTAGCCACAAAAATGGTAATTATTGTGGATATTGACAAAATTTTATCAAAGGAGGATCTTCTGCATTATTATTACTATGGATTAGAGTGGCCATGGGACGAAACACATTTTATTATTACAAATATGTGCCGAAACTGTGGTGAATATGTTATACGAGGCTGTAGACCATACCATTTTTGCTTACTAATGACCAAGAATGATATTAAGGCACTACTAGAAAATGTGAATTTTTGGTGTTCTAATTGTGATTCTACTATATACGATCATTATGTAAGAGATGAATGTGAATATTGCGTGTGATGGGTGGAGCTATATTTCTTCTCTGTGTGAGAAGAGACCTTTGTTTCTTAAAACTGCTTAGTTGTTGTAATACTCATTATTTAGATAATATTTAACTTTATAAAAGTTCTTTTATTGAGTTTTTTTTCATATTATGCAGATTTTTTGAGACTATAATACTTTTTTAGTAAATATTCTAAAGACTTACTTAATCGTTAGATACACTTAAGACTGTTATGTAAAATATTTTAAAGAAGACTGTTGTTTTATAGATTTTAAGAACAAATAATTCATAGTACCGTTTCAAGTACCTTATTAGATTTATGCGCTATTTTTTGTATGTTAGTAATTTTTAGACATAAACTGTATGTGTAAAGTAATCGAACAGTAAGTAGGTAAACCTATGAGAAAGTCATTATTTTTTAAGAAAGTGAAAGTTTATTAAAGTTCCTTTCACGTTGAAAAACGTGCATTAATTTTCCTATGAAGCTAGTTTTGAAATACACTTAATTATTAATTATTATTGACTGAATTGTTGATTATAGATTTTATGATCTCATGTAAACATGTGCCTTAGTAGCAAAAGTACAAAGACTTAAAATAAAAAGATTATTATAAAATGAGTTTTACTTAAATCATGTATATCCTCAACTTTATTACGTCAGGACCGTTACTGGTTGGTCAAGTATACGTGACTGTCCCTAGAAAAACTTTTGAGAGTTTTTATGTTTTTTCTTTATTTATGAAAATAATTGAATCATTTTTTTTTATACTTTGGACACAAATGCATTTAAGTTTAGTTTGGTGTGGTAATTCTAGATCTATCACTAGTCATTTTATTGATATATACAAGTTAAATTTAGCGTTTTTGTAACAAGTAACGATCATGACCATTTTTTACAAATTACTAGCGCATTATTTCGCATACAACTGAGTTTTTGTGTTAAATTGCTAAACTGCACAATAAGTTAATACATACTCAACAAAAAACCCTAATCCTGAGGTCAGTTTTCTATCAGGAGCTTTTTATTATTTGGTAACGGACATGACCAAAAACGTATCTGAAATGACTATTTATCTTGATTCTATATTAAATAAAGGTTATATAATAAAAAATAAATACACTTAGAAATATTAATTAAATTTATCAGTGAACTAAACCAAGAATTAGCTAAAATATTGAAAAAAATATTAGTAAGATAGTTTCAAATGTAGGTAGCAGTTTGAAAAAAAATGCCCATATACATATTCGGAATCAGAAAAAAAAGGCCTATCTGCCAATATTTTTTATACAATTTTAGAAACAAGATAAACAAAAATACCGTAAGCTTAAAAGGCACAACTGAGCAACATTTAAAATTTTTGTACGTAAAAAGAGCACATCTGACCTTAGTAAGTCAAATAAAAGGTCACATATACAGAGATACAGTTTCTAGTTTTATCACGATAAATATATTTATTTACTTGAAAAGGCATAATTAACACAGATGTGCTCTTTGATTTAAAGTTTACCAACTAGACCCTGATATTTAAAAGAAAAGTCACAACTAGCAGTTATGCCTTTACTACCAAAATTCTTTTTGTATAATATTAGTCAATTTTAAAGTTTTTAATAAATATGCCTTTTCATTGTATTATTTCATATTTTTTCACAAAATGTCAGAGTGAAAAGTCACAATTGGTTAGTTATGCCCTCTATTCATAATATTAATAAATTTACTTCATTTTTTTTTTGCTTGCTCATTATGACGGCAGAGTGTATTTTGTTACTATACCCTATGACATTTTGCTAGTCTCCGAGTTACCTTGGCTACATGTACTCATTGTTGACCTTTATTGATGAAACTTTCAAATAGTATGCAGTACATTGTCAAATATCTTAGATGCAGTACTTATGTCACGTTGCTAATGTTTACTTTACTTGTAAATCAAGTTGTACTCGTAAAATATCTGCTTTCTGATTACCATAGTACAAGCTCTGCTTAGTTTGGAATCAGATGGCGTTGTGTGAATTGTCCAAGGATATTTATTTATTTATTTATTATTTAAAGTAATTTTGAAGGGTTATTATTATTATCTTAGTATGCAAATAATTCATTGTCTTAAAGATGTGTGACTAACATAACCATTACTATAATTGAGCAATATATTATCTTAGATTATTTTCGACAATAAAATTTCAGCTGAGTAAGAAACACATGACGTCAGGGTAACATAAAAACGATTCTGTGCCTAACAAATAAGGTCCGTCCGGAGAATTCACACCCACATCTCTTCTCTTAAACTCTTTATAATGATTTTGGTAGTATAAATTTTAAGAAAATTAGTGCATTATCTGGAACCCCGCGCTCTCAGCGCACAGCGACAAAGAATTTTGATTAATATGGTGTATGGAAAATATTGTGACTGGTAGGTATGTATTTCATTATGCTTCGCTGCTCAATTCTCACGATTAATATTATATTGATTAACTTGTAGTACTGTTTCGTATTTCGCGGCCATTCACACGAATAGTTTAAAGAAATAACTATTTTCCTTCAACAAAAATAAAGTAAAAATTTAATAAAAAGTTGCTGTTTTGTCTTATCCCTTCCTCCCCTAGAAGGTGCTAGCGTCACCGCCATTTTGGTTTCATTATCTGTTTTCGTGCAGTACCGGCCGTTACTCGAATAATATTTTTTATCAAAAAACTGTGTTAGTTGGTGTTATTTGGAGAAGAAAAGTGTTTAAAATGGGTAAAAAACGTAGACATAGCGATAGGGATATGAGTGATCGCCTATTACGACGCATCGAGAAGTTAGAAGGAAAATTACGAAAGTGCCGCCGACGATCGTATTCATCTGCGAGCCGGAGCTCAATATCGAGATCTCGTAAGTGTTTTTTGTGTTGTTTACATCCGCATTAATTTTTTCCCCATGAATTCTACATACAAGCATTCTATGGAAAATACTATTTTTTAATAATAGGAATATGAGAATAGAAATGTGTATTAAAGGTTTTGTTATCGGCAAGCTATGCATAAAAAATTTTATTTTAAAATGGGGTTATATTTAAGTGTACATTGTATACATTTAGTTCCTTGACATACGTACAAGATAAAAAAGTGATGCGAGCAATATATAAGGATTGTTACCTTCACTTCTATCGTTAATTTTTACGAAAATAATTATAATAGTCAATACTTTGAATAGTATACTTCAGGACTGTTAAACTTATTTCCTTATTGATATATATCAAATATCTTATAAACATAGGTATTAACAAAAGTGATGCGAACAATTTTTGGGATTGTTACCTTCACACACACAGTGTAATTTATCTGCTGTATTTTCTGTTGATACCTACCAGTTGTGATGCGAATGATTTTCGGGATCATTACCTTCACGAATATACTTTATAATTTTGGACTGGTAATTTAATTACTTATATTATTCAATAAAGTGATGCGAACAATTTATTGGGATTGTTGCCTTCACATAAAAACTGGAATTTATCTGCAGTATTTTTTGTTGATACCAGTTGTGATGCGAATGATTTCAGGGATCATTACCTTCACTAATATACCTTACAGGTTCACAATCTCCGGTAAGAAACCGTTACTACCATAATGAATATTATGCGAAGGAGGCAATCGAATCTGTTGCACATGAAGAGTTAGCTGACGACCCCGCTACTCCCGTAGAACAGATACATGAATGCACTGCATCTGACGAATCTACCCAGGGGACTTCCTCGGCTACTCCGCCTGCGGATCCTCATGCGATGCAGTTACTGTCCGCAAACGGGAATTCTATTGTTGACAATACAAATAATCACCTTGATGATGATATACTTACTATATTAGGAGACGCCCCAAAACAGGAATCGCCTGCAGGAAAAGATATTCATCATGATATAGCGACAAGGCTACAGGACATTCTCTTGAATGGCCTTAAAAAAGAATCGAAAGAGAAAATTACAGAAGAGTACCATGTTCCCAGAAATTGTCAATTATTTAAGGCACCTATGTTAAATCCCGAAGTTAAGGCAGCTGTCTCCGATCTTCTTCAAAAGAAAGATACTTCATTAGCAGCACGACAAGGACAGATTGGGATAGCCCTAACAGCCTTGACAAGTGCTATGGAAATATTAACATCTGATAAGTCTGATACAAGCCAAACTATTCTCAAACACATTAGCAATGCATCTAGATTATTGTGCGATTCTCATTATATAGATACAAAAATGCGACGAAACTTTTTGATTTCGACCTTGAATAATAGACTAAAGGATACATTGAAAGAATCTAAAAGGGATGCATTTTTGTTTGGCGAAGTCTTACCGGAAAAGTTGAAGGCTACTAAAGCCATAACTAAAACTAGCCAAGACTTGAGGCCTTATAAGCCTAAATCAGTTGTGACAAGGTCTGTTGTACCGTCTACTACACCAAATAATTTAAACTGGAAACACCCGCAGCCGAATCCATCGAATTCTCAACGGAAACCATTAGCGTCAGCTCAACGTCGGACTGCGGGCCCACCGACGTCTCACCGGGGCGAGACTACCCGCAAGACCCTGTCCTCACGTGTCAACAAGAGCAATGCCCACTACAGGCAAATCAAGAAATACTAGAACCTCAGGTAATTAGACCAGCAGGTCGATTACAGTATTTTTTACATTATTGGCGAAAGATAACTAGTGACCCTATAGTTCTCTCATGGATACAGGGATATAAAATTCCTTTTTCAAGTAATCCATATCAGTCAGATTACCCTAAAAATAGACAATGTAATCCGAATGATGTCAAGAATTTCCAAATGGAAATTAATAAATTAATGACCAAAGGTGCCATATCGCTTTGTACTAGGGAAGACGGGGATTTCCTGTCCAGCATATTCCTGGTACCTAAACCAAATGGCGATAATCGATTCATTCTGAATTTAAAAAATCTTAATAAGTTTATTAAACCACCACATTTTAAAATGGAGGACTTAAGGACCGCAATAAAACTTGTTTTACCAAACTGTTATTTAGCTTCTGTCGATTTAAAAGACGCTTATTTCTTAATTCCTATACACCCACACTTTAGAAAATTTTTGCGTTTTGAATTTGAGCAAAACATTTACGAATTCAACTGTTTACCTTTCGGACTGAATACGGCACCTTTGGTTTTTACTAAAGTTATGAAACCCGTTATGGAGCACTTGCGTTTACATGGATACTTATCAACCATATATTTAGACGATATATTTTTAATTGCTAAGTCGTACTCGGAATGTAGCGAGAATGTTAATACCACTATCAATTTACTTAATAATTTAGGATTTATTATAAATTATGAAAAAAGCTCAATCAAACCTCGTACAAACTGCAAATTTTTAGGTTTTATAATAGATTCGAAAGAATTTTGTGTGAAGCTTCCAGATGAAAAGAAAGATAGAGTAATAGAAGAAATTAAGAAAATAAAATCTTTAGATACATGTAAAATTCGAGACTTTGCAAAGTTTATTGGTTTGATAATTTCCGTATGTCCTGCGGTTGAATATGGCTGGTGCCATACTAAAATATTTGAAAGGCATAAGTTTTTGAGTTTAGGTGGTAACCAAAATTACGAAAAGGTTATGAAACTAAAGAAAGAAATTTTAAATAATGATTTGATATGGTGGGAACGAAACATTTACACATATGTGTGCCCCATCCGTAATACAACTTACGATCTAGAAATTTTTTCTGATGCCTCTAAAACTGGCTGGGGAGCATCTTGTGGTAATCAACAAGCTAACGGTTTTTGGACAAATGAGGAAAAGTTATATCATATTAATATTTTGGAGCTATTAGCAGCATTGTTTTCATTAAAAATTTTTGCTAAAGATTTGTGTAATACTCAAATTCTTATGAGAATAGATAATACAACCGCGATTGCTTGCATTAATAAGATGGGTAGTGTGCAATTTCCTCATCTGAATAAAATATCACGTGAAATTTGGGATTTTTGTGAGCAAAGAAAGCTATTTATTTTTGCTTCTTACATAAAATCTTCCGACAATAAAGTAGCTGATTTTGAATCTAGGAAATTGCAAACGGACACTGAATGGGAGCTAGCACCATATGCTTTTAAAAAAATATTAGATTGTTTTGGAAAGCCTGAAATTGATTTATTCGCTAGTAGATCAAATTCAAAATGTGATAAATACATTTCATGGCGACCAGACCCGTATGCTTTTTGCGTCGATGCATTTACGACAAAATGGTCTAGCCTCTATTTTTATGCCTTTCCCCCATTTGCAATCATTCTAAAAACTTTAAATAAAATTATCACTGATAAGGCTACAGGAATCATAGTTGTACCATGGTGGCCCACACAACCATGGTTTCCAATTTTTAATAAATTAGTAACTTCTCAAATAATTTTCTTCAAGCCCAATAGCGATTTATTGATTTCCGATGATTTCAGGTCTCATCACAAGCTTCAAAAAAGCCTTACCCTGGCTACAGCCATCTTATCAGGGAAGCTCTATTAAGAAGATGTGTACCCCCCTCTTCAATAGATATTATGATTAATTCTTTGGCCCACAATACTCAAAAACAATATGATTGTTACCTCAAAGAATGGTTTAACTTTTGTGATTGTCATAATATTGATTACTTAGAAGCATCCGTTCCTAATATCTTATATTTTTTAACCAAATTGTATAATGCTGGATATCAGTATGGTAGTCTCAATTGTTGTAAATCTGCTTTGTCTTCTATTTTAGGTCACAGTTTGTTAGCTGATGATAGAATCGCTAGATTTATGAAAGGTGTATTCAGGTCTCGTCCCCCTAAGCCGAGATACGAATTTACTTGGGATGTAGATATTGTTTTAAATTATTTAACTGGCCTTTATCCCAATGAAAATTTAACTCTTGAGCTATTATCAAAGAAATTGATTTCGTTATTAGCAGTAATTACAGCACACAGAGTTCAAACTTTGTCAAAAATTCAATTAACTAATATTCTAACTCATCAAAATTGTATTACCATCAAAATTTCAGAGACTATTAAAACTTCAAGGCCAAATAGCTACAACCCCTTGTTAAAATTACCGTATTATAATGAAAAACCTGAGATATGCCCTGCTCGAGCCCTTACTTGTTATAAAAATAGAACCGCCTCATTGAGAGAATCTGATTGTAATTATCTTTTTATCAGTTACAGAAAGCCTTATGCAAAAGTCACAAGTCAAACTCTTAGTCACTGGATAAAAGATGTACTCCACAAAAGCGGGGTTGATACATCGATATTTAGCTCCCATAGTACACGCCACGCATCTACTTCTAAAGCTAAGATTGCGGGCGTGTGCGTGGATGTTATCCGCAAGACTGCTGGGTGGAGCGCATCATCTTCAGTCTTTATGAAATTTTATAATAGAGATATTATCCCCAATCAAGATGATTCTTTTGCTCGTACCATACTTAATAGTTAAAGAACGTATTATTAATAATATATTAGCTATATATTTATACAAATATATCTGTTGCATAATATATTACTTATACTGATTGATTACAGAAATTGTTTTCTTTTTATGAATTATTATGTCACAGATTTCCGCTTTCTTTAAACATCTACAAGTTAATCAATATAATATTAATCGTGAGAATTGAGCAGCGAAGCATAATTAATGATAAAACGAACTTACCTGTACGTGAAGTTCTATCATAATTATGCGAGCTGCTCAATTCGAAGCGATTAATATTATCAAACCCACCCTGAGTCCCGCCCTCAAAAACGCAAATCTGTGTACCATTAATGCCCTCTGATTTCAGGAAAGCTTTAAACTTAATGAAACCAAAATGGCGGTGACGCTAGCACCTTCTAGGGGAGGAAGGGATAAGACAAAACAGCAACTTTTTATTAAATTTTTACTTTATTTTTGTTGAAGGAAAATAGTTATTTCTTTAAACTATTCGTGTGAATGGCCGCGAAATACGAAACAGTACTACAAGTTAATCAATATAATATTAATCGCTTCGAATTGAGCAGCTCGCATAATTATGATAGAACTTCACGTACAGGTAAGTTCGTTTTATCATTAATTAATTACATTGTTTTCCATCACAGTGAATGCCATAATTCAGTCATAATTTATTATTTTAATTCAATAATACAGAATTATTTAATTAAAAGTACCTATGTAATAATTTTTCGAACGCATGATAGCCTATGTATACGCTTACTTGTGAAAAGAGACCTGTGTCCAGCAATGAGACATAAAAAAGATTGAAAAAAAATACGTAGGTATGTTTACGAAACATCAACTACAAGTTTGCATGGAACCCTCGGTGCGCGATTTCAATTCGAACCTGTCGAGGGTTTTATTTCTTTCGGGTTTGGTCTCGATGCAATTAAGTTTTGTGGAAGGCATGTTGGGCAATCTCAAAACGGGTTAGACATAATTTTGGACTTGTTATTCAGAGTTAATACTTTGTTTAGTGGAATGTACGCGAATATTATTGGATTTTTTATGATATGTTACATTCATATCGACAAGGCTAACAGCCTGTCACATATGGACACCGGTCAATGATTTTTTCGGTAATTGAACAAAAAAATGCAATAGTAGCGGAATCTTAAGATTTGCGCTATTACGAAATTTATCTACGTGTTACAACACTTAATATTACAGTGAGAGGAGACACTACTCAGCAGTGGGACAGTGGAGCAGTGCCCTCGAAACAAGATATGAGTATCTACTTAAATTTTAGATTCGAAAAGAACTTCGTAATGTATGTTCTATTTTTCATATATCACTCCCATGCCCATGCTCACTTCCATAATCTTACATTCAAGTTGTTAGTATTTCTTTTCGATATCTTGTTTGCTCATTTCCTACTACTACTACAACTAAGCTGGCTATGGGAAAAGACTTTCCACGAACTTTTTAAAGATGCCCAGTATATTTTAAGATTACATAAAGTTTGAGAATTCTCTACCGCTGTTCCTTAAGATTCCTTATCCTCTGATGCTTAACTGTGTGTTAAAATATGCAAGCTACTCCCTCCGTGCATTTAATTTTCAGTTTTATTCCTCTGAAGATGACCCTGATGCGACATTATAAATTTATATTCCCGGTCTTTAAAAGACTATGAGTAATATTCTGATATCGTGAATTAAGCTCCTTTTACATTGATATAACGTTTCACACTCATAACCAAGCAGTAGGGTGTGTCTATGTGTGGGTACCATGGACATGGACACATACAAAAATTATAAACACCAACACCCGCCTGTCTGGACCACAGATTACTAAATAGCCAGACCGAGAACAGATATTTAAACTCATGGATCATAAATTGACCAACCAAAAATTCACAAAGAATATAGAAACAATTTCAATAAATACCTAATATCTTACATTCTACGTAATAAAAAGTAGGTATTTTTATAAATTTAACGGCATAATAATACTATTTCTGAATAAATTGCTTTTTTTGGTTTTGTTTAAAATATTACCTACATTTAATACATTATTTAAAAAAAATATTCAAGTTTTATAGGACTTTATCCGCAAGGCTTATTTAAATGCCTTTGAAATAAGTACCTATAGTTTATAAGAGCGGTTTCGGACAGTAGTATTTTTTGCACGTATACGGTAGCGTCGACATATGCGCCTACACGCGCTTACAGAAACGCGATTATACGAAAAATACGCGGACCACAACGAAAACCAAGCGTATAATATTATGATGGACTGCACCCGTTACAATAAAATAAATGGAAGTGTTTTTCAAATCAAGGATAGAGAATAGTCGGAGAGACCTGGTGAATAAGTGAATACCACCACACTGCATGTAACACGAAAGTGCAATGGACGGCGATGTGGGATAGTGGCCAATCCACTGTCAGATAGTGAAATCATAGTTACGGGTTTAGTCCCTGTAGCATCGGGATTAAGAGTAGAGCTACGGCTTGATCGTAAGAAGCGACTAAAAGGGGGCTTCCGGGGTTGTGGGCGGTGAGAGTGGGAGTTCGAGCCGTCCAGTCAGCGGCCCCAGGAAGGACGGCGGTGTGTACGTGGCCGCATGCCGCCGTAAGCATCGGAAGGTGCAGGAGAGCACATCTGCTCTCCCGAGGATGGGCCCGTTCTGGGCCCCCGCGCGTGGAGGACACCGGTGCGTTCCACTGGAGATCCTGGAGTCCTCCCCAAGAACAGAGGCAGGCCATCGAGATGATTTTAGTGCGGTCCAAATCCCACATAACCCGATAATCCTCTCCCAAGGTGCGGGGTACCTTTTGAAGGTTTTCCCCCGATCCAAAAAAAATTTACGGGTCTGAACCTCAGAAACAAAAAGTAAAGACGGAACTTTACGAACAAGAAAGTCAGGCCTACGAGTATTTTGTAAACATTTGTGCGTAGGCCGGTGTTGCGATCGTAATGTAAACAACCTCATTATTTAATTTTTCTTTTTTATATTTATTTCATTCAAGCCTTTTTTAAATTCTTTATTTAGAGAGCTTTACCTTTATAGGTAATGTCGCTCTGTAATATAATTCTTATGACGCAACTGTCATTCTTAATTGGCTTAGGGTGTTTTGCACCATGTAACTATAACAGCAACTAAACCCAAAATACCCGTCAAATCCTAGGTTAAGCAACATTTGCGTTATACCATTTAATTTTAAGCTATGGTTGTAATGACGTCATAACTTAACGGTAACATTAACTGCTCGAATTTGGCTGGTTAAAGTTATTGTTATGGTCAAATATCAAATCAACTGAGTATTAACTTACCCGCCTATTAACTTTAACAATCAAGAAAAACATAATGGTGAAACACAATATTGTGAAATTATATTGTTGTTGTTTAAGTTACAGTTAAAGTTAGTTTTGACCGAAACTATAACCAGACCTACGGCATAAGCCTACGGTGCAATCCACCCTTAAGATTTGATATAGCCTCTGCTATAGCCAAAAGTTCTGCAAACATAATACAACAGTTGTATTATAATTTTGTATTTCATAAAACTACGTTTGTAGATCATGAAAAGCAGCTCCAATGTCTTCTCCGTCTTTCGAGCCATCCGTGTTTATTTTATAAAAAATATTAAAGCCTTATTGCCTTAGAATTGTGTACATAACAAGGTCTTAAATATTATTGTAAATGATCTATCAATTCTAACATTCTAACCACCGCACAGTATGCAAATTGTATTGTTATTATTATTTATTGATATTTTTCATTTCACCCTTTCCTAACACAATACAAATTTCTCATCCCCTTATCAGCTGCCAACTTGAGGTTTGTACCAATGCGCGCGTGAAATCGCGTCACATGATCAATTAGGCTCATATGGCGTGATTATGTTGCTTGAATGGACTATGACAATAACGTACGACATCCTAGGAAATAACAATATGGTAAGTACGGTATATAGTTGTATTCAGATTTAATCAATTTAGGTATTGCAATTTAACAATAGAGTATTGCATTCATTTTGGTAAGTGTTTCAATTCGATCATTAGATGCTAATATAACATAAAAAATATTTTTTTATTGAATCGGTAAGTTACACAAAAATGCATTTAAATTTTACATTTCTTTTCGCATGTAATTTGACGCAAACGCTGGATAATATAATATTTATTCAATGGTGACGTCACTTGGTCATGTAAACAAATGCAGTGATATTACGCGCGAAATTTAAAAATTAAAAATTTTAATCCATTTAGATCACTTATCAAATTATTAAAAATTTTGTATTTTTACTGCTATTATTACTCCCTTATGATCGAATTGTAATACTTTCCACAAATGGACGTAAAACTCTACTAGCAACTCGAATTTAATACATTCCTTGAACTTAATTCGAGTCATGAGTAAACATTAAATATTAGGTCTCAAAGAAAAACATGTTTATAAAAGAATAAAAATAATAAATATGTAAGTGGTTACTTCCAAGAGCTGCATTCCACGCAACTAAATCAATGTATACCATACATGAGATTGTCAATGAGGTGAACTATGTATAAATAGGTATTCTGGCATGTTATTATAACATATATTACTTGTTAACAACATAAAAGCATACCTATGTTTCAAATAATTGGATTTAGATTTTTTGGTATCGGGGAGGGGAACCTTCAAAAGGTACGCAGCACCTTGAGAGAGGATACCGGGTTATATTTGACCGCACTAAAACTCCGTCGATGGCCTGCCTCTGCGCTTGGGGAGGACTCCGGGATCTCCATTGAAAGATACCGGTGAACTCCACGCGCGGCGCCCCAGAACGGGCCCATCTTCGGGAGAGTAGATCTGCTCTCCTGCACCTTCAGGTATTCACGGCGGCTTGCGGCCACGCACACACCGCCGTCCCTCCCGGGGATGCTGGCTGGACGGGTCAAGCCCCCACTCTCACCGTCCGCAACCTCGGAAGCCCTCTTTTAGTCGTCTCTTACGATCAGGCGGGGATACCATAGCTCTATTCTTAATCCCGAAGCTACAGGGACTAGGACCCTATGCGCGAAAAAATCAAAATGCATATCTTAAAAAGGTTGCACTAAACAACGGTTGGAAAATACGATAATAGGTAACTAAATCAATTTTAAACATGATTTTTATTGAAATGAAATGAAATATTTATTTGCATATTGCCTTTTAAATCAATAAAAATAACGAGTAGTCAATTGACCATAAATAATATGTGCAGTCTCAAATCATATAATAATAAACATAATGTATCGTTTCGGGTCAAGAAAATCTATGTTATCTTAAAATTATTTGCTTAATTAGTAAATCCTTACAAAACAGAATCAAATCTTTTCAGATTTATTATATTCTGATGCAGGCAATATCTAAAATTTGTACATCATCTGATCAAAAACTAGTATCAAAGTAGTCGCAAAAAGTGTAATACAGCCAAAAATTTCGTGCTTTTTGCTAGTCTGAGTTTTTCGATGTGCATGTTTGCCTTTCGTGAAACAGATTAAAAACTGTTAAGGCTAGTATCCCTTTTCGGAATATTTGCTTAGAGTTCTTATTTATTTTATCCGCGTGGCGCAATGGTTACCATGCCGGACTGCCAATCGAGGGGTCCCGGGTTCGATTCCCGGCGAAACGGAAATATGAATGATAAGTTTAAATTTCTGTTCTTGGTCTGGGTGTTTGTGTTCCTGTCTTCGTATGTGTCCATGGTACCCACGACACAGGGTATTAATTACCCTACTGTGGGGCTATGAGTGTGTAACGTTTACTTTTTTTTTAACACAACACTATTAATTGTTAGTCATTGAACTTTTTCCGGTCGATACAAATGGTACGAGCACTTTCTGTAAATCAAAACAAACCTAATTTTCATAAATTACAATTAAGTCATTCCCACTAAGTAATTTAGCTGCTTATTTGACCTTAAAACAGTTTTTAGTGCTCCGTACCTAGAAAGGAAAAAACGAAACCCTTTTAGGATAACTTTGTTGTCCGTCCGTCTGTCTGTCAAGACGCTTTTTTCTCAGGAACGCGTAGAGGTATCAAGCTGAAATTAAAATCAAATACTCAGGTGTACTGTCCCTTGGAGTTGTGAAAAAAATCAAACTTCTAAGCCAGCGCAATTAAAAGATACAGCCGTTTATGCTGCAAATTTCCGCCAATTTTCGACACTCGAAGGGAATCAAAACCTACCGAGTACTTCACATGAACTCAGAATCTTGAAATTTGGTAAGAAGAACCGTCTTACAACACAGATAAAGGAAAAATTGTACCGTAGTTTTTTAGTTACATCATATATTAAAAAAACTTGAGAGGTGTCAAGCGACACCCGGATGGAACGAAGTTCCTATCGATTAATTAGTGAATATTTTTTATTTGTTCCAAAAAGAAAAAACGATTTATCAAAAACAATCTCCTGTTAGGTTATGGGATCCTGGTACATGAATCGAGGCTGTGAACTGTTTTGAAAGTAATGGTGGCGATTTTGCGGTACCAGGAGACACTACTCGCAAAGAGCACAAAGGCGAATGTAACAAAAAAAAGCAAAGAAACTACTTTACAAAATTATCATAACACCTTTATTTTATTTACAATGATTTATAAAAACATATTATTATAATAATAATAACAGTCGTCACGTCGACTATACATTAGGCACTGTATAGCCATCATACATAGACTATACATATGTAAGATAATGTCGTGATAACTTTTCGTAAGATTTTTTCCGTCCAGCCCCCTTTCACAACGCGCGATAAGGAACTTCGTTCCAAAATATTTTACGGAACCCTTGGTGCACGAGTCCGACTCGCACTGGGCCGGTTTTTTTCTGTACCCGACACTTTTTGTACCTACACACAAACTAAACATGTGACCACGAGGTCTGCATACTCGTCTGCTACTCCATACAAATAAATAAAAAACATTATTTCCGGTTGAAATGGTTGCGGCATTGCAATCTCTTAACAATTTATACGTTCAAACTCAGAAGTTGTATAGAATTCCTCAATAGATACGTTCTTATCCAGCGACTGAACTGAACTATAAGCTTTGCGCAAAAGGAGAAACAACTCCCGATCACTGACAAAAGCCTTTCTACAACGTTTTGTTTTAGATTACTTGCAACGACGTTCCTTTGAAAGACTGACTTAAAGATTGTCCACGGCCCCACAGTCCACACATACAATTTATAATCAAAAGTAATGAGACTTAATTGACAATTACTTTAGTTCACTTACCTCTCGCTAAGTTTTCAAAATGTGATAGAACTTTCATGGTTAGCCCGGGGAAGTACTACCACTGCACCCACTTCTGCTGTGAAGCAATTCTATTGTGTTTCGGTGGAAAGATGCAGTCATCAGTTGCCTTACCAGACTTACATGAGGCGACCATCAGCCTATGAAATAGCAGCGCAACTGATAAGGACGCAGACATGACGCGGGTTGTAGACTGAAAACTAAGCTACTCCGAAGATAAACGAAGCCTGCTTACTAAGATAAACTAAAAAACGTCCCGTGCACACCAAGAACTAACCAAAAGCTCGGTCAGAAAGAAAAGATGAGCGAAGGGAAAACAGTATTATATACTGTTTTTCACTACATTACACTTTTTACTGTTGAACAAAAATAAAGTATATAAAATACTGTTTTCAATATAAACATCTCGGACACACTTAACACTAAGTTAGTGCAGCGCAGTAACAATCGAGAATCTGTCAAATACTACCTAATATTAGCTTTAATTAATTTGATAAAAAATTAGCTCCGTATTTATTTTAATTATAATTTTGACTGTGGTAAGGCTTATGAAGCTTTAAAAAATGACAAAATTGATAAGTTGCGCGAGAAACACTAAAAATATGTCTTTATAAATTAAAAACTGTTCATTTTTGTAAAATACTGTTTATTTTCATTCTCAGACCTAAATATAAAGTTGGTAACCCTACTTAGTTCGTGTAGCTGCGCATCAGCATACACAACTAACTTAGCTTCGCATATTTTAGTTAGCCCACATAGCTTGGTTTGAACCGTGCAGTCTGCAATCTAGTATGAAAAATTGTGTTAGCTATGCGAGCTAACCTAGTTTAGGTTTATATATATTTTAGCTTAGCTCTTGGTCTGCAACCCGCGAGGCTGTGTGTACATCCATGGGCTGCAGCAACCAGTTAACACCGTGTGGCCAGCATGCTCGCCTGGTACTCCAATAAAAAAAACCTTGACTTTATTCATTTTCCTTTCCTTTACTATTCACTTAAATCCTTATACTGCAATAACAACTTAAACAAGTATAAAGGCGTACTTAAGTGTGATTTACTCATTATTCTTTTAACCATAAAATTATTGAATAGCAGCTATATTCTTAATAAGGTAATTCAGTGTTTTAAGGACCAGGGATAAGGATTTTAATCAAGTAGTAAAGTTTTGGATGAATTCCAGCGCGGGGCCGAGAATTCTGAGTCTTATTTTTATGTTGTGAGATGTCATTTTCATTGTAAGATTGCATAAGCAACCTTTGTAACACACCCGTACCAATACGACTAAGATAATAGATATACGTACAAAATTTCGTAAATGTTTTGTTGTATTAGTGTACGCAATGCTAGATTTTTTTTTGTCGATAGTTCCAATGGGCAATTGAAAGAATAGCCACACTAATTAGTCGTAGAGAGATCTTCGTACACTTGCAACCAGGAAGATTCATCACTACCATTGAAGTACTACTACTATCAGTACATAGTATCTCGATGATCACTACATAGTATAAAAAAAACAAAGTCTGTTCCCGCTGTCTGTCTCTTCCTATGTATATATGCTTAGAACTTTAAAACTACCGAACGGATTTTGATGCGGTTTTTTTAATAGAGTGATTCCTGAGGAAGGTTAATGTGTTAAAGGTTAAATTTATACTCGCGTGCGCGGCGTAGACTGGCAGCGTTACATACATTAGAGAATTGGAGATAAGTATTATATAAATTCGCTACAAAAAAAGTCCGCGATAGTATATCTATCTATCTCCTAAACACTCACAATAACTACTTTTTTAATACAGTTGCTCAAAAAGTGACGTATTGCAGGGACGTTTAGCGTGCGGGATGTGGGCTATTACACACTCGTGCTTTTTCTTTACCTTTTCCGCACTCGTGCGTTCTCTTTCCCAACTGTCAAAATTAGACATTAAAAGAAAGAAAAACCAACCACGAAGTTTTAGAAGTTTTTATGATTCATGCAAATATTTCTAAAAAGAAGCTACTAATTTGTTTCAATATCAGATTTAATGATTTGATTCAATGAGTTAGGTTAGGTTGCATTTCATTTCATCTCATTAACATTTTCATTTCATATCAATAAAAAAATTCTACTGAAGACTTGGCTGTATGGGCATAGTTCCTTTTGCCTACCCAGAATGGGTGAAGAAAACAAAAAAAAAAGTCTGCATATATGCATTTAAAGGTATTCTTTTACGGTTGGCGCCATTTTTCAAAAATGTTCTTTGCGAGTTTTTATTATTTTATTAAATTGCTTCATTTTTTCGCAACTGTATTAAAAATAGTCGTTCAGTACACGTGCGGAACCGTCATTGGAAGGAGTTCCGACTGTCAACATTTTGTCGGAGCTCCTTGCAATGACAGCCTTTCCGCACTTGTAATGAAATATACTATTATGTTTAAAACATTAGTTAAAAAAATAACGTTACGTATCTTCGAAGCTGTTTTATTTACATTTATACATAAAGCATATATTATTTTATATATGTTTTGTTATACTTCGTCCGCTTGGACTTTTGTATTAGTCATAGGATGATTTCCCCGATAAATGGACTATTCAACACAAAAATAAATTTTCAATTCGAACCAGTAGTTCCTGAGATTAGCGCGTTCAAATAAACTTTTCAGCTTTTATATATTACCATAGATTAATCCTTATCTAAGGAAATACGTTTTTTCTCTGCGTCATTTAATTTAAATTTAAATTGTCCTGAACACTATTTAAGTCAAATAAGTAACTACTTTAGGAGATATGATCGAATCAAAATTTTGTGACACCAAAAATCATAAACGCAGCGAGCTGCCGCTTACATGCCAGAAACGAACCTAGGCCCCACCACGCATCTATTTTTTGCCTTTACCTAGTACTTAAATGGGTTTTTGTATCATAATAGTTCTACCACCTACTTAAAACTGTAATAAATTGTAATAATAATAAATTGTAATAAACTGTAATAAATTTATTCATCATCTTTATCTAAGACCTTGTTTACTTAGGCAAATATTATTACAGTTTTAACTATTTTATTCTTATTCAAAATAATTTACGCGTAGTAGATACATTTTCATTAGCTTTTAAAACCACCAGAGACATTTCCGGTTGTAGGGTAAAGTCATAATGAAAATTAAAAAAGTTTCGATGTGAGCCGAAAAGATATATTGAAGCCTTGAAGGCAACCGCGATGAAAGAAAATTTGATAAGTTCTTGAAAGAAAAACATTAAAGATTTACATTCTTGGATAAATAATGCTTAATTTATACTTGAGATAATTTAAACTTCAAACCTTTAATATTGTGCAAATAATAACATTAAAAAATAGAACGATTATGAATAAAACATGCAATATCAGGAAAAAAAATTATAGTGTTGACAGCAGCCTCTCGTTACTACCTAAATATGTTTCGTCTCGTTCATTTCAAAGACATATAGGTAACGCGTATATTATCGAACCTAATATGCTGGTATTAAAGGCTTATATAACGTTTCCATTTTAGGAGCTTAGTTAAAATAAGAAAAGACGTTACATCCAAAACTCCATCCTCATGATTCCAGCCTCCAAAACTCCATCGGACTTGTTCTGGTAAACTAGCCATCGCTATTAGGGTATCTGACTGACTTGACTGACAATTACTGCCGCCTGATTTGACTTCGACTATTATTTTAAAGCATCTTTCTTCAACGAAACGGCATTATGTACAGATGCGATGCCATCAATGCTGCAATGAAAGATCTTTATACTAAGAATTCAAAGTTGATAAGAAACGACCGTTTTCTAAATCACATATTACGAACAGACTACATTAATAAGTCATTGTTTACAAAATAGATATATATAACAATAATAAGTATTATAAAGCTAAAGAATTTGATTATTTGAAAACGGTAATCTCGGGAACTACTGGTTACAATTGAAAAAATATTTTTGTATCGAATAATCCATTAGCTGAGTACAAAAGGAAACTAAACAATTTTAACAAAATCTAACTACCTACTTATCATTAATTTTGGATTGGTTCGGTCAAACAAAAGAACATAATATGTACTTATAGTTTTTGTAAGGTATTACACATCCTGTTTGTATACACCTACGAGTACCTACCTAAGTAATTGGGATTATACGTAGCAACAACTATCGCCAAGCTGTACCATAGAAGTTTTACAACAGATGGCTAAGACTTCAGCTACCACCAAAAATTTAATTGAACGACGAAAAAGAAGGATAACATGTTATTATTTATAGGTAGCGAAATAGAGAAAGGGTCGTCTGTGGGATATATTTTAAAACTATAACCCGTGACAAATTTTAGAATACGAGACAAATCGCTGTTTTTGAATAGTCGTCAAGTTTATGTGTCGAATTTCTAGGAGACAACTCTGGAGCAGCTTTAACGTACATGTATCTACACATTTAACTGTGTAATAATCTTAGTAAAGATCTCGAACTCCCACGCCGGTTGAACGATTTCTAAAGGCCAAAATGGAAGCAAATACCAGCGGAGTCCATTTAAAACGGACCTCGAGCAATTATAGTCGTATCACTAGTTTGTTAACAAGTTGACTTCATTGTTTATAGCTTGCGATGAGCTGTCACTTTAGGCTGACCTTGCAGGTTGAATTGAAAGGCTTACTAACGCGCAGTTCCGTTCGCAGTCGAAGTTATTTTGAAGGGGAAGGTCATGTTTTAGGGCCTTCCCATCCATACTTATTATAACTGTGAAAGTGCGTTTTTTGTTTGTTTGTCCTTCTTTCACGTCGATACATGTCGATTTGTGCATGGGTGTAGTTGGAATCCTTGTTAGAGTCTCCATCATCCAACTTTTGGTTGGGTTGCGTTGGAGAGTGATATAGGCTATTTTTAACCTAGGTGAAATATCTATGGCAAATGCCACGCGGGCGGAAATCTTATATTGATGTAATGAAATTAATGTTGGCACAAAAGTGAACTTTTTAGGCGTCACGATTCCTATGAACTCTCCTTCGTGGAACTGGGAAAATAGCAAAATCAAGGAAAATGCAAATCTAAAAACCCTGTAAACGACCACATTGTCAAATTATTTGATAGTGTGTAGCTGTTTTTTGACGAGTTTCTTGAAAATCTAAATAGGTGTCGTATTTGACAAACAAATTTCGCCAACAATTTAGTCAGGCTAATATGATTGTTTGAAGCGCGCATGGCCTGGCGGCTAGCGTAGAACGCAAGCGATCTATGCAGCTGAGCCAAACGGGCGCGGTCGGGTGTGAGATGGGTGACCGCTAGTGACAAAAAATTCATGCGCGTTTCCGTGCTTCGGAGGGCACGTTAAGCCGTCGGTCCCGGTTGTTGTCGATAGATAACAGTCGTCAAACCTTGTCGGAGGCCTTATGGGCGGTTTGAAAAACATCCGACAGCGGGTTGGCCACTAACCCGCATCTCCACCAACCCGCATTGGAGCAGCGTGGTGGAGTAAGCTCCAGGCCTCCCCAATAAGGGGGAGAGACCCGTGCCCAGCAGTGGGACGCAAAAAAAAAGGGTTGCATCCAAAATGATTGTTTACAGGGCACTTGAGTGAATGGTACGACGGGCCTACCCTAGATCATGATATACCATTCCATAACCCTGGATAGTACTGGATACGGATTCAGCTAGCGAAAAGATATTAAAAATAAACGCAAACGAATTGTTTAACGGTAGAAATGAATAGCACGTGCAACCTTAAACTTTTTCAGTTTTTCGATACTGATAATAATGAAGCTTGAAGCTTTATTATTTGAAATCACGCAAATGTACAGTAACTGCTGGTATTCAATTTGTTTAATTGGTCCTACCTATTGTAGTTTTTATAATAACCTCCACGTAGATATAAAATATAACTGGCGAAAAAAACACATGGCAGTTGATGGTAATTCGAGCAATTATGATGTAATTCTCTTACAATGTAACTTTACCGAAAGTCAAGACGTGTGTTTTGAAGACGAAACGGTGTAAAAGTATTTCTTTGTCTCCTTAAAAGCCTACATAACCTTGAAGAGCAGTGAATTCGTTAGCATACAATTAGGCTTCTTGTTTTTGTTAAATTTAGGGCTTCCAAACTTTAAAACAAACTTAGACATGTGAAATGATTTCTTTAACCTTCATCGGAGAATCGTTAAGGCTCACTGATAGGTTAAGCATTGCGATATAACGTTTGTAAAATTGCATCAAAATCTAAATATGTATAGGTATAAAAGCGAAAGGTGACTCACTTACTTAACAAGTAATCTCGAAAAACGCTGGAAGTATAAAAATGAAATTTGGCAAGAAGCTATTTATTTAGTCAGTGGACGTCAGTTAAGTACGGATTAAGAGTGGGTCGAATTAAGCATGTCTCACAAGTCTATGTAAAAGTCCTAAATTTTAGTATTCGTATTAGTCCCTGTAGCTTCGGGATTAAGAATAGAGCTACGGTATCCCCTGCCTGATTGTAAGAGGCGACTAAAAGGGGGCTTCCGGGGTTGTGGACGGTGAGAGTGGAAGCTCGACCCGTCCAGCCAGCAGCCCCGGGGAGGACAGCGGTGTGTGCGTGGACGCATGCCGCCCTGAGCGTGATGGTGCAGGAGAGCGCTGTAGTAGTAGATGTATTTTGCTGCAGGGCCAGATTAAAAACGTCAAGTACTCTTGTAACTTTCTGTGTAAATTCTGATATAGTTTCTAATACCGACCTGAAATTTGTGAGTAGAAGACATTAGACCAATTAATTTTCACTTTATGCTTAAAATACTTTTTAATGTGGTTTAATACGAATATTATGAATACTTTCCCATGTTTGTACTCGAAACCTTGTTAGATTGACTTATTATTTTTTATAAGGAGATAGCTTAAGGAATAGAGACTATAAAAGAGTGACAAGGGCTACTTTTTACCAGGTGAAAATATTTCATTGCCTTAAAAAATACGTTTAGCCTACGCAAAAGCTAGTTAGCACTATATTTCTAATGACATTTAATTATGACGTTCCCAAAATAACAGCCGTGGTTATAACGAGGCGACAACGACAAAATAACGAGGGTTAAGTGAAAAATGTGTAGTACTAATAAAATTTATCGTATGCATTAATTTTAAAGAGCTTTCATAGTAATCTTTATCCATCCATCAGCCTTTTAAAGTCCACTGCTGGACATAGGCCTCCCCTAATGTTCGCCACTCCGTCGGGTCCTGCGCCCTCTGAATCCAGCGGTTTCCCGCTATCTTCTTCAGGTCGTCAGTCCACCTGGTTGGAGGGCGGCCTGTGCTCCTTTTGCCGAGACGTGTTCGCCATTCGAGGACCTCTCTTCCCCACCGGTTGTCAGTCCTCCTAAGTTTTTAAGTTGATGGAGTGGAAAGGGCTTGGTATTAACATCAATGGCGAACACCTCGCACACCTTCGATTTGCCGATGATATAGTCATCTTGGCGGAGTCCCTGGAAGAACTCAGCACAATGCTAGGTGATCTCTATAGCGCCTCCCAACGGGTGGGTCTTAAGATGAACATGGACAAGACGAAGATCATGTCTAATGTCCATGTCACACCCATACCGGTCGTTGTTGATGGCACTACCCTCGATTTTGTCTACGAGTATCCTGGGACAACGATCCGTAATCTTTATAATATGAATAAATTGAAAAGTGAAAAGTCGTAACAAATTTTGTCAAGGAGGAACCTCATAAAAACTGGCAACAAAATTTTAATGAAGTCATGCATAGTAAGGAAGCTTACTACGAAAGTTTCGACTAAATCTGTTTTATATTACATCGTTATTATAAATTTAGAAAAAGGAGTAAATAAATTTAAGACTTTTTTAACACAGAGATTTTTTTAGTTTGACAGTTGACTTATGAAAATAATTTTGGGATGTATTTTAGGTGTTACCATAGATTCATTATGACTTTGTCTACGTCAAGTGTTTCCTATAACTTCCGTAATAATTTTGATTTCCATGTATTATATGGAACAAAGAATCTGCAAATATGAATATCATATATAAGTCAACTTTATAAGCATGTATACTTATTGAGAAATAAGTATGTAAAGGCTTAAACGGAAGACAAAGTAAGTTGCAAAAAATTAACGATAAAAGTATTATATTTCGACACTCAGTTATCGTCAGACAGCGTATCGCAAGAATTTTGGGCCATTAAGTCCAAAAGTATGTGATATTGAGCCGATTATAAGTGGAATCTCAATGAATCAAACTGTATAATCCATTAAGATGAACAGCCTCCACTTGGAGTAAAACCACGAATGCAGTCATCCATACCTCCATCCATATAATGGCGATCCGTGTGGCGCAATGGTTATCATGCCGGACTGCCAATCAGAGGGTCCCGGTTTCGATTCACGGAAAAATAGGAATTTGAATGATTAGTTTAAATTTCTTTTCTCGGTCTAGGTGTTTTTAAATTGGATTTGCAGCTCCTATATTTTTATAATTTTTAAGCATTGCTCTTTTCGTCGCTAAGCAAATGACCCGATTCACATAATGTGTCATTTACATGTGCATAATCGACCTCAATTATCTTACCATTCAAATGGATAAGGAAATTCATATTATGATGCCAATTTCACTATTCTATGATCCCAATCGTGTTCAGATTGAATATTTGAATAGAAACTAGTATTTGTGACTTAACTAGAAATAGTTAGACATATACCATATTGGATTTTTATACTTATTCAAATAAGTAGGTACTCTAAACATCAAGTTTTTAAATTGTAACAAAATAGTAAGAAAAATATTTACACTGAGCAATGAAAATAACTACACAAAAAACACTAATTATTAAATTAAAATATCAAATTTGTCCCAACATTCGTCCTGTTTCCCTTAGTTGCATAGATCGCTTACATTCGCCAGGCACATAGCAATGCACGCTTATTCCTTTGATTATGAAAAAACAATTAACAAAAATATGTTTATCAGTTCGGGAATAGAAGCTGTTGCATGTGGCCGGCTTCGTAATTATTATTGTGTGTAGAACTGTTACGAATTATGATGCAGGAGTTATAGTATTTTTCTCAAAGCAGAATTCATGATTTTGCTGGACTGTGATGGGACCTAGTCTCATGCGTGTATTTGCAAATATGCAAATTACATGTATCACATGCACTGTACAGAGGGCTCGTACGCTATTTCATTTAATTTAACATCTAAATATGTTAAATTTTATAATACAGTAATTTCTCCATAAAAAATATGAAGTTAATCAAATGACTCTGTATTGATCAAATATGTAATCTTAACATTTGATTTTACTTAGGTTCAAAATTTTCTTATTCCTATGTTTGTGTTTCAGTGATATATTTTTTCATACATACATACATATTTGACTTGAGACATTTCATATAATAGTAAAAAATTAAAAAAAATATTGCAGTATAATCAACGAATATGTCACTAGTAACCATCACCAATAGATTTTTTTTAAACATTGAATTTGCTTAAATATATATATTTATGAAATACCAAGAAGATTTACTTAGAATTATTCTAAGAAGATTTAAGTTCATCTTTGAATTGTTTAAAATCGTACCTAAATCAGCGAAGGCACCTATCTTATCCCGTTCGGAAACAGCGCTTGTTGTTCAAGAACCAGTTCTTAGACCTTGCTTGTGATAAACTAGCTAAGTGCATTCCTTTCTCCTTGTACATTCGACATAATGTCGTCAATAGATCATTTTGAGTTTCCTGCTCGGCCTACAACAGCTGAATAAAGATTTTAAGCAGTCGGCAATGAGAGCGGTCAGTAGATTGGTCACTTCTGGTGGAAGTTTTTTTTAAAGAAACAACGATAAGAAAAAAAAAATATTTGCGCAAATTATTAATTATGTTTATTATAGAAATTGTTTTATATAAATTTATTAGTTCGCCATATTTACTTACCTCAGTGAGATATGCAAATGATGACGGAAATTAATAAAACCCCAATAAAATAATATCAGAGTTTTGTTATATTTTAGTAACACTAATAATTTAATTAATTGAGCAGCGATGGCCGAGTGGTAAAAAACCGCGGTCTTTGACGCGACTGATCCCGGGTTGATATCCTCGGCGCGCACCTCTGACAAAGTAATTTGTAATGTGCGCATTTATCGCTGCTCCACGGTGATGAAAAATATCGTAATATTTAATTGATTACGATGTTCTCCATCGCCATGCATGCCTGTGAGAAATTCATAATTTTTCGAAAGCATGACGTCCACCAATCCGCACTTGGTCAGCGTGGTGGATTATGGCTGATTATTTATTACTAAGCAGTGGGACATATAAAAACGTTGAAAAAAATAATTTAATTTAGGTCATACTATAAGTTTTTTATTGTAATGTTGGTATAAATTTTAGTACGTACTGAAAGGTGTTGTTGAAGAGTATTTTTTTGCATTTTATTCGTTTTTACGTGCCTCAGAGAGCTGGCAGTTACGAGTATGTTGACAATGTATTGCTCTTGACCAAGCCCGAATCAACACTCCCTGGAACTGCGCTATAAGAGGATGAATTGGAGAGAGATCCAAATCTTGCAGTAGAGCCTAAAATTTATTGCAGAGTAAAAATGTACAATTAAATTTCGGAAGATTTGTAACTTCTAGAAGGCAATTAAGAGTATTGGAATGTGATTAAGATATTTTTGACGTGATAACGTCTTTAAAATCGTTTTAGTCGGGTGACATGTTCAGAAACTTGTGTCACACCAAAACCTCACGAGCGCGATCGCAGGTATAACGAGAGAGAGACGGACCGATCTCCCGTCTCATCTCGAGCGCTGCCAGTCATTCCGTGAAACTTGTCACGCGGAGTTCGAGTGAGTGGACCGATCTTCCGTCTCTCTCACTCTAGCGGCATACAAACGAATGGAGATTTTCTCGTGCGGACGTTATCACGTAAACATCTCGATCGTAAACCTACTTTACAAACAATTTTTTTGTCTTTTTAATTATTCTATCTACATATATTTCTGTACTTTAATATTTTCTTTTATTTTCCTTAACCGTGAAAAATATTGTGATTTTATTAAATGACAGTCTGACTTTGACAGCCTCCGTGGCGAAGTGGGTGATGAGCCGACTGCGAAGCGTGAGGTCGTGGGTTCGATTCCCACCCAGAACAAATATTTGTGTGATGAACAGGACTATGTGTTCTGTGTCTGGGTGTTTATCTATTTAAGTATGTATTTAGAATTAGGTATATAAGTATGTTTATCAGCTTTCTGATTACCATAGTACAAGCTCTGCTTAGTTTGGAAACAGATGGTGTTGTGTGAATTGTCCAAAGATATTTATAAAATAAAATGTTTTCTATCATCGTAGATGCCTGAGAGATGAACTCATAATTTCTCGAAGGTCTTTTTCAATACTTTTCGAGTTCTTTTCCGATCTCAAATGCCAATAAACTAAATGTACTTACCTATTTCTCTTAAGAGCATATAGTTCACAATCTGCAAAATCATAAATCAGTGAAGGTTATAAGTAGAATAATAACCCTATTCGAAAACAACATCGGTCTGTGCTCGCTCTCTAAAACCTGTTCCAAGACCTTACTTAATATAAATTGTACCTTGGTGCAATATAAAATATGATACTTTCTAGATATTTTAGTAACTTATCGACTCTACCTCCCCTCTAGCAGGAATAAATATTCACCCTATATATTAATATTAATAGGGTTGCCACCCGTCCGGGTTTCCCTGGATTTGTCCTAGTTTAGAGGGCGTCCGGGGAGCGTCCGGGCCGGACTTGTAGTCTAGGCTTAAAAAAAAGTCTTGAGCCGCCCGCGACACGCACTGTGCCCATGTCGCGATCAACCGACGAACCGACTCGCTAAATTCACCGTCCCCCGCTGTCGACATGTCCGGGTTTTGAGCTCTAAAATCCGGGGTTTTAACGCGTCTTGTCCTTGTTGACAAATTTTAGAGATGGCAACCCTTAATATTAAGAATCCTAGGTATGGGCTGGCTGCAACCCTTTTCGCGTCCCACTGCTGGGCATGGGTCTCTCCCCATTATTGGGCAGGCCTGGAGCTTACTCCACCACGTTGCGTTTGTAATGTCCTCATTAAACCCTTCATTTTGATAACCCACTCGATAGGATTTGAGGTATATTTTTTGTAGTCGTTTAATTTAGCTCTAAAAGTCAGCCATTTTGTTTTTGTTTTTTTTTTAAGTACCCAGTGTCACTCTCACGATTGTTACGAATCCAACGACACCTCGTAAGTTAAAATCCATCGAGTGGTTTAGGCTGCAGAGCGTGCTAAAGAAACATAGAAACATACACACAAATAAATAAATATTTATAATATAAAAGTATTTGAAATTTGTAATATAATATTTTTGGTTCGGCGTTCATTTCATTTCTTTTTTAGATTTTTTTTATTTTTTTTTTTCTTTCTTAATCTTACATTTTTGTAATTTCCTCATTAAACCCTTCATTTTGGTACCCCACTCGATAGGATTTGAGGTATATTTTTTGTAGTCATTTAATTTAGTTCTAAAAGTCAGTAATTTTGTTTTGGTTTTTTTTATGTAAGTACCCAGTGTCACTCTCACGATTGAGACGAATCCAACGACACCTCGTAAGCTAAAATCCATCGAGTGGTTTAGGCTGCAGAGCGTGCCAAAGAAACATAGCCACAAACATACAAACATACATACACTCGATAAACATAACCCTTCTTCTGTTGCAGTTGGGTAAAAACAGAATGCTAACTAACCATTAAAGAAATGACTAATTACAAAAAAGAATTCCATATTTTTATATTAAAACAATTTGAAACTAGAATTCTTAGCGGAAAGAAAACATATTACTGAAATTTGAAATAGCCAGTACGTAACGGCAGAGCAGCAATTTCATAGGTAAAGGTTAATTTAATTAAAATAGAGGTTCGACTCAGGAAATCCACGACCATTGCTCCTATTTTTGCTGTGAATTTATTGGGTATCTGTAGGCATTAGGTATTCATTACAACGAGGCTTGCATGCTGGTTATTTAAATGGAATAGCAGTACTCCATTTAAATAAAAAGCTAAAAATATACGAGTAGTAATAATTTGTGTAGTACGTGCGTTATTTTTATAGCAGTAAAAATAAGATTCATCAGAGTCGAGCCAAGACTAAGAGGCACGTAAACACATATATATTAAGCAATAACCTTATATTTTATACTAAAGTACCCTACCGTCCTTTAATAAACACAATCATCGGCAATTGTCGATCTTGCAACGTAGATACATTGGCACAAACACCCACTCTAACACGAGTACGCACTACGTCGTAGCGAGAACAAATTTACGGGTTCCATACATTTAGCCGTTTGTACCCGACGATATTTCATTTCGGAGACAAAGCGAGCATTGTACTCGCCAACTGGGTAACAATGCCATTGACCGATACAGATTGCATGCAGTCTATATTCAGAACAGACACTTGACTATGTAATTTCATTCAAATCAGCACAGATAGGGATCTGTGAGATGCGTGCACATTGCACGTCTATTAATAAATGCGCAAATAGTAAATGCGCAAAGGTATGTTCAGTAGGAAGCGTAAAAGAAATATTATGTAATAAAAAAATTATATAAAAAATAAGAATGCGATTGCTAAAACAAAACCAAAAGATCTTCAAAAGGGGGGAAGGCTACAAAGAAGTTGTAGGTATTTTTTGTAAAGACTGGGTAAAACAATTACAGCCGTATACTGCATAAAACTTTCCTTGGTAAATGGACTATCCAACACAAAAATATTTTTTCAATTCGAACCTGTGCTTCCTGCGATTAAATTAGCGCTTTCGAACAAACAAAACTGTTTCTTTATAATTATGTATTATACTCAGTAACTAAGCTAACGATAATATATTTTTTTCACCCTATTAAATAAATAATGTCATCAGTCGCACAACAACATGTGGCGCAATGGTTATCATGCCGGACTGCCTTTCGAAGAGTACCCGGGTTCGATTCCCGGCGAAATAGAAATTTGAATGATGAGTTTAAATTTACCCACGACACAGGGTATAGAATCTACCCTACTGTGGGGCTATGAGTGTGAAGCGTTATTATTTATTGATTACATGTCTAATGATACTTAAATATAAAAAATTCGTCCTATAGGTAAGTAGGTAAGGTAGGAAGCCACGGTAGTAAATAAAATATATCATATAAAGATTTCTTAGCAGTACATAAGTGAAAAAAAACTCCTCCAAAACAGGAGATTGAAATTGAAAACAGCTCCTTAGGGACCGCACACATAGAAAAGATAATGTATATGTGCATACCCCACAACCAAGATAAACCTACATTCGTGTGATGGAAGGGCTGTATAAGATTTCCAAAACAATTCGGAGGTGGTGCTCATTATGGTCAGTGCACAAACTGGAAACTCTCACCAAACGAAAAATCATTTAGGGACCTAAATCGGTTTATAAATGGTGGAATTTCCAGGGAACGAAAATAAATACAACCGTCGTATTGAAAACGGTTTCTTTTACTTAAATCTATTAATAATAAAAAAGATCGCTTAAATCTAACGTTAATCCATAAGATTAAGAAATATTGAGTCAGGAGTCTAAGCCTAAAATGAACGCTAATAAAAAAATATCATTCGAAGCTTCCATTACACACGAGCGAGTGTTTCAAATGACACAATAAGCCATTAACATAAGAATAAATTATAATTATCCATTAATTTCTTCAGTAATCGGCTGACTATTGATTAAAAAAAATGTTATCGCAGACCTGGTCATAGGAAAGGCGGTATAGATTCGACAAAAGGTCTCAATGATCCCATAAGGGTCCCATTACCCATCCTTCCGCAAAACGTTACTAGAACAATTAATAACGAAACCTTTTCCTAACAATAGAGCATATTAATACTACAAACGTAATACAGTATCATTATACACAATATCTTATCTATGATATTATTATTATGATACTCAGCATAAAGTGAAGGTCTACAAGACTGCAAGAACAGAACCGTAACCTATCGGAGGTAGGCGGGACCATATTAGGCTGGAACCTTGTGATAAATTTAAGTAAAAACTACTTTACAACAGTCCGCAATCAGAACGTATGATGTTGTTCACTTTTTTCAAGCAATAGCACCTCCCTTCCTCCCACATAGGATATAAAAATGGTATTAATATAATGATCACCATAAAAAGCGCCCCCCGAAACCCCCCTTTCCCGGAGGTTTATTTAGGCAGAAATAGCGCATTAATTTGCTCGCTAAGATTTGGTGATCATTTACTACATTTGGTGTTCGAATACAATTTGAAGTGCAGTCGTGACTAAAATAGCTGGTAAGTTAAACATAAGCCATAAAAAATACACCAACATACGTACACACACAAGTAGTTTTTACTAACTTTAAAACAATAGAGTTCTGCAAAGTAACGCCAGATTCTAAGTATTAAACCTAGTGAGTAAGTAAGTAAGTAATTATTGAACCTAGTAAGGATTCACTAGCAACTGACTAATGTTTGATAGATGCAATGGTATTCGTAGGAGTTGAAGTTTAATGGTTGGACCGGGGAAATATCACAGTTGCACCCACTTCTGCCGTGAAGCAATTCCATTGTATTTCAGTGGAAAGGTGTAGTTGCCGGAGAGACTTACATGAGCCGACCATCAGCCTTCGGAGTAGCAAAACAACTGCATACAATCACCATACTATACACAACAATACTATGAGGTCTCATACTGCTCACCAACACCTATGTGTTGGCACAAACATGACCCTATGGTCATCTAAACGAATTCGTAGACGATGCTTGAGTGAAGCTTGCTACTATGCGTTTGTCAAAATCGACATGAATCGTTGGCTTGCATAGCGTTGTCAAGTTTCCTTGAGGTTGTATCAGTTGTGTGTAAATGTCCATGGGCTCCAGCGACCACTTAAAAACACGTGGCCTGTACGCTCGTCTACTACTTCATTCAAATAAATGAAACTCAGGAATGATTAATTATAGGCCCACATATTTTACTATTTTATTTTTTTAGCGTTGTGTTGGGGGTATTTAAATGTTTATTTTTTTATTTCTCGTTTGGATATAATACCCTAAACATGCATAACATCTACTTGTTTCACTGGCATGAGTTTAAGTCGTTTGTAGAGATAGAAAGCCTGTAATATCCTCCCCAGTTCCTCCTTCGTGCCCATTTGTGCCAAATCGATTCAGCTGTTCACAGCCGAAAACGTATCTGTCAGACAGCGAGGCGGCAATTTTTTTAGCAACAAGCAAAATGCTTGTATTCAGAGTAACGCAAAAGTAGGTTTGTTGTTATATTGTCAAAGGTAAGATTATTTTTTTGATTCTCCACTTGATTTTGGTAATCCCGTTAGCAGAGTCTACCATAATGGTCCAGTCCTAATATACCTCATTGGGTCGAGTATCTATTGTTGGAGATGTGATGCGTTATTTAACGCACAATATTTTTCAAGCTGGGTACCGCGCGTTAATTTGTCTTGCACGTTACAATAAGACTCACACAAAATATTAAAGAAACAACAGAATGTAACATATTATATTGTATTCTTATTCTTTAAAAGTTTCCTTTTTCGTTTGGGCGATATTTTGGGATTCTTCATTCCCTGAATCTGGACCTTGATGCAGCTGCACCAAACAGAATAGGAAACACAGATAAGGCAATATAAATACTGACATTTTACTTATCTAATATCATTCGATAGAAATGCTTCAAAGTAGAAAATTAAACGCTAGTAGCCAACCCGCTCTCTAATGTTTAATTCGGCTTATAAGGCGATAACGACATTAACTACTGAGATTTGTGAGCTTGGAAACACGAAAATATGTAGGAAATAATTTGCCTCAAGCACTCCTGACTGAGTCTGACGGTCGCTTACGAATAGCTTGGACAGCTTAGCATTGCAGATCACATACATATTACACTCACTGCAAGACAGTGTTTCTGGACGATAAAAAATAAAACTATAAAAATATTGTATGTGTTTATTATGTTATATATCGATCAGACCCTAGATATAATAGAAAACAGTAAATCAACAAAATGTTGGCAAACCGTGAATGGCGGCCTACTGACACAGATTATAAATTTGCAGTCTAGGTACATTCCAGTTGCAGTTGTCTGATGGCTTGCCATCCAAGGCCTATGCCATAATTGCATTTGTATGTGACAGTTTTTTTAGGATTCCGTAGCCAAATGGCAAAAAACGGAACCCTTAAGGATTCGTGATGTCTGTCTGTCTCTCTGTCTGTCCGTCCGTACGTCACAGCCACTTTTTTCCGAAACTATAAGAACTATACTGTTGAAACTCGGTATATGTATTCTGTGAACCACATTAAGATTTTCACACAAAAATAGAAAAAAGGAAAAAAAATTGAGGGTTCCCCATACTTAGATCTGAAACTCAAAAAAAATTTTTTCACCAAACCCATACGTGTGGGGTATTTATGGATAGGTCTTCAAAAATGATATTGAGGTTTCTAGTATCATTTTTTTCTAAACTGAATAGTTTGCGCGAGAGACACTTCCAAAGTGGTAAAATGTGTGTCCCCTCCCCTGTAACTTCTAAAATAAGAGATGAATGAGCAAACTTCCACCGAAAATTGGTTTGAACGAGATCTAGTAAGTAAAGTCCGGCCAACGAGACGTGATAAAAAATGTAAACAAAGTTTCAGGGGTTCAAAACATTTTTATTTGAATAAATTATATACATAGCCTATACTAGCGACCCGGCCCAGCTTCGCTCGAGCGATTAAGTGATATACATTAAAATTTATTTTACAAAAACCCATTTAAGTACTAAAGGCAAAAATAGATGCGCGATGAGAATGCGCGCCGGGGGATCTTATGATTTATGGTAAAACAAAATATCATCTTCTAAAGTATTTATTTGATTACATTTTGTACAATTTTAATCTGAATTGACGAAGCTAATTAACGTTTTTATTTAGATAAGGATTAATACTGAACAGAATAAACAGATTCGAGATAACGTGATATTTTTATTAACATTTTAAACATAAAAGTAGTTATTGTAAGTCAACCGTAAGAGATAGAGTATATTAATGCGGACTTTTATTTAGCAAAATTAATCTAAGCATACATAGGGACGCGGGAAAGCGGCGGGAAGCGAATTTGTTTTATAATATGTAGTGATTTATTACAATACTTCTTCCAAGTACCTACTTGAGAAAGTGACACTGCAATTCTAAAAATTATATTTTTGGAGCAGCGAAAAGAAGCCTTTTTGTACAGAACCTGAAAAATTTAATTATGATAGTGCGGGCGGCCCCTAGTGAATTAATAAGTTAACCTAACTTTTGACGATTTTTGCGTGGTGAATTGATTTCTTTCAAACGTTATCTAGAGCTCCCAAACTGTGATTCCATAGTTAAAATCAACAACTCTTCACAATAACAGCAAAAATCAACAACAAACACTATTATATTAATATTATCAAAAAATCGAACGCAATCATAATAGGAATGAACTTTCACAAAATGGCGGAACAAAAGTTTTTTATTTTATTTTATTTTTTTCAATTATGGCATCGCAAACTATGTGCATATTGCCTGCGCCAAGTATAATATTGTTACAACTTTCGAGTACCTATATCTTGAAAACAAAGCGTCGTACAACAAAACCCCAAAAACGCATAAACGGTTATTAGGTCTACTATCGAACAATGATGAAAGTTCTCGAAAAGTCAGTGATAAGAAAAACAACGATTTATATACAGTTCGGGATCCGCGGCGAGTACGTACCTATATATAGCGTACATGTATAGGTTGTCTACATCGCGGGCCGCGAATATTATTTATGACTGTACATAACTATAATTGCGTTAGTAACATAAAGCAAGGTTCGGGACGGGCCTATTGTATAAGGTAGTTCGGGAAAATTCTAGAGAACCGTGGGTAGCCGTATGTAAGAATGTAAGGCACGCACCGGGCCGCGACAGGACATAGTTTAGTTCCGGAAGTGAAATCAAAGCGATCACTCCAAGCAACAAGGAAGAATTATTTCGACGACTACAGCGAAGATATTTGACTATAGTGATTGTGTTTGGTGATTTGCATTCTGTTGAGTGGATTTTTGTATAAGGAGACAATAAACAACTTCTACGTTGCAAACGGTATTTTATTACCCATAGGGCGTAACAATATTTACATCACGTTTTTGCCAGTTTCGTTATAACTGGACGAGTAATAATAGGTAAAGTCAGTAAGTCGTCAGTAATCAGTCAGTCAAGTCATTCATACATTCAAGTAAAGTGATGGCTTTTTTACCAGAACGTGACCAATGGAATTTTGGAGGCAAGCTGTATAAACATATTATCGCACTGTTATTTTATTTCACAACACTCATGCACTGTAATTAACCTATATCGAACCAAATGCCATCAAATTTATCCGATATTACTCAAAATTATATCAATAACATGAAAATAAAACAAGAGCACAACATAATGTCTTTTTCGACTTCCCGTCAAAACACGACCAAATGTTGACAACTGTGGTACTGACTGCTTTCCTGTACCACGAAAAAGCTGTCGTTGACTATCTGACGCTATTACTGCATACGTGTGATAAGGACAGAGATAATAATTGCTCGCTCTCGCAATAGTAACTTGGTAACGGTCCGTTTGTTTACATTCTTTATCTCGTCTCGTTGGCCGGACTATAGTTTTGTTTTTAATACGTCATAAATCGTAAACCACAATTTACCTTTCACTCAATCTTAATGCAATGATTTCTATGGATAATCAAAGGCAATGATGTATTTCTGTTGCTGCTATTGTCATACAAATACTAAAAATAGAATAAAATAAATATTTAAGGGGGCTCCCATACAATAAACGTGATTTTTTATAGTTAATGGTACGGAACCGGAGTTCGACTCGCACTTGGCCGGTATTTTTTTTCTATTTCGCATGTTTCGTCATCTCTTCAATTAAATGAACCATCGTTCATAGAGCTATGACAATACTATGAGGTCTCATTCTGCTCTCCAACACCTATATGTTGGCACAAACATGACCCTATGGTCATCTAAACGAATTCATAGACGATACTTAGTCATATATATTATAATTCATAGACGGTAGATACCTAATGGGACTTTTATGAGCGGTTTAAAACTTGCGACAGCGATTTGGTCACCAACTCATATCTCTATCAACCTGCATTTCATCCCCGTACGCGATAAAGAGGCGCAAATAATTGGGTTAAGTTATAACAAAATTTGTTAAAAACATGTTAACAACGTCCTATTAACAACGTTTTCTATAGCATCATTATGATATTGATTACCAATAGGTAATGACGTGACGTGACCACCGTGCCGCGTTGCCGTGACTTTTTTCCATATGAGTATAACACCAGTACCAGTTCCGCAACCGTCTGTTAATTTCAATTTTTTATTAGTTCCTTATTTTATTTATCTACAGCATTGAGTATAAATTTCTCAATCTATTATTGTACCAATAATATGCTGTGAGTAACCAACGTGCCGCACCGAGCGACGCTGTGGCGACATACGAGTAATGAGAACAATACCAGCCCCAGTTTCGCATCATTCTTAGCTTTCATTAAATAAGCTACTGAAACCCTCTGTCAATTAATATAATATTTTTATTAGACCTTAAGCTTTTATATGAAATTACCTCTACCGATCCGTTTTAATGTTATTGGGGGAGGCCTATGTCCAGCAGTGGACTTTAAAAGGCTTATGGATGGATGGATCGACAAACTCGTCAATACGATTTATTGATACAAATGACAAACTGATTACCAAATAGATAGATATTGAAGATGATTTATGGGTTGTTATACTAAAAGTTTAAATATTCGTCACCTAGATCTCTGCAGTATTCTCGTTTTGAAACTAGTGAAAGTTCCGTCGAAATCAGTGCAGCCGTTGCAGAGATTAGCCGACCAAACAGACAGATACAGACCTGATATTGTAAAAAATGTTATTTTGGTAAATGTACCGTACAGGTATATACATTCATATGCATGTAGTAAATAGCGGTTATTACAAACTGACACTCCAATTACATTTATTTGTATAAATAGGGAACCTACATATAAAAGATACTTTTCATGTTATTTTGAAACTTTAAGTTTCATGGAATTTGCACTTGTTACATTTTGACAGCCTACCAAAGTGTAGTTTATTTTTAATTTTTAATGCGTTTGCCTGTAAATAATTACTGCATGTTTAAGTTAATAAATAAATAAAACCACTTCTATTTACAATTAAATAAAAATGATTCTTTAGTGCTGCGTTTTTTTAGTTTATAATTTAACTCTATAGAAGTGTATAGTAGAAGTACTAAGGTTACCGACATAGCTCGCAAAATCTGCAAGCTGAAGTGGCAATGGGCAGGTCATATAGTTAGGAGGACAGACAACCGATGGGGAAGAAAGGTCCTTGAATGGCGACCACGTCTCGGCAAAAGGAGTACAGCCCGCCCTCCAACCAGGTGAAATGACGACCTGAAGAAGACACTGGGTAGTCGCTGGATTCAGAAGGCCCAGGACCGGACGGATTGGCGAACGTTAGGGGAGGCCTATGTCCAGCAGTGGACAATAAAAGGCTGATAGATGGGATGGCTGGATGAAATTTATCTCTATACTGTTGGATGTTGGATGGTATATTTATTTTATATTTTTTATTTTATAAATATGTTCGTCAGTATACGAGTATAATGTTATTTTGTTTATATTATTTACTTAATTTATTTTTAATATAATAATTAAGTTTTATTTCTAAGTTCATTTATTATTGTTGTTTGTAATTTGAAAATCTTTACAGGTACTACGGTACTACTATTAACTCTATACTACTAATATTAATTATATTATAAAGCTAAATAGTTTTATTTATTTTTATTTATAAGTGCTAATATCAAGAACCAGTGGTTGGAATTGAAAGAATGATAAATTGTTAATAGAAAAAAATAGTAAAATACCCTCAGGACTATTTTCATTTTAAGATATACCAAAAAAGAATCGAAACAAAAATTAGTTAAATGTTCTTTAATCATATTTATTTTATCCCTTTTTTTAAAGAATGTAACAAATGACACGTACCATTATTTATGATAATTATCGAAGTATACTTATAATTTACGAGTGCCTTATCATTGCTAGAAGAAAACTTATGGCCGTTGATTAAATTGTTTCTCTAAATTATACAACTTTTAGTTCTAATAAAATTCCTCAAAACAATTTAATTATTTTTACAAAATAAACTATTTTGAAGTAAGGTTTATTTTTCTGTCCTAATAATTTACTATGAATTTTCCATGTGTTCATATGAGCTACTTAATTAAAGTATTTGTTTTTGCAAAAATATCAAAATTTACAGGTATAGGTATTAAGCGATTCGAATATTAGGTAAGTACCTCTGTAAATACCTACTTCCCAAAATAAATTATACAAACAAAATTATCCAACAAATTGAAATTGAAAAAAAAAACTCGGGTTGCTATTAAATAACTATAGGAGGCCTCTAGTTGTAATCTTAACACCAAATATTATAATTCGTAAATATGTTCATTAAATCCCTTAACATTTTCATGAATCTATACTAATATATATAAAGCTGAAGGGTTTGTTTGTTTAAACATAGCGCGTTTAACAGGAACTACGGGTTCTAAATGAAAAATTGTTTTTGTATTGAATATAGTTCATTTATTGGGATATGGAAATTGTATAAAGGCTATATAACATAATACTAATAAAAAAAATCCACGCGGACGAAGTCGCAGGTGGCCGCTAGTTTATAAAAGTTATAATTAATATCAAACTCAAAAGCACGTTTACCGTGTCAAAAGCCTGCCATAATAATCTACAATGTTTTTTCTTTTACCACAATAACTTTGTGATAATTTTCTATTTAAATTTCGAATGTAGAATAATATTTTTTCTTTAAAGTTTTGGGTGCACGTAGGGCACTTCACCAAGTTTACGTAATATTTAATTTGCTTTCTAAACTACCTTCACAATAAGCAAATAAAAATCATAACGTATTTTATTTGTGCATGAAAAAAAATTGTTTCTTAAATTTTACTAATCCATATTTCTTTCAATGTATCAGTGCATGCTAAAACAGACACTTTTAATCTAACATTGAAATAAGTTCCTGTGAATACCTACCTATTACAACTATGTAGTTGTAACACTCGTAGTAAACAATGACACGTCATTTAAGCAAGTATTTGTATTGAATTAATTATTATTTAAACAATTTAATACACAAGCTTATCAATAAAACTGTCGATAATTACGTAGTTAATATTTATTTAATTATTTTTATTAAATAATTTAATATACTAAATCGTTATTACAACACAAGCAGTATGTGAATAAACAAAAGTATATATTTTTTGCAATAACAGCATGGTTCAATAAATTACCTATGTTGTGAATTTTTTTTGATGTTATTTTTTTCTAACTTACATTTTGAGAAGAGCTGGTTGGTAATACTGGAACAGAACTATGGGCACTAAATTGAAACACTCACAAAACACATTTGAAAACAAATACGACACTGAACATCGTAATGTGATTTCACTCGCGACACTGACAGAACTGACACAGATCACACGTCTACCGACTACGGCAGATGCCGGGGTACTGCTGAAGCTGAGCTGAACTAAATTCTATGAAGCTATAATCTACGTACGAACTACGGATAAGGACGAATATCTCATCCTTTGCAAGGTTTATATTTCACGACTTAGAATATCAAGGACTTGTGAAGAAGTGAAATGAAGAAATAAGTCGTAAAAAGAGTTTCACTTCACAACTAACAGTGCTCTCTTGTGTTTTCTGGCAATGTCCGCATTAATGAAATATTTTGCGCAGAAATAAGCGTATTCGTAAGTCTTATTATTTGAGTTTCTCTTTACAATAATTATACAAGCTCTCAGTCCGCGTGTTTGCCTTCATAGTCTACTTACATGTTTTTTTACCATTAGATGTGCTTATATCATTAAACATTTTTTTATTACAATGAGATACTTTCCACTGGTCAAACTTAGCCTTTGTCATTTTCCAACCCCCAAGTGATCTCGATACAAAAAATCAGGTCAATTTGTAGCATCGTTGTAACTTAAAAGAAGTATGTACAATCAAACTAACAAACACTATTCACATTTATAATATCAGCTGGGTTAATAATAACGAATTAAATATACAATAAATAATATATTTTAAAATGAATCATCGTCTTAACGACCTATAAAAACAGTGCTTATTAACGTAGATTCCCGTGAGAAATTATGAGTGAGCTAAAAAATGCAAATACAACATCCTACATCTATTATTGTATTAAACAATAAAAAATGTAACAAATACAAATAACTCAATAAGTTACAACACTGGCCGACAACATAGACAATAGTATAACATAACATTTTTTTGAAGAAGTATAGATTCCTAAAACATGTTATTATCAAATTCGAAAGTTCGATAGTCTACAAATGTGTTCAAATATGCCTCATATTTGACTTATACCATTTTATGCGTAAAAAGCGTAATACTGGAAAACATAATTTTTTAACATTATTATTACTCATAACTATTACGTATTATAAAAACAAACAGCTCCACTGTAAAAGAAAAGCATTAGTCGCCAGTTACCGACTGAAAAAAGATTTTTTCTGAAACAGATTATTTCGTTTCATTTAAATGATTGCTAAGACACTGCTTCAGAGCCGAGGGCCTTTCCATTTAAAAGACGTTTGTCGAATTTTTATCTAAAGCCTTTGTTGAATCCATTAATATATTTCCGAATAACTGATGTATTGAGACATCTGATTCAACTTTCAGAGAAAATTGTGACGTAAAGAAAATCCGTCTAGTATTTCGCGAATAATTATGAACACTGGTTGTATTCATATCAGCGTTTAATAAATAGTTATTGATTTTATTTTACAGACAGTCTATTAAATTTCTTCTTAACTTTCTGCTTTTCTATGATGGAAAATACTAAAAATTGTTGTTTTAAAAATGTCTCTTGGAATAGCAATGCAATTTGCATAAAATGCAAATTATAAAAAGTAAAATACTGTCGCGTGTAAAGCTTTTTAAGCTTTTACTCGTAAATGCTGTAAAAAGCGCGTCATTTACACACTAGGAACCATTTCTGAATTTGAATAGTAAGAATGTAAAGACAATGCGCCAATCAAGTTGTCAAAAAAGATGACGTTGATAGAAAAGTTATTGCAGTAATTTATAATAAAAGTAATGAGAATCTTGAAGTATATATTTAGCTCCATTAGTCTTAATTAATTTAAGAGAATCTTAAATGCAGCAAAATTCAAAATTAATAAATACTCATAATTATATCTTTGAAAAACTTAATTTCAATTGCTCCAAATTTAATCACAATCCAAAATCTCCAGAAAGATAAATGTATAGGTACCCATCAAGTTTGTCCATTTATAACACCTTTTGAATTCAGTAATAACAAATAATAAATATCTAATGTAGTCTAAAAAAAACTAAAAACACGCTGTTGTGAAAATACGAACTAAAAGTAAAAAAATAAGAAGAAAATGTATTTTACTGTAAAAAAAACTTGGGGTGCATGGTGTCAATAGTATCTTAAAAACCACCCCATGCTTTTTTACAGTAAAATAGAGCTAACTGAAAAATGAAAAGAAACATTAGTAAAGTTAATTTGCATTACTGATTTAAGATATTGTCTTGTAGGATCAAATTGTAAATTTTGCCGGAAAATAAACTAGGGTGAGGTTCTCTTCATCAGAATCTTCTTCATTTGAATTTTCAATGGAATCAGATTTGAAATGATTTTGATTTTTATGCTATTTACTTATAATCATACATTTTTAAGAATTTTTAAATTCCCATCACTGACTACAACATCGTAAAGAGTAAAAATTTAAAAAAAATGTATTGAAATATCTAATATGGATAAGATATATTGCATTACTAGTAAAATTGTTCTTTGGAGCACTACTTTCTTTAAACAAATGTTTCAACTAGTTACAGATTTTTTTCTGACTATTAACTAATATAATTATGCAAGTTATCTTACAATAATTAATATACATATTATTTTTGCAAAAGTAATTTCATATACGGTCAATGGCTAGCGCCTAACCTTGATATAATGTTGAAAAAGCATATATTATATGACAGGCACAAGATACGCACGGTTGGATGCCTCAACAAGCTTAACTGGTTCGCACCACTACAAGAGTATGATGAATAATGATGTAACACTAATATAAAATGTTTGATATTTCATAATCCTTCAATTCATAGAAAAATCACCGAAAATGCTTTCACTACTACTTTGTAATCAATTTGTGCAATTACTCTGAAGCAAAACTAAGTAGCCGATAGAGAATTTCTACTCTTTGTACTAATACGACTTGTATTTTCCAATATCTTTGAATACGACAGATATTTCCCAGATGCGGCCAAAAATAAAAAAGCTCTTAGGCAAAGTATAATTAATAATTATACACACTTACCCTTAGAAGAACTACCTACACTTAGGTATTATTAGGTTTATATATAGGTACCTTATAATATTCCCATAATATTTAGTCCCTGTAGCTTCGGGATTAAGAATAGAGCTACGGTATCCCCTGCCTGATCGTAAGAGGCGACTAAAAGGGGGCTTCCGGGGTTGTGGACGGTGTGAGTGGGAGCTCGATCCATCCAACCAGCAGCCCCGGGAAGGGCGGCGATGTGTGCGTGGCCACATGTCGCCGTAAGCATCGGAAGGTGCAGGAGAGCAAAGCTGCTCCCGAGGATGGGCCCGTTCTGAGGCGTCGCGCGTGGAGGACTCCGGTGCGTTCCGCCGGAGATCCCGGAGTCCTCCCCAAGCGCAGTGGCAGCCACCGAGGGGGTTTTAGTGCGGTCAAATCCCACATAACCCGGTACTGTCTCCCAAGGTGCCGGGTACCTTTCGAAGGTTCCCCCCCCCCCCCCCCCCCGACAACAAAAAAAAATATTAGTTCTGCATTTTTAACTTTTTTTTTTCAACCACTCAATTAAAAAAATGCGACTATGCTTTTTTCAGACAAACAAAAAATCTTTTAAAATTATTTGAAAAGGAATACATAATATATATTTATTTATAATTTTAAACCACCAATTCAAATAATAAAATTACGAAATATAGTTAAAAAATAAAAATAACCAGCTACAATATTTTCATATTTTCACTGTACCCACATTTACGTACAATAAAATTCGCTCCCGCAAAACTTCTACCAAACTTTCTGTAATAGCGTAATAAGTCTTTTTAAAGTTTGGTGAAGTCTATGAAAACCTTCTGTATGAAAACTAACTAGTTTTCATACGTAAGTTTGTTAGACCTATCTAGAATGAAGAACTCCAATACTTAAAACTTACTCGTTTGACTGGGAGAAAATGCCATTAGGCATTAAGTCCGCGCATTGTGAACCTAGTTTAAGGTGATCAATAAAGTATTAAATAAATAAATAATGAATAATGAATAATGCTTACTAAAGGCTTACTAACTTTTTAAAAGTTACGGTTCCTTCTATTATAATATGAGGTGCTATGTACGTATTATAAAACAATCTTTGTTCACGTATAAGAAATCCGTCATTTATTAGGAGATAATTTTGGTAAACAATGTTGGAACTACTTATTTATTGAAATAGAAATAAATAATAAGCAATGAAAATGAAACGAAAAAGAAAACAATTTTATGCGCAAATATGGGTATTACAAAAGTTGTTTATGTACATTTATTAGTTCATCATAGTTTATGTACATATTTACCTCCGCGAGGTATTTAAGGAATTTGGAGGACAGAATTAAAGCGTTAATTTTATGCTAGTACCTAATAGTACTATAACCATATAACCTACTATAACCAATATTACTTATAACTAAATTAATTATAATTGCAGACAACACTGATTTTATTTTACCCATATTGTGCGATTTTTATTGTGTTGTTTTATAAATTTTACTTCAATTGTAAAAGTTGTTTATGTTTGGCTGCAACCCTTTTTGCGTCCCACTGCTGGGCATGGGTCTCTCACGCTGCTCCAATGCTGGTTGATGGAGATGCAGGTTAGTAGCCAACTCGCTGTCGGATATTTTTCAAACCGCCCATAAGACCTCCGACAAAGTTAACGACTGTTATCTATCGACAACAACCGGGACCGACGGCTTCTTAACGTGCCCTCCGAAGCCCGGAAACGCGCAAGAATTTTTTTTGCCACTAGCGGTCACTCATCTCACACCCGACCACGCCCGTTTAGCTTAGTTGCATAGATCGCTTGCGTTCTACGTTAACCGCCGGGCTATGCGCGCTTCAATGTTTATGTTAATCTTAGAATAATTACATTATAGAAACCAAGTTCGCGCGCCCAAATTGACGCATGTTTATTGGTGCCATTAATGTGCCGGCACCAAACGCCGGGCCGCTCGGTAAGCCTTAAGGACGCGTTTCCAAATCACACTAAAACTTTCAAAAATAAGCAGTTTGTCGATGCATTTTGGGGCAAAATGAAAGTAAACCAAATGTAACTAATAATTACCACAAAAAGATTACTTCTTTCATCTATAAATGGTACAAACTTTTATTCGCAAATATTTCATTGCAAATATTTGTGCAATAAATCAATACAGTAACAAGTAAAATAACCCTTATATTCAAGGCATTAAGATGAAATGAAGCATGAAGCGTTATAGCAAAATTTGTGGAAAAACTAGACGTGATTTTTTTTCTGAGACTTTTTGTAACATTTTGATAGTTTTTTTGTACCTTTTTGATTTTAACATGGCTGCGTACGTAAAATATTTTTAATACATAAATTTATGTTATTAAATAGAAAAGAAATGTCCCTAAACTCAACACGATATCGTTAATTTTGCGTTGAGAGGCACCGGAAATTATTTTTTACAATTAAATTGACCAAAATTTGCGAATATAAGTTTGTACCATTTATAGATGAAGAAATAATATATCTGTGGTAATTATTAGTTACATTTCGTTTACTTTCATTTTGCCGCAAAATGTACCGACTAACTGCTTATATAGTTTTGAAAGTTTTAGTGTGATTTGGAAAGGCGTCCTTAAGGTTAAATTTTATCACAACACTTTTTTAAAACAAAAGAAGTCTAATAAAATAACTTTTCACAGTGTTTTCAATATTTTGTAGTATTTTATAGTTAATTTGGCCAAAATAAAAATATTCTGTTTGTCAGATGTGACAGCTGTAGGAATCTATTTAGTGCTTCAATTTTGACAGCGTGCTTGTATGAGGACTCTCATTCTATACGTATTTATTCTATGATGTTTACACTAGTTTTATATTTTTATCCACATCATTGGCTTTGGGCACCCAATTTACTGGGTTTTTATACACTAAGAAGAAAGTTTTTAGTCCCATGAACCCGAAATCCCTCAGTCCCGAAGTAAACCGGAATGATTTGGAATAATTATTACCATATATTTTCTTCTTAACTTTTTTTTTCTTTAATTATGTATGGCATCGCAAACTCTGCATATTGCCAGCGTCAAGTATATTTTTGCATAACTTTTTTGCCAGTTCGTAGAAACTGGACGAAGTAGTAATAGAAAAAATCAGTAAGTAGTCTGTAATCAGTCAGTCAATTCTTGCAGATATTCAAGTAAAGCGATGGCTATTTAACCAGAACGTGTCCGAAGAGTTTTGGAGGCAAGCTGAAAAAACATGGCCTCGCACTAGTCGCACTGTTATTTTATTTCACAACCCTCGTGCACTGTAATTAACCTCTATCGAATAAGATGCCATCAATCCAATACAACTCAAAAATACACCAAGAAGTTGAAAAATAAAAAAGGGTACATGTCACATTCAAGTTCCCGCCAAAAACTAATTCCCCTTTATTAAATATTGTGCCAATCATGATTCGCAAAGGTCTGAAGGTCATTGACACGGGACGTGATCAGAAGTCGTGCAGTCATTAAGTCTGAGCTTTATAAACATACTCGTAGCGTAGTTATCGCTTTTCAAAACAGGCCCGAAGGCTACTAATACGATCACTTTACATGGCAACTCCAGTTAGTCTTAAATCTTATAAACATTTTTGGAATTGAAATTTTTGAAATTTAAATTTTTACTTTACTCTTAGAATAATTACAATTAAATTATAGACCCGTATATGACGACTCGTGGCGCAATGGTTACCATGCCGGACTGTTAATCGAAGGGTCCCGGGTTCGATTCCCGGCGAAACAGAAATTTGAATGATGAGTTTAAATTTCTGTTCTCGGTCTGGGTGTTTGTGTTTCTGTCTTTGTATGTGTCCATGGTACCCACGACACAGGGTATATACACCCTACTGTGGGGCTATGAGTGTGAAACGTTTATTATAGAAACCAAATTCGCGCGCCTAAATTGAAGCATGTTGATTGGTGCCCTTAATGGCACCAAATGCCGGGCTGCTCCGTAACACATAAGGTAAAATTTTATCACAACACTTTTTAAAAACAAAAGAAGTCTAATAAAATAACTTTTCACAGTGTTTTCAATATTAAGTAGTATTTAATAGTTAATTTGGCCAAAATAAAAAATTTTTGTTTGTCACAGCTATAGGAATTAATTTAGTACCTACTTCAATTTTGACAGCGCGCTTGTATGAAGACACTCATTCTATACGTATTTATTCTAAGACTAAACTATATTTCTTAATACCTTTTATGGTGTTTTAGTAGTGTTTACAGATACTTCAACTCAGTTGTGCGCGCGGCGCTATGTGTGGGTAAACCTGTATATACACAGTGACTTTGTGTGCGTGACAAGAGGTACAGTGAAGTTGCTCGGACGATCACGGCCGCGTCACTGTCACACAAATTAAAGCTGCATAATTACTAGCCCACGCACACATAGCGCCGCGCGCACAACTGAGTTGAAGTATCTTTAATAATATACATGTATAAATTAACGTGAAAAAGATATATTTTTTGTTTCATTTCTAAATTTCATTTTTTCTATGAAAATTGTAAATCATTGGCAACATGTTGGTAACCATAATTTTTTCACGAGATCATTCAGGCTTTTTCATGCTTTTTCTTCGAAACATTTAAAGAGAACTATCCTATTAACTATTATTGGTTTACTATAATATATACATGATGTCCCAGGAAAGACTGTCAAGCCGTGGCCCAGAGGTAGAGCACCCCTTGGGCTACCTGAATCACTCCCATATATGTTCCGCGATTTTTTGGAGTTAAGAAGTTATGATTTTTTTTCTTATTTAAGAGTTTCAAGACAATTCTAAGCATATTGAAATGAATAATTGAGATAAGCTTTGATTTTTTTGCTATTTAGCTTATAGTATAGCATCTTCAATACAAAGATAATTTACTTCTACTTATAAAGTACATTTTATACTTTACTTACGGGATATATATCACGATTCATAATATTATTATTTTAGAGCTCCCGATATTAAACAGTTTTTAATCAGTTAAGAAACAACGCACTTTTGAGCTAAAACGATTATCACAGATAGCGTAACAGCTAAAATGGTGTAAGCGCCTTTTTTTGCCAACCTTTGTTTTTTATGTCCCACTGCTGGGCACAGGACTCCTTCTCACACAATTGAGAGGGATTTAGGCCATAGTCCACCACGCTGGCCAAGTGCGGATTGGTGGACGTCATGCTTTCGAGAAATTATGAATTTCTCTCAGGCATGCACGGCGCTGGAGAACATCGTAATCAATGAAATATCACGATATTTTCCATCACCGTGGAGCAGCGATAAAATCGCACATTACAAATTTCTTTGTCAGAGGTGCGAGCCGAGGATTTGAACCTGGGATCGGTCGCGTCGAAGACCGCGGTTTTTTACCACTCGGCCATCGCTGCTCGCAAGCGCCTAATTCCCGTAAAAGTTTAGCGGTTTGGTTATAAGTAAGGAACCCGGTTTAAGTCTGTTTAAGAGGCCATATACGAAATTTTGTCGATTTCGCTGATTTAACTGATTTAATACATGAGATTTTGAAGTAAAAATACAGTATTTCTCAGTACAGAATCGCATAAGTTCTACCGCCTAGATTTATTTGCTTATATACTTATTTACTTTACTAGATTTACTTATTTATTTATTTTCCTTTTTCGATCGCTTTCATGACACATTTAAATGCTAGTGATATGGCCCGGCTTTAATCATGTGATTTGAGTTTATAAGATTATACCTACTTATCTATCGCACGGGATCACTACATTTTTTCCGGGGTAAAAGTAACATAATGACGACCTCAGTGGCGCAATGGTTATCATGCCGGACTGCCAATCAAAGGGTCCCGGGTTCGATTCCAGGCAAAATTGAAATTTGAATGATTAGTTTAAAATCTGGGTGTTTGTTTTTCTGTCTTTGTGTGTGTCTATGGTACCCACGACAGCGTGAAGCGTTAATAATAATAATAATAATAATAATAAATATCTTTGGACAATTCACACAATGCCATCTGATTCCAAACTAAGCAGAGCTTGTGCTATGGTAATCAGAAAGCTGATAAATATACTTATATAATTCTAAATACATACTTAAATAGATAAATTAACACCCAGACACAGAACAAATAGTCATGTTCATCACACAAATATTTGTTCTGGGTGGGAATCGAACCCACGAACTCACGCTTCGCAGTCGGCTCATCACCCACTACGCCACGGAGGCTGTTAATAAATTAAAATAATTAATAATAATAAAATAGTAAAATCAATAATAAATAATTATTATTATTAGTAACTAGTAACTTTAATCTATCTTTGTGTCAAATATCATCGCGATGTCTTGATTTACTCTCCTTAATATACTCTTAAACTACGGAACATATTTTCATGTAATTTTCACCAATAACAAAGCAAATCACGTTTACAGTTTAAGTACAATTTAATTATGTCGTGTGTAATGAATCGATGAATAATGAATCGATTAAGCATGCCAATTACTTCCAAACGTTTATTCGTATCAAAACGTTTTTTCTTATCAAAGCTGATTAACTTACCGTAACCGCTAAAGCACCAAAACGAATAAAACCCGACACCCTGTCCTTACACACCTTATCTAAATTCGATTATTGGTTATCGAGACTAGCTCTGGGTGCAAATTGAATCAGATTCCAATACTCATTTGCATATTCAATGAAGAAGGAACATACATGGAAGCATATAAAGCTCTTACTGTGAATGATTCTCTACCTCGTGACTAACATGTACGATACATGGATTAATTCTTATTATATATTTATCACATACTTCGTCCGCGTGGACTTTAGTATTAGATTTTTTTCTAAAATAAAAGTAGCCTAAGTTACTTCTCATTACATCAGCTACCTGCCAGTGAAAGTTCCGTCAAAATCGGTCCAGCCGTTTCAGAGATTAGCCGGAACAAACAGACAGACAGACATAAAATTGTAAACTACTTAAAGTCCTCGCTAAACTCCAAAACACTTGATGTTGTTAATAATGACAAATGTTTTCACTTGATACTTTACGTGTAGTTTGCAAAGGTAGTGCGCCGCGATGTAATTAAACAAGGAAAGACAAAATTACTACGAGTAAATACAGTATCGATTACAATATTAAGTTTGTTCTACAGATGTTCTGATTCTGACACTTCGTTTTTGCTTGTTTAAACTCTTCTTTCTTTTCGAATACACTTGGGTAAAGAAAAGAAAAAAATATTTGCGGTGAGAGGCAATGAACTTAACCTTGTAGCTACAGCGTCTGTTATTAGTGCGAGTCATCTATCTTACATAGCATTCTTCTTTCCTTTATTTTACTCTCAGCGTTAAGTGACTTCAATCGTTGAATCGACTTTGAGGGTTCCATGCCTCAAAAGAAACAAAGAAACTCTTATTTAGTTCACTTTTAGTGTGTATCGTTAAGAGATTTAGAGAGTTAAGAGATTTTACATATAAGATTTTGCAGTTAAAATACAGTATTTCCATAAGTTTTATTGCACAATATGACTGATCATTTCGATTTCGTATATGACCTCTTAATTGGAGCAATCTTTTTAAACTACAATTTACTCAGTGGCAAATCGAAATATCAAATTGATATAAATATCAAACAGGGTAAAACTACGTTTTTTCGGCCACCTACCCTTTTTCGGCCACTGCGCCCAATTTTATTAAAAATAGTCCTACGACTATTTTTAAAAAAATTAAGTAAGCATCGGAAGGTGCAGGAGATCACATCTGCTCTACCAAAGATGGGCCCGTTCCAGGGCGTCGCGTATGGAGGACACCGGTGCGTTCCATAGGAGATCCCGGAGTCCTCCCCAAACGCAGAGGAAGGCCACCGAGGGGGTTTTAGTGAGGTTCAAATCCCACATAACCCGTACTCTCCCAAGGTGCTGGGTACCTTTTGAAGGTTTCCCCCCCGATACCAAAAAAAAAAGTTACGAGTAATATAAGCGACACTTTTCAAATATGCGCGCCATTCGATCCGGAAGAATTTTACAAATATTTACCATAGGATTTATCTTAAAAGATGTACATAATATGATCTCAAGTGTAATCTTAAAATTTATACCTAATGGAATTAATGCTAAATTTTGTAAAAAAAAATAGCGAGTGAGCGAGTGGAAGGATTTCTTAAGATATGTTTTTAACTGTTACTATTTTATTGATCGGTGTTTGGTTTGATATGTGCATTCGAAACATGTTTAACATTAATTCTTAAAAGTCAAAGTAAAAAAAAATCATAATCAGAGATATTTATGTATTGATTAATGAATTACACTAAGGAGGATTTATTAAAATTATTAACAATGACTAAAAAGTTACTTTATATTTATATACATTACAATTTAATATTTTTCGATCTCACTTATTCCTTGCCATATTTCATGATGCATTCTGAATTAGAAAATATATCTTGGTTCACGACTCTACGTGACTGTAACTCGATCGTTTCCAGTTTCATGAACACACTGCTAAAGAAATTCTATTAACCGCATCAGTAAAGAGACGTCACTCAGTGGTCAGAAAAAAATAAAAGCCGCTACAGAAAGGTGACTCACATTTAGTCATACACTACTTGTCTCTAGGTGAGTGAAAAACGCGGTCAAGTGACGCGATACGATACGACAGTTAGTAGTGTCGCATCTCTGTTTCCGTTGCTTACACAGGACAAGACGATGCATCGACTAAAGTCCATCCATCAGCTTTTTACTGTCCACTGCTGGACATAGGCCTCCCCTAACGTTCGCCACTCCTCCCGGTCCTGGGCCTTCTGAATCCAGCGACTACCCGCCGTCTTCTTCAGGTCGTCAGTCCACCTGGTTGGAGGGAGGCCTGTACTCCTTTTGCCGAAACATGGTCTCCATTCAAGGACCTTTCTTCCCCATCGGTTGTCAGTCCTCCTAACTATAGCATCGACTAAAGTAAACTAGCAAAAATTTTAAAAACCCCCCGACCAAAAAAAAAAGCTTTAAAAACTAACAAATAATATTTTACCTATTATAATTATTATCGTCACATATATTATGTAAGTCGCGTCAGGGGACCACTATACTCAAGAACTTTCATTTGATATCCATATCGAGGGAGTTATTAAAAAATATGTATTCCGCCATTTTGTGGCGGCGCCCATCTTGGACCGATTTTCATCAAACATAACTAAGAAAACTCCCTACTAATTCACCTTTCAAACAAAAAAAACCAAAATCAAAATTGGTTCATCCGTTCGGGAGCTACGCGATGCCACAAACAGCCACAGACACACACAAAGACACGTCAAACTTATAACACCCGTCGTTTTTGCGTCGGGGTTAATAATAGAAACGCCTTTCCAAAACTTTAAAACCTTAACCACAGTGGAGTATAATATCAGATGTATAGACCACAGCTAACGTTGTGTAAGTGGAAGCGTAAGGCGGCGCGGGCGGTCAATTAGCCAGTTAGTCATGATCCGGCTAGTTGTCAATAGAAAATATTGTTAAACCTTGTCGCATGCTGAATGGGTGATTTGAAAATACCAGCGGCAGCGGATCGACCGATAAATTATAGTAACCGGTAATTACTGAGCAGTGTGGCATATTAGGCACCAGGCTTCCCCAACTATGGGGAGACACTATATGACGAGCTACATTTTAACATAACGAACATGGGATTTAGGATGATCATGGGATTCAGGATGATCATGGGATTCAGGATGATCATGGGATTCAGGATGATCATGGGATTCAGGATGATCATGGGCATCGGGCATCCAAGCATGGAATTTAAGCCAGAGTCATTAAAAAGAGATAGTACTTAGAAATAGCATTGCTAAATAGAAAAATCAATTAAAATACCCTACTTATCACTATCATAACCGGACGACCCGTGTGGCGTATTGGTTGCCATGTCGGATTGTCGATCGGAGGGTCCTGGGTTCGATTCCTGACGAGGCAGAAATTTGAATGATGAGTTTAAATTTCTTTTCTCGGTCCGGGTGTTTGTGTTTCTGTCTTTGTATGTGCCGGGTATATTTACTCTACTGTGGTGCTATGAGTGTGAACATTATTTATAACCGCGATTAAAAGGGTTATTGAATAATAATGACGAAGCAAGAAGGTTATATCTTATTACACGTAATTTTGGGGTTATAGGTGCACGTGGTGTTTTATTAGGTGTTCAATTGTTTTGTATAACCACCCCTTTATTTGAACGGCATGACTTGCTATAAGTTTTTTATAAGAACGCTACCGAATTAGTCTATGGCAATATCTTAATTCAACTCGTTTTTTGAAATTTATTGATGGATTAACCACACTACTTTATAATATAACACAAAAGGAGTTCTTTGTATTGTGTTTATAGTCAACAGGTATCTTAGCAATGAGTTTATTTGACTTAAGGTTTGTGTAAATCACACATTTTAATAGATTTTGACTGGGAACCAAATCATCAGAAATATCTTGATTTTCTTTACATATCAACTAACAGGGGACTCATTGCAGTACCCTGTTAAAAAGAAAAAAATATTTAATTTTAAATCGGGTTAAAATTTATTTATCTACTGTATTATTATTTATCTACTACAGAAGACCTACCCAATAGATGGATGGTCGTGGTTTACGAAGAGGATCGAAGTCTAAACTGTCAATTTTTTGATAAGGATTGATAAAATCATTATATGTATAATATTATTTTGCGTTAGGTACTCAATACCATTCAAGCTTATCGCAGATATAAAAAATCGAAATCGTTTACTTACACGGATATTTATTAAAAATGAAACTGTCATCTTGAAGCGCAATTAAAAAAACTTTATAGCCTTGGTATTTGTTGGGAGATGAGAAATAAACGAAAAATATTTGGACTCGACGGTAAAATTGGTACTTATTTAAAAAATTCAATTAAAAGTATTGGAAATAAAATTTAAATTCTTATTTTGGTAATTGTATCATTTCCATATTTTTAAGCAATTTTGTATACTTGATTCAGTTGAATTAACCACCGTTACCTTAATTTGATAACTGTTCTTTAAAAATGTACCGATATAAAATGCATCGCTCGAATTACAATAACTGAATGATGATAACCTTAATTTTTAATAAATAATTAAAAACACAACCATAACAAATTTTCTATACCAACAGATATTTACTACAATAAAGACAAAGACTTATTACTGACTTTAGCACATATTGGGTGTTTACAAAAAGGTGTTTTTATACAAAACTTAACTAATTACAAATATAAAAATGTACATTGAAATAGATTTTTCAATTGTATTATACTTATATTATTATAATGATTTGTACACATATTGTGCCTTTTTATTGATTTATTTTTATTTTTTATTTCTTTTAATTTTTCGAATCGGATCCGATCGTCGGCTTTGGGCAGTACAGGGTTTTTGTACACTGAGAGGAAAAGAAGCCGACGGAACAACATCTTTAACACGATTTGTTTCCAGATTTCAACACATTCAGCCTCACAAAAAGGTTAACGGTGTGGTAAGCCGAGAGAGGTAGCATACCACAAGCAAGCAACCTGTGCTTTCCAGGATTGAAGAAATATTAGGAAGAGAAACGTTTGTCTAGCATCTTGGGAAAGATACCTATAGTAGTTATGAGTTAAATGCCCTTAGTAAACCTCCTCCTTTTGGAAGTCGGTAAGCGTACCTTCCGTTCTGAGGGGGCACCGATCGTTGCACAACCTACTCCGACCGTTACCCCCGGAGCATAAGACCTCAGCCAAGACTCAAGCTTGTTTGAGGACGTGTTTAGTTAGATAAACATGGGCTGCAATGGCCATTAATACCACGGGGATTTTAATCAAATATTAATTTTAACCCTATCGAGAAACACATTATAGATACTCGTAAGAAGACATTACAGACTCACGAAGAACCAAAAGCTCGTTTTTTCTTTTAATTAAACGGAAACCTTAATACGTAATAATTCTTTAATAATTGGACCTCAAATGTTTAAAAGTCTATACTGTAATGGCCTCCTTCACCATCTTCAAGTAAAGTGTTGATTAGTTACGTCCCAAGTAAAGTTAATTGGCAAAAGCTTTGGCAAAGTTAGTTGGTAAAAGCTGTGAGTACAGGTCAGTTTATCATATGATTAGTGCAACTCGGAGATCGTGAAATTGAAATTGAAGTTAAGGGTGACTTTAACCGACAATTAGCGTACTTGTCACTTTACTTGAAGGTGGTGAAAGAGGCCCTAAGGGTATTGAAGCATCATCAATTCAATGGATTGATGTAGGCTTAAAATTTGGCTGATAAGGCTTACTTTGGAGTTGGCTCTTCGCAAATTATTTTTACTTTAAACCAGGAAGAAGAGAAACTAAATTTCCAGGAATTTATGTTACTATTTTAAGTAAAATGATGAGATGAAATGATTAAAATGACGTGTACTACGCTTAAGTGTATAACGTATGCCACATCGTTATTGATGAACTTTTAGCTTAGGTAGTGTGTGGGTAGCTAAGGTATCTATGGTGGATAAAGTGAACTTGGTGCAAAATCTGCCTTCTCGTGTCAGCAGATTGAGAAAGCCAATAGTGTACGTACTCATCGAATCCTTGCCGTTGGAATTGTGAAAAAGTGTGTGCAAAGGAAAAAGAAAAAAGATCCGATATCTGCAAGACACAAACACTTCAAGGTAACCAACCTTGACTTGCTACCAGTGTTTGTGGCGAAGCATTTGGAGAAATTGCCACCAATCACCTTCGACCATCTAGATGTTTGCAAGTTGTTTGAAGTTCTATTAATAGTACAGGGTGAAGACCTTGGTCTTCTTAATCTTGATTAAATCGTCGTATGTATATAACTACGAAACAACGTGACATGCAAGAAAAGAATGCCTCAGTCGAAGGATTGTGACAGAGTGGACCGATAACGCAGGCACGCTTTGCTCTCTATGAAATATTTTGTACCTGTATGCTAGTAATAATATTTCTAAATGAACTCTTACAAACATGTTCAGTTTTTTCTCATGTTACAGTATGGTTAACCTCGTTAGATTTCAAAAGTCCTATAGAATTCGCTCAATGGATCATAAAAAGAGACAAACAAACTATGAAGCGTGTGAAATAGTAACGAACGCGACATAATAATATCCTCTTTTTCATAGAATCGAGGAGCGAAAAATTCAGCTGTTTCATTCGATGCTACAACATACACACGCCAGTATATAACACAATCGCATGCAACTAGATTCATAGGTGAATTGCTGACTTTTACAGTATACTGGGTTAATTCTATAGGGCTTTAGACTTTTGCTATATCTAGTATACAATTCTAGAAAAATAGGCTTTTCTATATACCTACGTTTGTATTGAATTCAAACCCAAAAGAAAAAAAAATTGCCTGTGTTTGAAACACTCTGTGTAGACAGAGGTCTTCAACTTAAAAAAAATCTAAAAGAAAATTGATTACAATATAATTTAAAAACAAAACAATTATATACACAAAATAGGGGTCGTGGGTACTTCCGCGCCAAATTACATGAGAAGTCTTTAAAAGATATCAATTTCCTGAACACCGTAGCGGAGCGCAGTGGACTGAAGCGGGACCGGATGTATGTCCAGCGATGCAGGATGTAGATCCACAAGTAGATGCGTGTCCGCCGCCGAAGGGTAGTGACCACAGCTGATCTTCGTGCAATGGTAGGGTAGGCACTGAGGCAGCACAACAATGCGGGTGATGGAATCTAAATATTTAGGGAAAAGACCAAATAATCTCCAAAAATCCATTCCCAAGATTAATGAATACTTAATATTCGGCACTATATAAGCAGTTAAGATATTGCTCTGACCCTGAAAACAAACTGGTATTTTCATGACACCGATGGACACCGATTGCATACAGGGTTTCTCCACCTGCGGTGACAATATTAATAGGATCGCATTTTTCAAGTATGCAGCTTTATTTATTAATTTTAAATGGGAATTATTACCTAATATTGTTAGACTAGAACCCGTGTCAAGCAATCTTGTAAGTATTTCATTAAAGATAGTTACATTACAATAAGGTCTAGATATATCTGGATTTTTATTTTGGATTGAAGCAACAGCATTAAAAGAGAAGAATTTAGTTAAAAAGTTAAGCCAATTATTCCATTCATTTATATTGAAATTATTTTTATTATATTCATGCGATGTGATGTTACTCCAATCCTTCCGATTCAGTTTTTTGAATTCGAGGGTTCTTTAGGAGGATTGCACTCAGGACACTCAGGGTAACGCACATCTTTTTTCCACACCTAAAACAGAGATATCTATCTTGAGTACAGTATTTTAAAGAATGAGAGTCAGAACGGCATCTGGGACAATAAATTGGTTTTCGCGTCAAAGCTGATGAACCAGCAATGGGGGATTTTTAACAGCCCGATTAAAATTATCTTCACTAAATTTCTGAGGGATTTTAAACATACTGTGCAGCGAGTGGGAAGCGTTATAATTATTATTAAAAAGAATTGAGCTATCAGGTTTGTAAGCAAGGTCGGGTACTACTGTGTTAGATGTTACACGTGGAGGCTAGTGAAAATTAGCGAAACGTGCTTGTATATCTTCGTACCTGGTGCAAACAGATAAGTGCGTCAATGCTCTCAATACTAGAGGCTGCAGAAAGCGCATTTGCATAGCAAGGACGAATGTTGTGCAAGAGTATGTCAAGCTTTTCCCCCTCAGAAATCAGAAAAGGGTTTACTTAGCCTAGGGAACATACCATGCATATAAGATAAGTAAATCGTGATATTTTCACCTTGACTCACCTTGCGTACGAGAACGAATATCAGCAGCAAGCCTGTAATCATAGTCACTACTTCTGAAATCTTGTTTAAGTAGTTCGCACAATTCTTTCCACGAGTTAATACTTCCTCTGTGGCATGTTTTTAAAATAAATAGACAACATATTTTCTCCCTGCTTGGCTGCAACCCTTTTTGCGTCCCACTGCTGGGCACGGGTCTCTCCCCCTTGCTGGAGAGGCCTGGAGCTTACTCCACCACGCTTTTCCAATGCGGGTTGGTAGAGATGCGGGTTAGTGGCCAACCCGCTGTCGGATGTTTTCAAACCGCCCATAAGGCTCTGACAAGGTTTAACGACTGTTATCTATCGACAAAAACCGGGACCGATGGCTTAACGTGCCCTCCGAAGCACAGAAAAGCGCATGAATTTTTTTGCCAATAGCGGTCACCCATCTCACACCCGACCGCGCCCGTTTAGTCGCACAGATTGCTTGCGTTCTACGCTAACCGCCGAGCCATGCGCGCTTAAATACAATTAAATACTATCTTTTAGGACTGTAAAATTCTCCCCCATTATAATATCATTGGCCTATGAAATGTAACAACACTGTCCGCACAACAAAGTTACTAAAAACTGAATATGTTTTGTTTTGAAGATTTCTTTCAGACATGGTCTACTGAACTTCTGTAGGAGGTAGAACCTTTAAAGTTCGTTCGGGGAGGTACCACCGCTGCACCCACTACTGCCGTGAATCTATTTTATTGTGTTCTAGTGGAAAGATGCAGCTGCCGGAGACTGACATGAGGCGTCCATCAGCCTCCTGAGTAGCAGCGCAACTTCATACGACCTTGACCTTGAACAAGACTTACCTTAGCTTGCTTGAGGTTGTGTTTACATGTCCATGGGCTGCAGTGATCACTTAACACCACGAAGCGTGCATACTCGTCTGCTACTCCAATCAGATAAAAAAAAATCTACGAGTTTTTTGAAATCTAACGAGGTTACCGTAACAATATGTTTGTTTGTTTAAAACTTATGTTTTGTTTTTAAGAGTTCTTTCAGACATATTCTTACCAGCATATAAATACAAAATATTTCATAGAAAGCAATGCATGTGAAATAGTAACGAACGCGACAGATCCCATTTCATGGAATCGAGCAGCGAAAAATTTAGCTATTTCATGCGATGCTACAATCTTCTCGTACATACACTATTTATGTATGTATGTTTGTATGTATGTATGTATGTATTTATTTATGTAATATGTGTTTATTTAGTCTTTAGTTATTTATCTACATATTAATTTTTTTTCTAATTAATAATCCTTTAAATTAAGTCAATATTTTCCTGCCTACCGTAACTTCTAGCCATCACCCAGGGTTGACTGGCAGAGAATGCCACTAGGCATTAAGTCTTACCCTGTAACCCTTATACTTTAAGGAGCTACAAATAATAAATAAATAAATAAACACCAGTATCGTATGGCACATACACTGGATTCATACGAGTAGTTTAATCGCAAGCTCTATAAACGGTCTACTGAGCGAATTCTATGGGACTTTGGGTATCATGGAGTCCTAAAAAGGCAAAAGACTTTACTGACAGTTTTGATAAAAAAAAAATCAACCTTTTTTTATGTCCCACTGCTGGGCACAGGTCTTCTTCTCACAAGTGAGAGGGATTTAGGTCATAGTCCACCACGCTGGCCAAGTGTGGATTGGTATTCGTCATGCTTTTGAGAAATTATGAATTTCTCTCACGCATGCACGGCGATGGGGAACATCGTAATCAATTTTTCCATCACCGTGGAGCAGCGATGAATGCGCACATTACAAATTTCTTTGTCAGAGGTGCGCGCAGAAGATTCGAACCCGAGATCGGTCGCGTCGAAGACCGCGGTTTTTTACCACTCGGCCATCGCTGCTCTTTGATAAATACAAACCCCAAAAGTAAACAAAATGCTGCACGTAGTCGGTAAAAAGTGCAATCCGGTCTTGGACTACCAAATCAATTGAGATACTTTTAATGAGCTGTCAAAACGTGACATCCTCATTCATTTTGTATCAGGAAATGATATGTGACGTCATAACTCATTTATAGTCAATTGACTAATTTTTATTGTTTTAAAAGGTAATAAAAATCATATCATATTAAAAATAAATTAACAATTATCAAGATTTCCAACCGTGGTTCAGTGCCACATTTTTAAGGTAGGTATGCTTTTTTAATTTTTCCGTGCATAGTGTCCAAACTCTCTTGGAACAATAATACCTTCATACTTTTTATGCAATCCTGTTTATTTATGTAAGTAATTGATATTTCTAAAAACATGCAATAGTAGAAAAGTTTTCTCACGAGAACAGCGCTAGAAAGTCGGTCTCCGACGCGAAGGTATCGAGTTCGAAACTCACCACGCACCTCTGCCTAATAAATCGCCGCCCACGGCACTTACAGACAAATTACTTATATTATATTATATTTATTACTTATTACTTATCAAATGACAAATCAAAACGATTAGTAATCTGGGGGAAAAAATGGTTTTTTGGCTCTCCTGAAAACTGTTCGTAATTGAGATACGCCTGTATGTGCCGTGAGCGGCGAAATGTGTTAAATTGAAAATAGTGAGAAAATATTGGTACACTTCACTTCGAGGGATGCACGGTAATGATAAATCACTACCGTCCTGAGAGTTACATAAAATATTCTTGAGTTAATAAAGTCCACTGGCAATTGGCCAGCGTTGTAGACTATGTCAATCCCTCTCAATTCTGAGGGAAGAACTAAACTGCGGTGAGACGTTAAAAAGGCCACAAAAAAGTTTTAATTTCAATATTTTGTAGAAAGCAAATTATCAGATACAGTAACGAGAAAGGCGTCTTTCGTTTGCATCAAATCGAGCAGCGGAAAATTCAGGTACAGAATGTGAACATCGGCTTTGTATGGTACAGTCGCCTACAACTGAATTCTGTATATTCCAGCTCTTTCTACGGTCTACTACCATACAACCGATTGAGTTTTGCTGTACCGCGTAATTCTAAAAAGGAAAAAGGTTTCGTTGATAGAATCAAAGGCTTACCCAAACAAAATGTTGCGATCTAAAATATACAATGGAAAGATTGTTAAGGTTATATATTTTTAAAGGAATTTTATCTTGCACGTAAAAAAATACTATAAATAGTATAACACTATCTCCGATGGGGTTTAAAAATGTAAAGGAAATATGTTCATGTATTTTCAAAGCCATACTTTGCCATGGGGGTATCACTGAAAAAATAGACTCCATCCATCATCCATTAGCCCTTTATAGTTCTCTGCTGGATATAGGCCTCCCCTAACGTTCGGCACTCCTCCCAGTCCTGAGCCTTCTGAATCTTCAGGTCATCAGTCCACCTGCTTGGAGGGTGGCCTGTACTCCTTTTGCTGAGACGTGGTCGCCATTCGAGGACCTTTCGTCCTTATCGGTTGTCGGTCACCTTACTATTAGCCTGCCCATTGCCACTTCAGCTTGTATATTTTGAGAGCTATGTCGGTAACCTTCAGTCTACTACGGATTTCATCGTTATGGATTCTGTCGCGTAGAGAAATACCAAGCATAGCCCATTCCATCGCTCGCTGAGCGACCCTGAGCTTATGGAAAAGGCTAACTGTAAAGGACCATTTCTCGGCGCGGTAGGTCATCACTGGCAACACACACTGCTCGAAAACTTTCGACTTCAGGCACTGAGGTATTCTGGACGAGAAGACACTTTGTAATTTTCCGAACGGGCAGCGTTCCAACCAAGTTGGATTCTACGAGTTAGCTCTCTCTCGAAGCTGGACTTACCCAAACGGATAGCTTGTCCCAAGTAGATATACTCGGCGACAACTTTGAAAGTAGCGCCATCAACAATAATATTAGCACTTTAATTTTAAGAAACTCAAAAACGTTGCTTGCTTTGCAGCACCACAATATCTTATCAATATGAACTAAATTTAAATCACCTGCCTGATTTTACGTCCGCCAGTTTCAAAGGGCTTTAGCTTAATAAACCAAGTAACTAGCTTAACGTTGAGTGATGCAATTACACTGAATCGGCCTAGGAATTGAATTGAATGCCGGCATATAAGGAACGGGCTAACCTTTTAATTGAGTGGCTGATTTAACCAGATGGCTGCGACATACAAACAACCTCAAGCAATCCTGAACTCATGTGCAGTTGGTCTACTTCTCTAAAAAAGTACAACAAAAACGTCCTTAAACCTTGTTTTAATCACGGAAATTGCTAGTCCGCTTGTTGTCAGGTATATTCATATTCATATTCTATGCTTGTTGTACTGAGATGATTCAAGTCTAGCAGTACGACTTAAAAACGGGAAGGGTTGTGCCTGTTGTGCGACTTTGGTCAAATCCTTAGAGCGTCAAAATTGACAGGTATGACACCTAAAGGGTGAGTCAGTACCTTTGTTGCTCTAAGGTCAAATCATAGACATTATAATGCTGACTTACATAAAGGATACCTACTGAACTCAAAACATCACAATAAATGAAGATAATAAACAAAATTAAAGCTCCGGAATTAGGGCCGCAATTTTCCCTAAGTAATTTGATTGTAAATGTTTTAGGGCTATTTATTTAATCGTTAGTCGTCAAATGGCTCCTTTACTTAACATTGAAGGCGATTAATCGGGTCAAGGGAGTTAATGCAAAGACAAAGAACTATTAAACGCCAAAGTTTCTGGAATAATAAGATTTTGTTACCCGGAATCCTTTTACATCATGTTTCATTTCTAGGTAGAAGTGTTTACTTTTGCATTTTCGATGTCAGTGAAAACTGGTAATTGTTTACGTACCATTCAGGCATTGGCTGCAACCGTTTTTTTTGCGACCTACTGCTGGGCACGGATCTCTCCCTTATTGCGGAGGCCTGGAGCTTACTATACCACGCTGCTGCAATGCGGGTTGGTGGAGATACGGGTTAGTGGCCAACCCGCTGTCGAATTTATTCAAACCGCCCATAAGGCCTCTGATAAGGTTTAACGACAACAACCGGGGCCGACGGCTTAACGTGCCCTCCGAAGCACGGAAACGCGCATGAAATTTTTTGCCACTAGCGGTCACCAATCTCACAGCCGACCTCGCCCATTGCTGAATTAAACGGATATTATTATTAACAGACATTAGAACATTTTCTCTAGCTATGAAGTAAGTGATCAGGAAACACTACTGGTCTGTCATTACAGACCAGTTCTAGAGAAAATTTTCTAATATCTGTCTTCCTAAAATCTGTCCTCCGAATTTGCATACCTCGTTGAGGTAAATATGGCGAACTAATAAATGTGAATAAAACAACTTTTGTAATACCCATATTTGCGCACATACCTAAATTATTTTCATTTTCATATCATTTGCAATAATTTATTACGAAGTTTTCCTTCACCGTTCATGCTTGAGACTTTTGCATAATATTTCAAAGGCATAATCTTATTTGCACCAAGCTGGGATAAACAACTAACACTAAAATTCTTATCTGTTCCGAATAAAAACCAGTGCCAGTGAAATGGTAAGTTTGATAAAAAGAAAAGTTTGATAAATTTTCTTTCCTGACTGTCTGAAGAAATGTTGTGTTATCTAAAGTAATTTAAAAAAGTATTAACTAATTACAATTTCTTTTAAATCTTAGTAAAACGAATGATCAATAAAGATTAAGTACATGTAAGCTCAATTTCCTAAGTTCGCAATACGGCCGTGAAAGTACGCCAAACTCCTAACAAGTGTGATGAGCGTCTGTAATGAGCACTTAATATTCGACGGACACGTTTCTGTCATTTAATACTTTGGGAATTTAATATTTCTCGTGTCACTTTAAGTGACGGTGATGTAGTAAAGTTAGTAGTCCAAGTTTGTATGCGCTTATAACTTTTGACAATATTTAATTAAGTACATGCTTGGACAATAGTTTATTATTGTAATCTTGTCCTTAACCAGCTTTTAAAAGCATACCGTTTCACATGATCACTATTAAGGTTAGTTATATAGTATTTTAGTGCCTCTAACAAAATTATATTATCCGTAATTTAGCAAAAACAATGTATCTTTCAACCGCAGTTAAGACATAAATAGAAAACCGGTCAAGTGCGAGTCGAATTCATGCACGAAGGGTTCCGTATCATTATCTATAAAAAAATCACGTTTATTGTATGGGAGCCCCCTTAAATATTTATTTTATTCTATTTTTAGTATTTGTATAGCAATAGCGGCAACAGAAATACAACATTGCCTTTGATTATCCATAGAATACATTGCATTAAGATAGAATGAAAGGTAAATTGTGGTTTACGATTTATGTCGTATTAAAAAAAACTACTTACGAGATCTCGTTCAAACCAATTTTTGGTGGAAGTTTGCATCGTAATGTAAATCATATATATTTTTTTTGTTTTATCATTCTCTTATTTTAGAAGTTACAGGGTTACAACCAACATTTTACCACTTTGGAAGTGTCTCTCGTGCAAACTATTCAGTTTAGATTTTTTTTTTATTAAAAACTTCAATATCATTTTTGAAGACCTATCAATAGACATCCCACACGTATGGGTTTGATGAAAAAAAAATTTTTGAGTTTCAGTTCCATGTATGGTATGGGGAACCCTCAAAATTTATTGCTTTTTTCTATTTTTGTATGAAAATCTTAATGCGGTTTACAGAATACATTTACGTACCGACTTTCAACAGTATAGTTCTTATAGTTTCGGAAAAACGTGGCTGTGACATACGGACGGACAGACAGACAGACAGACATAACGAATACATAAGGGTTCCGTTTTTTGCCATTTGGCTACGGAACCCTAAAAACCAAAATATTCCCAAAGAAATAACGCCCAAGCCAACGGGATGAGTCACCTGTATCATACTCAAAAGTATTCGTAGTATGTGTATTCAGATTTTGCCAGTGGAAGACTTTTGAACCACAAAGGAAGTAGATATCTGTGTAACAAAAAACCTAATTATAACTAACAGAACGACGTTACCGTTCAACCATAAAACATTGAACTATATTACTAGAGTAGTATAGAGAAGACATCCCGAGCCAAAAGTTTGCCTCATTTTGGTAAGAGTTAGACGTGTTAGAACTAAAGTTGGCTGCAGCGCTAAAACAATCGTTATGTAATCTACCCAAACTATTAAAACATGCAGCGCTAGATCGCTTATAGGGTATAGTTTTCTCGCGACCACAACGTCATAAGCGCCGTGAATTTCATTGCGCTTACGCGTTTCGTTCAACTTAATGTAACAACAAGTCGCAAGCAAGTGTTGCAAAATTGCGGCGCTCGGAAGCCCGATTTTCGTAGCATTATTACATCGCGAAAAATTTTCAATCAGTGTTTTAAACTTTTTAATGTCTTCTTACTGATGAAATGTTAAACCATCACTTTTTTTGAAGTTCTGGAATGTTTACGGCAGTCTTTAAGAACATAACCAGGCATTTTCATGTAAGTAGTTATTTATGCAAGCCAAACAAGACTTCTCTCTACGGGCGTTGGATAGTTGGATAGCCACTGGATAGTTGCGGTACAGCATATCGGCGCAAAATCACGCAACGTGTTGTATTCTCTATACGTAGTAGTAGCTCTGTACAATAAAAAGGGTACAAACAAATAAGCAAGCCAATATTTGACAGCGGAACCTCCACACATGTTTAGCAAGGCGGTCACGCGCCGGCACGCTCCGATGTCCAACATTATTGACATCTGAACCGATGTAACAGTCAGGTAGCTTTAATCCTTACTGTTTTAGTTGCCTTTCCGTTTTGTTACAAAACCCATCTGGTAACAAACGTCCTTTTTATCATTTTATTTTTTTAGCGGCCGGCGGCGGATGAAATGATGGCAGCAGCGGATAGATGATCAAGGCATAGATCATGGTAAGATTCTTTAAACTGCTCACGAAACATTACTGCTACAACGAAACATGCATACAAAAATTTTCAAAAGAAAAAGTTTCTTTCAGCAGCAGTTAAGAAAAAATATAAGTTTAGAAATAATTAGAATCAAAGCTGAAATGTAACAAAAAGCCCTAATAACTACTTACTGTACCGTATGTTCGTTCAACAGTGAAAAGTGTACAAGACAAGCATTTACTTGAATTACTTGTGCTGTAACCTCCACACATGTTTAGTAAGGCGGTCATGCGGTGCGCGCTCCGATATTCAACATTATTGACATCTGAACCACAGATGTAATTGACAGGTAACATTTAATCCTCACTGTTTTTGGTCCTTTTAGGTTTTTCTATAAGGCCTGGTAACAAACGTCTTTTTTTGTTTTGAAGATTTATTTTTAAATGAAATGACCAGCAGCCATAGAGATTGATAAAATTATAATCAAGGCATGGATTACGGCAAGATTCTTTAAACTTACTAAAGAAACAGTGCTTTTACAAAGGAACATGCATCCTGAAAAACAATCCAAAATATTCCCACAGAAATAACGCACACAAGCCAACGGGATGAACCTGTATCATACTCAAAAGTAATAGCAAGTGTATTCAGATTTTGTACCAATTGAAGACTTTTGAGACACAAAGTAAGTATATCTATTTAAGTAACAAAAAGCCTAAATAACGACTAACAGATTGATGGTACCGTATTTTCGTTTAACAATAAAAAGGGTACAAAGCAAGCATTTATTTGACAGCCGGAACCTCCACACATGTTTAGCAAGGCGGTCACGCGCCGGCACGCTCCGATGTCCAACATTATTGACATCTGAACCGATGTAACAGCCAGGTAGCATTTAAGCCTTACCGTTTTGGGAGACTTTTCCATTTTGCTACTCTGTACGGGTCCGTCCGAAAGTTTTAACATTTTCGGAATCATTTTAGGCATAAGTCAAACATAAAACTAAACGAAAATAACAACTGTCATTGATGAGATTAGGCTACTGAATGAATTATATTGCCAGAATTTCATCAGTGTTATCTAAAACTAAAATCTTATGTTATCTAAAGCTGCAAAATTCACGAAAATTCATAAGCGGGTATACAAAGCAGGCCCTCTGCTAACAAACATCTTTTTTCTTTTGAACATTATAGATGATATGATATTTATTATGACTTTGACTAGTACATATAAAAATCTATGGATGAAACGATACTCGTGACCATAGGTACAATTTTTTTTAAAGTTTTAAACATTGAAACAAACAGATTTTTTGTTTCAATCAGCAGAAAGCAGGATCACCATTGTGGTCATAGGCGAATAAGTGCTACATAATCGCTTATGGATACGAACAAGAGACTCAGTCAACTCACTCGTAGAGCCAGGAGACTCACTACCATTTCCGGAGTTAAAGAAGAGCTTTTTTATTACAGCTTTCCTGTGGATTTCAATATTATAGTGCACTGGAAATGAATCAGATTGCAGTTCATAGTTTACACATACCAGCGACAAAAACGCGCTGTGGGGAGTCTGGACGGAGCCGGTGGAATTTCATACTTTTTCGTGTGCTTTGTTGGTAAATTATAACGTAGACATCTGTTTTTTCTCGATGGCTATCCGGCTAGCTGAATAGGCTTATTCAGCTCATGAAGAACGTCTATAGATCTTCCCAGGAATAATCCAAACATTTTTATGCTATATTGTGGTACAGCATCCGATTTTTAAACAGTAAAAAACTCTGTTAACTTCCAAGCAAAATTAGTTAAAGTAAAGAACCAAAGAACAAGCTGGATCATAAATCTCATCAGTGCTGGGCGTCTACACTCTAATTAAAATATTTACTTGGCACTTATTGCACTATCCGTCTTACCCGCTAACCTAAACTGCACTTAATTAGGAAACACACGAGCCGCAACTTGTACAATAGCCGCGCGTTTTTGTAATATACGATACGATAGCTGTACGGGCTGTTCCCCGCGGTTTCATCCGCGTTAGAAAAGATTAGTACCTACCATAAAATAATATTCTCCATTCGTTTCATGGGGCCCAAACTGTTTTTTTTATCCCCTTTGGTGTCGCTTATCACATCGCTTTGTTCCGGCATCACTGTTGCATATTTGAACATGGAAAAGTAGTTATTGTGACATAACAGTAATATTTGGTCGTATGGTATTGCGGACATTTTTGTAGATTTTAATGTCCTCTATAAATCTGGAGTACATCGGTTTGTTCTGTTGTCAATAATTTCCACAGCGAACGCGATATAAGGATTTTTGTCGGTAGTCTTTTCACACGTTAATTTACATTATCGAAGTTTTCATACCGATTACTAACTTTTTTGAAATATTCTGTAGCCTATGTTCATGAGGCTACATAATATTTTCAAATTCTAGCCTAGAATGTAGGATTCTAAAGTTATAAGAATTTTTAAATCAGTTCAGTAGTTTTCGAGCCTATTCAATGCAAACAAACAAACAATAGTACCTATAGATGAAATTAGCCTAAATGAAAAAACACCGAAAACCAAGTACTTCTGCGTGTTAAAGGATTAAAATTTGAAGTAAGCTACACACATGAAAACTTAAGTCTTTTTATTAAAAAATACTCTTTTTAATAAAAGACATATGTTTATGTAAATAACAATTTGAAAGGCAGCAAGCACGCATGCAGGCCACGTGGTTTTAAATGGTCGCTGCAGCTCATGGACATCACATTTGACACACAACCTCAAGCAAGCCTAAGCCATGAAGGTCGAATGCAGTTGCGCTGCTGTTCCAAAGGATTATGGTCGCTCCATGCAGGTGTGGCCGGTGACTGCACCTTTCCACAGAAACACAATAGAATTGCTTCACGGCAGAAGTCGGTGCACCAATTAAGCATCAAAAGTATTTCGGCACAGGCAAGACCAAAATGCAAAACCGTATATTTACCAAAAGCGAGCTTTAAGTGACGCGAATAAACTAAATTGGGGACATGGTGCTGTATTTCCGGAAGTACTATTAAATACATTTTCTTTGTGTAGTGTGAAAGCAAATTTCTTTCAGGCTTTTTATGTGCAATGCAACGGGTCTCAGAACTGAAAAAGTTTTAGGCCATTGTCCACCACCCTGGCCAAGTAAGTAATAGGTTGGCAAAACATGGCGTAACTCTAAATAAACTCGTAGTTACTTAAGTTTTTTTTTATATTTTTAAAATATATTTATATATACAAGAATTACTTAAAATAAAAGTAATAATAAAAACTAAAAACTAAAACAATTAACTATAAAAAGAAAACCCCATCTAAAATTTGCGCTTGTGGCATTGTGCCCAGAACGCTGGCAGCATTTCCCCTCTGAACCAAGAGGCTAATTTTTTGAGAAAAATAGCTGCCAGCCCTCTGGTCACCTGAGGCTAGAACTAGTCTGGTCGACATGTCTTGCATGAATGTTTTCATGTCAGCCGACCATGGACCCATAGTTTCCATCGCAAGCGCCGCAAATTCATAATCCTTTGAAATGGAAGAATATTTACGGCGCTTGAGAAGCTGTGCATGGTCGGCTGCGGCCCCCGCCTTCTTAGATGTTTCAATTATATGTGATGGGGCCAAAGTATCCACACAAGTAAAAGTTTTTTCGTAGTTACTTAAGTTATATTTATAGTATTTTATATTAACGTAGACACATTTGCTGTCTCCAATAATCGTCTTCAAAAGGTAAAAAATAATGATGTAGATAGAGTCATTATCTGAAATAAATGATTTGTTATTATAATTTTCACTTGTGTTATTTTTCTCAACTTACGCTGGTATGTATATTGGTGGTATTTACGGGCAACGCCAAGTAAATAACATGCATGAAATAAATAAGTGTTTCGTATGATGAAGAATTAAATGATGTGAAATATTAAGGCAATTTAAAAATTTCTAAGTCTATCTATTGCTTAGAGCATCAAGGTATGACAGGTATGACACCCGTCAGAGAGGAGTGGCGTTTACGGGCGTACCCCTCGACCCAACGTCCATGTGCAATGTGCCTTCTAGTTATACAACTAGTGTGTCTGTGTGTGTCGGTGTCAGTGTTGCCGGTGCATAGAAAATGACGTTTTTAGTTGAAATTGACATATTTAGAAATGTATGCGTCTGTAGCGATGAAAGAATATTTGTGAATGTGTGACAAAATTAAAATGTGTGCGTTCTTCCCCGCACCAGATTTGGCACATAAATTATGTATCGAAGAGAGGCGTTATGCCGTCTCTACTGAAGGGTGAGTCAGTAACTTTGACGCTCTAAGATCTATTGATGTCGCTTAAAAATCATCATCAATTCGAAGAAATTTCCTAAGTATTCTGCAGATGTTTAAGATGGAGGCTTTTTAAACTGGTATGTACGAGTAGGGTAAATCAATTAATTTGAAGCTGTGGTGGAGATATTTTGGGATTATTCCCGTGGTTGATAGGAAAATCGAAACAATGTAAACTTTTCCTGTTCCCACATTCTGGCGACTTCACCTTTGAGGTGCATGTATTTATTTATTTTTTCATCTATTGTTTTTTGCAGATTGTGAGTATTTGGTACGGCGATATCTATGAGGTAAGTTTTTTTTTCTTTTCATCTTGTAGTATTATATTATACTAGCTGACCCCGCGAACTCCGTATCGCGTTTAAATATTAAAGAATAATAATAATGGATAGCATATAAACCTTCTCCGTGAAAAAATACATATACATACCAATTTTCATAATAATCGGTCGAATAGTTTCTGAGTTTTGCGATGTCATATATACAAACATCCTCTTTTATATGTATATAATAAGACTAGCTGACCCCGCGAACTCCGTATCGCGTTTAAATATTAAATAATAATAATAATGGATAGCATATAAACCTTCTCCGTGAAAAAATACATATACATACCAATTTTCATAATAATCGGTCGAATAGTTTCTGAGTTTTGCGATGTCATATATACAAACATCCTCTTTTATATGTATATAATAAGACTAGCTGACCCCGCGAACTCCGTATCGCGTTTAAATATTAAATAATAATAATAATGGATAGCATATAAACCTTCTCCGTGAAAAAATACATATACATACCAATTTTCATAATAATCGGTCGAATAGTTTCCGAGTTTTGCGATGTCATATATACAAACATCCTCTTTTATATGTATACTAGTGGACCCCGCAGACGTTGTCCTGCCTTAAAAGTAATAAAAGAGGATTTGTTTTCTTATTATCTTAAAGAGACTTCATGTTACTATCAAACAAAAATATAAAACAAATAATGACATACGAACTGTCCAGTTATTCTGACTGTGTCAAAATTTAGAACGACACGGCACGAAATACAAAACGTTTGACAGGCAGGAACAATTTATGGGAAAACTAAATAAGTAAAAAAGTAATTAAAAAACATTTCCAGTGGCCCAAATTGTGAATCTAAACCATCCTCGAATCCATTTGAATACACACAAAAAAATTCGTTAAAATCTGTCCAGCCGTTAAGGAGGAGTTCAGTGACATACACACTCACAGAAGAATTATATATATTAAGATATAGAAGATCTGGCCGACTATAATGTATAGTCTTGTCAGTAAGTATTGCACGATCATAATACATTTAGTAAAACTTGTTCTCTGACTTTGTTGTATTATTATTATTATGTATCTGATCCTCAGATCTCACGGGTTGAAGATGGTGTAACCCGGTAATTTGGATGGCGAGGCTTGCGTGGGTACATGGGTCCAACACGTAGAGGCCCTTTCGAGACATTTAATTTTGTTGTGTGGTGGTTACACGTGGCGGATAGCATCCTGGGCGGTATCATATAAAAAGTTATATGACCCGAAGATGGTCTCAGCCATGTGCACAAGAGCTATTACAGGAATAAGAGAAACTAATATTGGCTCTATGGGGGTAAAATTACGAGGGACTGGTAAATGGGCTATAGAAAACTATGGGACTATCATTCAGACTAGTAAATAATCTAAAGTGAGGCAGGTGGTGACTCGCTACTCACTGAATGGGCCCCGTAATAGACGTCAATGCCTGGGCGCAGCATTAGCGTGAGCAACTAGGGGTGTCGAGAAGAGCGGCACTGACTTCAACATCTCGGGGCGATAAAACCCGGAGCGGTTTTCCTCTCTATTACGCCAATTACTTAGTTACACTTCCACTCCCGAGCATATACATAGCTCTTATGACTCTGCTCAGGACGGCCAATTAAGGCAAGCCAGAGGTGGGGACCTGTTCCTCTGGGTTATCACTCCGCCTGCCAGGGACGAGGAACAGGGAGACTTCCCGGGAGAACTCAGGTCATGTCATTTTGTTCGAAATTATAAACAAGAAAATTTGATACCTACAAATGTTTACTTGACATTGACAATAATGCACAGATACGATGCCATTACTAGAAGAAAATAATCGACAAGGCGATGGAAAGTTGAGAGAGGTATGTATATCATATTCTTATTTTATATTCATTTTCTTGTTATATTTTAAATTAAACAAAAATACTCATTCTGTAGACTTCCCTAGTACGATACCCTGAAAATAAAAAAGTGTTATTTTTTATAAGAAGCAATATATCCTATATCAGTCAAACCCCCACGTTCTCTTAGGTACTTTTAGGATCGAGGAACATCCTAAAACAGCAAGTCACCGAACATTCTTCGGTGAAACTAATTGTCCGCACTTTTTCACCGCCAAAAAATACTAGATCACGCTCAGACAATTTAAAGAAACCAACAATTACCCACTTCCTCACCCTCTTAATACGTGTACTTAAAAAATAACAATAAAAACTTACTTGCTTTAATGCTTTGTAGTATGCTGCATCTATTAATCTCTCATTGTAATAATTTTGTCGAGTAAAGCATTAAATTAATTTTTTTGAAAAGCCCTTTAGGTTTTAGCCCCTTTACAGGCTTGTTCTCGATTCGTGTTTAATATTTTAAAAAGAGATCGTTGCTAAAATTACTTACCGAGTTTCAATACCAATAATGTTGCCAGAAAAAGTTAGGAGGGACCGAACGGTTTTGATTAATGAAACTAGGTCTTAATTTTCGTTGAACGTGATGGATGGCTCGTAGCATTTTCAATAATATCACCAAGTTTGTCGAGGAAATTGAACCTATAAAATATTCTTAGGTATATTTAATCACCTTAAAACAGGCGCGGTTCTAGGGGGTGTCACATGACCCCCCCCCCCCAAATCCATCAATCATGCGAAACAAGGCTATTTGGGACACCTCTTCCTCCAAATTTATTTGTGACCATAAAATACAACGTATTATGAACGTAAATAAATAATTACATAAAAATACCCCCCCCCCCATTTCTAGGCGACCCCCAATTAAAGGCTGCGACCGCGCCTGCCTTAAGAAGATGAAAGAAGGTAAATAGAAGAATACAATATGTTTTATTATGGACCCAATCCACGGACACACATTTACCACAACACAATATATTCGTTCAAGACAGAAGTGGTAGCAGCGGTGATTACTACTTCCAGTTTCATCACATTATTCTTAATTTTTAACCGACTACAAAAAGGAGGTTCAGTTTGACCTGTATGAATGTTATATTGGATAATATTTGAGTATGATTAGCTATTTGTTTTTTCTAGTAAGTGCACTAATTTTCGTAAAATGTACCATGTTTTTTGTACAGGTTTATTCCGAAATTTCTCAGAAAGTTTAAGTCATATTCATAGAAAAATTAAACACTACGTGGTCATATTGAGTAATTTTTATTTTCTATATTTTTATTAGGTATGTGTTTTCAAACTGAGGAAACAGTCTTTTTTTTATCGGGGGGGAAACCTTCCAAAAGTACCCGGCACCTTGGGAGAGAGTACCGGGTTATGTGGGAATTGACTGCACTAAAACCCCCTCGGTGGCTGCCACTGCGCTTGGGGAGGACTCCGGGATCTCCGGCGGAACGCACCGGTGTCCTCCACGCGCGACGCCCCAGAACGGGCCCATCTTCGGGAGAGCAGCTGTGCTCTCCTGCACCTTCCGATGCTTACAGCGACATGCGGCCACGCACACTTCGCCGCCCTTCCCGGGGCTGCTGGTTGGATGGATCGACTCTACCACCCCCACCGTCCACAACCCCGGAAGCCCCCTTTTAGTCGCCTCTTACGATCAGGCAGGGGATACCGTAGCTCTATTCTTAATCCCTAAGCTACAGGGACTGAGGAAACAGTCTTAGTTTCGTCAAAATCGGTTGTGTTGTTTTTGAGCCACGGGTATCCATATATTTTTAGAACTGACATACATGATATACGTCTCTAGTAGTTTAAAAAAATTGTTCTTTTTCAGTAGACAGGGGTGGCGGAGTAGGTGCCTAGTCCCTAATAATAATGCCTATGTGAAGAGACCTGTACCAGCAGTGGGGTGTAAAAATTCTACTAGAAAATTTGTCCGAACTAACCTAAAATTTACCGAGAATCAGAACAAACACCATCTCCCAAACTCCTACCTCTGCTCCGAACAAATAACTCTATTTTACAGCTGAATTTGAACTGTCGCGGCTGCCACACAAAGTTACAATATCGTTTTAGACGAACGTGACTCTGAATCAGTAGGTTTTAATTATTCTAGGTCGACATTTAGATACTCTACACCGTCACGTCAGTCTGTAAGTGTCGACAAATGAATCACACATTTTCCTCTTCTCATCCGATGGCATAACGCAATGAAAGTTTATAGATAAGCTTATTTATTTATAACTAGTCTTCCGCCAGCGACTTCGCCCGTGTGGACCCGTTTTAAAGGTTCTCGTTGTCGGTAAAAACCATCCTATGTCCTTTCCCAAGATCCACTCTCTCTGTGTTCCAAATTTCATTAAAATCGGTTCAGTAGTTTAAGCGGGAAAGCGTAGCAGACAGACAGACAGAGTTACTTTCGAATTTATAATATTACTAGCCTTCCGCCAGCGGCTTCGCCCGCGTGGACCCGTTTTATAGGTTCCCGTAGGATAAAAACCACCTTATGTCCTTTCCCAAGGTCCACTCTATCTGTGTTCCAAATTTCATTGAAATTGGTTCAGTAGTTTAAACGGGAAAGTGTAGCAGACAGACAGACAGACAGAGTTACTTTCGAGTTTATAATATTAGTAGGAAAGTAGGGATTATGGATTACGGATATTATGGATTATGGATATTATGGATTACGGATGTTTGTTCTACCCTGGCGATTTAAAAACCAAACGCGTGTACAATTTTGATGATTCATACGTCAATGGATTGGTCTTAATCATAGATAATACACTTACATACGTATCTTACTGTTGCGTGTGTTTAAAATATAATATGACCGAAACTAACCACAGCCAGCAGGTGTAACCGCCAATATGTATATGTATGTACTGGTAACATAATGTAAAAAAATGGGGCTAATAACTATGTTTAGAGAAATATCATTAAACAGTTACAATTTTACTAGACCAGTCAATAGTCAATGAACTCCTCCTAAACGAATGGATGGATTGATGAAATTTTTGTGTGTGTTCAAGGGGATTTGAGAATGGTTTAGATTCACAAATTGGTCCACTGGATTTTTTTTTATTAGTAGGTTGTAGGTGGTAGAACTATAATCGTTCGCCCGGGGAAGTACCCGCTGCACCCACTTCTGCCGTGAACCAATTCTATTGTGTTTCGGTGCAGGTGCAGTTGCTGGCCACACTTACACGAGGCGACCACCGGCCTCCGGAGTAGCAGCGCAACTGCATACGACCTCAAACAAGACTTACCTATGTTTGCTTGAGGTTGTATGTAGATGTCCATGGGCTGCAGCGACGACTCAACACCACGTGACCTGCATGCTCATCTGCTACTCCATTCAAATAAAAAAAAACCCGTATTTTGTACATAGCTAACACGGAAACATACTTGACCGTACTAAACTTATTAGACCGTAATAATCTTGTGATTTTCAATGAGAAAAATTGAACAATAATGGTCTATTAATGCGTCCAGAAACCGCAAACGAAATGATTTCTGCGAAGGTCTTTTCACCCCTCACAATTTCCTTATTGCGTAAAGAAAATTGAATCATACTCAAGAATGAAGCGCCAAATGGAGGATTTACTTTCGACTTTCTTGTATAGCATAAATGAGTGGTTTGTTATAACACATTTGTAGTTTCATTTAATTTTAATGCTGAAGCATTAAAATTAAATGATGAATCATATTTACCAAAGACATAATATCTTTGATATTTACAAAAACTTATTAGTTGAGGCCAGGGAGAGAGAGACTTAATATTACATATGACGACCCGTGTGGCGTAATGGTTACCATGCCGGACTGCCAATCGGAGGGTCCCGGGTTCTATTCCCGGCGAAGTAGAAATTTGCATGATGAGTTTAAATTTCTGTTCTCGGTCTGGGTGTTTGTGTTTCTGTCTTTTTGTGTGTCCATGGTACCCACGACCCAGGGTATATCTACCCTACTGTGGGGCTATGAGTGTGGAATGTTATTTATTTAGTTATTTATTTGAGGCTATGCCTGGCGATGTTTCCACATTTTCGTCCGTCGAGGTTTTTTTCTGGATAATAATATATTATGTCTTTGTTTGTACACTTGACAATAAGTAGATAGAGATAGTATGTGCAAGATTTCATTATCGTTCACTTGCGAGTTGCGACTACATACTTGACTACGGATATTCACATTATTTCCTGATTATGTACGGGACCGAACGACTCAAAGAACGTCAGATGTAAAAATTTCGTTAAAACAAATTAAGATAGAAGACATCTTTTTTTTCAATTATGGCATCGCAAACTCTGTGCATACTGCCAGCGTCAAGTATAATTTTTGCATCATTTTTTGCCAGTTTCAATGAAACTGGACGAATTAATAACAAAGTCAGTAAGTACTTAGTAAGTCGTCAGTAATCAGTCGGTTTAGTCAGTCCAACATTCAAGTAAAGCGATGGCTACTTTACTAGAATGTGTCCGATGGAATTTTGGAGGCAAGCAGAAAAAACATATTTTAGCACTGTTATTCTATTTCACAATCACTCGTGCACTGTAAGTAACCTATATCAAACAAAATGCCATCAACTTTATCCGATATAACTCAAAAATACACCAAGAAAATGAAAATAAAACAAGAGCACAATATGTATTTTTCGACTTCCCGCCAAAACTCCAAGAAGACATCTTAATTCAATGGCAAAGTTTCAGCCACGCCAGAATTAGGTTGAGAAACACACAAAAGTCATCCACAATCATTAGCGTTAAAAGTAAAATTCAGAAATGGAACTAAACACAGAACACGTAATTTTCACACGAATTAAAACGCCGTGGACGTTTGACGCTCTACTGAAAGAAACCGTGATGCAATCATTTCCAGTGCGAAGCTTGATATAATTATACCGAGGTTTTATCTGCTGTAGCTCTAACAATTTTGGGAAATATATCTACGTGGTAGGTACATATTACTTTTCACAATCATCACCTTTATTATAAAACACGAAAATTATATATTATTAATATTTACATAAGGAGTGAAACCCACGATATCACATACAGAAAATGAACCTATGTATGTACTCCATACATAGATATACATATACTTATAGTAACACATACATAACATACAAATACATAAACACAATAACGAAAACCAGAAAATTTAATTTTCATCCGGAATCAAAGCAACTCTTACCTGGAAAACTCGCGTAGCAATAATTTCCGGGAGGAATCCCAACAAGCAGGAATCCGCGATTACGCGCCCAGTCTTAAGACTAAAGTCTTTTACTTTTTAAACGTTTTTAAGTTCAAATACAGATACTTCAACTCAGTTGTGCGCGCGGCGCTATGTGTGGGTAAACCTGTATATACACAGTGACTTTGTGTGCGTGACAAGAGGTACAGCGAAGTTGCTTGGACAATCACGGCCGCGTCACTGTCACACAAATTAAAGTTGCGTAATTACTAGCCCACGCACACATAGCGCCGCGCGCACAACTGAGTTGAAGTATCTGTAATATAATTATACACCTGTAATGCTTTCATAATTGTCCATTCTATTTTCTTAGCAGTCAAAATAATATCTAAATGGTAAAATGGTAGTTAAGAACGAATTCAAGCTAAATAATATTTTCTATATTAAGTTATTAATTATAGCCATTTAAAATTGCCGTTGCCTATTTTACTGAAATCAATGATAACCTCACCATCACTACTAATATTATAAATCCGAATGTAACTCTGTCTGCTACGCTTTCCTGCTTAAACTACTGAACCAATTTTAATAAAATTTGGAACGCAGATAGAGTGGACCTTGGTAAAGAATATAGGATGGTTTTTATCCTACGGAAACCTATAAAACGAGTCCACGCTGGCGAAGCTGCTGGCGGAAGTCTGGTATTTGAATAAGATCAGTTATTTAAAAAAATGCAAATCATCATAATTACCAGCTTGGTAACCATGGAAAATACATCCAAATTCTAACACTTTATACTTTTACTTTTCAACCATGTTCAAATTTCGTTGATATGATACCATTAAAAGGTAAAAAATAAAGATATCAAGATAATATCAAACAAATTCATCACTTCAGCAAGTAAGACACCATTACCCACTTTCCAATTTTGTTTTGTTTTGCAGAAAGCTAGGTCTAATGTTGACAACGTGAATAGCTCATTTGACCCAGGAATCCACGAGCATTCACAAAATTTCGTGTTTATAACCGGAGGCAACTCAAAGGACGGTCGGTTGGTATAAAAATTTCATAAACACGGAAGCGAGCATCAAAAACAGAGATAGGCGGGCAAAAGGCATCTTCTTTTGAATTGCGGTCAATTTTTATTTTATTTTATTTGAATGGAGTAGCAGACGAGCATGCAGGCAGGCCACGTGGTGTTAAGTGGTCGCTGCAGCCCTTGGACATCTACATACAACCTCAAGCAAGCATAGGTAAGTCTTGTCTGAGGTCGTATGCAGTTGCACTGCTACTCCGGAGGCTGGTGGTCGCCTCATGTAAGTGTGGCCGGTACGTAGTGTACCTAATTAAATTTCAACATAGCTTTCCTTCTAACATCAAAGGTAAACGCAAAAGTCAACCGATTTAACGATTATTGAAATGCAAAAAGTCCGTAATGCAATTAAAACCAGAAAATGTATTGTTATGAGAAATTTAAGATTCGACGTTCGCTGAAAGAAACCATCCATCTGTTTTAAAGATCCATAGCTTGGCATAGGCTGTCCTTAACATTCACTCCTCTATAAACACCTAGAGAATAAAATAAAACCAGATCACTGCTGTATGTCTTTTTTAACTTCCCGCCTCCAACTCCACCATCGTTACATTATTATCAACATCGTTACGGTGCGTACAACTGTCAATAGACGACAGTAGTAATGACGTCACAGTATTTGTTAACTTCATATTATTTCATACTTACATTCGAATAAATATATAAAATATACAAATCCCTTTTTCCGTCTATCTTTGTAAACATCTTTAGGTGTCAATTATTGTTAACCTACTAACAATTTGTCAACCTCGCCCGCCCCTTCAGATGATTTCGATGTATTGTAACTTCTCAAATATATTCGTAGTAAATATAAAATAAAATAAATATTTAAGGGAGTCTCCAGTACAAACGTCATTTTTTTGCAGTTTTTTTTAACAGATTTATTATATGTATAGATGGTTCGGACCCTACGTGCGCGTGTTCGACTTGCACTTGGCCGGTATTGTTGAATTCCAAGAACCAAAAATATCTACAAGTAAGTAGTATTCCTTCGCATCTGTTTTAATATGTTATTGTTATCCATTCATATTAACGAGACTGACCTGTGAACGTAATCATTGACAGAAACACCCAAACATTATGTTCTGTAAATGCTCGCTACGATAAGTGCTCACCTATCACTGAATAACGAATGTCTTCACGCGCAAACAATCGAGAATCGAGCCCTGAGAACACATCGTTACTTATCCCGGATGGATGGTCGCAATCACGAATACATATGTCAGTTTACTGTAAGATATCTGTTAAAAGAGACCTTCGATTCTTTGGTAATCAATCGTGCCATTTGTCCTCATCCTAACCCAATATAAGGTTCAATAGCATAGTTGAGAAAATAATGTAACGTCAGGTAGACTGAGGCATTATGAATACCTATCGTAAATTGATAAAAATCGATAATTTTACTGTATTAGAACTGGCATCGGAGTAGCAACGAGCAAGTAGGTCGTTTTTGGTATCTGGGAGGAAACCTTCAAAAGGTACCTAGCATCTTGGGAGAGCATACCGGGTTATGTGGGATTTGTACCGCACTAAAACCCCCTCGGTGGCCTGCCACTGCGCTTGAGGAGGACTCCGGGATCTCCGTTGGAACGCACCGATGTCCTTCACGCGCGGCGCCCCATAACGGGCCCATCTTCGGGAGAGTAGATGCGCTCTCAGGCGCTCACAGCGGCATGTGGCCACGACCACACCGCCGTTCTTCCCGGGGCTGCTGGCTGGACGGATCGAGCACCCACTCTCACCGTCCGCAACATAGTTGCCTCTTACGATCAGGCAGGGGATACCGTAGCTCTATTCTTAATCCCGAAGCTACAGGGACTGAGCAAGTAGGCGTATTGGTCACCTAAATAAAGCCCATGTATATATATTTATAAATAAAGCCCACGGATTACCTACGGCAACTTTCAAGTGACTCCGACTACGCTATTTGAGATATATCATACATCGCGTATTGTGTAGTTGGTTTGCTACTCCAGAGGTAAGGCTTTTGCGCATTTACGTAGGTACCTAAGTGTACCTAAGTGCCATCGAATCGAAAGTCATTAAATTTTGTCCCAAATAATCTGCGCCCAGCTGTAGGGTGCGAAAAGAGTTGCAGCGAATGTGTTTTTGTTTATTAACCAATTGCAGGATTTAATCATTACCTTATAAGGTACCTAAGAAGATAGGTACTGCTCGAACTCTACAGTTAATCTGGTAAAATAGGTAGGTATGATCTACAATGTTTCCACAAGTTGAATTATAGAACAGGTCACGTTGGATATCATGTAGATTGCAGTTTTTGATTGATATCATGCAATTCATTTATGGATTCAGGTTAAATATTGACATGCATAATGCAAAAACCCTAAAATGCTTCAGGAGCAAATAGTTTTCAATGGGATTATTAATCCCTACTTATACTACTTTTTTTAATAATGGCATCGTAAACTCTGTGCATATTGCCAGCGTCAAGTTTAATTTTTGCATCACTTAGTAGTCACAGAAAAAATCAGTAAGTCCTCAGGTATCAGTCAGTCTAGTCCGTCAGATGTTCAAGTAAAGTGATGGCTACTTTACCAGAACGTGTCCGATGGAGTTTTGGAGGCAAGACGAAAAAACATGTTTCGCACTGTTATTTTATTTCACAACACTCGTGCGCTGTCATTAACCTATATCAAACAAAATGCCATCAACTTTTTCTGATATAACTCAAAAATACACCAAGAAAATAAAAATAAAACAAGAGCACAACTTGTCCCTTCTTCCCGCTAAAACTCCCCACTTATACTACCTACTTTAGAAGAGATTCAAACTCATGACGCCCTTTTATGTACATCTTTCAAAAGTTCAATCGATTAGGTTATTAAAAATAATGCCACAATTAATTTACTGAAATGAAATTAACAGAAATTGAATAACGAAATATAAAAGTTACTAGCGGCCGCCCACGACTTCGTCCGCGTGGACTTTAGTGTTAGAATATTTCTAAATTTAGTTACTCTTTATTACATAAGCTACCTGCCAGTGAAAGTCCCGTCAAAATAGGTCGAGCCGTTTCAAAGATTAGCCGGAACAAATAGACAGACAGATAGATAGACTAACAGACAGACAAAAATTGTAAAAAAATATTTTGGTAATGTACCGTATATATGTACCTTCATTTTTTTATTTGAATGGAGTAGAGGACAAGCATGCAGGCCACGTGGTGTTAAGTGGTCGCTGCAGCCCATGGACACCTACATACAACCTCAAGCAAGCATAGGTAAGTCTTGTCTGAGGTCGTATGCAGTTGTGCTGCTACTCCGGAGGCTGTTGGTCGCCTCATGTAAGTGTGGCCGGCAACTGCACCTTTCTACCGAAACACATATTGTGTAGTGGTACTTCCCCGGGCGAAGGCATAAAAGTATCAAGAAATTAAACATAAAAATCTAATTTTTAAATTTAATTCGATATGGTGGCGGATATCCGGGGGATGTATTATACCTACAGTTGCAGCATTTGGCAATAAATATTTACTGTAATATTAATTATAGCTTCGAGCAACCTCTCTCGACTTAACTACAATAAATCAACCTGATAAAACAATAAAATATCCGCAAAAATAAAAAAAAACTTAAATGTGGATCATAACTGGCAATCTAGGGTTATACCGTTGAATGTAAATGTGTCGCCAACGATGCCTACACGACATTTTGTTTTCCGTATTCAAAAATGCATCAGGCAACACCCATTTGATTTGAAACGCTACAAAGTTACTCATATTCACCTATGTGTCTCACACGATCAGCTGTCACGTGTGCCCATTATCGACCCATAGCCATTCTGTTATTTCAAATATACATATATGTAAAATACTTTTTTTAAAGGAGTGCTGCTGGGAGTTTTTTCCGTCGCCTTTTTTCTCTCAGCTCAACATCTAGCCCAAACGGGCACCTAAAGGCGATGACCGTGAAAAACGACATTCCAAGTATGAAATAAATATTCCTTTCATTCTTTCTTATGTTACCAACTATGTATGTAGGTAAATAGAAATTATGTAGGTACACATAATTTCACACCACAATTTATAAGTTGGACCTACCACTTATGAAAAGTATTTAAAAAAACCGGCCAAGTGCGAGTCGGACTCACGCACGAAGGGTTCCGTACCATTATCTATAAAAAATCACGTTTATTGTTTGGGAGCCCCCTTAAATATTTATTTTATTCTATTTTTAGTATTTGTATATCAATAGCGGCAACAGAAATACATCATTGCCTTTGATTATCCATAGAAATAATTGCATTAAGATTGAATGAAAGGTAAATTGTGGTTTATGATTTATGACGTTTTAAAAAAAACTACTTACTAGATCTCGTTCAAACCAATTTTCGGTGGAAGTTTGCATTGTAATGTATATCATTAATTTTTTTTAGTTTTATCATTCTCTTATTTTAGAAGGTACAGGGCACACATTTTAGCACTTTGAAAATGTCTCTCGCGCAAACTATTCAGTTTAGAAAAAAATGATGTTAGAAACCTCAATATCATTTTTGAAGACCTATCCATATAGAATGGGTTTGATGAAAAAAAAATTTTTGAGTTTCAGTTCAAGTAACCCTTAAAATTTATTGTTTTTTTCTATTTTTGTGTGAAAATCTTAATGTGGTTCACATAATACATCTACGTACTGAGTTTCAACAGTATAGTTCTTATAGTTTCGGAAAAAAGTGGCTGTGACATACGGACGGACGGACAGACAGACAGACAGACAGACAAACATCACGAATCTATAAGGGTTCCGTTTTTCGCCATTTGGCTACGGAACCCTAAAAACCCTAAAAAAATCCTAGGTGGCTCAAGCCCTCCCTAAAACCTTTCGGGTTCACCCTTGACAAACCTAAAATTATACGTATCGTGACAAATTTTTAAATCCACTCGCCACACGGGTGCTTTCGAAGGACTTGCGGATAGCACAAAAATCGGGCACTGTTGCCAACAATGTTTCAAGTTGGTAAAAATACCGTCAAAACTAAAATAATGCACCCTTAAAAATTGAAATCCAATCCCCTATCCCCTGCCTGATAGTAAGAGGCGGCTAAATGGGGCCTTCCGGGGTTGCGGACGGTGAGAGTTGGAGCTTGAACCGTCCAGCCAGCAGCCCCGGGAGGGACGGCGGTGTGTGCATGGCCGTCGCTGCGTTCCAATGGAGTCCTTCCAAGCGCACAGGCAGGCTACCGAGGGGGTTTTAGTGCGGTCAAAACGGTAACCTCTCCTAAGGTGCTGGGTACCTTTCGAAGGTTTCCCCCCGATACCAAAAAAAGGTACATTCCAACGTTCCGCCCCATTTTTATTCAGGCATTCCTTTAAAGAAGAGGAAATCATAAAATCCTAAATAAGTAGGTACCTATGGTTTCGTTCAGAGATTCGTGCTACAAACCCTATAGTCGCAGTAATCTACTAACGGGTAATCAAGTCCCGTTCACCTAATGTGGGTCCCCCTAAGTTTTGCTATTATCAAACTTAGGATAAGGGTCTGCCCTAAGTTTGGTAATGACAAAACTAATAATCACCGGACGTATTCAGTGACCACCAAATAAACATAAGATATCGTGGGAACTCGTTCTAGAAACTGCTAGTTTCCAATGTATCTAATTTATTAGGCTTGACTAATTGCCTTGATTAGACTTTCTACTAGATCGCCTTTGCTAAATTTGGTCATATAGAAGTATGACCTTATTAGGATAAAACGATACCTACCGTACTTAAGTAAATTCAAAAATCTACTCCAATTAATTATCTAATACGGCCCGACCCATTTTTGCTATTTTTGAGTAGGTGCCTATACGAATAGGGTGTTAAAAACGCAGGGAACAACCATATGTATCTTTTTCATAAAATCCATGGATTCAATACAATAACATATAGTAGTACATCATAAATAGGCGAACGTAAAAATATAGCAGCCATCAAAATACAATTTAAAAATTTATTCGTATTTAGATACACAATATTTTAATAAAATGGATCTCCCGTATCTAGTTCTGTCGGTATTCCTGTTGTAGTTGGCGTAGGCGTAGTAGTGGTAATAGTAGTAGAAGATATAGAAGAAGTCATAGTTGTAGAAGTTAAAGCCTGTTTGGTTGTTGATATTACATCTGAAGAAGCCTTTGTAGAAAGACTTGTAGAAAGTGAAGATTTTACTGAAATTGGTTTTATGTTAGTTGTAACGAAATATTTACTAGAAGTTATTGCTTCTATTATAGTTGCTAAAGTAGAGGTTTCTAATAAAGTGGTTGAGGGGGTTGTGATCATTGTCGTTGTTTGCGTCGAAGGTATTGGTGCCATTGTATCCGAACTTAATGGTTCTGATGTTGGGAAAGATATAGTTGCTGGTACTTTTGTCTCCGAACTTAATAGTTCTGATGTTGAGAAAGATGTAGTTTTTGGCAATGTAGAAAATGGAGATGAATTCACTATAGTAAATTTAGTAGTTTCTATAGTTGCAGTTGTAGACGAGGACTTGGCTGTTGTTGTATGAAATTTTGTTATGAAAGCGTCAGCATCAGAAGATAAACTCTTCTCTATTTCCGACGATGTAGGGTGTAATAAAGTTGTTGCAGTAGAATGTTCGTTTTTCGCTGTTTTAAGATCTACTTGACTGATCTCTACTTCATTTTTACCAGTGACAGTTGTTACATGTGTTGGATGTACTGCAAGTTCGTTTGAGATATCTGATTTAGAATTGTGAAATGTCGTTACTCCGTCAGTATTTTCTAAGTTGACTAACTTTGTGCTAGACAGCAATCCTGTAGTAATGTCTACAGTGGTTGAGAAGCTGGATGGTAACGTAATAATATACTTGAGTTTGTGGTTGGAGTCTTTATGTTTCTTGTTATTAAGGAGATTATTATATTTCTTCGGTGGTTCTGTTGATATAGTCTGTACACGCATCTCCACTATACGTTTCAGAATACTCACGGGAAGCCAATGACCAGGCAAATCTGCTTCAATTGGATTAACGATAAACGCTATTTCCTCATTTAAGACATCTGGCCTCATTGAACTCATAACAAATTTATTTAAAACCATTACTCCTAAAATTAGGATCACTGAAACATTATTATTTAAAAAATCGTTAATAAAATAATCTTCTAATTAAACATCTTGGCTATCTTGTAAAAATAAAATCTGATATATTTACGTACTTTCAAAACATTACGTCACATACTTTCATTTTACAAATCTTATTATATAACTTTCTACAAAAGGCGCCATTTTATCTTGCAATACAAAACAAAAAACCACTGTTTTTTGTACTAAAGTACGTTATACCGTAATAAAAGTCACATGATGAAATATTTTAAGATAGATCATGCATGAAATTGAATTTTCTTCACCATTGATTTTATATCAAGAGTTATAGCCAGAATCAATAAAGGATTTATACATTTTGCGTGGTATTTTTGGGAGATAGTCCTCCTGTATGTCCTACGAATCTATAATGTAGTGTAGCACAGAAAAATAAATTATGGGAGGAGTTTCCTTAATTGCGAAAATGACTTATTGGCATAAGGTCAGATTCGCTTTTCAATCACTGTGAACATAACTTTTTAAGTGACCTATAAAATATTTTATCAGACAAATTCTGGTAAAGAAGTCATCACTTTACTCAGATATCTCATAGAATTTATTAGACGTACCGCGCTCAGAGGCACGGCCGCGCGGAGACCCCGCGTGCCCGGCCGTCTCTTCCAATCCACCGTAAACCCCTGGATACACACATCGAGTCGATTAGAGCCCAGGTCCGTATCTCACAAGAGGCGCCCTCTGGTCGGTCGTTCAACCCATAGCCCTCTTCTTCTTGGGGCGGAGCAACGTGAACGGGCTGCGGCTTTCCAGCCGGGACCCGGGATCTCTCCTATCCCTCCCACGCCCTTTTAATTCTGGTTGAGCCACTCAGGCTCGCCACAAAAGTCCGGTAAAGCAGTGAAGACCGATGCAGCGTGTCCATTAGAAACAAAACAAAAAATTACACAACTGAAATTTTAATTATGCTTTTATTAACACTATTATCAATACAGAGTAATTAAAAATATAACAAAGACTCAGACTAGTTGTCCCATTTTTTGGATATATCAATATATTCACCATCTGGCGAATCATAATTTTTGATAGGTGGTGTAGCTACCGGACCAGATATTGCGAACGGAATCAACTTCAAGTCAGGCTGTGGACAAATGCAAACAAAATAATAAGTAACAAAATTAATAAACCCCTAAATCAGTACCATGCAAATAAATAATACAAATATAATATAATGGATAGTAATACATACATGAAGCGTGCATGGCTCGGCGGCTAGCGTAGAACGCAAGCAGTCTATGCAGTTGCAGCCAAGCCAATACATACAATGATACATTTTTTTTGTGACAGACTAATACATGTTTCTATCTGTAGCTTCGGGATTTAGAATAGAGCTACGGTACCCCCTGCCTGATCGTAAGAGGCGACTAAAAGGAGACTTCCGGGGTTGCGGACGGAAAGAGTGTGACCCGTCCAGCCAGCAGCCCCAGAAAGGACGGCGCTGTGTGCGTGGCCGCATGCCGTTGTGAGCGCCTGAAGGTGCGCTCCCGAAGATAAGCCTATTCTGGGGCGCCGCGCGTGGAGAACACCGGTACGTTCCACTGGAGATCCCGGAGTCCTACCCAAGCACAGAGGCAGGCCACCAAGGGTTTTAGTGCGCTATAAATCCCACATAAATCGGTATCGTCTTCCAAGGTGCTGGGCACCTTTTGAAGGTTTCACCCCCGATACCAAAAAAAAGTGTATGTATGTAGTCTTTCCATATTTGTTTACAGTATAAGACACTTTTTAAAAAAACCAAAAGAACCAAAGAAGTATCACTGCTACACCCATTTCTGCAGTAAAGCAACTCCACTTTAGTGGATAGGTGTGATTGAGGCCAGACTTCCATGGCAGAGCTGCCCTTGGAAAAGCAGGACAGTTGCACACAAACTCAGGCTCATGTGTCAAACCTGATTTGACCAGTTTGTTGCCCGCTGCTGTCAGGATTGCTTGTACGTAGATGTCCATAGAGTGCAGCTACCACTTAACACCACATGATCTACATGCTCATCTGCTACCCCATTTATATAAAATAGCCTTCCGCCAGCTGCTTCACCCGCATAGACCAGTTATATGGGTCCCCGTTGGATAAAAAATTGCTTATGTGCTGTTTCAGGCTATATCTCTAAATTTCTTCCATCCATTTGAAATACGACATAAGACGTTATATTTCTATATTAAAATCATAGGCGTTTAGCCAGTTGCTTCAACAGCATGGACCCTATTACCCCGTTTTTTCCCGTAGGAATGAAGCATTTTCCCGCGGTAAAAAGTAGTCAATTCATCAGGGATAATGTCGCCTTCTTATGGTAAAAGAATTTTTCAAATTGGTCCAGTAGTTTCAGAGCCTATTCAATACAAACAAACAAACAAATCTTTCCTCTTTATAATATTAGTGTAGATATAACTTACCATGATGGCCTCATCATATAACTCCTCAGATTCTTCATATAGCTGATCTAAAGCTCGCTTCTGTGCCGCCATTATTCTGTCAATCTGAGCAATATTTGCCATGTACTCCTGTCTCTTGTATCTGCACCATTCCTTTTCTAATGTAGCCCTAGCTTCTATTTCTTCTGCTGACAATTGCACTGCTGGCCTTTTGCGTTTGCTGAGAAATGTTAACAATTATAAAATTATTTTGGGCAACAAATTTTAATTTTGCTTGCAGCTTTCCATAACCTGTGTCCTTAATGTAGACTTTTAAAATAGCATTACAAGAAATGATAGCATGATGACAAAATTAATCAAAAAATGCTTTCGTATGTTATGTTCTGTACCAACGGAAGTATTCACAACTGCATATTTACAATGAAAACTCATAAAGTAATGAATATTATCAACATTTAATAGAAAGAAAAGGAAAATATTCATTTCATATTACAAGTACAAAATATTTTTTGCTTAGGTTCCCATTTTGGATAAAAGTATGGGAGTGAGGGAAAGAAGACAGCTTAAAAAAACTTACAGCAGCCCTCAAACAAAAAAAGCAATGGGTTGCACTCCGGGAGTGCCGGCAGAAGTGAAAACATTAACGTTGTGCATTTTTGATGTCTTGGAATCGTTAGGGAATAATTCCGCACGAATTGCTTGAATTATCAGTACCTATTAATTTCTATCTAGTATTTTTACAAAGTACTCACTCATTTTCTTTCACTATTTCTTCATCACTTTTTTCATTAATAGATGCACTTTGTTCAATGTCCATATTTTAAATACTTGATATAAACGAATTTAAAGATAAAATTATACTTGACGCTGGCAATATGCAGAGTTTGCGATGCCATTATTGAAGAAAAAAAAGTATAGACAGCCGTCAGATGAGCCGTCATCAGCTGTCACCCCTCCGTCTTGGTCTAAGAGCCGGTGAAGACATTCACCACTCGTTCGGTTGTTACAAGAGTGAAGGTGATATGAAAGAAAATTGATTAAAATTAATTAAATTAAAAATAGCTATGAACACTTTTCGATAGTCAATTTATCATAGGCATATATGTTTATAAATTATATTTGGTAAAAAATATGTCTCATCGAATTATCAGATCGGTGAAGGTCGATCTTCCTCGTCTCCTCTACTATCTTACGATCAGCACACGTGACCTCGCGCGAGTTTCACAGTTTTTACCCATCCCACAAAAAGTGCTCAACGCCGCTAAAGAAGTTTTCAATTCAATAAAATGTTAACTAACAAAATGGCAATGGGTTGATAATGGACACTTGTGACAGCTGATTGTGTGAAGCAACATCTTCCAGCCCTTCCAGCTGCTACCAAATGTGCATAATTCATTACATATTTGTGGGGTAAGATTCACTCCAATACTCCTTGCTTTCTTTAGTCTTATTTTCGTCTTTGTAGTTTATTTATTTAACCTCTTTTCCTAAGTACAATAATAAAGGAACAAGGGTGGACTTAATGCTATAAGCATTTCCTATTAGTCAACCATAATGACATGTAGTAGTTGCAGTCTTAAGAGTAATTTTTCAATCCCCAGATAAAACTATTTGTCGAATAAATGTTAGCTCTGAAAAGGATAGCAATAGTATTAACTTACTAATAACTTCATCTGGAGATTGAAATACTGTCCTTTATAAGCATACCTCATTTGATCTAACAGATGCAAAGGCACCTCCAACTCATCAATAGGTTTCAGCTGCCGTGCATTCTTTTCAAGTCTCCTTATTTGTTTTTCAAGCTTCTTTCTCCTACGTTCTTCTCGAGCCTTTATTATGGCAGGGTCCATCTTCTTTTTTTTCTTCATAGGTTCAGCCCTGAAATCATTATATTAACAAATAAAATAAAAGATTTGACTGGCAATCATGTTGCTGTTAAGAAAGACTAAAATAGTATTTCTTAGAATTGGGTTTATCATCCATACTAATAGCTACTAATATTATAAATTTGTAAGTAACTCTGTCTATCTGTCTGTCTGTATTGCTTTCGTACTTAAACTACACAAACACTACCACATTTATGATGTTATGTAATTTTAAAGCAATGTATATAAAAATCTATAGCACAAGGATTGATACCAGAAATTGTGCTATCAGACATTATCAAAAGTAAAATTATCCTTGGTGCTTTAGAGTCAACAGTTTTCTCCATCATCTTATATAGCCAGTAAGTAACTAAATGAGGTACAGAGGTAGTAACTAATATTCACACCACATACCCTATTAAGCAAAGCAAAAGGTTCCATTGCATTTTAAAAGCTATAGCAGCAGTAGGTTCCACAGCCACACCCACTTCTGCCGTGAGCAATTCTATTGTTTCGGTGGGAAGGTGCAGTTGCCGGCCACACTTACATAAGGCGACCACCAGCCTCCGGAGTAGCAGCGCAACTGCATACGACCTCAGACAAGACTTACCTATTCTTGCTTGAGGTTTGATGTAGATGTCCATGGACTGCAGCGACCACTTAACACCACGTTGCCAAGAACCCTTAGTAGAGGACGTAGTTCAACACCTCCAAACCAAATACAAAAATAAATAAATACGATTCCTTACCATAGTTGATCCGTTACTTTAAATTGCAATACCCCAGAAGTGCATATAGACCTTGAATTCAGTATTACTGATGCTATTGGTCGCATAGAAAGCCTGCAAAATGAGAGATATATTTACATTTTGAATATTTTAAGGTTATGTTTATGATATGAGTGGAAACTCACTTTGAGAACTGCCTTATGATCGACAGGTTAACCATTTTGTAAAAATGCTCCCGGAGTTTATTATAATCCTTACGCTGTTTTAAAAATTGTAATTTTATTTACAATTTTTAAAACATTTAAATAAAATCATATTACATTACTTTGACTGACGTCTGACACTGACAGCAATATGTTTTTTTTTTTCTTCAATTATGGCATCGCAAACTCTGTGAATATTGCCAGTGTCAAGTATAATAAAATAAAACAAGAGCACATTGTGTCCTTTCCGACGTAATAATACTAATAATATTAATATTTCTATTTTCCGTCTTCTCGCCAAAAAAAGCATGTCATTTTTTTGGCAGATATCAAAACATATCGGAATGTGACACATGTGATACTTAGATTAATTTATTTTGTCGAAATTCTATAATGCCGAAGTAAAGTGCGGATTGCCCTGTTATCGATAGATAATAGTCGTTTAATTTTATGGGATTCCTTATTTGCAGTTTGAAAACATCGGGTTGGCCGCTAACCTAAATCTCCACCAAACTGCATTGGAGCAGACATAGGAGCAGAGTTGTGTAGTAAGCTCTCAGGGGCTGCGGCCAAGTACATACATATTCTTATTATTCAATTTGAATTCTGTTTATGTGGAAAATCTTTAATGTCTATGTAGGTACGAGTATTTACTTACGAATACGATAATACATTGTTAGGTAAGAAACACATACTAGCATAAGTATGATAAATTAGAATGTAGGTACACAACACAAGGTCGGTGCTGCAACCTCATCTCTGTTTTCTTATGAGCACTAATCAAACACAGTCAAGAGACCCAAAGTCGAATATTTTTCCGATGTGTCACTAACACACTACTCAACTTAGTACCACAAACTAGTGCCCACTTACTGTATTAGTAAACAAAACATTCGTATTCGACGCGGAACTTCGCCTATTAAACTAATTGGCAATAAAAATAGTGGTGTAAAAGTCAGCATAGTTTATACGCTATAAAGTATACTGAGCCCTGTCCACAGAATAAACTAAGCCCTATTTCATCCATCCGTCCATCTATCCATCAGCCTTTAAAAGGCATTACTGGATATAGCCTAATATTCGCCAGTCCGTCCGTGCCGTGCTTCAGGTTGTCAGCCCACCTGCTAGAAGGGCGGCCTGTACTTCTTTTGTAGAGACGTGTTCGCCATTCGAGGACCTTTTCTCCCCAGTGCCCATCGGCTATCAGTCCTCCTAAGTACATATTATTATATGGCCTGCACATTACTACTTATGAGGAAACGCTGGCGCCTTATTCCCATAAAAATGTATTCTCCTATTTTCTCCCTGGCTAATGCTTCTAGAGGAATGATTTTGACGTGATAACGTCTTTAAAATCGTTTTAGTCGGGTGACATGTTCAGAAACTTGTGTCACACCAAAACCTCACGAGCGCGATCGCAGGTATAACGAGAGAGAGACGGACCGATCTCCCGTCTCATCTCGAGCGCTGCCAGTCATTCCGTGAAACTTGTCACGCGGAATCCTCACGAGCGGAGGCTGGCATAGCGTTCGAGTGAGTGGACCGATCTTCCGTCTCTCTCACTCTAGCGGCATACAAACGAATGGAGATTTTCTCGTGCGGACGTTATCACGTAAACATCTCGATCGTACCTACTTTACAAACAATTTGCCGTTTTTTATGACAATATCTAAGTCTGCTAAAGCTATGCCCCTATGTTTTTTTTTAATCAACCAATTAGATCACAAAATGTGAAGCTTCAAAAATCGTAAAAAATGCCTCTATCATACAGCCCTAATCCAACCATTGCAAAACCAATTTGGAAGGCTTTTACAACCAAATAAAAACATAGAGGCATAGACTTATTCTATTTCTTGATATTTGTGAAAAAATTTTTTAATAAACTCATTTTTGAAAGAGGAAACAGGAGAATACGAAACCTCGATTTAGTCAGAAAGTTTGTAGGTATAATCGGTCTGAGCTGCATCTGTTCCTATCGCACGCAGCGGATAATGCATGGCACAGCGCGATAGCAGTAGTCACTCCAAAATACCTATTTTTCTAATTCGGCTAAAGCCGTTTGCAGATTTACAGACGAGATGAATAGATGCATACCACAATGAATTTAATAAAAAAAAACAACGGGTTGTACTCCGGTAGTGCCAGCAGAAGTGAAACCTTGAACATTAACGTTGTGCATTTTTGATATGTATTTTGGAATGATTAGGGAATAATTTCGCACGAATTGCTTTTATTATTAGTATAATTTTTCATCTAGTATTTTCAGTAGGTATTCATCTAGTATTTTTATAAAGTACTCACTCATTTTCTTTCACTATTTCTTCGTCACTTTTTTCATAAATAGATCTACTTTGTTCAATGTCCATATTATAAATATAAACTAATTTTACAAGTATAGACAGTCGAGCCATCATCAGCTGTCACCCCTCCGCCTTGGTCTAAAAGCCGGTGAAGATCGACCTTCACCGATCTGATAACTCGATGAGACATATTTTTTATCATATATAATTTATAAACATGCCTATGATAACTTGCCTGTCGAAAAGTGTTCATAGCTATTTTTAATATAATTAATTTTAATCAATTTTCTCTCATCACCTCACTCTTGTATGTAAATCGATAAATATAATAATAATATCAAATATATAATAATATTTATATAATTATAAATTATATTTGATAAAAAATATGTCTCGTCGAGTTATCAGATCGATGAAGGGCGATTTTCCACGTCTCCTCTACTATCTTACGAATTTTCGATCAGGCCACGTCTCCTCCTGACGCGAGTTTAACATTTTTTAACCATCCCAAAAAAAATACACACTATCTACCACTTTGTTTTCTTTTATCGTCGTCAATTTCTTGCATAAACGCATTATACTATATAATTCTTTAAGAAAAAAAGAATTAAGATAGATTTATTGTATGTATAACAACTACTTTTTTCATCAAAATAAGTTACAAAATAACTAGGTTTTATAAAATATTTCATTGCCTACAAATTAATATAGTATAGATTTCACAAATCACAAGCTTTTATCGTTACGATTTGTAAAATATTGATAAACCTCTCCTTTAGCGGTAAAAGAACCTACGGAACTACAAATATGCAAATCATGTCATTACAGTAAACAAATCTCACCGGTCCTAATAATAATTATCCTCAACAAACTATTGTTTGACTTCATTTCATTCTTTGTAAAGGATCCACGCTATTAACATGTGCTGACAGAAATCTGTAATTTACCGTTCAATATTTAAAAAATGATGCTCCGATAGTTTTCATCGGCAATTATGGATCTCAACGCATCTCACTTGAATTTCTATCATGCTTTAGCAGTGACTAGTGATGCGTACAATATTTCAAATATAACCCAAAGTGTAGTGATGGACATTGAGTTCAGAGACAGTGATTTCTACGAAGTATACAGAAATACAGAGGCTACACAACTCATAGCCACTAGGACCGTGGCCTACGTGTTTGGAACGCTGATATTTTTGAGCAACTTAACCGTTGTTATTTCCAGTGGACTTATTTTGACGAAAGGTATGCTGAAAAGATGAACTTGTGTGTACTATAGAATCAAATCAACTAATCTTTTCAAAGAGAGTTTTGCGGTTATGCTCAACCTTCCTACACCGTATTTAAATTTCTTAAATTTTAACTAACCAACTAACTAGCCTCGGGAACTCTAAGGTCAATTACAAATTGATTACAATGCAAATATATAAATTGAGATACACACGTATAAATCATAGATATATTAATCAGTTCCTATTAGTTCTAAACATGATGTTTTGTGTTTTGGCATGGATAGCATGAAATCTTCATCATAAACAGACTATCCAGCACAAGAATAATTTTACAATTCGAGCCAATAATTCCTAAAAATAGCGCTTTCAAACAAACAATCTCTTCAGCTTTATGATATTGATATTATACTATATAGGTAAATACCAAGATTTCTTTTACAGGTTTTTAAATGGCACACATTGTTGGTAATTCACCATCCAAGCCTTGAACCGTATTATTGCTACGAAGTTATAGGATCTAATTATAAATATAAACATTTCATCATTGTTGCCAACATCTATATACTTATAATGTAACGTATCACACACTTACCTACCTACCTGTGTATTAAACCTTAAATAGTGCTAGGTTTATTATTCGCTCAACTAAATATACCTATGTAGGTCTACTATCTATAATGATGAATGATAATCTCTTTTCTGAGAAAAAATCTAAGATATAATATGTAGGTATATCAAATCCTAAATTTTAAGATTTGATCTGGATTTTAAAATTGGACCCAAAAAAGATGCAATTTATATCAATTGATAGTAAACACTAGGAGGGACTTGACTGTGGTAGCGCCTCTTTATTAGAGGCGCTACCACAGTCCTTCCATTTTAACACGTCTAGAAGTTATAATACTGTATTTAGAGTGTGTTAAGAAGCAAATATACGTTGATGGATCTCACTGCTGTCTGCGTCAAGACGCAGTAAGTTGCCGATCCAATATACCATCATCGTCATCATGATTCAGCAGCGATTAGAAACCCAATTTTAAGCCGGTTAGATTCCCCATTGTAGGCCTCGCAATTGCCGGATTTATTATTGCTTTTTTACTTTATTTTAATGTCCATACATACCAAAAAACTACTGAGTTGACTCAATCTATTCATTAAGAAATTTAGTAACTTATAAAACAATAATTACCTACTTAGGTACCTGTGCAAAGTATATCTCTGAACCTGTTTTTCTGTGCCCATAAAGGTTCGATGCTCTTTGTGTATTTAGTGTCAGACAAATGAATTAAATTTCGAAAACCGTAAATTATAAGCACAGTAGCTTCACATGACATTTAACATGATAAACTGTTCATATAGATAAACTATGCCGTATATTCCATATATTTTATATTTATATTTATATATACTACGTAGTATTATGTATTTATATTAGTATGTTTTTATCATGTTAAAATGGACGAACGATCATCATACAAGTTTTTAATACGAAACATTCAGTGCAAGGATCGGAATTGCACGGAATTGCACTTTCTCACACTTAGCGGTCCTCGCAATTTTATGCGTGATAAGACTGATAACTGATAGGTATCATTATCATAAATTGAACTTAATTAATTATTTATTTATTATATATTTATTTTTACCCTCATGGGGAGGGAAAGAATTTCCAAAAAGTCTTTCTTAGTACTGACTTAAGTAACTTGACTTACCATATTATTATGTAACTTGAGGAACCTTTAAACAAAGTTTCATGTGAATCCCTCAAAGAAACAAAAAGATTCATTAGCTATAAACTCTAATTTAATCACCTTTTACGCCTTTAGGGAATTTCCGAAAATCCTCTCTTAGTGCTCCCCAACCCTTCCCAGGAAAATTTGACGACCCGCGTGGAGCAATATTTACCCATGCCAGACTGCCAATCGAAGGGTCCCGGGTTCGATTCCCGGCGATTTGAATGATGAGTTTAAATTTCTGTTCTCGGTCTGGGTGTTTGTGTTTCTGTCTTTGTGTGTGTTCATGGTACCCACGACATAGGGTATATCTACCCTACTGTGGCCACAGTGATGCCAAATTTCAGTCCAGTAGTTTCGGCTGTGCATTGTCTCGGTCTGTAACGGAAGCTAAATTGATTTCTTACTGTCCACAGGTCAACAACCGAAAAGCACCTACCTTCTGCTAGGTAACGTGTCTCTAGCAGATATGATTGCTGGAATGTCGATCATCTTTAACGTTGGCATCGAGAACTTGACGAGTGCCAATCTTTTATGTATATTTCAAATGGGTAATAATTTTGTACCTTTGTTTCTTTTTCCGTCAAAATTATACCACATAATTTACAATGTTGTAGGTTTTTCCCGCCTCGATCATGGTCACCAGCCAATAAAGTTACTGGTATATCACTATACCTTGTCAGAACAACACGCCTTACTGAATACCATTAGCCAAATTAGCCAAAGTCTCATTACACAGCATCATATGAAGTTCTAAAACTCTACATATTACCGAACTCGTAAAACTATATAACATGTCAAAATAAAAAAGTGTATAACTTGTACACGAATAAATTTTAACAGGCCACTTACACAACATTAAAAGCTACTTTTAATTATAAATATATAAACTATATCCAAGAGATAAAAAAATCAACAATAAATTTTTTGTGTGTACCGCTTATTGTGCCGGTATGTGTAGTGTTACATAGATGTCAGGGAGAGTCGTACTTTTCAGTTAATTAAAACGCCGCTGTCGGGTACAATGTACAGGGAACACCATCGCTCTCCGGATGATGGGCCCGTTTTGGGGCGCTGGGGATCCCAAGCGCTGAGAAAGGCTTCCGAAATTTTTACTGATACATAACGCTGTATCTATTCCAGGGTGCACGGGTCCATTTTCAAGGTTTTGCGATCGATACAAAAAATGAAAATTGGCAAATATGTATATTTTTAATTTAATAAAGAAATAAAGGCCTAACGATAATTTGAAAAATTTACATCCAATTTTTCATTTTCAGGCATGCTGGTCTGTCCTGCGATGGTGTCGATACTTACTGTCGGATTGATCGCTGTGGAGCGATACATTTATATCCTTCACGGAATGTACTACCAACGGTGGTGCAACACGACTAGAATCAGAATCAGTATTCTCTGCATATGGATAATTAGTAAGTGGGTTATAATTATTAAATGACGGGGCTCATGATGATGAAAGATTATTGATATAGCTCACCGTAGATGAACGAAGATAATTGATATAGGTCGCAAAGTCTGCAAACTTAACTGAGGAGAAAAGGTCCTCGAATGGCGAACACGTCTCTACAAAAGGAGTACCTACAGGCCGTCCTTCTACCAGGTGGGCTGACAACCTGAAGCACGGCCAGGCGCGGTCGTAGCCTTCATTCAATTTTGGGGGGGGGTCGCCAAGAAATATTGGGGGGGTCACTAAGAAATTTGGGGGAAGAGGTGTCCCAAATTGGCTTGTTTCGCCTTCCATCTACACATGACTGATGGATTTGGGGGGGGGTCATGTCCCCTGTGACCCCCCCCCCCTGGGTCCGCCACTGAGCACGGCACGGGTGGAGTAGCGAATATTAGGGGAGACTATGTCCAGGAATGGACTTCTAAAGGCTGATAGATGGATGGATGAAATAGGGCTCAGTTTATTCTATGGCACAGGGCTCAGTATAAACTATAAACCAATTCGACCAAGGAAGTAATTACCAACCGCTGTCAGCCTGTCACATCACACACCACAAATGAAGTAAAATGAAGCAAGGGTGGTGGCAACTGGGAATAATCAAGAATACGAGCATGCAGACAGCATGTACTAAGCGGTCGTTGCAACTTACGGCACATGATATATGACGGATGACATTGCATTTGTAAATTGGACATTGTAAATTTAATTAACTCAACTTTTCATAAATAGGATGACGTCAACTATTCTTTAGTCATTCTTTCGTAGGTATGTAATTTTTTCCGGTAGCTGGTAGTATTTAAGCTACATTTTTGCCTCGTAGATACCTAATATTGAAAAACAGAGTTACTTGTCTTATTGTTGGAGTATTTAATTTAAAAGTATAAAAAAGATTTGATTACAAATAAGCAGATCACATTAGGTTACCTACTATTATATTATTGTTTATTTAAATTCATATTTCAATAAAAATCAGTACCAACGTAGTAGTGCTTACCACACATATATATAGGTGAGATATCTCATTAGAAAAAAAGAATATCGTGTATATTAAAAGTTGCTTTGTTGCAGGTATTATCCTCGGATTCCTACCAGCGACTGGCTGGGTGAACAAAGAACTGATTTTTACACGCTGTTACTACGTCGCCCTATTCCCTGGAGCATTAATTCTACTAAACTCCTTAATAAGTATTGTACCTGTAATTGTTGTAGCTGTATTGTATACTATAATCTTGGTACGAGCTCTAAAAAACGTCAGAGAAATAAAGGCCTCCGTTAAAACAGTCGGCAGCAACACATCGAAAAAACCCGAAATGAGAATTTATCGGGGTAATGGTAATTTAGGGAAGAATGCCCAATCTGTCAAGTCCGCTCCGAAAAGCACCCCCATTAAAATTAAAAGGAGTTTCTCGTTCAACGCCGACTACGATAATAAAGACGTAAGACGAAATTTTGCGAACTTTACCCAAAAATCCAAAAGTAATGACGACTTCATTAATAGTAATGAGGCGCAATCTCGTCTTGACTATAATGCCACTGAAGAGGTTAAAAGTAAAAGCAGGGTCCAATTTGATTCTGAAATTAGTATCACTACCCGGAGCACAGACATTTCTGATAAAAGTGTTTCGCTTGTAGACCTGAATGAAAGTGATGTTAAAAGAATTAAAAACATAAGCATATTGGAATGTAATTCTCAAAAACAGTCGAAACCAAAGGAACCAAATAAATGGAGAGCAATTATAATAGTCATGCTAACATCCGGTAGTTTTATTGTAACATGGATGCCATTCTTTATAACTGTCATTTTCTTTGTTTTTTGTGAGGAAAAGCTTACAAATCCAAAGTGTTTGCAAATTCGAATGTTATTAGGAGGTCCATTATCAGTGTTAGCCTTTCTCAATAGTATACTGAATCCTATGATATATGCGTGGTGGCACAAGGGATTCAAAAGGAGTATAAAATTATATTTCCGAAAATTTATATATGTTCGGCATTAAAAATACTAACAGATCAACCTAAAATGATTACTAATATAAGGATTATAATGTATGATGCAGTAAAATTTGATCGTAGCTTAATTTGTATTACATTTTTAAACTTAATTTAAATTTGATTTAGATTTTTTAATATTGAATGGTAATTTTAAACAATTTGGTAATCTTTCGTTATGATTTTTGTATGTTATCTTGTCTTTAATATTTCTAAACGTAATTAATATATACAAAATTTGTACTAAATAGGTATAAGTTAAGTATACAAAAACAGCTCTCTAACGTGAAATTATATTGGTACTTACCTATTTATTCTGTAAAAACAAATGAGATTGAACGTACCTATATTGTTATATAAACATCGTCACAATCGACACACCACAGTGTCTTATGTTTCTTTTTATTTATGGCCTATTTAAATAAACATAAAAATCGACAATATATTGTTTTTATTTGACCACGAGCTCCCATTTCGCGAAACAATTCTGTTGGGCAAAATTCGGTTCAGCAAAAAGATGCCGATGCAATCAATCTATCTATACTAATATGCAAAAGTTTGGATGTTTGTAGTTCAATCATGCAAGAACGGCTGAACTTATCGCAATGAAATTTGGCATAGAGATACCTGGAATAGCAATTAAAAGCTTTGCTATCCCGAAAAAATTGTAGGTACGGATTACGTGGGATAGACCATTCTTTAAATCCCATTCAATCGTTGGCAGAGCGTATTATCATTGTTATATCTTATCTCCTCCTACCCGCATTGGAGCAGCGTGGTGGAGTAAGTTACACGCCTCCCCAATACATGGAGAGACCCATGCCCAACAGTGGGACTCAAAAAAAAAGGGTTGCAGCCAATCAACTTATACGCCTATACATTCCTCCATAGCCTATAAAAGGGCATTTTGAGCAGTCATTAATATAATTGAGTTATGTATGATAAAGAATATTAAAACATAATAATATATCAGCGTTTACGGCAGCAATAGATCTTTATTGCAGTAGTTATTTACCGTGGACCCGTTATCTACCGATAAATTAAGGCAAAATATACCTAAATAACTAAGGTAGGTAATGAAAATAAATAAGATCATACCCAGCCATCAAATTACCCCGATTTATTTAAACTCCAACCCAACTCCGAGTCCTATCATCAGAGGAACTAATACTCTATCTGTACGCCCGTGTCTTCGTATTTGTTCTAAATCTTTGTATTGAAGAAATTTTAGAAATATTAATCATTCAGACATCAATGATTCCACTAATCTTATAAATTCGTGAACTAAAAAACGGTAAGTATGTCAAAAATGATTCCAAACTGATTCCGAAAATGTTAAGAGCAGTTTCGAACTAGTATTTTTTTGTATACGCTCCAAAAATACGATATGGTCGTTTCGGAAAACACGTTATTTGCGCGTTGTTTTTGTACCAGAAAATTTCAAATCTCATTCCACTGTTTCGCGCGTACACAAAAAATAAACAAAAGACGCGCGAACGCGCAAGAATCTCTCTTTGTATTGTGAACGCACTGAAAAATAGGCTGATCCGCACTTACGAGTAGAACCTTCGGACGGATGCGACCGGATGCGTACGTACATAGGCATAAGTACAGAGAACCGTTCCGGTCTTTACATTGCTTTCCTCCAAATTTCATCTGCTATGTCACACAAGTGTTCTTGACTGGTGTTTATGAATAAAAGATATAATATAAGTATCTACAATACATATAATAAAACTGTAAGCAGGGTCAATTCTGTACATTGCATAGAAATTTAAAAAAAATACTTCTAGGGGTCTTTTTATAAGTAACAGAAGCTAAAAATATAAGTTTTGAAATTTTTGTCTGTCTGTCTGTTGTTAGCTTTTCACGCAAAAACTACTGGACGGATTTTGATGAAAATTTTTTTGTTTTATATACTTATATTAGTTCTCGCTAACATTTAGGCTATAGAAATTCTTTTAAACTTTAAAAAAAATACCGGGAATGACGGGACAACACAGGAACGGGCATTTTTCCCACTGGTAGTCACTCATCTCATATGAGTTCTATTCATCATCATTGAGTTCTACGCCAGCAGCAGGGTTATGAGCGTTCCAATGATCCTATAAGGGTTTCTTTTTTATTCTGAGTACATTACATCGTAACCTTACAAACGTAAGTATTTTGACGAACGAACGGAAAACAATGGACATACTTGCCACTTTAATAGCCATAACGAGATCAAAAGTTATCTTCTCGGTAAGATCAGCAATTATGAAAGCAACGAGTCATAGTAATACAATAACCTTAAAAAGTTTATACAGCCTTGGTTTCGTAAGGAAGGGCTCATCTACATCACCACATTAACCACAATTACCTATTTGTTTAGTGCCACAATCGTAAAAATGTGTCATCACTTTCGGGCTAGGAAATATGTATCGACTATACCCTTGTCATGTGGTGACTAACTGGGTATTTCCCATCGTCATCGTCTTCCTTTAATGGCCGTTCTTTATTGTTTCAAGTCGCGTCCTAGATCCTGGTGATGTGGAGGAATTCAGGTTCCAACTCCTCCTGCTCAGCCCGCACTTTATTCTAATGTACAGAAATTCATAATGTACTTACTCTAATTACTATTGGTAATGAATAATTCCTAGTATGGATTATTACTAGTTGTAAATTATAATAATAAAAATCCGTTTATATATTAGATTAAAATAAACTGGAATTCGTTATATTCGTAGTTCCATCTTATGGTGCACAGTAGATGACAAAAACAAGCAGAAACTAATGTAACTTTCTCAAAGGGCAAACTGTTGTTGCCTGTTGCTTTTTACAGCTGTTGCTTGTTTACAAAACAGGATCATAGTTTATTAACAATATCATGCATTATTAAAACAAGAAAAAAAAACAAGTTGCCAATACGAGACTTGATAATCAAATTTTTGCCAGGTTATAAAATGAGAAATGAAAATTTGTAGTATTTCAAGTGCTATACCATACAATTGAAGGTTACACATGAATATTTTTACCGTTTTGAGGAAAAGATATAGGTAAACTAGGTACTCATTAGGTAGAGTCAGAGATCATGGATATCTTGATAAACTCTGCTGCTCGTAACTCTATACAACTTCTCTAATTGTTCATTACGTGATGTTGCTCTGATATCAAAATATACCTTCTATAATAAAGTACTGTAGGGTCAACATTCAATAGAAAACTTCGTAATTTAACCGTTGGTAAAACTAAACGTCACAGTTTCAGTCACTGTTCCTTTAAAATAGAAATAAGAAATAAAAGTGTTTTATATTATACTAGCTGTGCCCGCGACGTCGTCCGCGTGTATAAAGACTTTTATAAAATTTATTGATTATAAATTAAAGATTATTTATTTGCATTGAATAAGTAGTAGGTAGATTATTCTTACATATAGTGAAATCACTTATAATACAATGTTCATATGTTCAGAAGAAAACTAATGTATTTTTTCTAAATCCTTCAAACCTAAAACAGTAAGGAATGCTTACTGTACTGATCTTACTATCCACTTTTCTCACGTTTCGCTTTTCTCGCGCAATCAGATTCTCTTTACAAATATGTACCTCGTTTATTAAAGTTAAGAGATACTGCTGTGCCCGTGGCTTCATCTATGTTAAAAATAGTATCTTTAGTAAATTGGGTGAATTTATACTGCAAAGAATGTATAGACTCATTCTATATACTTAGCTTTAACCTACTGCAGAAAAGAGGTGCACTATACAACTACTTGTAGTTGGGAGATACAATTTCTAAACATACACGTGCTTAGGATTAAACAATCGGATTGTGAAAACTAAAGCAGAAGGCAGGGTCTCTACACAGTGTGCTATCTGTATTTGGAAATAAAGAATATTTTTATAAAGAATCTTTAAAGAATCCTTAATATCTCCATCAATCGACGTGTGTGGATGAGCCCTCAGCCCGTACGCAATAAAGAGACGCAAAAAATGAGTTAAGTTATCATTGGTCCAATTAACAATGTTCAGCATCATACGTATACCTACCCAACGATGGGACAACCCGCGTGGCGCAATGTTTACCATGCCGGACTGCTAATCGAACTGTCCCGGGTTAGAATCCGGGCGAAGCAGAAATTTCAATGATGAGTTTAAACTGTTCTCGGTCTGGGTGGTTGTGTTTCTGTCTCTATGTGTGTCCATGGCACCCACGACACAGGGTATATCTACCCTAATGTGACGCTATACGTGTGAAATGTTATTTTTTTACACTATGTACTTACTTTTATTAGACTTAAGGCTTTTATTTGAAATTATCTACATCGAATCACTTTGGAGAAGAAATGAATATTGCTCAATAACGCCATCTACCGTATGACATGTAAACTTTGTGGTTGATAAATCGAATGTCAAATTACCAAATAGGTAGATATTGAGATTAACAGTTGGTTCACTAAAAGTTTAACTATTCGTCACCTAGATGTCTGCAGTAGTCTCGTTTTGTTAAGGCTTTGTACATTCTGTATGAAGGTTTAGATTCCGTATCTTACAACCTTAATGCTGGATGCATTGAGATTGTAAGATTTGGATTTCGGTTCATCGGAGCTAGAGGCCTCCTCAATATTGGGAGAGCTCCATGCTCAGCAGTGGAATGCTAAAAAGGTTGCAGCTTGATATAATGTAGCGAAAATAATCGTTTCAGCTGCAGCCTGTTCATAATCTTTCAATACAAATTCCCTTTTAAGTTTATGTCGCGTATTGTGTAAATGAACATAACTTTTTTGTTTATCACCCGATTGATATGAAATACACACTAATGTTACGGAAATTCATTCAACAATATATCAGTAAACACATCATTCAAAGAAGGGAAAAGAATTTGAGAATGAAATATTAAGTTAAGGTTAATTATTGTACGATTGAGATACCAACTTTCGAATCCATTTTATTTGCTATTGAGGGGTAGTTTTGAAAAAAGCTTAAATAGAATTCTTACTTTGTTAGTAAAGATTACAAATACAAAATTATAATTATACTTTGCTTCGTCCTCGAAATTAGATTACTTGTAGTAGACGTACTGTACTAGCCATTCATACACTAAAGTTGAGAAATACAACCTAAAAAATAAAAAGGTTGTAATAAAAAAACATAAAATCACTCAAAAGTCTGTACACTGACAACACCTGTCATTCGTCGCTATCTTCATTCGCGTTTTAGTGCCTAGCCGTTCAACACGTGAAAGTATTTTCTTATAAAGTGAAGTTGTTAAACAGGAAAAATAAAGATGTGAATTACTGATTAATGTGTTACGAAAAATAAGAAAGCAGGAAAAAATGTTAGAAACAAAATCAATAATGGATATCGAGTGAATCTTCTGAAAATAAAATTCTATTATGAAATTGTTACCACAGAAAGGTATGTATAGTATACAATAACTATTGCGCGACATGGTTGCAACACCACTATTTCCGTCCCACTGCTGGGCACGGTTCCCTCCCCATTGGGGAGGCCTGCAGCTTTTTCCACCACGTATACAACTAGTGTAAAAGATGGCTGCAACCCTATTTCCGTCCCACAGCTGGGCACGGGTGCCAATGCTGGTTGGGTGAGACATACAAGCGTTTTTTAACGCGCTGTGTAAAGTATGTAGTAACAATATAAATATGCGTTGGGTACATTTCCTTTTGAGAATGTTACGTTCGCAAGAAATTACATGAGGGTAGTTCATGGGACTATCGCCTTGTAATAAAAATCGTTAATATGAAATAACGAAAAATGTAATGAATGTATTAATCTACGAATTAAGTAGTATTCAAAATCTTTTGTGAAACATTCTTACAAGCAAATAAATATGCGTTGGGTACATTTCCTTTTGAGAATGTTACGTTCGCAAGAAATTACATGAGGGTAGTTCATGGGACTATCGCCTTGTAATAAAAATCGTTAATATGAAATAACGAAAAATGTAATGAATGTATTAATCTACGAATTAAGTAGTATTCAAACTCTTTTGTGAAACATTCTTACAAGCAAATAAATATGCGTTGGGTACATTTCCTTTTGAGAATGTTACGTTCGCAAGAAATTACTTGAGGGTAGTTCATGGGACTATCGCCTTGTAAAATCGTTAATATGAAATAACGAAAATTGGAATTGATGTATTTATCTACGAATTAAGTAGTATTCAAAATCTTTTGTGAAACATTCATACAAGCAAATACATATGCGTTGGGTACATTTCCTTTTGAGAATGTTACGTTCGCAAGAAATTACTTGAGCTCAAGGGAGTGTTGCCTTGTAAAACATTTTGATATAATGAAATGATAAGTGATGTGATGAATAAATTCATCTACGATTTAAGGATGAGATTCATCTATTACGGATGATTCCTTCATTGCATGAATGCATGAGTATAGGTTATTTGCTATATGAGTATAGGCTTGTATCTATATGCAAAAAATTCATGCTTTCCTAAGTATACTGCAAAACTTATATTTTGTACATTCTATCATTTCAGGCAATCAGATGTGTGAGTTGGCAGATTCAACAAACACTGACAAGATTAATTAATTTTATACACTTTAAATGTCGCCAACCGAATACCGAACCTTTTAATTCGGAATTACCTCATATTCCGACCCATTGACCCCACTATAGGTCTTTGGATTCGGCCTCACTGGCACCATCGACACCATCAGAACCTAGCGTCAAGCATTGGTGTTTCTCTTTCTAAAAATAAGAGAAAGACTTCACCTTTTCAGGATGAACTGGCTGTTCGTTGGGAACATATTACTATACCTACTTCTGGTCTTTCGAAAGAAATGAGTTTAAGATAATATTTAATTTTACAGAACTGTCCCGTCGTCCCGTCTATCGAACGACCATTGAAGCCGATGATAGATGAAACTAGAATTTTGTATGATTCACATTATGTAGAATCTTTGTCGCAACGAATTTTCTGTCGTCTACAATCAAATAAAGATACTTACCTAAGTATAAAATATCAGTTAATTTCTACCAAAACTAACAGTTATGCATTTGGGGAAAAATTGGCTGAAGGGTTAATCAGCAAAAGCTATAAAAGCTCCAGATTTATTCAGGATCAAGGTAAAAAATAATAATATAGGTACCTAATAATAAAGACGCTATAAAAAATATCAACAGCAGAAACTTCTACCACTCTCAAGACTTTAAATTCGAGAGCCCGCTCATGTTAGCGAGACAAGCACGAGCGGGGAGAAGTCTACCATTTTTTGGTGCAGCAACCACGTTGCCACAACAAGCCACGGCTGCTGCGCACCCAATGCTTCCGACGCCGCTGCACCAGTGCGCACACAGACTCGCCGATAACAGAGGTACACCACGTTCCTGGAAGATTAGCGCTCTTTCACACCAGATGGAAGTACATCACTAATAATAGTGTCGTGTCATACTAAAAATATCTTTCAAAACCATAGCAATACAAAATTTTGTACCGCCTCTAAAAAATATTTCTATATTATCGTATATCCGTCGAAACAAATCAATTTCAGGCGATATTAACATCATAGTTGAGTTTTTATACTCTGGTGCAATATCTAAATGCTATTCATTTGATTCACAGTATCAATGAATAAAGCAGATTCGTTAATCAAACTCATTATTACAAATTATTTTAAAATTGATATTTATAAACCTTTTAAATTTAATTTCAAAAAATATTGGCTTAAAAGATTGATGCGATCTTTTATTGTCAATTAATAATGAATTCAAAAATATTTACGCTTCACATTCAACAACAATTTACATATATGAATTTAACATTTTTCTTTTTGGATTCAATACAGCATCCCTAGTTTTTGTTTGTTAATACAAATAAGGCTATTTAACATCATCAATTTGCTTAGATGATTAGTTTATCGCTCTTACTCATATAAAACAAATTAGAATATAACAAGTAAACATTTTTTTTTAAATACTAAAGCGTATTTACGATACGCCAGTTCGCTCATTTAGTTGGTCTCCTCGCCTCCTGTCCTGCCTGGCTGGTTGTATAATACTAGTATTGAGAGTTTTGCATATCTTGCTATAGAAACTGATGATTATGATGGTTTCATAATGATCTTAATAACCGACACATATTAGCTCGATAAGAGACAATAGCTTTTGCCTGAATATTTATTCCAATGCAAGTAAAACTGGACAGGGGGGGGGAAGGCTGCTGTGATATGCGGTAAGAATATGGAACGAGATCTTGACTGCATATTTCCGTTTAAAATTATTTGCCCGGCACATAATGAAGTGTTAAATTCTTCTTCGCAATCATTAGTTGTGTATCTATAACATAACTTCCATTTCGTATATTAAGAAGGCTGGTATGCGTTTCCCATATGCCCACATCATATAAGAATCACCAAGATGACTTTTAAGATGTGACAATAAAAATATTTATGTTTTTTGCCTCTTATTAGTTTCCAAGACAGTGAGTGGCATATATGAATCGCGATGTACATACCTATATGTCCTGATATAGAATGTGAACCAACCGACCATTGTGTTCAGTAAAATAGTCGAGCTTTTAGAAATGGCTGACATAGACTTGTTTGCCACAAGATTCGAAATGTAAAAAGTTGCTATCTTGGCATAGCATAGCTTGATATTTCATGGAGACCCAGTCTCATTAGCTATCAATTTATTTACTTTTAATTAGAATAATCTATATATTTACGCCTTTCCAACGATTTTAGATACTTTAAAAATAAGATTTGAATCATACTATAAGATTTGAACTATTTTACCTGATTATAATTTGAGTTATGTTACAGACAAAGCTGAAGGTTCAGTGGTTGAGAATACCAAAGGCACTCTCAACCTTTGTTTTCTATTTTTGAAAGTCTAATTATTATGCCCGGAACAAAAACAAATGAATATTATATTCTGTTCCTAAGAGGAACCTCTGAAACAAGGTTATCAAAAGTTAAGTTAAAATAGTTGCCGCGAAGCCTTAGATATTTTGTGTACCTCCTTATCTGATAACTCGGTAAAACGAAATGGTGTTGCTTTCAAAAAATAGTTTTATTTTTTGCAACTTTCTTTAAATTAATAGTATGAAGCATTTTTTTCTCAGGGGTATATCCTTGCTAACACTATGCTTCTATGATAGATAATGCTCACTTAAGTTCATTAAATAGTTACAGGTTTGCATTGTCTCGGAGTGATTACACGTAAAAATTGTTCTGATATTAGAATTAGCCGTAGTAGTTAAAGTTTTTATTACCGGCTTTACGTTTTTGTCTTTATCAAAATTAAAGTTACCTGAAATCCAACAACTGGGCTATTTTTTTAGAAAATTGGTTCCCACATATCAGCTTAGAATAATTATTGAGTATTAAAGCTGTCATTTTATTAGAACTAGTCACTGTTTATAGAGTTCAAACTACTACTTAAAGTAGTAGTCTTGCGAGTACTAATAATATTGAGGTCATAAATGGAGGTAATAAAAATAATTACTAAATACCAGATTTAACTAAAACATATAGATAGTGACTATATCCAACCCACATTCATTCTCTCATTTTTTAAATAAAAAAATCAAATTAACCCAGTAACTGTTTTATTGGATTTTCTTATTGAACGAATCGGGAGTGTACTAACTAACATTGTAGTTATATATATGACACGGCTGTATTCACGTAAATTTTATCGGATTTGCCGACATGTTTTGACGAGGACCTTCTTCAGGAGCTCCTGCCGGTCGCGGTGGCATCGCGGCGGAGATGGATATTGGATTACAAAAATAGAAACAGAAAATATAAGGTATACTGTAAAACTTTAGTTCTGTCTAAATATTTACAGTATTATATAATTGTTTTTTACAGTATTATATATTTAGCGGTATAGATACAAATATTTACTGCTCATTCCACCAGACTATACTTCCACGTCTTCTGCACGTAACAAGTACATAGTCAGTTTGGAACTTACACGAAAAGCCGCCGTAACCGTCTATTTTTGCAGACGAACGATATAATTATCTTCACGATATTTTACAATGCGTTTTTGTTTTTACAATCAAATTACATTTTACAATCAAATGCGTCATAAGTCATATCATAAGTGACAGTGACTGTATATAGCTGTTTAAGGAAAAAGTATATATTTACTTTTGTTGATATGTATATTTTATATAACAACTGGAGATTTTGTTTTAGAAAAATACCAAGTTGTGTTAAAAATGCATCCTATATTCTTTTGCTTGTTTTTACTACAAAAAAAAAAAAAACATTTTTAATATAATGATATTAATATTATATAGTGAATAATTTATTTACTAATAAATAAAATTATTTAATAATTGAATTTAAGAAGTAAATAAGATTACTTATTTACTATTTAAATTAATTTTTATTTACAAATTTTTCGACTCTCAAGATCTACAAGTAATCTAATTTCGAGGACGAAGCAAAGTATAATTAATGATTAAACGAACTTACCTTAAGTGAAGTTCTATCATAATTATACGATGGCTTCGTCTGAGAAATTAGGTCCCTCCCACCCTACCCCAGGGAAAAATTTGTCATAAAAATAAAATTCGTGCATTGCTCTCTAAACTAAATGAAGATAGCGACGAATGACAGGTGTTGTCAGTGTACAGACTTTTGAGTGATTTTATGTTTTTTTATTACAACCTTTTTATTTTTTAGGTTGTATTTCTCAACTTTAGTGTATGAATGGCTAGTACAGTACGTCTACTACAAGTAATCTAATTTCTCAGACGAAGCCATCGTATAATTATGATAGAACTTCACTTAAGGTAAGTTCGTTTAATCATTAAGTATATTACTCTGCACAAAAATATTCTGTACATCAAGTTTCGACACTCAATTTTTAAAGAGTTTCAAAGAAAATTGACATTTAAAGGGTGAATTTCGGGAAATGCTGAAACACGTATTCTTTTATTTTGGTTAGAAAATATTTATACCAAATTTCAAGAAAATCTATTGAAAAAATTCAAGTTTTCCATACAAATTTTCATCGCTCATTTCACACCCTTAAAGGGTGATTTTTAAAATTATCTATAGCCTAAATGTTAGCGAGGACCAATATATATAAAACAAAAAAAGTTTCATCAAAATCCGTCCAGTAGTTTTTGCGTGAAAAGCTAACAACAGACAGACAGACAGACAGACAGACAGACAGACAGACAGACAGACAGACAGACAATAATTTCAAAACTTATATTTTTAGCTTCTGTTACTTATAAAAAGACCCCTAGAAGTATTTTTTTTAATTTATATGCAATGTACAGAATTGACCCTGCTTACAGTTTTATTATATGTATAGATATAGATGTATAGATATGTACGTTATCCTATCGTAAGTACAGAAACTTTAATACACTGCATCCGATGATAAGCTTCATAATAAATTCGTGGTAGGTAGTAGTACTAGAATCAAAATAAAACTGTTATAAACAATATCGAGTAAGCAACTGTTGATTGCGATATAAAGATATAAGGATTAATATAGATGAGGATAAGGACTAAAACCAGTAGCGCAAACTAGCCCGACTTAGTACGCGATATGGCTCGGTTGGTGATTTGTCTACTGTTCGTGGCCTCTGTAGTTCAGGGGCACCACGATAAATATGAAGGGTAATTTGTACAATTCTTATAACCTTATTTCATCCAAGTATTTCCACGGACAAGTTACGATGATAAGTTAGTGATGATCTTGTAATGACATCGTATTTGTAACATACTCGTAGATGATATCGTTCTGTTCACAGCCATCAATTATATCGTGTTGGTGGATCTTCCCAAGATATTGCAGAATTGGAGGGCGTCTTAGATATTTTGTCAGCGACTCCAGTATCGAGATCGACTTCAGGTCAATTGGAAGCCTTACTAAGACTTTCTCCGGAAGAGAGAGAAAAATGGCTACAATATTTTAATGAAAAAGGAATGTCTTACACAAAAATCGCTGATAACTTAGCAGAGTGAGTACTAATTCAAATCCCAGTGACTTTATCTGCGCTTTGATTTAAATATATCTTGTATTTTCTTTGTAGCATCCTCCGAGATGAAGAAGATAAAATTAAAGCGTCAAGAGCATCAGCACAAAGAAGTGGCCGTTCCATGACATGGGAAACTTACTACAGATATGACGAGGTAAAATACTATGCCATACAATGTAATGGCTATTAGGCCATATTTTATTTATACTGGTTTAGATCTGTTAATCATATTAATTTCTATTACAGATGAACGCTCATTTGGATGAACTGGGAGAGAAATATCCTGACGTGTTAACGGTTATTAATGCAGGTTTAAGTTATGAGGGTCGTCAAATAAAGTACGTAAGAATATCAACCAGCCGGTTTGAGGATCTGCGTAAGCCTGTCATTGTCTTGGACGCTGCAGTACATGCCAGAGAATGGGTTACGCCACCAGTAGCTTTCTACATCATACACAAGTTGGTAGTCGATATTGTTGACGAAAAGCTGACAGATAACCTCGATTGGATAATCATTCCTATGGCAAATCCTGATGGGTATGAGTACTCTTTTGAGGAGGTAAGAAACTATTTTATTTCTTTAGTACTAATAGTAAAGATAGGTAAGACAAGCAAGCTTAAAGTAAAAGAAAGTAAGGTGATAGAAATTTCTAACAACTGATTTGCTTCGTGAAATTATGAGAATTTTTTAAAATCCTGTTTTATACGAAAATAGCTGACTTCACATCTTTTACAGGACAGAATGTGGCGTAAAACCCGATCAAGGTCACACGAAGGTGCTGATGAATGTCCTGGCGTTGACGGGAACCGGAACTTTGACCACGAATGGGGAACTAGGAACGAGAGCGCTGATCCTTGCTCTATTATCTATGAAGGTCCTGCACCATTCTCTGAACCAGAGATCCGAGTTATTAGAGATGCTATTTTACCACACCTTAAACGAACAGCCTTATACATATCTATACACAGTTTTGGCAACATGTTCCTCTATGCTTGGGGTAACAACGGTACGTATCTTTAAGATGCTATTTGTTTTTTTTTCTTCAATTATGGCATCGCAAACTCTGCATATTGCAATTTTTGCAATTTTTGCATCACGTTTTTGCCAGTTTCGGTGAAACTGGACGAGTAATAATAAGTCAAATCAGTAAGTCGTTATTAGGTAATCAGTCAGTCGAGTCAGTCAGTCAGACATTCAAGTAAAGTGATGGCTTCTTTACTAGAACATGACTAATGGAATTTTGGAGGCAAGCTGAAAAAACATATTTTTGCACTGTTATTTTAATTCACAACACTCGTGCACTATATTTAACCTATATCGAACAAATTGCCATAAATTTTATCCGTTAAAACTATGTCTTTTTCGACTTCCCGCCAAAACTCCCGATGCTATTTGTTGTAATACCTTCAAGGGGAAAATGCTATTTGTATAATTCAAAATAGTTAATATTTTATTATGTAAAGACATGTTAACAGTATAAACACCTAATTTGGCGCAGCCCGACTAGTTTTCATCGTGCGCTATCGTGTTCAGTTGCTACATGGCACAATCAATAAATTCTTACTGTGTATTTAATTTACATTATTTCAGGAAGCCTACCATCCAATGCCCTTTCACTGCATCTTGCCGGCGTGAAGATGGCTGAAGAAATTGATAAGTTGAAGCTAGAAAAAGCTCCTGCCTACATCGTTGGAAACGCAGCACAAGTGCTGTATTACTCTAGTGGCACTTCAAGGGACTGGACTCGTGCTGTAGGCATTCCCCTCACATACACCCTGGAGCTCCCCGGCTACGAATACAATTTCTTGGTACCACCAGAATATATTGAACAAATCGTCACGGAAACTTGGGCCGGTATAGCTGCTGGTGCTCGTTATGTGATTTCTCTATACTACTGATGATGTGATGATCATGTTAGAATATTGTTAAGTTTATTATTTGTTACAATACAAAAACAATTCTTACAATAAACTACACCTACGATAACACAATACAAAGAGCTTCTTTCTTAAATAATAGTAAGTAAATTATCTTCTACATAAGTACAGATATTAATATAGTGAAGGAATATTTCAACTCCCGAATTGAAATGGGAAAAAAATAATTACCTCATACTTATATTGATTCAAGTATGATAAATCTCTTAATTTCGATGTTTATAGGACAGAATGTGACACAAAACGCGTTCACAGTCTCACGAAGTTGCTGATGAGTGTCCCGGAGTTGATGGCAACCGCTGTGGAACAAGTATACAAAGCGTGGATCTTTGTTCGAATATCTACGAAGGACCCTTCTCCGAACCAGAAATACGAATCGGATGCTATTTTATTTCACCGCATCTTGATCGGAAACCCCGATATATATCTATACACACTTTTGGCAACATGTTCCTTTAAGTTTGGTGCAATAAGTAACGGTGGGTAACTTATGTACATACATTCTTTGTGGTACACGACAAAGAAGCTATTGCTTTTCTCAGATAACTGATTTGACTTGTCTTAGACGATGAAAACTGTGAAAAAAAACAACGGGTTGCACTCCGGTAGTACCGGCAGAAGTGAAAACTTGAAATGAAATGAAATGAAATAGTTTATTAACATCCTGGGTAACAATATACTTACACTTGATGTTTGTCATTGTTGTACGGCCATCAGCTGACCGTCATCCGCTTTGGGTGCGCTAAGGCATATATGGGCTAGGAGAAAAAAGCAGGCGGAAAAACTTGGAACTTGAACATTAACGTTGTGCATTTTCCATATTTTTGAATGGTTAGGGAATAATTTCGCACGAAGTATTACTTTTCATCTAGTATTTTCAGAAAGTTAGTATTTTCGTCAGTTTTTTCATTAATAGATGCACTTTGTTCAATGTCCATATTTTAAATACTTGATATAAACTAATTTTACAAGTATAGACAGTCGATCCGTCATCAGCTGTCACCCCTCCGTCTTACGAATTTTCGATCAGGCCACGTGTCCTGACGCTAGTTTAACATTTTTACCCATCCCAAAAAAGTGCACAACGCCGCTAAAGAAGTTTTCACTTCAAAAACAACAATATCCTTGGTATACATACATAGTAAGTTAAGTTATACATAGATTTGAGTAACTGACTCCTCATGATGTGCAAGCAATGCGAAGGGCGAAGTACCCAGTTTCAGTGATATGGTCAGTTTGAAAACATACCAATATGTTTTTTATACTGGCATAACGAGTACTTAGTTATCATCTTGCGAGGACTTTTACTAAAACAAAAATAGAGTCTGTTCAGAAAGAGAATAGGTGAGGACATTTAACGAGATAATAAAAAGTCCTTAAAAACAATTAACGAAAGTTGTTTCACCAGTAAAAACAACAAATGAGAAATGACAAATAGAGCCTCCTGTTCCGTTTCTGAAGATTCTCTAAAAACATAAATTGATTTGAGGATCTCTGCCATCAAACGGACTAGCATTGCATGTCGCCGGTGTGAAGATGGAGACAGAAAATGTTAAGCTGAAACTTGACAAAGCACCGTTGTATATCGTCGGAAATGCATTCCACGTGCTCTATCAAACCAGTGGTACTTCAAGAGATTGGACTCACGCTGTTGGTATTCTTTCTTCTTGGTCCCGCCAGAATATACCTATCGAGTAAATCGTCACGGAAATTTGGGCTGGTATTGATATTTTATGCTGTTGCCCATCATGTTATTTTAGAATATTCCCGAAAAAAAAACTGGACTTACATACTTGTTACTGAGTAAAACATATAAAGCTGTGAGAAAATACAAAGCATTTAATTTTTACAAAGATAAATTTAATGATATTTAACCGCATTTCCGAATTCAGAATTTATTGATTTGTAAAAGTAAATGTGTCATAAACGGCCATTTCTTCATCGATTTAAATCTATACGTATCTTTTGATCCTTATCATATATTATTTAATTTTCATCCTTTTGTTCAGTAACAATGAATCGTATATATTTTAAATTTACTAACGTTGGTTACGAAGGAACTATCAATATCATAACATAAACTAACGGTAACGACATTGTTTAGGTAAGTATTGCTATGTGACGTCCATTCTCCGTATAAAGTGTATTTGTAAAGCTCAAATGTTTACAATCAATGTAAACACCTTTAATCATAAATCAGCTCTTCGGGTAACCACACGCAGCTGAAGTGCACTTAAAAGCTAGAACTGAATTACAAATGGCTCTTTTCGTGAAACTAATTATGTGCGGTATTATCCTATTTCAGTCTTCGATGGGAATAAAATTCGTGCGAAAAATACAATCAAAATATCCGTACTATGATATATTATTATCATTGGGAGATTGCAAAGGTACCTTTTTACTTTACTTTTTTTTAATTACTTTTTCACCTTTTTGTCATTACTAAATAGACTGTAAAGAAAGGATGCTAAAAGAAATAACGCATCCGCTGGACACAAAAAATAAAGATGAAAAAAAAGAACGAATAACTTTATTTGTCACAAAACTACACTTAATAAAATTTTATTTCAAAATATTATGTATAAACCCGACATTCATGTGACAAAAGGGAATTCACTCCAGGTTTTAGAATTCCCCATTTACCATTAAAACATGAAAACAAGCATCCTGGATGTGAACAAAAATCGAAACTCATAATTTTAATTTCTGCTTCGCCGGGAATCGAATCCGGGATTCTTGAGTGTCAGTTTGCCGTGGTAATTATGTTCTTCCGGATATACTTATATAAAACGAACTAACTGGTCTCGTGACGTCGTCCGCATGGAATAAACATGTTAACAGATAAGTCTCTAAGTATAAAAAAAGCACTAACAGGCTCTAATCTGATTGTGATTAGCAGTACTTTAGCCTAAACCTTAAGTAGTAAGTTCTTTCTTAGCAATAGGGTACAAATCGTGTGTGTTTGATTGTCTTTCTTTCACGTCGGCGGGCGCCGGTGTCGCAATGGTACCATAGAAATAAATACCTACTTGTACAAACAATTTTTTGTACAAAGATAGTTATATGGGCTAGTTTTTATCCGGGAAAATATCTCTAAAGAAATATATCAGATATTTCTATAAAAAAAAGTTGGGCCACGTGGGCGAAGCCGTGGACAGAAAGCTAGTTGAAATAAAAATCTATTTTGCTTTCTAACAGTTTTCTAACTTACCTACCTTAATATTTTTACAGATAACGTTGTCTTTAAAGAACGAAAAATGTGGTCAACAATCAAACTAAACAGAATTTTAGACATTTACTATAAAAGCGATAATGGTAAATGAATATACTACGTTTTATTATTAAATATTATGTTATGTATAAGAACTCTTATATTACTAACCGTTTTTGTTGTTTTAGATCAAACTAAAGTGTCGAGAGTAGAAATTATTCTTATGATCAATAACACAAATTGTTTGGCGTTTTCTGAAACTGGAATTGGCCGTCGTGAATTTACAGCTTCTTTATTTTTTTCAACAAACATGGGTGTTATATTTTACACTCTTTTAATTTATACTTGTAATACACATACTCCGAAAGATACTAACTATTCTGCTGAAATAATTCCTCCAAAATCTTTTAAAATGTACAAAAGTAAATTAAGTACCTATATAAGCCTAATTTAGGTAAACAAAGCACTTTTTAAAGTTTCTAGCTGGAGGTAGCGAAACAAATTTCTTTGAGCTAAAGACTGACAGTAGTGTTTAATTTCTCTTTGACTGACAGACCCCCTTTCTATTCAGTCTTATTCCTTAGAGCATCACAGGTATTGACACCCGTTGAGTCAGTACCTTTGTTGAGGCTGGCTCTCTGCTCTAAGTATTAAATTTTATTTCATTATGCGTTCTACAGGGCCCCGTAATAAGATTTAAGATTACATCACCCTGTCCCTGCCTGCAGGCTACTAAAATGTTTATGATTTTTAGAGTCACGAAGACAGAGTCCAACAGGGGCAAAGGGTATAATAATCACGGGGCTCTCGTATACAGAAAAACCAACTGTCTACGGAGACGGAGTAATCGAACGCCCGCGCATCCCGATCCCAATCTTCAGGCCCTGCAGTTCGTATAGTGAAATAAGTGTCACATTTTTTCCTCTAACTCTAACCTCTCTAACTAAACTTGATTTAAGAAGTATAGTGAAAGTCGGTCGAATGATTAATATCTACTCCTGATCAAACAATCCTTTAAACATTAATGGAAATTAAAAATGATAATATATTATATTATTCTAAAAACAAGACCTCATATTTTAAAAACAAGAAAAGAAAAAAAAAATTGCACAATGTCAATATGGGCAAACATATTATTATTTTAGAGTATCGAGGGTATTGACTCACCTCAATCATATTCTTAAAAATAAAAACTGTGTAAAAACTACAATAACAGCTGCTGTCAACAAGAGAAAGAAAATGTCAAAATAATTATTTTTCTGTGTTGTTTTGTGTGTGACATAAATAAATGTCAAAATTGTCAAACGCTCATGTACGTAGCGTTAGCGTAGTACGGAACGGTATGTTTATTTACGTGCAGAAGTCAATCACACGCAAATCACAATAGTCATTACGCACAAAAGTAAAAATTCAAGTGTGATGATCATTAAAAAATTCTGAAGATGTTGTGGTATCTGCCATGGTCTGAAAGCATCAAAAAGAGAGCTTGTCGATACCTACTCCAGCGTTACTTGGGTAATTTTCTCGAGGAGAAGTTGACTTTAAATCAGCTGAGTGTTGATCTGTACAATGGGACAGGGACCGTATCAGATGTTAGCCTTGACTGCGAGGTAAATATTTATTTTATTTTAATCTATTAAGCTTATCAACTACATTTCTTCATCCAAAACTTTAATTTCAATGCCATTCGTTTGTCCTTGCCAATTTTAAATGCGCATAATGTGTATTCAAATCAACACGTGTTTCTAATATTGATTCCGAACAAAGAAAACTTTGAGTACAATGTTATTACTCGTAATTTTTTGAGCTGTAATGGATCTTGAGTTATAAACAGTATCAACAAGCAGTAACTGTTTGCTTATGACAACTCTCTTGAACAATAAGAGTAATATCTATTGTTATAGGGAGCAAGGTCAGTTAGATAATGTAGACATATGGATTACATCCAAACCACAATTATTTTTAAATTGAACCTTTTATTATTATTGTATTCTATGTGTATTGTATATGAGTTTAGTCTGTTTAGGTATTTTTTTATGTTACTGAATATATAAGTTAATACAATATAATAAATTATTATTTTTAGAACTTTGATTTAATTTGATTAATTTGTGAAGCTATTAGCTAAGCTAAATTGTGATTTCTTCTATACTTAGATCCTTTAAAGAGTTGTAGTTGATCATTTCTGGCTGATCCCTCTATGAAACACCATACCACTAATGTATTAGCATAGATTATTAGCTGCATTCAATATATATACAACACACAATACAACACAGGACAGGACAATAGATGAAAGAATCAACAATTGAATACAGCTAAGTATGGTGTTTCATGGTAGTATCACTCAGGATTGATGAAAACTACAACCCTTACATTATGATACCTAGGCACTCAATGAGCTGGGCGATGCACAGAACTGGCCACTGGAGATAGTGGATGGTCACATGCAAGAGATTACAGTTACTATACCCTGGTCTACATTGTTCAAAGATGATTCTAAGGTGGAGATCAATGGACTGTCTCTCACTGTGCAGCCTAAAGTGCGAGTGGAACAAGGTATGTTCAAAATGATTTCTTTATATAAAATGAACAGAACGAACTAAAACAACCATGTGATCTCTACCACCTCCTAAATGTTAATTCTAAAATGTTTATTTTAAAAACTCTAGCAGTAATAAACTGTCAGACTGTACTAAGTAGTCAGAACTGTGCATTGACCATGGTACCACTACTCAGTGCTGATAGTTCAGCTCAGTGCTGGTGGTATCACTGGCAATGCATGGTTAGAACAGCTTAGATTATTTGCATTTGACGACCTGCATGGTGCAATGGTTACCATGCTGGACTGCCAATCGGAGGGTCCCGGTTTTGATTCCCGGCAAAACAGAAATTTGAATGATGAGTTTCAATTTCTGTTATCGGTCTGGGTGTTTGTGTTTCTGTCTTTGTGTGTGTCCATGGTACCCACGACGCAGGGTATATCTACCCTACTGTGGGACTATGAGTGTGAAGCGTTATTTTTTTTATCCAATTTCAAAACTTGCTTGTGTCATGTATGTAATAATACTTAGGTAAATAGTGGAAGCTGCAGAAAGCATTAAGACACAAAAAATCATAACCTGACTAGATAAAATAATTAGATGTGGCGACAGCTACTTAGATAAATGTACATATATACTTAGCTCTTTTATAGTGTATGTGGGTCATAAAACTTGTCAGTCAGTCAAATCCAGAAGAATAACACCCATATTCATAAACAATTCTATGAGGTCTCATAGTGCTCGTTAATTATCTAAACAAATTCATAGACATACATGAAGCTTGCTACAATGTGTTGTCAAAATCAACATGAATTGATGGCTTGACATAACAAATGCATGTCAAATATCGCTCATAGCATAGCTATGCCTGCTGCTTCTTGAATATGGTGTTAAGTCAGGTTACTAAAATCACCTGATCTTAACTATTAGCCTTTACAGCCTCTGCTATTTGCCTGTGGAACAATCTTCCAGTGGATATTAGATGTGCAAAATCGATTGACTCCTTCAAAAGTCAATTAAAATCTTATTATTGAAACCACTGAGTTTTCTGTCTCTCCTCACCATGATCTACCTTTACTTCACTTTGTTTAACTGTGTGACATTGTTTTGTGTTTTGTTCTTTTTTGTTAATTCAGTTGCTTTTATTTATTTTATGTTAAGTTTAGGCACCCTACCCTTTTTTGCTTTCTTCTTCCCCTTTATCCTATTTTACCGAGCATAGGTTGCCTGGTAGAGATCACTACCTGAGCGAAAAGGCCGCCTTCGCGGCAGTGGTCTTTGTATATGATTTGGTGTGCAATAAAGAATTATTGTATTGTATTAGGTTACATATATCAAGACAATGTGCCTATGCATACACCCCCATATTCTTTAATGTGATATAAGACTACTTTTATTATACTTAGCGTTCACCATCGTAAGTTCGTTAGTTAATTGGCAAGTAAAAGCTATGAGTATGGGTCAGTTTATAATATGATTAGTGCTACTTGAACATCATGAAATTGAAGTTACGGGTGACTTTAAGCGACAATTACGGTACTTGTCACTTTACTTGAAGGTGTTGAAAGAGGCCCTTAGATGATTTTTACTAAAGTAGATTCACATTTAACCACTAATACCAGTTTTTTTACTGTTAACAAAGTCAGTATTATAATTTTAGATATATTAATCTAAAATACAACTTTATAAAATTAAATACTGTTTGCCTCAACAGTTTCTTCCATGTTGGAGTCAATGTGGTCTTCCATGTCATCATCAATGCAGCTGGCTGCGGAGTGTCTTCGGGAAGAAGCTGGTCCCCAGGAGTCCAATCCTGTAGAGGGTATTGAGATGTTCGCCCATGCCATTGATTCAAGTATGTTATTTCCAATAGATTTTTTTTTATTTGAATGGAGTAGCAAACGAGCATGCAGGCCATGTGGTGATAAGTGGTCGCTGCAGCCCATGGACATCTACAGTTGCGCTGCTACTCCAGAGGCTGGTGGTCGCCTCATGTAAGTGTGGCCGGCAACTGCACCTTTCCACCGAAACACAATAGAATTGCTCACGGCAGAAGTGGATGCAGTGGTGGTACTTCCCTGGGCAAAACATAATACATAGTTCTACCACCTACAATTAATTGTTGTTATTTGATACAAATGTTTGATTGTTGATGCACAACAAGAATCAAAAATATTTGTTCTTATTCTTCTCTTGCACTTGAAATTACTATTCCTTTGATCATTTTTGTATTGGCTTTTATGTTTCTATCATTTTTATTTTGGCTTTTGGAAAACAACCAACAATATTTGAAGAATGTCATTAATATTCCTTATATTTCTGTAATTCATTTTTCAGTACTGAGCAGAGTGAAGGTTAAATTTGTAAACACAAAAATAAGAATTGAACATGTTCCTAAAAATGGAGATAGAGGCATCGCTTTGGAAATTCACATTCAAAAGTAAGTGTTCTTGTACCTTAAATAAAGACGTCTCAAAATAATAATAAAATAATGAAGCTATTAGGTATTACAAATATGTAATGTTTCAGCATTGACTATTTTGATGAAGCTGGTTCAGAGCCAATGCCAGAAGCAACAGACCCAGAAAAGTCCAAAACTTACATAGTAGCCACATACACAAACAAGAAAATCAAATTCAATGGTGTAACCTTGTATGTAGATGAATTTCCTTCTAAACTGCGCACTATGGCACCAAGTCTTATAATGGAGAAGTCTGCTTCATCACAAGCTGATAAATCTGATGGTACTTCTGTTGAGACACCAGATGCTAACTATCAGAGTACTCTATCTGACGTATTCTATGAAACTCGAAGCGTCATATCAACTATTGATTCTGACCCAATAAAGGATATCATTGAGGACAGAAGTCATTCTGAGCAGACACGAGAAGCGACACCTGAGGAGAAAGCCAATCAACCAGATCCCATACTGTTTGCAAAGTTAACTGGCCAACAGGAATTGGCTTTGAAACTGAAGCATTCGGAAGAAGTAGAGGGCCCAAAAGTGGAGGTTAAAATAATGCTAGGATCCTTTGTGTTGTTATTAACACCAAGACAATTGCACACCTTGATTGAACTGGTCAATGCACTGAACCAACCTGATTTAGAAGATACTAGGTCAGTATTAAATACCACTTAACCTAATTTAATCCTGTCTTGGACTACCAAATCAATTGAGATACTTTTAATAAGCAGTCAAAACGTGACATCTTCATACATTTTGTCCAAGAAAATGGTTTGTGACTTCACAAACCTTTTAAGCCAATTGACTAAATTGTAATTAATTTAAGCGGCAGTAAAAATCATGTATGTAAATGAATTACAATTATCTTCCCTCTCTTACCATAATCTTTGCTTATTATTTTTTGCTTTAAAATATACAATAACTTTGCAGTAACATTCCTTTGAGGTCAAGTGGTATGAACATGCAGTGCAAGCCAATGAAGCAAGCAGACTTCCAACTGATAGAAGCCCAATTATTAGGGAATATAGAGCAGCAGAGTACTAAGCTTACTGGCATGTATGGCTGGTCTGGTCCTAGTCTTGGTAAGTTCCCAGTATGAATTTATTTTATCTTTTTAAAAGGGATTTTGGATAATTTTATATTTATACTTCTGTCGGTCGTGTCTACCATTTTTACATAAACCAGAAGATACTCTGGCTCACACGGCAAAAGGGAAAGCCGATCTCCTGGGCACCCTCTTCCTTAAACTCCACTCTGGACGACGGAGGTGCCGCACCGCTGACGATCAGGCAGTGTGAGAGCTTGATGAAGGACGTGCGCTTCACTCAAAAGGCCGTCAGACGAGCTCTGCATGCCCTCGATGTCAAAAAGTCGAGCGGGCGGATGATATCCCCACGATCGTATTAAAGACATGCTATCCCGAGTTGGCTCCCGTCTTACGCGCTTATTCTCGCTTTCTTACACCACTAGTAATGTATCGTCTTCGTGAAAGATAGCCCTAGTACACCCAATCCCGAAAAAGGGTGACCGTAGTGACCCGTCCAAATACAGGCCGATTGTGATAACCTCCCTACTCTCTAAGGTGATGGAGTCTGTTATAAACACGCACCTCCTTAGGTAGCTCGAGAAGCACCGGTTGATAAGCGATCAGCCGTTGATCACTTAGTGTACCTCACACATCGCTGGGCTGAAGCCATCGAGGGCAACGGGGAGGTTCTGGCAGTCAGCCTGCCAAAAATATATTGCCTTTCAGCATATAACTATAAAACAAAAGTGTCACATGAATCATTTATTCAATCGACAAAACGAGGCACTCCTAAATGTAAGGTCGATTTCTACTTTTTGTTTATACATTTTATTGATGTGACTACGTCTAATAAATAGATGAATGCCGGCTGCACGCACGAAAAATGATGACTCATTGTAACGTTACGCTCATTATAACGTTACGAAGAGGCTTGAGCGTTCTGCAACGTTTATAAAGTGAAGTAAAAAGTTAATGTGGCTTTTTAAACACATAGTGTTATTGTGGTCACTGCAGCCAGAAGACATCTACACGCAACACATCTCTCTTTACATAATTGTGTATTTTGTCCTACAGAAGACAGTGAAATGGAAGGTGAGAAGTTCCACCCGATGACGCCAGGCAACCCAATGGCAGAGAGCTTCACATCATCTGTCAGCTCCATGAGCACAAGTATGACTTCCAGCATGAACATACCAACGGCTCAGCCACGGATCAAGCGGAATAAGAAAGGTATCAAATGTCAACTTCAAGTCTGCTTACACTAAGCCCTGACTTATTCAAATAGGGCCTTGGATACTTTACACAAAAAAATATCAAACTGCATGCATACTTTGGAAAGGTTGCAAAAACTATGCTTGGAGGATTTGGTAATTCAGTTACATATGTACATGATTTTTACTGCCGCTTAAATCAATTAAAATATTTTCAATAACTGACTTAAATAGTTTGCGCTCGTACAAAATAACGTAATAATAACGCTTCATACTCATAGCCCCACAGTAGGGTTTATATACCCTATGTATCTTTGTGTTCTCGCCGGGAACCGAACCCGGGACCCTTCGATTGGCAGTCCGGCATGGTAATGACCATTGCGCCACTCAGTATCTAAAAGTATCTCAATGATTTTGAAGTCCAAGACAAGATTGGCTATCATGAACCCATACGACTTCTCGAATAATTATTATCAGTCATTGTTTAATAAAAATTAACAATTTTTTTCTTTTTTATGTCCTACTTCTGGGTACCAGTCTCCTTGTCACAAGTGAGAGGGATTTAGGCCACAGTCCACCACATTGGCCAAGTGCGGATTGGTGAACTATGAACTATAAAGTTTTATATTATATTAAGTCACATGGACGTACCGAGGGGGGAGGGGGCAAGGGGGGGGCAGCTGCCTCACCCTGGATCAAAGTTAGGATTCAGGGATTCAAGAATCCCAAAAGATCTCACAAACAAAAAAGAAACCTATAAAGAATAAGCTAGATATGCTACCTTCTGCTGCTTTCATTGTATATTTAATATTTTGTGTAACATAGAAGACAAAACCCTGACCTAGAACCTGGGTACATCCATGTTAAGTCATAATGATGCTTTTAACATGTTTGATTATAGACATTAGTTTCGTTGTTTCATTATTATTTTGACTTTCAGTTCCCCGCATTGATGGAGATCCTACAGCGGAGGTGTCTCATGTGAGCCTCAGGATAGCATCACTTACTTGTGTACTGCTGCATAAGGTTAGAAATATTGTGTGATTCCTAGAGACATTTTTTCATCTGCTTCATAATAGATCAAAAGCTCGCAGAGGTGACCTAACAGCTTTTGTATCAAAACAAGTATCTTAAAACTCTAAGTTCTAATTTTGAATACCAATAATTATGTTATACTACACAATCATTTATATACACAATTAAAAATATTCAAAGCGTGCATCTAGCATGTTTTTCTTTTGGTTATATTGTGTTCACAAAACACACCATACTTTTATCTTGAATCCATTCTGAGCAATCATTTATCCCTAATAACAATTGCCTTTTCATGTAACAAAAAGTGATAATAAAGAATAAAGTCAGTGATTTTAAACTTACCAATGAATTCTAAAAAGAAGTCCTGATATTTCATTTATAAATAATCATCTTTTAGATAATAATATAACCTTTATCTGTTTTAGGATATACTAGTTACTTCACCAATGAATACTGACACTATACTTCCAACATCGGCCACAAGAATGCAAGAAGTGTCCCAGGATTTCTTTGGGCGTATATCACCAGCTTTCCGACTCGATGACATTCCTGTTGTTAATAATATGTTGGATAAAGCTACTGAAAGGAACCATTTGAGGTTAGTAACCAACTAAATTCACTACATCATCATTAATAAAATTGTTTGAATGTAGTATTTGTTTGAAATGCCCATTCAAGGGTCTTGTCTCTAAGTTGGAAGGGTTTTGGTTGTGCTCAAAGCTAGAAGGATTAATAGTCGATACCCATTCTGCAACTTAAAAATGTTTCCAAGGAGCCCTGTACAGTAAAAATGGGTCCCTGATGTTAATCTTTCTATTTTGCTAAAAATTTATAATTCTTGATGTGTATATCGATAAAACTATTTCTACGGCGTAGTTTTTTTGTTCACTTTACTATTTACAACATTCTAAACTTGGCTTGTTTTTTCTCTGCCCTTTTTATATCATATATTTTTAGTAAATTACACAAGCGAGTTTTTGTTTTTTCTTGTCAAATTTTTAGTATATAACGCAGGCGAGTTTATGATTTTTCTTGTCCAAAATTATTCAAAATGTATAAATTCTAAATATCCAACGAACTCGGTTTATTACCGTCACACTTATTCGCCATACTAAGACTTATTAATATTTTTTTCTCGTTTACATTTGTACTAAAGGCCATAAACAAATTTTATTGTATATTTTAGAATACTAACATCGGATATAAGCCTCGACGGCAGCGAGAAAGTAACCACGCACGGCAGTCAAACCATGTGCGAGGCGGCCGTACGTCACTTGTTAGTGCGCGAGTGCCTTTACTATCAGGGAGAGGACGCCGCCAAGCCGCAGAGCTTTGACTTGATATGGTTCGAAAACAAAGGTAACTAGAAACAAAAGTTGTTAGGTAAATATTATAATTTTATTGTTAACATGTAATAGCGAAGAATAGAGGAATAGAATAAACTTTATTTGCTAAAATGTGGTTACTGTTTAGGTCTTTTTTTACAATTTTGGTGTCTCAAATTAGCCGTAATTTGGCATGCAAATTACAATATAATATAAAATATAATATAATAAATAAATTCAACAATTAATAGAATATATTTTTAATTTCAAAATAACTATATTAATTCAGTTTAACATTGTATTTTCTAAGTCAAATATATTACTTTAGTTACATTTTAAATCGAGATAAAAAAACTTCCTTTGAATTTGCGTTTGTTTTCTTTTATAATTTACTTCATAAAGTGAGGCAATGATTGTATATAAATTTTGGTGGTAAATTATACTAACGCTGCAATCATACCGATAACAGAAAAAAATTTGCTTAGTTCCTTCATCATACAGTTCATTGTTTTTGAATGGTATAAAACTATATAAAGTGGCCGAATTAGTAGTAGGCCTAGTCTGTTTAGCACACATTTTACAAAACACGGCTACGCATACATCGCCTTCCGTCATAAAATGCTAATGCAATTGTGTGACTTGGTAATTGATCTATACAATAAAAGCGGTCTGTTTTACAAACTGTATAAGTATATCTAAGCAATTTATAAATAAATTTTAAGATTATATAATATAATAAATAATGCTTCACACTCATATCCCCACAGTAGGGTAGATATACCCTGTGTCGTGGGTACCATGGACACACACAAAGACAGAAACACAAACGCCCAGACCGAGAACAGAAATTTAAACTCAACATTCAAATTTCCATTTCGCCGGGAATCGAACCCGGGGCCCTTCGATTGGCAGTCCGGCATGGTAACCATTGCGTCACGCAGGTCGTCAAAAAAGTCGTCGTAAAAATTTAATCAAAGGATTTTACTTACAGAATGTGATGAGTCTGCCAGTGGAGGTCCATCAAGATCGAACATCAAAGTAAATTTCAAACAAACATCAAAGTTTATGAGAGTGTCAGGGGAAAAGAAACTTGTATATCCAACAACAGATATTGTGTAAGTACTGAAAACTATTCTTTACTCTTCTGATAGCGTCGAGTCGTTTTGTAGCGACGAAATTATCTTATTAGCCCTACATTATTACACTTTTTAACATGCTTATTATTAACACGCTTATATTAGCTTGACCTGTATGTATGTAACGGAATCTTTTAACTTCATTTTCACCTGTACTTCTAAACGTTTGATTAACTTGAAAATTTGCTCAGGAGTCAAGGGCCGATGACAATGCAATAATATGAAAAAAAATCCAACTAAAAAATTAAAAATAAATGTAATTTTAAAAACTAAAAAACACGCTTTTGTGAAATACGAACTGAAAAGTAAAAAATAAGAAGAAAAATTATTTTACTTTTAAAAAAAAGTGTGGGGTGCTTTTTGAGATACTATTGACACCATGCACGCCCCACTTCTTTTACAGTAAAATACATTTTCTTCTTATTCTATTCCTTTTATACCTATTTGTTGATATTATTATCTATAACTTACAGTAGAAAATTGCAAGCGGTGGGGAAGAATTTATCTTCTGAAATTTAAATGTTCTTTGTGAGGCAGAACAGTATTTTTTAAATAGAAACTTGATTTGAATCAAGACTGTGATACAGCTATTTGATGTTATTTCTGTATATTTAAAGATATTAGCTACGGTTCTAGCTGTGACCAAGTGCCACAGTATGTACAGGATATCAATTTCATCGGTGCTTAAGAGTAGCTGAAAAAAAGGAAAATTTAGTTATTTTAACCTAATAATATCAGTTAGCTTCTATTACCACTTTATGCTTAATTTAAGCAAGAAATACCATTCCAGAATAAAGTGCACGCCATTCTACGTGGACGTAGAGTTGACAATACTGGAGCGTATGTCGGCGACGTTCTTTGGAGGCCCGACGACTCCGCCCTCGCAAACAACCCCTTCTACGCCCCAAAACCAAGTCAACTTCTCTCTGCAGTGCCCCAATCTTAATGCTATACTTAGGTAAGTTTGAAGTTCTAAAAAAACAGTAATTCGAAGTATAAAAGTTTTGGCGGGAAGTCTGAAGGGACATGTTATGCTCTTGTTTTATTTTAATTTTCTTGGTGTATTTTGAGTTATATCGGATAAAGTTGATGACATTTTGTTCGATATAGGTTAATGACAGTGCACGAGCGTTGGGAAATAAAATAACAGTTTTTTCGGCTTGCCTCCAAAACTCGATCGAACACGTTTGGGTAAAGCAGCCATCGCTTTACTTGAACATATTATTATGACTTACTAGACTGACTGATAACTGAAGACTTAGTACTTACTGATTTTTTCTATGACTACTAAGTGATTTATACTTGACTCTGGCAATATGCACAGAGTTTGCGATGCCATTATAGAAAAAGAAATTAGAAGTATACATTTGTTTGAGTTGACTGTATTTGAACGTATGACGGCTATATTCTTTGAAGTCCCGACGACCCCGCCCTCACAAACAACCCCTTCCATGACCCAAAATCAAGTCGGTTTCTCTTTACAGTGCGCCAATCTTAATGCTGTACTTAGGTAACTTTGAATTCATTAAACTATCAGTAATGTATGAAATATGAAAAAATTTTAGTTATAAAAGACGTACAAAGCAATACAATATTTTTTATTGTCTTGTATTATGTCTTTAGTGCTTCACAGTTGTTCACAGACACTAGTCATGCGCAGGGATTAGCATAGGCTAGGCGATTTATAGAAATAAGTATATTCTTACTATTAGTGTCAACCAAAAATTTCAAAGCTTACATATGCAAAGTTACATAATACTATTAAATAAAAAATATAGTAATATTTTTTGTTTAATAGTAAAAAAAATGGTGAAATTGCTTTAGATGTCACTCAAAATTTTATATTTTTAGAAATTTCTTTACACAACTATTTTCTCCCCAGGTTCCCCATAGCCGACTTACGACCAGGCATCAACCGCGAGCTACGTCGAGTGCGTCCAGACTACCTTGTGTTCAAGTTCCAGAACGCCACAGTGAGCTGTCAACAGATGCCAAGCGTCAGGCCGCTGCCGACCACAGTTGCTGTGAAGGCTACCACTTTAGATCTTTATTATCATGTAAGTGGCGTAAGTGCACATCTCTCTCTAAAGTAAGGCCAACGAGACGAGATACAGAATGTAAGCAAAGTTTCAGGGGTTCAAAACATTTTTATTTAAACAAATTATATATAAAAAATTGATTTCACATTCTAATTGCTGCCGTCTTTATTAGACAAAGATATCTCGTCGGAAAAGTCCGAAACAGCCGTATTTATGACAAAACTATTACATACAATCTACCATGTTGTCAATATGGCTATAAAAATTGTCCTCGACTTTTATATTAAATGAACTAATGGCGGACCAAATGTTGACAATTGCGGTACTGACTGCTTTCCTGTACCACGAAACACGCAACTACACCTGTCGTCAAGTAACTGACGCTTTACTGCGTACAAATGATAAGGACAGAGATAATAATCGCCCGCTATCGCAATGTAACTGGGTAATGGTCAGTTTGTTTAGATTCTTTATCTCGGCCTTACTTTAGGTTAGGTTATCTTTAACTGGTCTAGCGACCCAACTACCGGTCTCACTAGTGATGTTCAAGCTCCAGGACTCCACAGTAAGCTGTCCACATGAATGATCAGACCAAAGTGGCTGTGAAGGCGACCACGTTAGTCCTTTATTATCATGTAAGTTTAAACTCCATAGGTTATCCATAGCCAGTGCGGTTATATACTTCGAATCCGACCTTCAAGTTCCAGAACGTCGCTTAACAGATGTTAAGCGTCATACCACTGAGCTTACTATAGTCACCAGCATGTATGGTAATGTGCTGATAACTATAGTAACTAATGAATGATTGGCAGATTGGTAGGTAAAGCATACATAACAACAGAACCATGGTAAACCTGTGTTCGTAACATAAAATACATTCTGTATCTGTATTAAATTATTTACTAGCTAGATATAAGAAATATTAACCTAGTTGGAACTAGGCTTCGGGTCTATTTATTTCTTCTTAAAGATGAATGAAGCCAACCCTCTCTGTGCCTGTGTGATAGAATTTGGCATGAATACTTCCATAAGAAAACTAATGTACCCTATTGGTGGTTGCAACCATAAGAATAAATAATAATTACATAGAACGGAATCTCCTTTGACCGGGTGGAAAACGCCGCTATTTTTATACCTACTTCCCCCTTCACCTCGTTACGCCCCTTTGTCGCCCAGGCGTGTTGACAGGGTTGTCAACTGTTAATACTGCTTTTTTTATAGATAATATAGGTAGCTAAAATATAAGTTAGTAAGTATAATAAGTAAGTAAGTATAGTAAGTTATAAATCATTATTTTAGTTTAGTATTACAAAGTATGAGAATTATAAATACTTACCTACACTATAAATACCTGCTCATGAATAATAAATTATTATGAGTACCATACCAAATGAAGCCATTTAAGTAAGTATTACTTACCTACATAGGTGTAAGTACTTACGTAGTGTAGGTTTAAAATAAACGAATTACATATTAAGTATAACGTGCGTGCGCCAGTGCCGCGGCGCCGCAATCGCGAGGCAAAACAATCGAGAAAGGTTCAATGACCGATGGCGGGGGCTATTAAAGAATATTTTGGCGACATGTTAAAATGCTGTAGTTATCTAATTTTTTTTTTATAATTGAGTGAAAGTGAAACAATTGGCTACACAAAAAGAACTGGTCACATCCTTTTGATAAATTAGGTACGGAAAAAAAATAATATTTAAAAAATATTACTTATCTCGCATCATCTTTGGGCAAACTAAAAAAAATTAGGTTTGGCATTGTTTTAGAATCGTTTGTACAACCAAACACACCACATTAACTTGGCGCCGTTATTGTAATTGACGCGCCCGTCCGAGACAGCCCGTCTTCAGTAGTCGGTTTAGCCGAAATTAAAGTGTAGGCTAATATCGTGACCTTGAGCCCGTTTTGAGCGGGAGTTTCCGTTCTACGTAGTATTATTTATTCTTATGGTTGCAACCCTTTTTACGTCCCACTGCTTAGCACGGGTCTCTCCCCATTATAGGGGAGGCCTGGAGCTTACTCCACCACGCTGCACCAATGCGGGTTGGCGGAGATGCGGGCGGTGGCCAACCCGCTGTCGGATGTTTTCAAACAGTACAAAAAGGCCTCCGACAAGGTTTAACGACTGTTATCTTCTTTTAGCGCTTCTAAAAATCCTCTTTAATATGCCCTATTATAGAGGATTTTTAGAAACTTATAAAATTGAAAACACTCTTTTGTGTTTAGTACTCTGGAGATTAACCAGCTCGGAATATTCAAATTTTAAACTTAATAACTTTACACCTTATTTTAGGAAAATGACACCGTTCCCGGAACACATATCGCTCAAACAACGATGGATGACTCGTCCTTCGGGGGTGACATTCTGCGCGGGAACACTGCTACACCCTTACCGATGTTAGTATGTACTAGCCATAATATATCCGGAATATGTATATCCTGAAATATATGTATTAAATTGTATTATACACTTTTAGTATTTGTAGTAATATTAAAGCATTTATAACATAATAAAAAACGAAAAAATCTACATTTTTTGTTGAAAATATATTACTAAATTTAAAAACGTGCATCAGTGTGTATGTCTGCAGAAAAAACATTCAAATAACGTTCACTAGGAGTTTCTAAAAGAACCGCACAGTGAATAAAATATTTTCATTCTATTTTCTTTATCCTACCTTTATTGAAATTCTTATCTTTATTCAATTTCTGAAAAGTACGTTTTACGAATTTTTCCTTTATTTTACTTCCAATTTTAATATATTAACTTGACCATTATGGTGCAATGTTTACCATACCGGACTGCCGATGAAATATGTTCTCCTGGGTTCGATTCCCGGCGGATGAGAAATTTGAATGATGATTTTTAATTCTGTTCTTGGTGTGGGTTCTTGAACTTGTGTCCTTGTCTTCGTGTGTCATTGCTCCCACGACACAGGCTATCCTAGTTTGATAGGTATAAGTATGCATTAACAATATAGTCTGTTTCAGGATATCAGTAACATTCAAGCCGAAAGAGACAAGCAAAGGCGCATTCGACTCCCTAACGGATGAGCTGAGTTTTGAACCGAAGAATTTAAATCCAATGACGACTTCCATGTACATCATGAACAACTTAAAGAGTACGTTGCCGAGCCCTTTCAGCGGGAAGAAAATGGCGCACCAGAGCATTACTAAACATGATACTGATACGCAAAGTAAGGTTTAAAAACTTATTATGTTGTGTATATTTTATCTATATTTGGAGCAGAAGTGGTTGACACCTTCATAAAGAAGGTTTTCCGACCACAGAACATATTAAAGAGGTTAGAATGGAATTGTGGGCGGGGAAGACGCGCCAAGGATAGGAACAACGCTCATATCTCTACAGAAACACGCGATCGCACTGCGATATGCGTGCTTGTGTGATTCGTTCATTTGATCGCGTGATTGTGCGGCGCTAAGATTGGCGAGATTTAAAATTGCAAATATGTGCGTAAGCGACGACACCGGTTTTTATACGAACGGCGCATTATTGCCATTCCGCTTCTTTTAATGTGTTCTGTGTTTCCGACCTTAAATCCTAACGCACTTCTCTCAGCGAAGGAAAACATTTTAAAATTTCATGATAATGTTACCATCACTGAACACTCCATAATAATCTTTTTTATATATTTTTTTAGACCAAGATGAAGAGCTTGTAGTTCCTGGCACGGACGAAGAAATGGCGGAGTTCTCTAGCAGTTCAGTTGAACACGCTGCTATTCACCTCGACTTCAACCTGCCCATACTAGGCTTGCAACTTGAGTATGTTTTCCGTTAATCTAACTTTATAGAACTCTGTAATATAAAGTCCTCATGCAATAAAATAATTTTACTATAATTTGACGTAACGACCTTTCTTACCATGTAGGGCATAAATTTATATTTAATAATAATTATTATTTATTTAACATTTTTTTACATAAAAAAAATTGAACATAGAACAGTCTGAAAATCAAAGTCCAGGATAATTGTTAAGTTATTTCAAATCTGTGATTTAGCAAGGAAAATCTGTATTTTTTACTTAGCCTGCTAATAATTTAAATCTTTAAGAGATTTTTCAAGCAAATAATGATAAAAAACGAAGGACCGATCTAGGCATCAGTTCATAATTTCTGAATCTCATAATAAAGCTTAATTTTAACCCCTACCACCCCTAATGTAAATCTTGTTAATATATGCAACGCTGAAATTAAATTCACAGTCGCAATATTGCAGATCAAAACAGCTATACGAAATCATCTACAACCGAATCAACTCGGACCTACTTCTATGGGAACCTCAGATCGCCGACCAGTACGAGATCTCTCCGCCTTGTAGCACTATATACCCCGCCTTTGGCATGTGCAAAGGCACGGGCTATGGTGAGTTTAGTAGAATTTTACATAAACACAATAAATAATAACCCCGTCATTCATAAAAATTAAAAGAACATTATAAGTATTTTTTAACTAAAATCGTTTTTGTCAATGGCATTATTTACGCTTTAAAAGATGACAAACCACGTTTTATTTAAAATGTTCTCAAAGGACTATTATAATTTTTATAAATAAGGGTGTAGCTAATATTTTATTGATTAAAGGAACGTCTTAAGTAACCATTAAACGACTCTGAGTGCGGCAGTAAGTTAATTATTTCCTGAAAATATAAAATGTGTCACAGTAAACAAACTATAGTTTGTTCTTTTCTAAGTTGTAACAGTTTTAGATTGAAAATTGTATTTGTGGCAGTTACCTAAGACAGTCATCATCATTATAACTATAGTTACCAACTTACTAAGATTATAATAGTTGCCTGCTGGTAACGACAATTTCTGGTGTAAGATTCTTAGATAATACCGGCATGCAAATGCAAACATGAGATAAAGAGCTGTTACTTGGCATCTCTTTGCAATAATAAGCCACTGTTTATCCAAAAACTATGAAAAACGGCAAAATTTAATGATGAGACGTCCATGAACTACAGGACCACTTAGGAATTATATACTGAGTTCATACCTACTACTTCATTTTTTTTAAATAAATGTATAATTTTAATTGTAGATTCCGACTCCGACAGTTCATCATCGGAGGAAGAGAATTTATACTACTCTACGTATGACGGCAAAATGAAGAAAGGACTAAATGCGACCAAGCCACTGCCTGTTAACAAGGAGAGTGAGACACACAACTTCTGTCTTACTCTTAAAGTTAACAAAGGCGTACTTACTATATACGCTCCTGTGAGGGTAAGTCAATAACAGTATATTTCATTAAGAGTGCGGAAAGCCTGCCATTGCAAAGAGTTCCGACAAATGTCTACCCGAGCCGAGGCGCAGCCGAAGTTGAGGGTAGACATTTGTCGCAACTGTATTAAATTTTTAACTGTATTAATTTAACGCAACTGTATTAAAAAATAACATACATAAGAACCTACTTACTAAAAAAATAAAAATCCTAAAGTCTAAACTTAGAAATTTATGTTTCTATTTACATTTCTATCTTTATTCCAAGTTTATTGCTGTAGGATTTCTTTTTTATTCGTAAGGAACATTTGCAGTTAATAGTGACAAGAGAGTGAGAGAGAGTGAGAGGAAGATAGAGAGAGTAAATGTTACATTAGTGTGTAGTGTGTCAGTCAATCACTGACCAGGAGCGAGTTAGTGGGCATGACATGCGTTCGAAAAATTGTGATGAAAAACGTTGTAGTGGAATATTACAAGGTATATGATGATGTATGAATATGATGTATCGTGTTTTAGGACAGCAACAAACGCGTGGTCCCAGGTCAAATGGGCGAGCTCGTGTTGGAAGCTCACAAGCTTTCAATGTGCCAAGTGAGCGGCCTGAACGGTCGCGCCAAGACTGCGCAACTCTGCTTGAGAGCTGGGAAGACGACGCTTTATCACGAACGTGAGTTTGCTTCAAAAACACGTACTTTAAATAGCTAATGGAAAGCCATGCATTAAGTTGTAGACATGTATCTCTACTAATTTGAAGCTGAAGAGTTTGTCTGTTTGAACGCGCTAATCTCTGGAAGTACTGGTTCAAATTGAAAAAAAATTGTGTTGAATAGTCCATGTATTGAGGAAGGCTATAGGCTATATAACATCGCTGTGTGGACAAAGTCGCGGGCGGCCGCTAGTACCAAATAACAGTTATCAGTTAAATTATTTCCACATTAGTTGAAGCCAGTCAAGTTTCCCAATAAGGCTATCATTTACTTACAAAAACGTTTGCCTTATTTAACTCACTATCAATTTATTGTTAAGAAAATTATTCAAACAGTACTAGTTATTGTAATAGAACCATTACTTCTCGGCTTTTTCTCATGGTCCATATCTTATAATAAGGTTCAACATGGTTCCAAGAATCGAAAAAGACATTGCTTTACGAGTTATTGATGATACGCGTTCTAAATATTTTGGTTACAGTCACCCAATTATGTCATTGCTTAAATGGTACTATAGTATGTTATTATGAACCACGCTGAGCTACACACGTCTGTTATTGTTTAAAGAAGAAATTCTCATCCATTTAGTTCATTAATCTAAACTTGAATTACCAATTTACAGCTCTCCTCACCATACCGACTGAGAAACCAAACCTACGTTTGTACGGCATGTCTTTGCCCTGCCACTTAAAGAGCACAATATACCCTTCTAACAAGGCAATCATCATTAAAGAGAATCTGCAGCCGAAAGACATGTTCTCACTCGCACTCAAGACTGAACCGGACAATGAAACTCCTAATCTCAAGGTAATGTTCTCAATCATCTAAATTCATAGTTTTTTTATCTTTTCAGATTTTAGGTTCAAACTTAATAGCTTGAAATTTAAATCTCAAAAAGCATTAAGTATACTAATAATGACGGTTAAGAGACTAAAAGTTAGCTGATAGCCAAGAATTATTAGATATTTTATAATAAGATATTAGATTATAATCAATTAAAATATGATTTAATAAATTATTTATTTTTGAACTTCAAGCTTCTTTCACCATTTTCAATAACCATAGGATACGCCTAAATCAGATGCCTAAATACTGATATTTGGGAGTTGCCTAGAGGAAAAACACGTTTCACTAACCCTTAAGTTACGACTAACGACGTTAGGCATAACCTAAAGTTACGACACCGATTTAGGATGGCGCAGTGCTTAGGTGCCCCTAAACAGACACATTTGACAGTCGCTCAAATTGATAATACATATTATATTGACGAACAAAACCTTGAACAACTGTCAAAAAACTAGACTACTCATAGACAGGACCAACCTATTATACATCGATTGGTGAAACGGAACTTTATGCTAAGCATTGCCCTAAATTGGGAATTACTTAGTAACGCGTTCCCTTGTTCGTCGTTATTGGAAACGGGAAGTCTTGTATAATTATGTACCTATTAAAAAACTGACATATATAAAAATTATCAGGACAATCTCCTGTGTTAATGGTATCTGGAAAATATTCGATATCCAATCTGTATCTAATACATAAATAATCTAAATCGTAATCTAATACGTAATCTAAAACTCTAATAAACTGCCCCATTTCACAGACAATCTGCATAGCTCTAGGCATAGAGCAGGCGACGCTACGCCACCGAGGGGACAAGGGAATTGCCTGGCTCACACAGTTAATGGATGTTTTGGATGTATTGGATTATCCAGTACCAGGGTACACGCCTTCCACGGTGTTATCCGAACTACATGTCCATGTGTGGGACTGTGCAGTAGACTACAGGTACGTAACGCTTCTCACTCACATTGCCGCACAAATATTACTCGTATCTTGTACAGTGCGCTATACAAAAAATACACAAAACAGAAGTGTCTTAGTATTTCATGCGGCTTATTGAACTAGCGAGTTCCGTTAATTAGCTTAATTATTAATTTTTACGAATAAGTGTCAGGAGCGGTAATTTTATTTGAGATACTGCAAAACACTTGCTCAAAAATGGCAGCAGGAACGCACGGTTTTCAAACACGCTTGGATTCCGGTCTTGGGCTACCAAATCAATTGAGATACTTTTAATCAGCTGTCAAAACGTGACATCTTCATATGTTTTGTACGATAAAATGGTTTGTGACGTCACAAACCATTTAAGTCACTTGACTAAATTGTAATTGATTTAAGCGGCAGTAAAAATCATGTATGTAACTGAATTAACAATTATCCTTCTTTCCAAGTGCAGTTTTGTGCAACCTTTTTAAGGAATGCATTTTGATATTTTTTGTGAATAGTGTCGAAGACCCTATTCCTTTCAAACACTATGGCTTGTTTGGCTACAACCCTTTTTGCGTAACATTGCTGGGCACAAGTTTCTCCCTATTATTGGGAAGGCCTGGAGCTTACTCCACCACACTGCTTCAAAGCGGGATAGTGGTCAACACACTGTCGGATATTCAACACGCTATCTATCGGGATCGAAGGCTAGATGTGCTCTCCGAAGCACGGAAATTCAAAAACCGTAATTACTTGCTTATGCTCAATTACTTTTTCAGACCCCTGTACCTCCCGATACGAACGGTAGTAACCCTCGGCAACTTCAGCGTATCAAGCAACTTGATACCCGAAACCAATACTTCATACCTGCGCTTCCTAGCCCAGGAGTGTTCTCTACTGCTTTCGTACATAAACGGAACCAAGCCCAACATGCCGGTACCGCAAGATGATGACAAACCACCCGACCTTTATAAGGACTACGTTTGTGTGGTCGAGTTGGGACTGTTCGAACTGTCGCTGCGGATGGAGGATAAAGCGACGGGGGTAAGTTGTTACATCAACTGTTAGACATTTGTCAGTGATTTACAGTTATTTTATGTGTGTTACTTAAGAAGTTATGAATCAGCTATCAGTAACTATAGTTATCATATTGGCAGCTGTTGCTTTTCCACTTTACACAAGGGATGACCCTGCCGATTGGAGGGTCCCGGGTTCGATTCCCGGCGAAGCAGAAATTGGAATGATGAGTTTAAAATTTCTGTTATCGGTCTGAGTGTTTGTGTTTCTGTCTTTGTGTGTCCATGGCACCCACGACACAGGGTATATCTACCCTAATATGAGGCTATGAGTGTGAAGCGTTATTTATAATTTTTTTTAATTTATTTATCTACTTTAAAATTCCTTTACTTTCCTTTGTTTTTTTACTAACAACTTTTTTCACACTCTCGCAGTCAAATGACCAACCGCAAGTGGACTTAAGCGCGTCGAACAACATGGTCAATCTATACACATGTTGGGATTCAGCGTCGGCTCTTTGTCGGCTAGTGACGTATGCGGCGTCAGATGGAGACTCGCAGCCGCCTTTCGACCGGTCCCGACATACCAGCATCTGCTCCGACCAGCCTTTAGAGCCCCTCGTAGGTATGTATCACGTCGACCAAGGTTTCTGAATGTCCTCCTGTCGCGATACTCGCGCGTTTTAGCCTTGTACCTTGTGTTGTATTTAGTACTGGAAACTCTGAAGTTCAAGAATTATCAAGACATGCGAAGGAACCGGACACGACCTTTACAATCGTAATACTAATAATTAAAGAAATAAAATTGAAAATGGATAAAATTCGTTTTTAGAGCACAAAAATTCGCTTAGTGAACGTCAATCTTTTCACGGTCATCGGCTCTGGGTGTACTTGTAGGCGATGTATTAAGTAGAGAAAAAGGGTTGATAAAAATGCCAGTAGTATAATATGGTTGAAAGTGAATACAAATTGAATCAGTTATCTAGTGCAATATTTATGTACTTTTTAACATTACTTTAAAAGTCCTTACAAACCTTACCTACACCCTTATTTTATATACGAATTTGTAAATAATTAATCAGAGTGTCAATAAAGCGTGTTCTGGGGAATCCGTGACAAGCAATATATTTTTTATTTCCATCTCAACCAAACATACGAATGTTAGCGTATGTAAATACTTGACATGTTTTCTTGGTTTTAAAAACAAATACTAATAAATTTACCTAATAACCTGTTTTAGGTCTCGAAGACAGACCAATAGAGGAAATAAGAGAATTATCACCTAGCGAAATTCAACAAGTCAATGATCTCATGGCCGAAGCAATGAAAGAAAGCCCAAACACAACAAGTAAGTGTCAATATTTAATTAAGTGATAAAATTGGATAGTTCACTGATGCGTTAAATGAATTTCCCTTCCAGTGGAAGAAGACGAGCTCCACAGTTCGACAGAGAAGGAAGGCGTTGAAGTGTTCTTCTTCCCTGACGAGAACATGAAACAGAAGCTGCCGTCATCAGAAGCTATAGACCTGGACTCAGAACTTAGAAGTACAGAACAGGAAGACGTGCCTGTGAGCTTTGATGACAGTCAGGAGGCAAAGCCACCTATGGCGCAGGTCGCTAAAGAACTGGGGGATCCAACGTCCACACCTAAGACTACGCCACGGAAAAGTAAAAGGAAAAAGGTTAATATCTACTAGATCCTTTTTAGCTCTTTTATTTCACGGATACTGGTTTACCAGTGTATGTCCGTAGATAATAAATCTGTGTGCGTTACGTTAAATAAAAAGTTGTCTAACAATAACTCTCCATAGTGACCAGTCAGGTTAGGGTAGAAAAAGAAAGGAACGTGGTTTTTCGTAACCTGTTGGTAACTATAGTAACTAGTGTTTGATTTACAGTTTCTTCGTGATGGCATGAGTATACATGACATAAAAGAACTACATTTCTTAATTTTGTATGTACGTAGGCGGGACTGTATATTTTCACCGATATTGATGGAGGAAGGAAGGAGAGGAGAAGGAAGGAGGAAGAGAAATATAATTTTACATTTTTTATTTCCTTTATATCAAGAGCGTCTCTGACGAGAAAGTTATGATCTCTGTGGCAAGGACTTCATACTTATATAGAGTCTATCTAATGAATAATACGATAATAGTTTTCACTATGAGATATTTAAGAGTTTATCATTGTATAATTATTTATTCCGAAATTTTTTTTCTTTCCGAAGGTTAAATCTGGCGGCGACGGTAGCAACACAGATGACGAATACTGTATAGTGGAACAAACACCGTACGGGCAAGACAACGAAATGGACGAGCCCATAGTCAACTGGATAGGCCCCGGGCCGGTTTATATGACGGATAACCACTTCACTGTGCCCGCTGCAAGGACTGATGTACTGAAAGCGCCCAAGAGCTTCCCTATGCCTGTGCTTAGGTAAGAAAGAAAAGCATTTGCACAAAATTAAATATGGGTCACACAAAAGGTTTTACAAAAGTATTTAGATCGCCATATTTACCATTTACATTTTATTTATCGTTTAGAAACTCAGTGACCGAATAATACGCTTTTTTAAGTAAATACATTTTAAGTAATTTTTTTAAATTCATTAATAATTTGTTCTAGCTTTTAGGGAGTCTGGTAGATTATTGGATATTTTTGGTCCCATGCAAAATACACTATTATGATATAGTTTAGTTTTGGAAGGTATTGAGCACAACTTATTGTTGTGTCTTTTAGAGTTTAAGGTTTCATAGTTAGATATGTCGCATTTGACCATTAAAGATATTTCATAGATATATAGCGAAGCGAGTGATAATATTAAGATATTAAAAGTTTGGTTTACATGTATCCATCTGCCGTAGTTGACAGATTGACCGTATGCATTTCTTTTGCTCTTTAAAAACTGTTTGTATGTATTTCCGTTGCATTACCCCAAAATATGAGTCCGTATCGGTTGCGCCACCATACGCATGATAGGCGCTTAATACCGCCTTTATATTTACCACTTTTGATAATTTGTAGAGAGCAAAAAAAAAATAACTCAGCTTTTTACACACATAAGTGCTCAGTATATGCTCTCCAAATGTTACTATATTCTTATAATAACTTATGTATAAGACAATAAAACATTTTATTGTCCGCTGTGCCCGCTGCGAGTACAGATGTACTAAAAGTGCCCAAGAACTACCCCATGCTTGTACTTAGGTAAGAAACGTTACTATATGTATCTAAAACGACCATACCAACCTGGAAGTATTTACAATTTTGAAAAAAGTTGTTGTTGAAGGAAAATGATGTACAGTATTTTCTGTACATAATCAAATAAATAAATAAAATAGCTTTTATTGATTCCTTTACACAGTTGACATGAATTTTACTTACATTTACTGTATTTACGGCAGTGCAGTGCAGATTGTATGGGATAGTGTTGTTAGTATCTTAGTAGCTTTTAAATTTAGGTATTAGGTATATTTTCTGTACATACCAAGTCATAATAAATGATTATAATTATTTATAGAGCATTTCTCACACTTTTCGTGCCTATTCATATAGCATCGATTGTATCTCGTAACACATTGTACGTCCATCGCTTTAGGAAAATGTATATCGCTTCAGGTACACCCTATGCGAAATGAGCCTCACATGGCACATGTACGGAGGAACCGACTTCAAGCCAGCCGGAGAAGTAGTGCCAGCCAAGAAGAGCGTTACTATTGAAGGTGATGTTCGGAAGCAGGGATCTCCAACGGCCAATAAGTGAGTTATTTATTCTATATCAATGCAAATGATAACTACAATCAAATAAGTTACTTGTATACGGAAAAGTAACACCTATAGAACAACTTGCAATAACATTACTTTATCTATTGGATTGCGATGTTGATTTCAAAATAGGAATATATTTTGTGATCACATTAATTTATCCGTCAATCTACTTCATACAATTTGGAACGCTATCGCTGATTTTGGTCACAGATTGCGATCTAGATTGAATGTGTTATCGCTGCCTAACTAATGTCCGCCCCACACGTAATGAGAGATCTTTTCATTTCATTAGATAAATCGTTCTCCACTGCGTAGTTCGTCTCGGAACCGGTTTGTAGGACGTGCTTATCACGCAAAGCGCGCTTTATGCAATAATATGTATACTCCTCCTACTCCATAAATTTCAATAATAAACTAGTTTAATAAACGACATTTGATTATTCGGTTATTTCTTTTAAAGCTGATTTCATGTCTCTTTCCATTAATCTTCAAAGACTATTGTTTCTTTAATGTGCTAATTAGGCCCAACAACGCAAGTGCGTCATCACTTTCCATCGTTGATATATCATCAATTTCAATTTATTGTGTGAGCTTCTGCGGAAAACTGACGATCGACGCAGATATCGATGGCGTGTGGAGGCAATAGGGGCATTCGGTTTACCTGTACAGTCTCAAATCGAAGGATTTCTCGTTAAGTGTGGGACGGGCATTAGACATAGTCCCTGTAGCTTCGGGATTAAGATTAGAGCTACGGTAACCACTGCCTGATCGTAAGAGGCGACTAAAAGGGGGCTTGACCTGTCCAGCCAGCAGCCCCGAGAGGGACGGTGGCGTGTGCGTCGCATGCCGCCGTGAACACCTGAAGGTGCAGGAGAGCACATCTGCTCTCCCGAAGATGGGGCCGTTCTGGGGCGCCGCGCGTGGAGGACACCGGTGCGTTCCAATGGAGATCTCGGAGTCCTCCCAAGCGCAGAGGCAGGTCACCGAGGGGGTTTTAGTGCGGTCAAATCTCACTTAAGGTTTTGTAGGTTTCCCCCCGATACCAAAAACAAGGCATGAGACATAACCGAATTGTAACCGTTAGACGCAGCAAGGAGTACGAGCCGTACGAGACGAGCCGCGCGACGGCGGCGGCGTACCGGCGCGGCGGCGTCAGCTGGGCGCCCGGCGCCGACAGCGTGCGGCCCCGCGCCGCGCCCGCCGCACCGCGCGTGCGCGGGGGCGTCCACCGCGACCTCCACACCTGCGTCAAGCTGTGCCTCTCCAAGGTACGTAGCTTTGTTACGTCATACCTATACCTGGCCAACTGTGGGATCTCCAGCACGCACCGGTGTCCTCCTCCATGCGCAGTGCCCCAATCGAGCCCATCTCCTGCATCTCCCTCAGATTCCTGTGACTTGCGTTGTCTTTCCTGGGTTCGCTGGCTCGAACGGGGTCTCTCGCCATCCTCAACAGAAGCCCCTCACTTAGTTTCTGCTTCCGATTGGAAGCAGCTATCTTCTACCTGATTAGGTAGAAGATACTGTTGCTTATATTCCCGATACCTATGCCTTGGTCAATGACTGCATAAACCCCTCCACTAAATTTAATTTTCTAGGTACGGCCGCTACGTATACAATAGGTACGTAACATTTGGCTATCTCCCTCTTCCCAAAGAAATATTAAGGTGCGTACGGACAGCACAATATTGGTTCGCGTAGGCGGTTACACGTGTATTTACGCGAACATTGGATACGCGTACAGTTCCTGTACGGTCCGCAACGAACCTAAACGCGAATGCTGCTGCTGAGCTGAATCGATCCACGTACTAGATCGAGCGCGTCCTTTGACGTGCGGCCAAAAACCGACTGCCGACGGCTCGCGCGGCATGCGATCTCCAATAATGTAGGTACGCGTGCCAATGTACGCGCTGTTCGTACGCACCTTAAGATGTTCTCCTCCCAGAACTTTGACTAGAAAATCTCAAATTTCTTACCTTTATATTTCAGGTAAAATTCCAACACGAAGTGTACCCACCCGGTGGCACTCAAGCGTCGCGGCAGACACTAGCGATCACAAAGATAGAAGTGCTGGATCGTCTAGTCTGTAGTGACATAAACAAGCTGCTCAGCCAATACAAGCTTAAGGATGAACCCGAGAGGAAGAATGCTCATATGGTAAATAAATTTAGATACAAAATGACTGAATGCTGTAATAAAATACACTAAACCACACTTAGAAAGCAAAAATGGTTAATCCTTTTTTATATACGTTTTTAATTGCCTTTTGATTGCCTAATTGATTGGTAACTATAGTAATCTGACAGCTCGCTCGGATGTGATTGTGTACATATTGTCTCTGTACGTCACCTAAGAAGCTTGTAGCTTCTTAAGACTTAACTGATTTGTAAATCAGTCTTAAGTTATTATAGCAATTAAATTCAATTTTATTCATTTGCTTGCCTCAAGTGTGACGTTCACGAAACTGTCAGTGTGTTCTCAGTGTAAACCTATTATTTTGTCAGTGTTCTCGCTATTTAATAGTTAATAATAATTAATTTCCACAGTTAATAGTAAAAGCAGTACATCTACGCACGGATGCAGCGCTGTCGGCCCAGGAGTGTTGTCTGAAGGTTTCGCTACTACCGCTGAGGTTCAACCTGGACCAGGACACCCTTGCCTTCCTCGTCGGCTTCTTCTCCAAGCTTGGAACTGATGAGGCCAGTGGTAAGATGATCATTACTATCTATTAGATTTACTTTGCAGCTCTCGTTCATAAAAAATCAATTCAATAAATTTTACTTATCATATCCTATGATTTCAATGACCAAAATACTGTTTACTGCTTACTGCAAATTTTAATAACCGGTAACCGCGCCTTAAGGGGTGACAGACGTGCGCCTGAATCCGGTTTTGGACCACCAAATCAATTGAGATACTTTTAATGAGCTGTCAAAACATGACATCTACCATAAGAATAAATAATACATAGAACGGAAACTCCCGCTCCGGACGGGCTCATGGTCACGATATTAGCCTACACGTTAAACAGAATACTAATTCGGGCTGTCGCGGCCGGCGCGTCAATTACAATAATGGCGCCAAGTTATTGTGGTGTGTTTGGTTGTACAAATAATTCAAAAACAATGCCATGCTTAAGTTTTTTTAGTTTGCCCAAAGAAGATGCAAGGTAAGAGTAGAGTAACATTTTTTTTTAAATATTATTCCGTTTCCGTAGGTACCTAATTCATCAAAAGGACATGAACAGTTATTTTTGTATATCTTCACTCAATTGGAAAAATTCTGTTAGATACATACAGCATATTAACGTGTCTCCAAAATCTTTAATAATAGCCGAGCAATAAGAGCCGAGCCGAGGCGCAGCCGAAGGTGAGGGTTGACAGTCGGAACTCCTTCCAATGACGGTTCCGCACGTGTACTGAACAACTATTTTTAATACAGTTGCTCAAAAAGTGACGTATTGCAGGGACGTATAACGTGCGGGAAGTGGGCTATTACACACTCGTGCTTTTTCTTTACCTTTTCCGCACACGTGCGTTCTCTTTCCCAACTGTCAAAATTATGTCTATTAAAAAGAAAAAAACCAACCACGAAGTTTTAAAAGTTTTTATGATTCATGCAAATGTTTTTAAAATGAAGCTACTTATTTGTTTCAATATCAGATTTAATGATGGATTCAATGAGTTAGGTTAGGTTTCATTTCATTTCATCTCATTAACATTTTTATTTCATATCAATAAAAAAAATCTACTGAAGACTTGGCTGTATGGGCATAGTTCCCTTTGCCTACCCAGAATGGGTTAAGAAAACAAAAAAAATTCTGCATATAGGGATTCTTTTACGGTTGGCGCCATTTTTCAAAAATGTTCTTTGTGAGTTTTTATTATTTTATTAAATTGCTTCATTTTTTCGCAACTGTATTAAAAATAGTCGTTCAGTACACGTGCGGAACCGTCATTGTAAGGAGTTCCGACTGTCAACCCTCACCTTCGGCTGCGCCTCGGCTCGGGTAGACATTTGTCGGAACTCCTTGTAATGACAGCCTTTCCGCACTTGTAATGAAATATACTATTTTAATACAGTTGCGAAAAAATGAAGCAATTTAATAAAATAATAAAAACTCGCAAAGAATATTTTTGAAAAATGGCACCAACCGTAAAATAATACCTATTTGCAGAGATTTTTTTTTTGTTTTCTTCACCCATTCTGGGTAGGCAAAGGGAACTATGCCCATACAGCCAAGTCTTCAGTAGAATTTTTTTATTGATATGAAATGAAAATGTTAATGAGATGAAATGAAATAAAACCTAACCTAACTCATTGAATCAAATCATTAAATCTGTTATTGAAACAAATTAGTAGTTTCTTTTAGGAATATTTGCATGAATCATAAAAACTTCTAAAACTTCGTGGTTGGTTTTTGTTTTTCTTTTTAATAGACATTATTTTGACAGTTGGGAAAGAGAACGCACGAGTGCGTAAAAGGTAAAGAAAAAGCACGAGTGTGTAATAGCCCACTTCCCGCACGCTATACGTCCCTGCAACACGGCACTTTTTGAGCAACTGTATTAAAAAGTACTTTTATTTATAAGTATTTATAGAGTAGGTAATTATTTATCATTCTCATATTTTCTAATACTAAACTAAAATAATGATTTTTAAAACTTATATTTTAGCGATATTATCTTTAGACATAAGCATTATTAACAGTTCACAACCCTGGCAACACGCCTGGGCGACAGAGGGGCGTAACGAGGTGAAGAGGGAAGTAGGTATATAAATTGCGGCGTATCAATGGCGGTCAAAGGAGATTCCGTTCTATGTATAATTATTATTTATTCTTATGCATCTACGTACATTTTGTACGAAAAAATTATTAGTGACGTCACAAATCATTTAAGTCAATTGTCTAAATTTTTGTTAATTTAAAAGGCTTTAAAAATCATATATAAATTGAATTTACAATTATCCTGCTTTCCAAGCGTAGTTTAGTACAACCTTTTTAAGGTATGCGTTTTGATTTTTTTTGTGAATAATGGCCAAGACAATAGGGTGAGGTTGATATTGTGAAGTTACTGTACTGCTTGTTCTTCGTATTGTGCCGCAAAAAAACCGCGTACTTACTCGCACGTGTGTCACCCTTATTACAGCGACATACACGAGAATAGCTTCACGGAAATTGGTGTAACGGCGTTTCTTCCCCGTTCGAACTATAAAAGTCCTACAATATCTATGGACCGTAAAATACCACAGGATATTCATGCAATTATTTTTCAATCTATAAGTAGAAAATTATAAATAAGGAACTTTTTTCGATGATAAAATTCGTATTTTTTTTTTTATAAATAAACCGTACAAAAAGGCACATGGGCAACCCCAGGGACGCCATCCGAGCATTGCCGACTTTGGAGGAGAGCTTTTTTTACAGCTTTGAAAAATTTGAAACTGGTAGAGGTTAAGTTCTATCAATCGTTTCTATAGTGACTTAATTGTTTTTTACTTTTACTTGTCGTAGACGACGACACAAAGAGCGTAAGCGGTCTATCAACAGACTCAAGCGGGTCTCGACAGACGACTCCGACGCATCGGCCACCCGTTATGAGCATCGCCAGCCATCTGCGGGACCCGCCCCCCACGCCGACATCTTTGAGCGACGCGGACGCTCTATCTCTCAATGAAACTGGTAATAACAAATACGACGACACCTAGTACTATTCTAAGCTTTGGTATAAGCGTGAGTGGTATATCAACGGCCTCATGTGGATCGAGGCAGACGAGTCCAACGCTTCGACCGCCTGTTCTGAGCATTGCCAGCCATCTACGAGAAACTCGTAATAACAAATAAGACGACACCTGGCTGCAACCTCTCTCAATTATCTCAATTATCGGGGAGGCCTGAAGCTTACTCCATCACGCTGCTCCAATGCGGGTAGGTGGAGATGCGGGTTAGTGGCCAACCTGCTGTCGAATCAAACCGTCCATAAGACCTCCGACAAGGTTAACGACTGTTATCTACCGACAACAACCGGGACCGACGGCTTAAGGTGCCCTCCGAAGCACGGAAACGCGCATGAATTTTTTTACCACTAGCGGTCGTCCATCTCACACCCGACGGCGCCCGTTTGGCTTAGTTGCAAAGATCGCTTGCGTTCTACGCTAACCGCCGGGCCATGCGCGCTTCAGACGACACCTAGTACTATTCTAATCTTTGGTCAAAAGCGTTAGTGGTTTATCGACGGACACGAGTGGGTCTTAACAGACGATTCTGAAGCATCGAATCGACCACCTGTTATGAGCATCGCCAGCCATCTGCGGGACCCACGCGGGATGCGAACGCTCTATCTTTGGTTATGTAAACCTGGTATCTCTCCCAAGATACCTTTCCTTTTTTCAAGGTTTATTTCTCCCCTATGCAAAAGACTCTTTTTCTCAACACGATATGTCCATACTTAAGAAGAATCATCCACCGTCCTAATTTCTTTTTTGTAGTGATACGCAACGAAGAACCACTAATGGAGACATACGAGGCTGAGCGCTTAGTGTCCGAAAATCTCATCCAGTTGGAGGAGGACTTCCAGAAACTCGGCATTCAGGAGAAGCCTGCCGCCAAGCAAACTGTGGATACGGACCCCGTTGACGACTCGCCTATTTACTTCAGGTACATAATTAGTTATCTGTAGGCATTGCGAATTTAGTCTCTGTACCTTCGGGATTAAGAATAGAGCTACGACTAAAAGGGGGCTTGCGGGGTTGTGGGTGGCTCCATCCGTCCATCCAGCAGCCCCGGGAAGGCCGGCGGTGCATGTGCACTAGAGATCCCGGAGTCCTCCCAAGCGCAGAGGCAGGCCACCAAGGGGGTTTTAGTGTGGACACATAACGCGGTATCCTCTCCCAAGGGGCACCTTGGCATTGGCATTAAGGTACCTGGCAAGGTACCTTTTGAAAGTTTCCCCCCCGATACCAAAAAAAAATCGTTGCGAATTTATCATTTTACTTACTGAGAACGCCCATTTCTGTCTTGGACCAAAGAAAGAGCTGTCTTTTATTTCGATGCAACAGTGCGATTGTAGCCAGAGTTAATTGAGCAATAACGCAAATTCATACGACCTCAGGAAAGACACAAGCTTGCCTGTAGTTGGTCCTTGAGGCTGCAGTAACTCTTTTGTAATTTTAAATAAAACTCTGTTGATTCTGTATGTGCCTGTGCAAGCCTTTTTACTTGCGTCCCAGGCTAGGCATGGGTCTCTCCCCATTGCATCACGCTGCTCTAATGCAGATTGGTGGAGTGTTTCTGGAGTAATTATGTATGTATTTGTATGTATATTTGTAGGTTCGCAAGTAATAATAATCAAATCAAATTTATTTATTTGTGAATATACGTAAGTATTAGTTCTTTAAAACTAGCATTGATGAAATAAATGTAATGAATAAATGAAATGAACGTCTACGTCCTACGGCACAATTAATTTAAACTTTTAGCATAGCGAAGTAAAAAAATACAAAATAAAAATTAAATACATTACCAATTCAAATACAATACAATAAAATTCAATGTTAATACAATTAAAAGTTAAAACATTAATGATAAATATTGCATATAACTGAATTAGTCAAAAGTCAATGGAATAAAATTAGATTCCAATTTTTATCATTTAGCAATAGTCGTTTACACTGTAATAACATTTATTTACTAGTAACTTTTCTACACTATCTTTCAACTTACTAATTTGAGTGGCGGCAGTTCATTACTAAACTGTGTGTAATAGTATATTTCATTACAATATACTATTCTATGCCTTGTATACTTCCTCGGTTACAGGTCTGCTGAAAGGGATTTCTAAATCAATGAACTGTATCTTTGTACAATATCTATTATTAGTATCTTATCATATAGTAAACAAGCACTGCTCAAACTTAACCTAAGTTCCACTGCTATTTTGATTATGCTATGGCAAAGAAGAATTCGGTTTACACATCCTCTGCGACTGTGTCGCACTCACCCATAGCAGAAGTCGGATACTGGGCGGCAGCTTAGTCACATCGGAAGATGTCAAATTTCTTGGGGTCTAGCGCATCGTTCGGTTCCTAACAACCGTGGCCTTGGGAATCAGATATAAACGCGGGGCTAGGCTACAATAGATCATCTACTGGTCGCAGTGGCCTTAGGGTTGTATCTTTCCCCACCAACCCAAATAATTCGTATAAATAATTTTGTAGAGCAGCGATGGCCGAGTGGTAAAAAACCGCAGTCTTTGACGCGACCGATCCCGGGTTCAAATCCTCGGCGCGCACTTCTAACAAAGAAGTAATGTGCGCATTTATTTGTCGTTGCTCCACGGTGATGGAAAATATCGTAATAATTAATTGATTACAATGTTCTCCATCGCCGTGCATGCCTGAGAGAAAATCATAATTTCTCGAAAGCATGACGTCCACCAATCCGCACTCGGCCAGCGTGGTGGACTATGGGCTAAATCCCTCTCACTTGTGAGAGGAAACCTGTGCCCAGCAGTGGGACATAAAAAGGTTGAAAAAAAATTGTAAGTAAATAAAAAAGCGCAACGTGTGTTCCCAGGCGCGTAGTGTTCTCCCCGGAGGTGCCCATCCGGCTGGACTACGTGGGCAAGCGCGTGGACCTGTCGGCCGGGCCCGTGGCCGGCCTGCTCATGGGCCTGGGCCAACTCAACTGCTCCGAGCTCACGCTCAAGAGGCTGGACTATAAGTGAGTATGCCTACACTTAGAAAGACATATGAAAACTCTAGTAATAACTGTATAGTAACTGGCAAGGAGGAGATTTCTCTGCTGGACAGGAGTTTACTTCACCACGCTGCCCCAATGCAACCCGCATTGGAAGCTTGGTGAAACTTAATTACCTACATCCTAATTATAAATTCAAACAATAGTGATTGTATTTAAAATCGTACGAATGCCTCATTTTATTTATCTTTCGGATCTTATGGCCGCCAAAATTGATTCTAATCGCACCATACACTGCTTTCAATTTACCAGTTTTGTAAATCAATTTACTCAGTGACCAAAAATTATCATACATTCATTTACACAGATTTATAAACAAACAAATTTTATTACATCTACAAGGTATTCTCTTCACTCAATTTGACATACTAATAATCAAGAAGGGTCTATCTCGATTACTATCATTAAACTATGTAGTAGGTACCTCTGAAAACTAATAAATCTAAGCTTGAATAGACTAATATGGTTTTATCGAACCACGCAATATTTGCCATCTATTTTTAATTACTTATTTGTAATTTTGCTAATTGATACATTCGTCTATATTTAATATTTCTAACGTTTAAATGTATCTTATTTTTAGGTTAGGACTCCTAGGACTAGAGAAGCTAGTGCAGTGGGCACTCCACGAATGGCTGTCAGACATCAAGCGACATCAGCTGCCCGGGTTACTCAGTGGCATCGGACCTATGCATTCCCTGCTGCAATTGAGTAAGTTCTATTTAAAACCATTCACCAGCCAACGCATACATTTTAAAAATGAGATAAAGACCTCAAAATTTCACGTCGGTTTCGAATCTCGGCACGCATACTTGACTGAATTTGTTATATGCATAAAAAAAGCGTGGGGTGCATGGTGTCAATGGTATCTTAAGAACCACCCCACGCTTTTTTTTACAGTAAAATACATTTTCTTCTTATTTTTTACTTTTTAGTTCGTATTTTCACAAAAGCGTGTTTTTAGTTTTTTAAACTACATTATTTATTTTTAATTTTTTAGTTGGTTTTTTTTTTCAATAATTTCCCATCCCATTCCGCCTTATTATTGCTTTCCTTTTATTTAATACCCATATCATGGGGGTGCATTTCAAATAGCCAATCCGCCATCTTGGATGTCCGCCATGTTGAATTTAAGTCACGTGACTATTTTTTTCGTATTCCTGACAGCAAACCCTTTCATTTAATACCCATATCATGAGGGTGCATTTCAAATAGCCTGTCCGCCATCTTGGGGTGGCCGCCATATTGGATTTTTTAATGACTTTTCTTAGCTAGTCATGTATTGTCATCAGAACTCAGTGCGTGTGCAAAATTTTATCTTAATCGAAGACCGGGAAGTGGGTCAAATTAAGATTCCAAGATTTTCTTACATACATACATAGTTACAAGTGAAGCTAATATAAGCGTGTTAAAAATGATAATGATTAAGGTTTGAGGGTTACATAAATGGCTTACGGGTTGGACTATGATAGGATATATTATAGGTGGTAGAACTATTATGGTTCGCCCGGGGAAGTAACACTGCTACACCCTCCCCTCTGACGGATTACTGACGACTGATTTAACTGGGATAATTATACGAGAACTATCGCAATTTTCAATGAAACGTGGATGTACTGGATACAAATTTTCACTTGACATTGGCAAAATGGTCAAACTACTAAGACGCCATTCGTAAATAAGAAGAACAGTGTTCTTATTTTAAAAAATCTTTAACAGTAACCGGCATTCGCGACTTGGTATGGCTGCCGGTGGAGCAATGGAGGAGAGACGGTAGACTGGTCCACGGCCTCAGGAGAGGAGCTGCTTCCTTCACTGCCCGGACTGCGGTCGCAGCTTTGGACATCACCGCGAGACTCTTACATCTCATACAGGTATAAATAAAATAGTCACAAGTATCATCGACTTTCATAATTCTACATAATACTTTTTAAGTTCTAGGTGAAATTTAATAAAGAATACATCGGTTGGTTCAAACCTTAGAAGAGATTCAATGTGGTCAAGTCAGTAGCATTCGATATTAACGCAAAATTTTTACATTTGATAAATGTATAGCACAGTCTAAACTTTTATGGTGTCGTGAATCCATGTTTGTATTGCACAAAGTAATCCTCGCTTGGTTCGAAGTTTCTGGTGTTGTGTCAAGTCATAAATAACTGGTCTGTGTTAAAGTTTTAGTATCACGATCTGGTAAACTTCATATGACTGCAAACGATTTTTGGGCTTATTCGTAGCGTATGGATGCTCATAGACTACGACAATATACACAATTTGGCCTGCTTGGTCGCTGTTTAATTCTATGAAATCAATTTCTTTTTTAATTATAGTCAACAATATGCTAACATCCAATCGTTAATTTACCAGGCCACAGCAGAGACAGCATTTGACATGTTAACCCCAAGTCCAGCTCTTCAACTAGCTGACGTGTACGAGCGTCGGGAAAGAAGACGTCGACGTAGAAGGGATCCCGCAAGACATCCAAATGACATTCGGGAGGGCGTGGCCAGCGCTCTCAACACTGTGCGAGAGGTTAGTCTTATTTTTTTTTCTATAATATTAAGGCGAAAATAGCGGCTAAAAAGCTAGATTAGGTTTCGGTGATAGATCACGTTATTATGTATTTTCTTACTTTACATAGGGTTGAAGTTCTTTTAAACGTTTTCTGTCGAACTAGCCTCATGCGAAAGTGATATGTAACGTATTGCGTACCTGTTGATTTTTTTCATACGAAGTGCCCAGTATGCCACTGACATCGCACGCGCTCGAAAATAGGACGCCAACGCTAAAATATTATCAAATTAACGCTTAATGTCGGACTTTGCCGCCTACTGCAGAATACAGTAAACATGTGGTACAGATACTTCAACTCAGTTGTGCGCGCGGCGCTATGTGTGCGTGGGCTAGTAATTATGCAGCTTTAATTTGTGTGACAGTGACGCGGCCGTGATCGTCCGAGCAACTTCACTGTACCTCTTGTCACGCACATAAAGTTACTGTGTATATACAGGTTTACCCACACATAGCGCCGCGCGCACAACTGAGTTGAAGTATCTGTAGCAGTTTGATCCAAAACGTCCAAATTGAAAGTCTTACAGCATGATCTCTCCCTAATTTTCGTTTAGTTCGAGAATTTGTGATTTGTGGGTGGTTAATTTTTTAGTGAATCGTGGATATTTGATTAATTGAACTTTGGTTAGTATCCTTTGTTGGTTTTCTAGAAAAAGCTAAGCAGTGCCGAGTATGACAATATGTTTTTCAAACAAAATAAAAGTATAACAGTATGTTACGTGTCGACAAAGTGACTCAGATGTGCGTGCTGACATTGGCAACATCTGATGCCGTGCAGGTATCGCGCATCGTTCATACGAAAATGCATTTCCGTACCTAACTTTGGTTGGGTCTCACCGACCTTAGATATAGTTTAGATTTAGATTATTCTATTAAAATGTATGTTAAGTTCGGCTAACTATGTAACTCTCACATTGAGTTAATAAAAGCATTCTATAAGTGATGTCTCGACTTGGTGATTTCACCCTGGCTGTGGCCGACCCTTAACTAAAATAATAACATTAACAATCATCGATATAATATAAGTAGATAGATTCACAGTCGCCGCATAAAAGTGGCACCGGCAAAAGAAGGCATAACGGCAGCGATATGCCTTCTTTCGCTTTCACTTGCTAAACCGCCACGCACGTGTCGCATGTCAGTGATGCCAAAGTCCGCAGTAAAAATTTGTAAAAATTACACTCTAAAAACGCAAAAAAAGTATGGAGTATCATACTTCTAGTGAGTACATCTTTATCTTAATTTAATAACGCATATTTTTTAGACTATTTATTATTATTTTAGTAAAATTTGTTTGATTCACCACGGCATGCAAGATACGCATCTATCCCTTTCACTCTCGCTCCTTTCTATGTTCCAAGTGGTGTAAATATGGCGGTAAATTAATCTTGTAAACGAATTTGTGCTTTTGGTTTCATTTCTCAATAAACTAATATTTCGTAAGTCTAAAGTCGTAAAATTTTATTGCCGTATTATAAACATCGAACCAGAAGGTGATAAGTAACAATTTAACATAGACTTATAGTCTTACTTATGTCAGTACCATAAGGTTTAAAATAGATAAAAAGTAAGATACCTTAAAATATTTTTTTGTTTAAAATACTTGTATACATTTATAATAAGTACGTTTTTACGCGGGGCCACCTTTTGACTCAATTTTGTATGGGAACCTTGCATCTACCTACTTATATTATATCGATGTTAACAATATATATATGTGTACAGGGCTTCGCGGAGCAGGCGGCGTCCATGGCGTACGCGGCGCGCAGAGGGCACGGCGCGGGCGTGCTGCGCGCGCTGCCCGGCGCCGCCGTGGCGCCGCTCGCGCTCGCCGCCGCCGGCGCCGCCGACGTGCTGGGCGGCGTGCGCGCCGCGCTGGCGCCGCACGCCGCGCGCGACCGCGCCGACAAGTGGCGAGCTCATCCTGCGCACGGTAAGCCCCTAACTGCTCCAAGGGACACGAGAACTACCGTTTAACACTGTGCTTTTATAGGGCTTCATAGCGCATTCACAATAGGGGAGCCCGACTAGTGTTAACATTACTGAGATCCTTCATCTTGAGCCTTTGTGTTCCATCGCTAGGTGACTTGAGATTAGTCCCTGTAGCTTCGGGATTAAGAATAGAGCTACGGCATTCCCTGCCTGATCGTAAAAGGCGACTAAAAGGAGGCTTCCGGGGATGCGGACGGTGAGAGTGGGAGCTTGACCCGTCCAGCCAGCAGCCCCGGGAGGGACGGCGGTGTATGCGTGGCCGCATGCCGCCGTGAACACCTGAAGGTGCAGGAGAGCACATCTGCTCTCCCGAAGACGGACCCGGTCTGGGGCGCCGCGCGTGGAGGACACCAGTGCGGTCAAATCCCACATAACCTGGCATCCTCTCCCAAAGTGTCGGTACCTTTTGAAGGTTTCCCCCCCATACAAAAAAAAAGGTGACTTGAGATTGGTGCAGGGGAAAAGTGAACACACTCTGATATTTTCATACATTAACACTAGTCTACTATATAATTTTTTTCTCCTTCCTGTTTCGGCTACCGAACCAATGTACAGTTTTCAAATGTACGAACAGTCAGAGTATATCCACTGGACCATCAAAAGTATGATTTTTCCTTAGCCTCATTGACCGGACAACTGGACTTTTCTACCAAACAAAGGGGATACATAATAATAATAATAAGTAACACTAATTCCTACTATAAGTAGGTAGTTTTTATCATAAGATAATAAAATAATATTCCAAAATGAAGACTTTAACCCTTTGCTTTTTGTTTCAGATTCAACTGACTAGTTTTATTTACCTGATCTTACAATGACGTGCATACTCAGTGGTATTGGTTCAATTAAGATTTGATTCCTTGCTCAGTTCAACTGATCGAATTGTGATTATTTTTATGACAGCAATATTTTCAGTAATTAAGAATTTGTTTTATCTAGCTTTTAAATTGTTCATATTTATTTTGCAATATATTGAAATGTACACCAGTCAACCTATAGTATATTGTTGATTTAGATCGCATGTATGAATAAAAATAACAAAAATGGCAACATTGTAACGAGTACAATACTGTATTCATAAAATTATGTGATATATTTTTTTATAATTAAAGGTACAAATCTTAAACGTCTCAAAGGTCTGAGCACATTAAAAAATAATGCTTGCTCATTTTATATGTTTTCCAAATGTTCTTCTGAAACATGAATGGTGCTTCTTTTAAAATATTGGTATTGCATTTTTAGAGCATTTATCGGCTTTATATAAGTTTGAAAGAAAAAAATTGTAAATATTTTACTGACTACTTATCTGTTGCAAAAATTAGAATGATAATTGGGTGCCATGACAAGAATGTAAATTATTTTTGCACAGTTTTTATTGAATAACGAAGTGTGATCATTTTTTTATGTATAACATAATTTTGAGGTTTTTAGTTATGAATATGTTATGTAATTTTTACTTTTGTTTCATTAGTAATTCCTACAGTAGACTTTTATGAACGCTTTCCATATTAGTAGTACAGTAAATTGAAAATGTAATCAAAACAGACAATTTTATAGAACTAAGTAAATAAAAGATTATAATCTTACTGTATGGTTTAATTTCTATGCACTAATTCTATACACACTTATCGTCCTACGCTTCTTTTTCGACTGCCTCTTCAGGGTACCTGTCATTAAGGAAACTCTTAACGTCGCCATATTCCGCCTTGAGGTTGAGACGAATCTTCTCATGATTTCTATACTTTTCAAACTTCTTTAGATATATCTTATAGTGAGGCATGGTTTCATAGAATCTGGGGAACTTCTTTTTCTTCAATACAACTTTATCGTTCATGACATATTGTACGAAGTCTAATGTTTCATCTCTGTGGATTTCCTCCTTTGTTCTAACCGTTGAAGGACTTGCCACCACTGTGGGGTAAAATTCATTTTCAGCTCTGTACTCAACTAGGTGCAGTTTTTTTTCTTCTGCCAGTTGTTGATGGGTTCTCTGTTTAAAAAAAAAAGACTTTGTAGAGGATTTCAACAGTGTACTGAGTCAAATGATATGCCTTCCGTATTCCTTGGCAAATGATATCTTTTTGTTGTAATTTGGCTGCAACAATTTTTGCGTCCCACTGCTTAGCATAGGTCTCTCTGCATTATTCCGGAAGCCTAGAGCTTACTGTACTATGCTGCTCCAATGCTGGTAGGTGGAGATGCGGGTTAGTGGCCTACTCTCTGTCGGATGTTTTCAAACTGCCCATAAGGCCTCCAAGAAGGTTCAACGGCTGTTATCTATCAATAAAAACCAGGACTGACAGCATAACGTGCCCTCAGAAGCGGAAACGCACATGAAATTTTTACCACAAGCAGTCACCCATCTCTTTGACTTAGCATTGGGCCATGTACTCTTCATGTTGGAATTTAGAAATCAAATTGTAGTCATAAGAAGCCTATCTCACACTTAATTAGCATATCTACTTTTAGATATGTTTTCCATTAAAGTAAATAAATAAAAACCATTGCCCCAACAAGATGCAATACATACCTGTTGTAGTAAACCAATGAAGAACGCTTTAACAATATGCTGCAAGTTTTTGGAGCCTTCAACTCTGGCATACAAGTCTTTGATGCCTATGGCTTGGCAAATTTCCTTTATAGCTCTGTGGACATGAAGCCCATGTCCCTCATTCTTTGGCTTCACATATATTTTCGTTTTTCCAAAAGCAGTGAAGAAGTCGTGAAATACTGTAAGCAAAATAACATTTGATATAACTTTCCTACAAGGACAGGACATATTGCTAGGAATTTAGATAAAAAAGTAGGGTTCAAAATAATTTGGGCATGTGTATAATGAATAATGGAATATAAAAATAAGAAACACTCAGGCCAAAAGAAATCTCTTTTTATTTAGATTTCACTTTTTCAGCAAACCCAGAGTACTTGAACAGCCCTACCTTAACACAGCGCCATGTACAACATTAAGATTTTCAACAGACAATAAAATAAAACCTTAAAATTTTTGTGCACTCCCCTAGGGATGCTTAAGTTGGGTAATGTTTTAAATAAATAAAATAATAATCAAGTCTTACATGTATGTCCATTGTAAATTTCAAAATGCATCAACTTCTTGCCAGCCCTGTTCTTAGCTTTCCTTAGCGCAGCAGCTGCTTCTTTAGCCTTTCCTAAACCAAATCCAGCTAGTCCTTGTCCATTACCTGTTACAACCTAGAGAAAATTTTTCATTTTAGAATTTTATTTATAAACATACTAAGACATTTTTTTATAATAAAAGAAGCATCTTTTGATGAACTGCCAATCTAGGGTCAAATTCTAAAGCAGAAATTGGAATGATTATTTTTCATTTCTGTTTTTGATCTGGGAGTTTTTGTTTGTCCTTGTGTGTGTACATGGTACAGACAACACAGTCTGGGGCTCTGAGTGTGTAACATTATTTATTTATTTTATTCATAAATTGAAGATAACAGAAACCATATATTATTATAGAGATCAAAAAGATATTGATAATAAAAGTTATTGTATTTTATTATTTTTACAGGCAGCTTTATGTCTCAGTTAAATTATCTCAATGAAAATAAATTGTGTATTGATGAATAAAACTTGAGAAGTTGTGTATTTCTTTGGTTTTAGGGCCTCGTTCACCATCTCCACGTAAAGTGTTGATTAGTTACATCCCAAGTAAAGTTAATTGGCAAGTAAAAGCTTTGAGTACGGGTCAGTTTATCATATTTATGATTAGTGCTACTCGAACATTGTGAAATTGAAATTGAAGTTACGGGTGACTTTAACCTATAATTAGCATACTTGTCACTTTACTTGAAAGTGGTGAAAGAGACCCTTAGCCATTCAAAATTACATAATAGAAGCAAGAGCATACCTTATTTCAAAATTATTTAAGGTTTGTTTAATGTGAAATAACATTTATTAATTAATAGACATTAAAGTATAGTATAACAAGTTATCTTATTATTGTGTAAATTACTATTATTGTGTAAATAATAATAATAATAATAAGTCTTTATTTTTCAGGCAAACACCCATATTACAAATAATTGTGATTAAAATTTTTACAAACAAATTTTGATACTAAGTACAAATAAAAATTAAATTGTAAATAGTAAGTTTAAAATTGACATTTACATTGAAAACAAATTCTTCTAAAATCTTAACACACTGCAAAATAAAAATAAAATTTGGTATGGTAAAATAAGAATAAATAAATCTATCTTTGGTTCCCGTCACGGTGCACGGATAACCAGTGTCTTAGTATCAGACTATTTAATTGATCCGACAAGGTACGGAGAATACTATTATTTGAGCTGCGAATACGCAGCCAGAACGCGGCAACCCTAGATCTCAAAATCCCATAAAAATCCGGTATTCTAGCTTCCGCAAACATATTGGATGCGCTATTAAATCTGGGGAGTTTCATCAAAATACGGTATATATCATTATACTGTACTCTGATGCCACTAAGCGCCTTTTTTGTGCAATTTACATACAATAAACACAATGATACATTTTTTTACTTACCATAGCTTGATAATTCCTAGTACGCCCAAGAGTTCCTTTCATCAAAAGTAAAGACCTGAGCTGAAGAACTTTTGTGTCAAAGCCAACAAACTCTTCTGCAAAAAACAAATAGGACACAGTTGAATATTTAAAAAAACATTACCAAATCAACCAACCATTAATCCATGATAGGTAAATTTATTATTCTTACCATCACCAACTGGGTCTGGAGGCCCAATACTGCGACCTGGCATCTTTGCACCAGACCAACCTCTTTCAATAGGGCTTAGTTTTAAACGTTTAAACCTTGTCATTGAATCCCTTAGCTTTATCAGTTTCTCCATTCTGGAATAATATTAGAATACTAGTTGACCCTGCGAACTCTGCTGCATTTAAATGTTTGTGGTGGACCACCCTTAACATTTAGGGGTATGAAAAATAGATGTTGACTGATTCTCATACCTACCTGATATGCACACAAAATTTCATGAGAAACAATTAAACAGTTTTGGAGGAGTTTGGCAACAAACACTATCACACAAGAATGTTATACGTTAGAGGCAATATACACAGTAATTAATTAATTAAAGTAACTAATCTAAAGCAGTTTTAAATTTATATAATCTGTAAATAATTTTAGGTAAAAATTTATCGGCATACATAAGATACCACCATTTTTGTCAATAAAATTTAAAATTAAAATAATTAAAAAATGTACCTTTCTGGATCATCAGGCAGGCGCTGTTGTTTTAACAACTCTCTACCTCTAATGACTGGAGATGACAGACCAGGCCACAGCATATTAATTCTTCCTACTCCTATTGTTTGCCCACGATTTAAGTCACGAATACGAATACGACCTGCGCCTTTGCCACGACCCTTTTTGGCACCAGCATTACTTACAGATGTAACTGATTTCCATAACTTTTCTGCTGGTACTGAAAGGTGAAAAAATATAATACAGTAGAACCTCGTTAAGTCGAACCTCGACAAGTCGAAAACCTCCAAATCTCGAAAAATTGTTTTGTTCCGGGATTCCCTTCAAACACCAAAACCTCCATTACTTGAAATCTTGACCCTCTGTTAGTCGAAATAATCACAGAGTCCCTCCAAGCCATTTTGGTACATATTTTCACTCTATAACTCGAAAAATTAAATTTGACCTCTGTATCTCGAACATAGCAACGTTTTATTTTACAACCTTTACAACTTGATCATTTGGAATTTATTACCTCTATTGTTCGAACAAAAATAAGTTACCGACTTTAAGAACTTGCCGACAATGTGAGTACACTATTGTTTCTTAGAAAACATTTTAGGAGTATACAATAATAAATTTATGACTCACGTAAACACGTGTTTGCTTGCTTGGTGTCAGGTGTTGAATTTTGATTTCCTTTGAAATTTAGCTAAGCAAGTCATTTGTTTTCGACTTAAATACTGTCAGATGTAGTTTGGTTCTACTGCAATATACATAAATTAGTACAACAGTTAACATGAGTGCTGTGAAACGTAAACTAAAAACTTTGAGTCTTGCTGAAAAATTAGAAGTGCTCGAAGCTGTGAAGAGGTGTCAAAAAAAGAAAGATGTTGCTGAACAATTTGAAATAATGTTGATTTATAATAAATAAAAATACTTATGTTTGTCACCTCTGCAAGTTGAATTTTTATTTATTTTACCTCTCTAACTCAAAATTTATAAGAATAAACCTCAAACTCTTTATGTCGAATCAAAATCTGCCTAAGTCGAAATCCTCCATAAGTTGAAAACTCTATAACTCGAAATTTTTGGCGTCTCCCTTGATGTTCGACTTATAGAGGTTCGACTGTATATGTATTTAAATAAATTTAAGCAATAACATTTTGATATAAAGATTTTTAAAAGGTGTTTCTGTACTTACATTTATTGAAAAAGTTTACACAAGTAACTGGAGTAGTGCTAATTAATTTTAGGTTATTAGCTACATTATTTTGAAATGTCGGTGTTTGATAGAGTCCTATTAAAAGGGGTTTATTAATTATGTTTTTCAATGTTAACAACTTTGTACTCATTTTAGCAAAGTGAACTTGAAGCAAAGCATATGCCCTACTTCAATAAATATTATTTTAATTTAATAATTACAAAAAAATAAAATAAACACTGGTCACTGTCACTGTCATTGATCTGACAGCCAGCGACAAACAGCTGAAAAAAATATTTTATCGTGTCGTCGAGGATTCGGTCTTTTCACGGGAGAATTTTTTGCCAGTTGTAATAAAATACAAAATTGTAAATTGTAACATACTTTATTAGGAGCGGAGATAGAAGATAATAATGTAATTTAAAACTATAAATTACACTGTATATATGCCATTATATACAGTGTATACAACGCATTAAAGCTCCAATGTTTCTTCGAGGCTTGCAATGCAACTAAAGCTGGCATTCCGCAAGGTGGTGTGTTGTCTCCTCTCCAATTTGCTATTTTCATCAACTCAGTTGTTTTGTTTCCTGCCTATCTTCTCTCTACCACTTGTATGCGAACGATGATCAATAAGTATCTAGCTACTGTATTGGACTGGAGCAAAACACGGGTTGAATGTCAACCCGTTAAAATCTCAAGCAATCATTGTTGGTAGCCAAAGCCCAAAGATTAGTTTCTAAACTCGAAAAAAAAGCAAATTGCCTCCAGTAGTTTTTGGTAATGTCTTAGACTAAGAATAATGTACTACGTACTAGGTAATGTACAGATTCCGTATACAAATATAAGAAATATAGTCAAAAACTTAGGCATCTTTATAGACTCTGCTCTCTCTTGGACTCCTCAGGATCAATCATGTGTGTCGCAAAATGTTTGCTGCATGTGGTTCACTTCGGAGACTTAGTTACTTTTTACCCATTCCCACAAAAATTATGCTTGCACAATCTTTGTTACTCCCTATTCTTGATTACGCTGATATCTGCTATATTGATATCACAGAGGAGCAACTTAATAAGCTTGTGCGAATTCAAACCTTCGTATACGGTTTATTTACAGTATTCGTATATGACCACGTTTCAGCTTATCGTAGCTCAAGTGGCTCCCCATTCGCCTTCGCAGAAATGCTCATACATATACTTTCTGCTCTATACTGTGTCTCCTGTTCAACTCATCTAGTCCAAATTATTTGAAACTTTTGAAAGAACGTTTCGAATTTATCGGGTCATCATCATCCTACAATCTGACTCTTTGTTCTTCGTCCATTAGAATTCTTTCTTAGTATTACGCTAATGGGGCGATTACATTGGCCAACTTGCAGGCGCCAATTAGGCATACCTTGCTGGTAATCTGAGTACATTGTAATAAAATAATACCATTACCATAAGAATAAATAATGCCATTACCAATAGATAACCAGTTAAAACAGCAATGTATGCCAAATCGGACCCTGCAAGTTGGTCAATGTAATCAGCCCTTAATGCTAAAAAGCCTTCTATTTTATTTATTATTTATTCTTATGCCTCTATATGGTAGGTTACAGGCACAGTTACAGGCATAAGAATAAATAATACTATTATTCTTATGGTTACAGGTATGGTATATCATTCCTAAGTCTATGCTGTAGCCACTGTAAAAAATGTAAAAAATAATATTTGACAATTGACAAAACTCATGTCTCATGTGACAAACTTGACAACGTTGACAACTTTACGTGGCTGGGTGGGTGACAGCAATGACAACTCAAACGTCACAATCACATCATCATTCATCATCAATGTTAAAAAGTTAAAATATATTATTTTAAAAATATTATAGTAATAAACTTTATGTAGTGCTTAGCCTAACTAAAGCTGCAATCATGGGGTTGTGTAAATGTCCCAAAAGAAGAGTTACAAATCAGTTTTGTTTTGAACACAGAGTCAATGTTTGTGAATATTGTATGGTGACGAGCCACCCTAAGGTTTTTTATTTAACTGTTACTCGTTACCCTGAAATAACTGCATTTTCGAACAAATTTATGTATTTTTCTCTTGTTTTATTTTTAGTGCATCATTCAATCTTATTTACAATGGCTACAAGACAGTGATTACAATCCCATTTGCGAAATTTGCACAAAGAGTTTGACTGATGGTGAATGCATTCGGCTAACTTGTTACCGTAAGTACCCATATGTTTCATGATTCGTATGTTTTAAGTTCACATAATTTACTTATCAAAATTAATCAATAAACTAGTATAATGTTTTTTTTTTCAAATATGGCATCGTAAACTCTGTGCATACTGCCAGCGTCAAGTATAATTTTTGCATCAATTTTTTGCCAGTTTCAATGAAACTGGACGAAGTAATAACAAAGTCAGTAAGTAAGTCGTCAGTAATCAGTCAGTCTAGTCAGTCCAACATTCAAGTAAAGCGATGGCTACTTTACTAGATCGTGTCCGATGGAATTTTGGAGGCAAGCAGAAAAAACACTTTTAGCACTGTTATTCTATTTCACAAACACTCGTGCACTGTAATTAACCTATATCAAACAAAATACCATCAACTTTATCCGATATAACTCAAAAATACACCAAGAAAATGAAATTTAAACAAGAGCACAATATGTCTTTTTCGACTTCCCGCCAAAACTCCAGTATAATGTTTAATAACAAAAACATGAAGGATATGTTCATTTATACTTGTACATAATTCCTATTGCATATTTATAACTACATTTTTAAGAACCCAAATAATATTTTAACTATGATTATAAATGTTCTAGATGTTTTTCATTGGGAGTGTGCAGAATCCCGCTACAGAGCCTTGCCTCGAACAACAGCCCCTGCTGGATATCAGTGCCCATCATGTGCAACACCAGTCTTCCCACCACCCAATCTAGTGTCCCCTGTTGCTGATGTTCTTAAAGAGAAACTGTCTGGTGTCAATTGGGCCAGAGCTGGCCTTGGATTACCTTTGGTATGTATATTAACATTCATGGTTATCTCCCCCAATGGCTTTTCAAAGTTCTGAAAACAGTTTTATTTGAAGCTTAACTTGTTAACACATTCAGTGCCACTGACTCGCCTGGAGAAATCACATAATTTTTATTCCAGTGCTGATGACTCGCCTGGCGAGTTCAGTGTTTTTCACTAATATTTCCAAAATGCATCCGTATTGTCCGCTTAAAATTATAGTTTAGACTCAATATATGCTAAACTAAAGATTTACGTGGTAGGCCAGGTATAGCAACCCCATTTATATTTGAAAGAAATTAAACTATTCTGCAATGCCTTGAACTCGCTAGACGAGTTTCCTGACATAGATCCTCAACCTTTGAAAGTAAATATGTACATGTTAGACAACGACATCAACATGGTAGCATGGACTACCTGCATACTTGTGATATGGAACTAATATACAACCAACTAATTTCATTACAGTAAAAAATAAGCTTTAGATATACAAAGTTCTCATAATATTTGAGGTGTCTCTCGATGGAGATAGATGGAGGACCATCTGAGTTAAATCGTCGTCGTAAGGCTCTGTTTCTGTCATATGTACATATATGTCATGTAAAATATAGTGTAAAATTTTCTATTAACAAGTATTAGAAACTCAAAATATAACCTTAACCACAATTTAAAAGATTGACAACCACTGCTTAAATTATGAAACAAATTTACCTTTTATTTTATCAAAGAGTTTTTTGCTATTTTTACAAGCCAATATAAGTCTATACTTAAGTCCTAAAACACTTTTATTGGGTTAAACACCTTAAGTACACTGTGACGGCCACAAAAATAACAAAAAATAGAATTTACCCTTACATAGTACCTGTGAGCTCGCGTGGCGAGTCGATTCAATTTATATTGCAGTCTCATTTTATATAGTTGTATTGTTAATTTTATTTTGGTGTGATATTGTTAGTTATTAATGTGTATTAACTTATACATAATTTTTATTTCAGTTATCTGAAGATCAAGACCTGAAAGGTGCAGCCAGTAGACGTAGTCAGTCTCCAATAGAACAGTCTCCTTTCTTTCAAAGCCCAGTAGAGAACCACAGAGGTACACCAGTTGGAGCTAGTGATGATGAAGCTACTAGCAGATCTGCTACTAGCACTCCACATTCCATTGTACAGATTCCAGATGATCCAGTAAACATTTATGACCATACTTCTATGAAGCGGGACAATTTACAAGGTAGATATTTAAAGTTGGCTAGTCTATTTATTTTATTCTAGTTAATTTTAAAATTGCAGTTTAACACGTTCAGTGCCACTGACTCGCCCGGAGAGTTCACCTAACTCTTATCCCAGTGCCGATGACTCGCCTGGCGAGTTTTGTGTTTTTCACTAATATTTCCAAAACACATCAGTATTTTCTGCTTAAAATGATTGTTTAGACTTCATCTCGAAAGTAGGTAATAAAAATGTTGTTTCACTTATAGACATTATTATTAAAAGTTATAATTTAATTTTAATTTGGCAGATTTTAAACGTTTTAAAAAACGGTTTTTTTAATTGTTATCAATTAAATTCATCGTATTCACAATAAAAATAATACATTTTAATCTAATACCATATTCTTAAAACTAAAAGCCTGTACTAAAATATTTCAAGATAAAATTGTCTATTCACAAGTAATAGAAATTCAAAATATAGCATTAACAATAACCACAATTTAAAAGATTGACAACCACTGCCTTTAATACGAAACAAATTTACCTTTTATTTTACCCAAAGGGTTTTCTGCCATTTTTACAAGCTAATATAAGTCTATAACTTACATTAACTGGAATATATATATTAGAGATTTGTACTTTCGTTTTTAATAATAAAACTTTTTTGAAAAGCAAATAAACATGCGCATAAGAGATGTGCCCACAAGACTAAAAGATATTGATGCTTTATATTTACCTCGAGTAAAATGTCAGATTTTCAGAAATAGTACATGCATATTTGCTATTAGAATATATAATAAATTACCCATAGATATAAAACAGTTATCAAATACTAAATTTAAAAAACAACTAAAACATTGGCTTATAAAAAAAGCATATTACAATATAAACGAATTTTTTGAAGATAAGACATCGTGATACCTGCAATAAAAATAGTTTGGGGAGCTTCCGCGTAAAATACATTATAAAATAAGTATAACTCTAAACAATGTCTGTGTTTTTATTCCGCCGGCTTTTTTTCTCTCATTGACCCAGCGGTGGGTAGGCATCAAAAGCCGATGATTCATTAAGATTATTCTTATCGGATCTTAAAACAAAATATTTTTAGTTAATTTTAATTAATAATATTGTATGCCAGAGTAGACTGTTTAAAACTCCAATTATAATTTTCAACATCATATTCTATGTATGTAAACAGTCAACTACAACAAACCAAACAATACAAACAGTCAACGTAAAGTATTTTCATTTCATTTCATTTTATAAGTCCTACTAGTGGTCCCGCCCAGCTCCGCCCGGGTGCAGACGTTGTTCAAAGAGGATTTGTTTTTTATTATCTTAAAGAGACTTCATGTTACTATCAAACAAAAATATAAAACAAATAATGACATACGAATTGTCCTGTTATTCTGAATGTGTCAAAGTTTAGAACGGCACGGCACGAAATACAAACCTTTGACAGATAGGAACAATTTATATGGGAAAACTACTTATAAATAAAAAAAATAATTAAAAAACATTTCCAGTGGCCCAAATTGTGAATCTAAACCATCCTCGAATCCATTTGAATACACACAAAAAAATTCATTAAAATCTGTCCAGCCGTTAAGGAGGAGTTCAGTGACATACACACTCACAGAAGAATTATATATATTAAGATAACACTTTTTAACTGCGTTAAACACCTTAAGTACACTGTGACGGCCACAAAAATAACAAAAAATAGAATTTACCCTTCCATAGTGCCAGTGAACTCACGTGGCGAGTCGATTCAATTTATATTGCAGTGCCGGCGACTCGCCTGGCGAGTCAACCGTGAAATGTAGGTGGCATCCGAGAAGACATCATGAAAATCGTAGTGGTAATGAATGTGTTAAACTAACTTGATAACTTACAAGGATGGATCTGTCTTCAATAAATATAATATATGCATTTAGTGTTTAATATACAGCTTTACTTAGGGTTCCATATCTAAGAGTAAAGAGAAGATCCTATAAATATGTTGTTTCTGATGTTTCTTTAATTATGTATAGAAATCTAAGTGGGTAACTATGGGGTATAAGTAAGAAGCTTCTAGGATTTTCTTTATCTTGTCAATTTTATTTTTAGGTATTCAAGCTTCAAGGAAAGGCTTTAAGCCACAAGAACATTCCAAACCTCTCATTAACTTTGACCATGATGAAAATAAATACAAGCAGAAGTCTACATTTGCTTGGATCAGCAGATGGTGGAAGTATGTATTATAACATATGAGCTATTAAATATTTAATGCAATAACAATAATGGTAATTATGTATTATGAAACTATATTTCGAATTTGCCTTCTGAGAAAAAAGAAAAATAATGTGTATTGTAATAAGAAACCCAACTTTTGACTTCACTGATTTGTTTCTCATGGTACTTTTATATTCATAAGTATACATTTATTTTTAATAATCCTTAACTTTTTAATTGTGAAATAAATATTTTATCTTTTCCCCAGAAACTCTATGCCATCAACAAGAGCAAGACGAGGTATCTACAACCGTTACTTTATTCTTGCCCTGGTCATAGGAGTTATCGTCCTATTATTATTATTAAGCTACAGAGATGTTGATCAAGATAGCCCATTTGGAGCTATTCAGGATGATGACAGAAGGATACTTCAAAAAAATTAACATAATTTATAATTTTATTAATGTATTTATAAAATCAATGATTTAATTGTAATTAAACGTTTTGCAAGTGTATCTACATGTGGTAAATAATAATCTGGCTTACATTATTATAATATGCAGCATTTAGCAATCTATCAGCATTTAACAGAAAATTATATATGGGACTAAAGGTTGCCAGGTTTTTTCTTTAAGTAGTAAGCCAGTTTATTATCTATCAATAGTTTAGTAAAAGTAATACTTTAGGTACTATGTATTTAATTGTTCATAATAACTTTTGAAACTTCAGTAATATAATGATGTAAAATATTTAAATGCAATAAAAAGTATTGCAAAGATACAATCTATTTTTCATTAAAGCTTAGCATTGAATACACACCTAAACAAATCAAATGATTGTACATAAACATTCTTACAAAATCTGAACACAAGTATTGATCTCCTTATCTAAAAACATTGCAGAGAATATGTCATTATAAAAGTCAGGATAATATTCACATGCACGTCTACAGTCTGGCATCCAGTTGATTTCTAAAAGCTTTGGTTGGATAAGCTTTTCACTCCCTTGGTTCTGCCAGCTGAGCATAATGTCTGCTGCATACAAAGCCCTGGACTGAGGACTTTTTCCAATACCACAAGGTGGATCTCTTGATGTAGCAGCAATAAAAACTTCAGATAGCATAGAAAATATAGATTTTTCTATGTCTGTCCACTCAAATTCAGAATATTGTTTATTCCAAGATTCTATAAAGTCGGCAGATAAAAGCCTGAACAGAGGTGCTCCCTCATTATAATTCATAACTGTAAAATGTTTTTCATAGTCTTCAAAATCATTTAGAGCAAAGGGTTTATTGGAAAATCTGAGGAAAAAGTTGCTATAGACATAGACTTCAGTAGGGTTCACAGATTTCAAAAGTATTACATAACGAATATCAAATTTAACAAGACCAACATCTGGCCTGTCAAATAGCACCGGGTCAGAAATATACTTCTGTGCTATTTTTGGTCCACTAAGTGGTAGTCTGCACAAAAAGAAAACATTGTCAGTAATGTAAGTATCAAGCCCTCTTGCAAGATTGTAAGGCTTACAAATCCAGTGATTGTCAGATCCACTTTGCTGTCTGTGCATATAGTTCCTGACAAGATGATACAATTCAGTTTTTAGGTTGAATGTAGTAGGAAACCAAATAGGCAGGCTTTCATGTTCCTCAATGGGTAGAGTACTTTGATTACAGCACCGTCTTGCAACAATAGCTAGTAAGTCTTTGATAGTGATTACATACTCAAAAGGAAATTGATTAACAAATTTATGTGGTGAATTTTCACTAAGTTCCTTATAATCCTTGAAATGGTTCATGTACCATAATATATCTGCATCAGCCTCATTATCAACAATTTCAAAGTCAGGGTGAGTTAGATACTGATTTACATATTCATATTCAGCATAAACTCTCAGTTTCTTTGGAGCAGATTTGTTTTTTAATAGTTCTAAATCTGGTAGAGACTCTATAACATGTCCTTCTAAGAAGTATTTTGAAGATGGTTCTTTAATTTCAACATCATGTTCAGTATATCCTTCCCAGGGTAGCAGCATTGCTTCTCTTTGAAGACCTGCATAATCTCCTTCAACAAAGTTCCTTGTGATTGGACAACCTTCAGAGACATCTTTCACAGGAAATAATAAAGTGTAAGTAAGTTGTTCAGGTATGTGTATGAAGGGTACTGCACGGAAATTATAATTGTCAGAATGAGTAATAGCAGAGCCCAGCTCATCCATAACATACCACATTGGTACCCTTTCTTCAACAGAGAATTCACTTCCACCAATTGTATATGTGTGGGCATACTTCCACACATTTTTATGTACATGTTCTATTTGTTCCTCAGTATCACTAGTAGTCACTTGCATTAGGTTACACATTCTTCCAAGCAGACCTGGCATATTTCTTAGATTGCTTTTGATACTGTTTGCTTTGAAAGTCCACGCGTGGTCTACTAGATACACATGACTTGGATCCATTGGATTAATATCTCGTGTAGCAAAAACGCCCCACAGCGGATCGTAAGGTGTTTGATCTCCCTCTTCATACTCGATGGAAGCGAGTTGAAAAGTCAAACCAGCATCAAAAATTTGATCGTTGAGTTTTTTGCAAATTGTAGGCCAAAAATGCTCAGGAACCCCAGACAGAACTAGTTGAGGCTTATGTTCTGTTATGAACATATTATATCTTGCCAAGCCGTCCATATTTATAGGCACGGTTACAATAAATCGATAGGTCTACGAACCTTTATACGACGCTTTCGCTGCAGCCCGACCCTCCTGTGTTCCCGAATCCCAACTAAAATTTATCCTGAAGTCCTGAAATAAAATCAGAAGTCTCTCATTCAGTCGCCGGCTGATTTTGACAATGACATAATTGAATTGTCAGAAGGACGACAGTATATTTTTTTCAATCATGGCATCACAAACTCTGTGCATATTGTCAGTGTCAAGTATAATTTTTGCATATTTTTTGCCAGTTTCGTTTAAACTGGCGCTGGTTGGCTACTTTACCAGAACGTGATCGATGGAATTTTGGAGGCAAGCTGAAATAAATGACATATTTTTACACCGTTATTTTATTTTACAACACTCTTGCCCTATAATTAACCTATATTGAACAAAATGCCACCAACTTTATCTAATATTACTGAAAAAGGTGTGGTTTAAATCCCCCATCTCTTCACCGCACGTACAACATGTACCGACCCTCATTGGTGCAGCGTGGTGGAATAAGCTACAGGCCTCCCCAGTAATGGGGAGAGACCCGTGCCTACCAGAGGGACGCAAAAAGGGTTGCAGCCAACTATATAAATCTACACCTAGGTACTTCAAATAAGATCGTGTCCTTTAGCGGTCTTGCAGATTAACCTGCTAACAGAAAAGTCAGACAGACCCTTGTTACAGTAAAAATACAGCAAATTAATGAAAAAAGATAAATGTAAAAACTATCTTACTTCGCGCATGGCCCGACGTTTAGCGTAGAATGCAAACGATCTATGCAACTAAGCAAAACGGGCGCCAAAGCAGCGTGGTGGAGTAGGCTCCAAGCCTCCCCAATAATGGGGAGAGGTATATTCATACTAATCTATGATGGGGAGACCCGTGCCCAGCAGTGGTTGTAGCCACAGCCATCTTACTTCGCCAGTCAAGACATGTAAATTCTACAACCATAGGTATTTTTTCAGCTAAAATGCCACTGAAAAAGAGCTGGAAAAACACCTCGCACTCTCTTAACGTATCTGGTTATATTATATCGAAGACTGGGTATCATCATTTTAAAGGGAAGGTAACTTGAATGGCAAAGGAAAGTCTTTTCTTCCAAGTAAATTTATTTATCAGCATAGATTACTGCCAATAACATTTAACAGTAAACATTGACTTACATCTAATTAAGTTTTGATAAAATATAATAGATCACATATATTTTTAAAATAAAAATTATCTGTACAAAAAAGCCAAACTAAGGCCTCCAAAGTGGTTCTTGTCTCAGAGATCAAAGTTCTCACCAGAGCATAAAATATATGTTAAGCTGTAAAGTACGGTCCCGAAGCAGGAAGAATTTCGTACATCAACCTCTTATTACTTGTTTCTGTCACTCCCGAGTAAATATCTAGTGCGTCACACTCGCACAGTTTCGGCGATAGCCGTCATAAGGGTTTGCAAAACCTTTTACCTAGGATAGTAAACATACGTAGTATATTATTCTTAGTCTAAGATAGTAAAGTTGTATCTTTTAGACGTGTTTTTGTTCACCTTGAGTCACGTCAAGACCCATACTTTAAACATTTTTTTACTAATTTTTAAATAATGAACTAATTAACAAAATAAATAATGTTATTTGGGGTTGCGCTAGTGACTAATTGAGAGAGTATATTATGTCAGTTTTGGACATTGTACAAATTCATTTTAAAGGTTGCTATTGTTTTGCCAAATAACACAATATCTGAGTAAAGTCTATTTTTTCTTTTTAATATTTCATAAAGTCGCATTTGTGAAAATTTTTATTATTCGATAAAAAATGTTATATGTTATTTATCGGTTCTCGCCGATATTACGCAGAGAGGTCAATGTACGAAATTCTTCCCGCTTTGCGACCGGACTTTAAACACTATTATTTACAATCACAAGATGTTTATTTGTACGCGTATAATTTACATAGAGAAATCGTAGAAAATGGCACATCAACAGCACATAAAGGCAGACATGCAAATGAGGCAAATATGACGAGACTCACTCGAAAATTTTAAACCGCTAACCAAGCTAACCATAAATGTACAAATATGAAGATATTGTCTGTAATATTGTGTGCAATTTTAGTGAGTCACCACATTCAAATCTAAGTAACGAGTCTTTACATATAACTCTAGAATACACATTATAACAATAAAATACAAGATGCAGTCGTTGGATAGTAAGGTCTTAAAGATTTAATCAGAATTAGAACACATTATAAATCTACCTATTTACGTCTATTCAGTTCGAATCAGAGTCTATGTGATTTCTGTAGTTGCGACGTGCTTTTTTCACGCGTTGCCTGAACTTGAGAGCTTGATACTCCGGGTCATCGGAAACGTCGTCTGCCGGGGGTTGGGTTCTGGAACTGCTTCCTGCCGCGGTGCCCACGCCACTGTCCGGGGTGTTCATAGTATCGGGAGTCGGCCAAACACTACTCTCTGTACTGCAACTGCTTTCAAGTTCGCTCTCGTTAGTTTCGTTCATGAGCCTGGCGACGGTCCTATTGTAACCCACCTTCGGCGACAGTCGTTCGATCACCGACGTACTCGCTCGCTCCGTGGACTCCTTGGGAGGCGGAGACTCGCTCGAATCGGACCGGTGAAGACTTAAGCGGCCGTTTCTTCGCACTCGCCTCAGGTTAGGTCGCAACCTGCTCTCTGAAGGCGGCGATGAGTTGTTACTAGATTCCGGAGCCTCGACGCGCAGTGAGTCGCCGAGAGAGTCCCGTGAACCATTTATCGGTGTAGGAATTATACTAATTAGATTGTTGGGAATGTTTTGATTTCCGTTTTGGTTCCTCGGAGATAGAGGCCGACTGCCAACAGACTGGTCATCATCAGAATCCACCTCTGCTATTCGGAAAAGAGCTGACGAGCTCTGTCCTCTGTACCCTGTAAAACAAATTATAAGGAATACTAATAGAATTAACTACATATTATATATTTGCTTTATTTTATATAAACTACCACCATGAACAAGTAAATGAATCTGGGCCATACCTGTGCTAGTACTTGGCAAAGCTAAATTACTATCGAAGTCCTCGAAATTGTTATAGCTATTATCACTACTGTCCTGTGCCATTGTATTTCCTGCAATGTTAAGAATAATAGTAAGAAATAGTTTCACTTGTAATGTGTGAAGCAAAATTCCAAACATTTAATATTAAGGTTTTAAATATTAGCTACCATTGTTCCTATAATTTAAAACTTCTATCCGAAATCCAGTATTCTTGTTTTTCCTCTTAGTAGATCTTGATAAATTCATACGTCTTCGAAGCGGACGCAGTATCTGTAACAACCAATAAATGTATGGTTTAGAACGTTTGCAAAAATATTACTGGATGAAGTTTTTTCCATTAGGGGTCATCCATAAATTACGTCACACCTTAAAGGGGGGGGGGGGTATAACCAGAATGTGACATTGTGTGACAAGGGGCAGGGGGGGTCAAAAGCTTTGTGATGTGATGTCACATATTGAAATTTAAAATACTCAAACGCGAAATTTATATGTGAATGAAAACTTTCAATATTTACGAACTCGATCTATTTTTACCGACTTCCAAAAGGAGGAGGTACTGTATTCGGTTATATGTATTTTTTTTTTATATATGTTCACCGATTACTCCGCCGTTTGTGGACCGATTTTCAAAATTCTTTTTTTGTTCGTATGCTTATACTTCCGAGGTGGTCCCATTGTCACCAAATCAGGATCTGATGATGGGATCCCAGGGAAATCGAGGGGTACTCTCAAATTTTATAAGCACACACATTGATTTTCTTATACTTTCTGAAGCATAAGAGATATTTGTGCATAGTAATCATCATCTCATGTTGCTGAGCTGATGATGGAAGGTACTGCAACAGTGAGGAGTTGAAAGCAAATTCTTTCAATAAATAGTTTTTTATTCCAAATCTTACAGTCCTGAGGTGGTCCAACTGTCACCAAGTCAAAGTCTGATGAGGGGATCCCAGAGAAATCGAAGGGAACATTCAAATTTTATAGCACAACAAATGATTTTCATATTTTAACTAAAGCAAAACAGGCATTTTTGTATAATTATCATCATATCATGTTGCTCAGCTGATGATGGAAGGTACTACGAAGGTTAGGAGTTGAGAGAAAATTCTTTCAATAAATGGTTTTTTGTTCGATATCTTACATTCCTGAGGTGGTCCAACTGTCACCAAGTCAAAGTCTGATGATGGTATCCCAGATAAATCGAAGGGAACATTCAAATTTTATAGCACAACAAATGATTTTTACTAAAGCAAAATAGGTATTTGTGTATAATTATCATCATATCATGTTGCTGAGCTGATGATGGAAGTGGAAGGTACTATGACGGTTAGGAGTTGAGAGCAAATTCTTTCAATAAATGGTTTTTTGTTTGAAATCTTACATTCCTGAGGTGGTCCAACTGTCACCATGGCAAAATCTGATGATGTGATACTAGGGAAATCGAGGGAAACACTGAAACTTAATTGGCACACACATTCTTTTAGTCATATGTTTTAACATAATACAAATATTTATGTCCGGTAATTATCACCTCATGTTGCTAAGCTGATGATTGAAGGTACAACTCCTCAACGGTTAGGAGCTGAGAGCAAATCCTTTCATTAATTTATACGTTCAAGTGGACTGATAGTAGTACTCTTTCAGGCTATAAGATGGCTATTAGATAAACATGATTATAAAAGGTATCTCTTTAACATTTAGAAATTAACTGAAAAAAATCCAATTATGCTTATACATATGTGCAGAATTATTAAAATTACTAAAAAGAGTGAAATAAATAAAGTTTTTAACAAAAAAATAGAACCGACTTCAAACGGTAAAAAATAAAATTGTTCAGTACCTACTTCTTCTTGCTTATGGTAATGACTCTTAAAACTATTTTTGGAGTCGGGCCCTTAGTAAAATCAAAAATGTCCTGTCTTAGTAAATATAGTGTACCTTTCGTTCTGAATGGGCACCGACTCCAATATAGTTTTAGCAGTCATTACCATAAGCAAGAAGAAGTAGGTAATTTCCCACTGTCTGTACTGTCGGTGCCCATTTAGAACGACAAAATACGACGAAAAGACGAAATAGTACGACATTTTAGTAAGGGCCCGACTCCAAAGATAGTTTTAAGAGTCATTACCATAAGCAAGAAGAAGTAGGTACTGAACAATTTTATTTTTTACCGTTTGAAGTCAGTTCTATTTTTTTGTTAAAAACTTTATTTATTATTAATATAATACTTTAGCATTCTGAAAATGAAAATAACTGTTTAATTTTGATTATTTTAAATACATGCATAAAATTAGAAAATGTGTGACGTCACATCAGGGGGGAGGGGGGTTCAAAAATGTTACAACCTGTGACAAGGACGGGGGGAGGGGTTGAAAAGTCCTGAAATTCGTGTGATGTAATTTATGGATGGCCCCTTATGGTACAGAATGATCAGGACATTGACAATATTTTCATACTTCTCATAAGACAAGGTTTCACTAATATCTGTTTTCTTTGGATAGGAACATAATTTTTGAACACTCAACGATACCTCACTCGATCAATATAGTTCTTTAATTTTTTACGCCGCGATGTTGAATTTTGATTAGGTACTATTATTTCTTCCTTCAGTGACACTGGGAAGATTAAGACAAATCGATTTACGAAATAATCAAAATCGGTTCACGCATTTCTACTCTCGAGTGTCACACAGGAACATACTAAAATTATGATATTATATAAAACAAGAAGCAGATATGTCATAAGCGCGCGCTGTGAAGATTAAAATACGTCCCAATTGGGACGTCTTGTATGGGACGTTTGCGTCGAGCGATATCACAAGCGTACCGGTTTAGGTTGTGTAGGTAGGAAGTGCAACCATTAAAATTATAGCTATCTCTTTCAATTGTTTTTTCCAACCTTTTTATGTCCCACTGCTGGGCACAGGTCTCCTCTAACAAGTCACAGGGGTTTAGGTCATAGTCCACCACGCTGGCCTAGTGCGGATTGGTGGACATCATACCTTAGAGAAATTTGAGAGTTTCTCTCAGGCATGCACAGCGATGGAAAACATCGTAATCAATTAACTATCACAATATTTTCCATCACCGTGGAGCAACGATCAAATTCGCACATTACAAATTTCTTTTATCAGAGGTGCGCGCCTCGGCTTGAACCCGGCATCTTCCGCGTCGGAGAACGCGGTCCTTACCACTCGGCCATCGTCACTCACAAATCTCTTTCAATTGCGTAACACTCTCATTCTCCTTTGCGTCGCGCAGTCGGGTAAAAACCAACTTTGAAATATATTTTTTGCTCCGTATTATTTGTGCTCTGCGTAAACAATGATTAATCATTGTAAGAACTTTTAAAGATTAAACTCGCAAATTTTCCCTAACTACTTTGAACAAAATGTTGTAAAAATGGTAATTTTCTTATTTTATATGTACGAAGCGCGCATGGCCTGGCGGCTAGCGTAGAACGCAAGCGATCTATGCAGATGAGCCAAACGGGCGCGGTTGGGTGTGAGATGGGTGACCGCTAGTGGCAAAAAAAATTCATGAGCGTTTCCGTGCTTCGGAGGGCACGTTAAGCCGTCGGTCCCGGTTGTTGTCGATAGATAACAGTCGTCAAACCTTGTCGGAGGCCTTATGGGCGGTTTGAAAACATCCGGCAGCGGGTTGGCCACTAACCCGCATCTCCACCAACCCGCATTGGAGCAGCGTGGTGGAGTGAGCTCCAGGCCTCCCCAATAAGGGGGAGAGACCCGTGCCCAGCAGTGGGACGCAAAAGGGTTGCAGCCATATGTACAAACACACTTTTTTTCCATAAAAATGCATGTCTGATGTATTTTTACTGTGTTTAATTTCAAAATGAATGACACTAAATAAACAACCATAAATAATCGTTTTTACTAAAGTTATATGAAAAGCTCCTCACCCCACAGTAAGGTGAACCTCTCATCATGAACCCCTGTGTCGTGAGTACCATGGACACATACAAAGACAGGAACACAAACACCCAGACAGAATTTAAAGTAATCATTCAAATTTCTTCTCGTCCAGAATGACTCAGTGCCTGAAGTCGAAATTTTTACTAGTCGAAGGTTCGATTTTTCAATTATTTTTTTTCTTTTTCTCGATAGAAAGGAACACAGGCCGCCCTCCAACCAGGTGGACTGACGACCTGAAGAAGATAGCTGGAAACCGCGAATTCAGAGGGCGTAGGACCGGACGGAGTGGCAAACATTAGGGGAGGCCTATGTCCAGCAGTGGATTTTAAAAGGCTGATGGATGGATGGATGGATTCGAATTTCCGTTTCGCTGGGAAACGAACTCAGAACGAACGAAGAAATAAATAGTATAATAACAATAAATGAAATTATTTCTTCAAAAATTAACAAGTACTGTACAGTACAATATTTAAATTATGTAAATAAAATGAAAAAATATATTATCTTAAAAATGCCATGGATGGCGTGTGTGGTCTGCGATTAGTGTTAGTGTCACGTCAGCTTTTCGTATTTTGTTTGTTTTGACCTTTGTCACTGTTTTTGTTGAGTTTTCTTGTTAAGATTTTCAGTTTGTTCTTATTCGTTTTTGTTCGATATTATAAATTTCGTTGTGACTTATATTATAAGTTATACTGGCAATTATGGAGGTAATGGAGGTATCAGGGATATCATCTTATGGCGAGAGGACTACAGCTCTCTATACAGACAGCCGCTAGCGAGGGTCGGCCAACGTGAGCGGGAACCTAAACTGTATCAATAGTGTCTTACAAGATATTCTACAGTCTACTAACTCACCCTGCCGGTATTCCTGTACAAGCAGTGCGAGGGCTCGTCCGAGTCAGTCCTCTCGCTGGATGGCGCTGACAGCCGCGAGCGAGGGTTGGCCAGCGTGAGCGGCGCCCGGAGCGCCGGCCTCCGCTGTCCCCGAGCCCTGCGCGGGGCGGAGCGCTTGCCCTTCGTGCTGGACCCACTCGCGCCCTTGCCTGATGACTTCGTTATGCTTGACCGGGATTGCTTATTTCGCCTGAAAAACGACAAGTATGATACCCACTTTACAATTATGTACACTTTGAATCATTTATTAAAAAGGGTCTTGGACACTATTCACAAACCATTTTCTCGTACAAAATGTATGAAGATGTCACGTTTTAACAGCTCATTAAAAGTATCTCAATTAATTTGATAGTCCAAGACCGGATTATTCATAGATCATGTCGCCTGCTGAATACAATAGTGGCTTAAGTCGAAATTGTGGCATTTTGAGTCAGTAATGAATTGGGTTGTCAACTCCCCTATGTACAGAAAAAATCAAAATGAATACCTCAAAATGTTGCACTAAATAACGCTTGGAAACCAGGATAATTGTTGATTAACTTTTAATTGAAATTAATGATTTTTATTTCATCTTAAGTCACGCCAATAGTAAGTGACGTCATAAATATTATTCTGTCGCGTTTTGACCGCTCATACTTACTATACTTTTGATCTTAATTGATTTGGAACTTTTGGAAGTCAACTACCATATTCTTGATCCAAATTATAATTAATTAATTACTTTATCCATTTAAACACATGTCGATAGTTCATAAATATAATGTTCATTATTATGAACTCAATAGTTATTTTCAACTTGTGCCACTATTGAATTACATTGAGTTTTTCTCATACAAAATTAATAATATATAGCTATGCTCCTAGCTGGGACTAGGAAATAACTAATGAGATATTGCTTGTTACGTGATACTACTGATGCATCAAGACATGGTGTCACACATAAGTTTTGTAAAATATGTCATACTAACTTCGTTATGTCTCATTTCGATATCGGATTATCGGAATACTGTTTCATCAGGCAAAACCAGCTAACATGGTGGGAGACTTCCCTTTTGCCAAACAAATTAGTGTGTCAAAATTATATCTAACCTCTGTTAAATCTGTGGGCTTCATCAGTGATGATACAGCTAATATTGGAATGGAAGGTAAGCCCTACCCTACTGTGCCAGTGAATATGTAAAACATGATATCTGACCTTTGAGATCCTCTTTTCTGTGACCGTACATTCTTGGGATACCGTGACGCTACTAAACGAGCCAGCCTATTGGGACATCTCTGACTTCTAGTTCCGTTTGAATTTGCTGAAAGGAAGCAACATTATTTTTATTGCTATATGTCTCGGGCATCTTATAAAAAAGTTTGTTGACAAAATAAATTACTCAAAAAACGTTCGTTACTACAGCCAATGACAGATTGCCTTTAGCTCCATTAGATCTGTGCCTGAAGCGGCCAATCGTGACAAAAATATCACTGATTGTGACTACCCTGATCTGTTATTTATTTGTATCAATCAGGCGCAGTCCCAGGGGGGGCGTCACAGGGAACATGACCCCCCCCCCCCCAAATCCATCAGTCATGCGTAGATGGAAAGCGAAACAAGCCAATTTGGGACACCTTTTCCCCCAAATTTCTTAGTGACCCCCCAAAATTTCTTGACGACTTGACGAAAATTGAAAGCTGCGACCGCGCCTTGTATCAATTGTTACAAATAAATAACTCAAAGGACTGATATATAAAAAAAAAACTAGCACAAATTATCATGACTTGTTACATAGTTGTATAAATAACAATCTTCCTAATTACATACAATATAAATCTTCTGATCTTTTTTAAAACAGCATGGTGTGAAAATATCCGACAGCTTAGCCACTGACCTGTATTTTGTATAATCTGTACTTCTTAGCTCCAGAATTTTGACAAATCGCTCATGGAATGTGATTACGTTGACTGTTACAAGTATCCCTGCTAATACCGATTACCAGGATCGGTATCAGGATAAGTAATTATCATGAAATAAATAATATAAATAAAACAGAAAGTAAATACGCATTTTTTTTACTTGAAATAAGTAACAAGAAAGTTAATAAATGATAAATAACGCCTCAATCCCGGAGCTATGTTGTACAAACAGACTATAGTGAAAATACGGGTTAGTAGTCTCCACAAGCTCGAGCGAGGAGATAGCTCCGGACTCTAGACCTCCCTGATATTGGAGTGAGAGGCGTGCCCAGCAGTGGGATGAAAAAATATTAAAAAATGAAGCCTCACATCTCTTAGGCGCCAGGGGCAGGAACTCGGCGGCGACGGGGTCGCTGTCGCTGTCGCTGGAGTCGCGGCCGCGCGGCGACGCCGAGCTGGAGCCGTCGGCGGAGTCCGACTCCTCCGCGAGGCACTCCAGCTCGCGCTGCACCAGTGAGTCGAAGAACGCCATCATGCGCGGGTCCTCGCTCGTCGACTGCTCCGCGTAGTTGTGCGATATGTACTGAGGGAATTTATAACACTCTGTACCTTCGGGATTAAGAATAGAGCTACGGTATCCCCTGCCTGATCGTAAGAGGCGACTAAAAGGGGGCTTCCGGGGATGCGGACGGTGAGAGTGGGAGCTTGACCCGTCCAGTTAGCAGCCCCGGGAGGGAAGTCGGTGTATGCGTGGCCGCATGCCGCCGTGAACACCTGGAGGTGCAGGAGAGCACATCTGCTCTCCCGAAGATGGGCCCGTTCTGGAGCGCCGCGCATGGAGGACACGACGCGTGGTGCGTTCCTATGGAGATCCCGGAGTCCTCACAAACGCAGAGGCAGGCCACCGAGGGGGTTTTAGTGCGGTCAAATCCCACATAACCTGGTATCCTCTCCCAAGGTACCCGATAGTACCTTTTGAAGGTTTCCCCCCGATACCAAAAAAAAGGGGTGGGCTAGCTATATAACCGTGGTATACCTGCATGATCTTGAGACGACAAATTTTTTTTTTTTAATTATTGCTCGGATATCACGAAAGTCTCGGGCAATAAATTAAATTGGTGATTTTTTTTTCAATCGAAGCGTTTTTATATCGAAATTTTGAAAACTTAAAAAATATGCTAGATTTTAATGTTTTAAAATAAACATTAGACAGAGGTTTGCGACATCACTTTCCTGTATCACATTTTTTAAAAATGTATGTCTTTAAATACTTATAACTCTGCTATTATACGATGGTAGGAAAACTATATTCACATTTTATTTATACAGATTGATGGCAAAGTTTTTATGTAACATGAATGAAAATGGAAAATACCTACCATTTTTCAATTTCAGGTTACAGCTACTTTTAAATATATTCTACTTAAAATCTTTCAAGTATTTTATAAGCAAGAATACAAATAACCTGTCCACTAAGATGGACGAGCGACACGTAGTCCTCATGGCTGTATATTTCGCGAGGATTGTCCGAGCCTTGCGCTTCCTCAAGAAGAGTCCCCCTCATCTGCGGATACTCTAATGCTGACCACACCTGTAGCAAATATATAAACAAAAATTAATATATTTATCTCACGAATGCGAGTTTATCATAGTTGTAAGGGTAATATTCAAGGGCACATCAATATTGTCACACTTTCTTTTGTCAATGACCATATCTTAAGTTTAAGAAACACAAAAACATTTATAAACAATAAATAACAACAAACATACAAAAACTTTGCCATATTTAATTTGGTGACTACCAGCGCTGCAGTCAAAAAAAAATTGAATTACCTGCTTGATTGTATGTCAGCCATTGAAGGGCTAGCTTACAATAAGCCGACTAGCTGAACATTGGGTGATAATAGTTTAGTCGTCTATCGGCGTAGGCATTCTATTGAATACCAGCATTTTATTAACGGCTTCCCGCAGAGTGGCTGATTTTTAACCTGATGGCTGCGACATAATAATATGCATGAACAAATCGTCTCTGTGTGCGTTACCTATGAAGCTGTCAATCAGTTACACTGAAGCAGGAAATCTGGCTACTATAGTTACTAACAGATAACCATAATAACATGGCGGTAACTATAGTAATTGATAACTGATTGACAATAACAGCTTTGAGCTTCTTATAATGCATTAGATATATCTTGCACGCGTGCATACACGTTCAAGGTTATCCCTGATATAAAAGCGCTATAAAACAATAAGTAACATGAAACACCTGTTACTTATTTTTCTACCGACGCTGTTTACTGTCATTATTTACCACCTGACGTAGAGTGATATTGTCGTTGGCAACAGCACTGAAAACAATTGCCAATTTGATGCTATCTCTAACGGTGACAAATACAAATATGTACTACACTACAAAGGCCGATAAAGTTCTGTTCTGATGACATTCCAAGTATCATGAAACCCAACCGAATAATATTATTATTATAATACATAATATTGAATTTCCGTAGTCGGAACAAACCCAATAATTTTTAATTTCCTGAGTCTGTGCCCACAATGTCAAATCGTGGATAAGAGTATACGTAAATATTAGCGTTGTCATCATTACTCTTATGACATATAAAAAGAGTAGCGACTAATTACTAGAATTACCTGCCCATACTGAACTCAACAAAATCACATAGAAAACAAAGTAAGAAATTATAAGATACGTGCAATAACGACCTTCGTGCCACGCTTCTTTACCTACAATATTTAGTGTTTTTCTAGCCTTCGATCCACGGCTCCGCCCGAGTGGACCACACTTTTTTGATGTGATAACGACTTATAAATCGATGAACACCGGCTGCACGCACGAAAAAGTGTCACGTTCCGGCTGAGCGAGCGAGAGCGTAGAACATGCCATAGAGAGGCACGATCGGCCCAAGCGTCGGCTTTTGAGTTGTGACACATTTATCTTCTCGCATGACGTTAGAACTTTTTTCGTATAACTTCTTTGTATTATACAAAATAATAATAAATCAGTGATAATAATTTAATTCAATTCATAAAAGTATGCAATTTTTCTTCAATATTTTTTTATACTCGTAATGTTATCCCTTAAAACTATCGTCCGTGAACAGACTTTACAAACATTTCTCATAAGAATAAGGTAAAAAGAAGCCTATGCCACTTTACAGCACCTTATTTCCATGCATAATATCAGGTTAATCGGTAGTACCGTTGCGACGTGAAATAGGACAAAAAACAAACAACCTTTCACATTTATAATAATAGTTTGTATTACCTTTATAATTTTCTCAACTCCTGAAGACGCGATCAAACAGTAATGGGAGTTGTAGCGCACTTGGTTTACAATCGATCTATGACCGTACAGGACAATATGAGGCGGCTCCACAACCACATCTGAAACTAAGATTTTTCTTTAAATACACGAAAAAAAATATTTATTTATTTATTTAATTCTTTATTGCACCACACAGATTGGTATAAAAGGTGGACTTAATGCTAAAAGCATTCTCTGCCAGTCTAACTTTGTGCGAAACAGAGACAGTTGTAGGTGGTATAATAACTTACAAAAACAAAATAAAATATAATAGGGAAATTATCAATGAAAATACAACTAAAGAAATATAAAGATATGTGTATAAGCATTTATATATAATTTAAAAAATTGTTGTCATCTTTATTGAGATTATATTGATATAGAAAAACTACATTTTTAATGTGTCGTTTTTGTTTTATTTTAAATCATACTATTGAATTTATTTATTTAATCACACTGTAAGGGTTCAAGAAATGGAACCATTGAAGAGTACCTATGAATTTTTTAGAAAAATCTATTTTAGTGGACATTAAGATTTTACAATAAAGATTTATTTAAATGTTTAAAATCCTATGCGCAAAGAAAGGCGACTGTGTGACGCAAGAGTTACTGTTCTGGACTACTCTTACCGTCCCTTAAAGGGTTTGTTTCCCCGTGAGGCAAAATTCTAAATTATCAGTTTAAATTTAGATCATTACACACCAAACGTTTTAAACTGAACGTTGTGTGTGTCAAGTGACATATCAAGGTGCTTGTGTTGTAATCTTTGTAAGAGTTTAGTTTTTATAAATCGATAACACTCACTTGTATCACCACCGCCATCAGGCACCTTCCACATGTAAAGGTTGAAGTCATCCGATCCCGAGAGCACATACTCATCGCCCTTGCCAGCGAAGCAACAACTCTTCATAGTGCAGGAGTTGTAATAGTCTTGGTGGTAGAACTCCGCCACCGGCTCGGGAGACTGCACGGCGTACAGGACGGGCGCCAATCGACGTCTCAGAGCCAGAATGTGCGTACCATTAGAGTTGAAACGCACGCTCATGCTGTTCTGACAGGTGCCGTTATTGCCCACGTAGCGGAGTACAGGACTGTAATAAGGATTCTTTTGAATTTTTCGATTCACATGACCATGTTTAACAACTACAAGTTTCAACTAGTTGGTTTGGATAGTTATCCAAAGTTAGAGTTCTCTATCATGCAGGATTCATTACGATACTCATCACCACTTTCTTTGCATCACTTTTCAGCAAATAATAAATACGCACTTAACAAGTTCGACCAATGAGTGGCATCTATTTCATAACTTTAAGAAAAACCGAAGAGTTTTCTGTGTTATCTCTACTAATTCTATAAAAGAATTAAATGAGGCAGCCAGCAACCACTGAACACCACTTGGAATACATGCTCGTATGCTAATCTATTTAACTTTAAAAAAAAATACAGACTTGTAACCTATTACTTAATTTACTCTTTCTCTCTCTGTCTCTTAGTCAGTCACATCTTATGAAGAACAAAACAATAATTTTTCTTTATCTTAGGTAGACCCACTTACTCTTCTCAGTCATATCTTTGATGAGTGCAAATCCTATAACTTTTTTCAATCAATCAATGATTTAATTTTCGGTAACTCATCTTTACTCACTGTTTAGGAGATCGCAGGTCCCACAAGGCGACGCCATCTCTCGCGTTGGCCGACACGAGCACGCCAACCTGCAGTGGATGGAACATCACGCCGTGGAACGCCTTCCTGCTGCGCGATATCACTAACGACTCTGCAAAATACAATAAACTGCTTTATCTTAAAGGAAGAGTCTTGAATTTAAGTCTAAATATCTTATTAGTTGTAGAACTTCTATGGTTCCACCTGGGAAGTACCACTGCTGCCTCCATTTTTGCAATAAACACATCTTAATTGTTACAATTGCATATGACATCAGGAAAGCTAAGACTTGCTTGTAATTAGGGTTGCCAACCATACTGTTGAAAACAGTATTATACTGTTTTTCACTACATTATACTTTTTACTGTTGAACAAAAATAAAGTATACAAAATACTGTTTTCAGTATCAACATCTCGGACGAACACTAAGTTAGTGCAGCGCAGTCACAATCAGTACACACACATTTTTTTCATGTACACCTTGCTCGCCTTTAATTTTTCAATTAGTGTTTTTAGTACACAAAAGATGGAAAGTGATACGTTTCGATTCACCTTATATTCAAAAAATAAAAAAAAACATTTTTGTAAAATACTGTTTATTTTCCTTCTCAGACCTAAATATACTTTAATTCTTGTAAAAAAAGTTGGCAACCCTACTTGTAATAGATATATAGTTGCAGTTATCACTTAATATCACACATGCCTGCATTCTTTTTTGCTCCTTCATTAAATTAATAAAATAAAATTAATGTGTAAAGCATTAATGTAAAGGCATTCATCAAATAGAACCAACTGAATCCCTTGTGTAATCAGTATTGTGTAGTCATAGTTAACAATTGGTAAGAGAATCAGATGTGAATATGTAAAAAAAAAATGTATCTTCTTGTAAGCCTTCCAAAACATGTCTTTAATGTACTTACCTACAAGTACTTACGTGTGATGAGTAAACAGCTTATAAACTTACCATGAACAGATTGTCTTGTATCAAATAGCAGTAGGCGACCATCGTTACCAGCGGTAGCTACAACTCGTTCATTGAACGGATCTATGCTGAGGCTGCACACTGCGCGCTGATGTTGCAGCACCTCTATAGGACATTTCATCTCCAAATCATGGACAATCACCTACAAAGTATGACATATTTCAGGATACATATTCACGAGGTCCAAAGGTCTTGCAATACTTTGCATTTTATAAGGAACAATACCATTATGCCAACACACAAATTGAGTCATTGGATTCAGCAGAGCTACCTCAATAATCAACCCAAACAAGTTTAATAGCTCCTTTACATGATAAATGCCTGTTTACAAAGTTTCTGGTGTGTGTGCATGTGGACGTTGTCTCTGAGAGAACTAAGAAAAGGTAAATCGGTTTTCTGTTAGTATAGTTAGGAGCAATTTATTATAGTCACCTGCTGGTAACTATAGTAACTGAGCCTGACTACTCACTTGGGCGTGATGAGCAGATGGACAGCTATAGTTACAGCTATAGATAGTTTTTTCTTCAAAGATGGTTTGGACAAGCAATGCATACCTTATTATTGCAATTATTCACTTAAAATCTGATACAAACAAAATAACAATGCTCTCCAGGAGATTGTTGTTTATTGCCAATTTAGAAACGGAAAAAGAGTACAGGCTACAACTATCTACATATAACTTACAATATCATCATTTCCTCCTGAGTAGACTTTGTGATTGTCACTGGTAACACCAAGACAGAATATATTTGATTGGTGTACAGCTTTCATAGCCTCAGGCTTTCCATAATTCATCAGAGCCTGTCCAAACTGCCACAGCATCACCCTCCTATCATCTCCACCTATGAACATTCACATTATTAATACATTTTGATTTGTTTCTTTCCAACTTTGTACTGTAACCTGTGTCAAGAGGGTTATACATTTGACATCATTTAAGATTTATATTTATGTGTATATATGTTTAAATTTATTTGTTTCAGTTAAGATCAAGCAATTAAGGCTGATTTACAGGAGCTGGATCCAGCTTCACTGGATTCTAGGACTGGATCAGTACTGGATAAATGTAAACATGTTTCAATATAGTACATGGTCTAGTATTCAGCGCTGGATCAGAATAGACTTATTCCTATTTTTCAATCCAGTGTCCTCTGCCCGCATGCTGCGCATTCGGGCCAATGGAAATGAATCAGTGTAAACGTGTAAGGCCAGTCACTGCTGTGTAGTTCTATAGCAATCATGCATCTGTTTGTCTGGTATACAACTTCATTAAAAAATTCAATGAAAAAAGGGTCTGTTTTGGTATGGTCAGGTATTATATAAAGATGATTTGAAAAAAATTTGCTTGTTTCCATGCTTTGGAGGAGATGTAAAGTCATCGGTCCTGGTGGTTATCAATAGATAACAGTTAATGAACCTTGTTGGAGGCCTTACAGGGGTTTGAAAATATTTAACACAAGTTGACCATTACAGTGGTTATTGTAGTGTCTAGCTGGAATCTATATTAAACATGAACATTAATAATTAAGTTAATATTAATAAACCTTTTGATCAGTCAACACACCTTTCAATACCATACGAGCCCACAACAATCTTTAAAATTTAATCAATATTGTGTAGGACCATTTTAATTAAGCATGCAGAAACACAATGTAAGGATTTTACTTTAAAATATTTTGTAGTTTAACTGTTCAATACCCTGTTCAATACTTTTTAATACCCTGTTTCATGAATAATTTTATTGAAAAATGGATCATACATGATTATGAACATTTTTAAATCGATTTACTGATGCGTTCTCGCTTATTTACATAAATGGTTGATGAACAAATGTCAAAACAAATATGTTTTCCATTGAAACATTTAGCATGTTATCGTGCCGTGAATGATAAAAATATTATAGTATAGGTACAGGTACCTTACCTAGATAAATAACCCAAGCTGCAAACTCTGAGCTAACTGCACTTAGTATTACTTATGTGTATTAGCTGTTTGAAATAAATAGGAAAAATTAAATATAAGCGTCTGAAATTATCTATTTGAGTTAGCTGACCTGATAATAGTAATTCGCCATTGCTGGAAAACTCGATAGCATTCACGCAGCCGAAGTGACACACCAAATCTCGACGATATAAATTTTTTGCAGCACTCAGCCTCTTGTTAAACAATTGTGATTTTATATCTGGCAGAAGCCCGTATTCTCTTTTTGCAATATAAGGTAGTGGACTCGCTATATTCGCCATGTTTAGAACAAAACCACCATTTTCCAAAGATGAAACAAACTTCACTTTATAGATCAAAGTATCTTCACTTCACTCACTCCCCTTGACGATCAGCTGTATTTTATTTTTAATAACATAGGCATAGAGAGAGAGTAGAGTGGGGTACTACGTTTACGTTCGTTTACAAGTACGTATGTATGAAGTTATAATAGTATGTTGTATAAGTAAGTGTAACCTTTATTACTTATTTAAAGTGTCTTAGTAGGTATATCTCTTCTCTGATTTCCGAATATTGAATTGAATAGTGAAAACTACAAACAGCTGCTATATTGCTTTATATATTTTTTTAATTTCCTTTTTTATTTTTTTAGACTATCTTGTATCGTAAAAAAAATAAACGTCATAAAAGTCAAATTGACAGTTGACAATTTGACATTATCGTGATTCGTTCGACTATATTTTTTTTCATATTTTTTTTGAGTGCATTCGACACGACGAACCGGAACGAACGAGTTTTCAAAAATCAAGCAAAACACGTGTGTGGTGTACTGTGTTTAATTTATTTTTTCATTTATGTTATCAAAAACATACACATTTAACAGAAATATACTAAAAATAAGTACGATTTATTTTCGACAAATTATCATATCTGACAAATTTTATAGCATCTCATAATTAACATGGTAGTTGCTGAGAAAATGAAGCCGATTGTAAAAGTTTCAGGTATGTTTAATTTCTGTACTGAACTGAACTCTCTCCGGTGATTTCATTGAACCCAATTTCGGACTGCCGGACTTTACTCTGCCTGGGATTAATTTTTCAAACAAAACAGATACAATAAATTTTTCATCATCAGATTCTGAAATAAGATTCTTGAAATAGAGTTGTTTGTTATGCTAACACAGTAACATGTTTATATTTTTACCCATCCTTTTTAGCAAAAGGAAATTGAAGAGAAAGAGGTAGGTAGGCACAGTACAAAACGAAGCAGTTGCTTTAGATAGTAGGGAGTAGTTTAATCATCAAGGTATTCAATACTTTTTATTTATTATTTTCTTAGTGGACACTGAATAATAACTCTTACAGACAGCGTTTATGTATGTTGGATAACATTATCGCAATTCATAAATTCTTAAGGATCAGGAGGATTAATTCATTTTGCTGTATTTCCACTTACCTTACTGATAGATTCACCGATTCACAATAGATGACTACAGCACAGAAGGCAATTTCAGGTCCCTTTTGAAGTGTGGGGTGAATGTGAATTATTTTCACAATTAGCATTTACAATATTACATAGTGTTTCATAACATTAAAATATTGTTTTGTCTTAAGTATTTTCTTCATAAGTTTACATGCGCAGACAGCTGCCATTTGTAGTCATCTTTTGTGAACCATACTATACATGTTTTATTTGGATTGCCCCACTATTACTTACTAGTCTAAACTACACTAAACTAAGAATAAAATCCATACATTTTTCAAAATTAAATCTGTTTATGTTATTTAATTTACTATTTGTGAAAAAATATTTAAAATAATTCTAGTCATTTTTGAGACTATTTAATAACAACAAAGAACAAATCTTTTATCTGATTAATAAGTAGCCTATATGGGTGACATAGTTCCAGCCTCCCAAGAAACTCCATTTCAATCTGTAGCACCATTCCAATTTAAAAGTAGGACAAACAAAAAAACAGTTTCTTTTATAAGTCTTATATATCTTCAGTTTTCTTTTCTATTAAAGTTTCAGATTCAGAATCATCAGATGTTGCAGGAGGTGAATCAGAATATGATGCAGAGGTATCTGATGGAAGTGATCAAGAAAATGATAATGTGAGCAATTCAGATAACAATGACAGTAGTGAATCAGATGATGATAGCAAGAGCAACTCTGGCGATGATGTCAAAAACAATTTTGGTGCAGATGGTGTATGTGAATCTGATGTAGATGACAAAAGTGAACTGGAAGATGCTCTGATGACAAATGAGGGCTGGGCAGACTCGCTAGCTAAAATCCTTGGCTCAAGTAAGCCAAAGAACAAAAAAACATTGGTCTTGTCAAGAGCCAAAAAGTACTCAGAAATAAAGAAGGAAAAGGATGAGAAACCAAGTTTTGAGGTTATTGGTGAAGAAGTGAAAGAAGAAAAACCAGAGGTTAAAAAGGAATCTGTGACAGAACCTCCAGTTAAGAAAAAGGTAATATCAGTATACTATTCACAAAGTGTTAAATACTTTTTACATGCAAGACTAGTTAGTACTAGTCAGGCAATCCCAACTTTGGTTTTACTTACAAATCATTAAAAAACAAGATCCCTAAAATTTCAAAATAAGGATACAGTTTATGTTAGTTAATTTAATTGTTTTGCAAAAAGCAGTTAATTATTGTTTATTTTATTTATGCACTAGTCAAGCACTGAGCCTATGTATTTACACTCAATCTAATCTAAATCAAGCAAGCATGCAAGTGAATTTTCCTGGGCACAGCTAATGCAAATAGTTGTCAAAAGTAAGAAAGAACCACCAACAATATCTTTTTAATAAAAACATACTGTATAATTGCTGTTCTTATTAGAATATTTTTTAATATATTGTGATTTAAAGTTTCTAGCCTTAGTTCTTAAAAAGATTTGAAAATTTGGTTCACAAAAAAACAGATGTCATATTGTGGATTACTTACTTCATTGTAGTATTCTATTTCACAGAAACTAAACAGACCTTCAATAAGAGTAAAACCAAATATCTTAGATAAGGACAGAGAAAGATTATTATCAAAAATAGCTACAAAAGGTGTAGTCCAATTATTTAATGCAGTAAGAAATCAACAAAAAAGTCTCGAGAAAGAGATGGACAACAGTGTTTCAGAAACCAAAAGAGAAAAAATTCTCAAAAAGTTTGACAAAAGGACATTCTTAGATTCACTCATGGGGAATACAAAATCTGTAGTAGTAGATTCAACAACAAATTCTATGAAAGATGAAGTCAAAAATGAGGAGAAACCTAAATGGAATGCTTTGAGGTACTATCACATTACATTTTATTATTAAGTTGCATTGCCTATAATTTTTACCTCTTCTAAAACTAAATTATACTGATTTTCACATTTACAAGTTTCTAAGTACTTAGGATTTTTGTGCAGAACCTAAATTCTATATATGTAAGTAAGTATAACCAGTCTCAATTAGTGTGCCTGCTGCCTTCCAGTGAGTCAGATTAAAAGTGAAGTAATCATTTTGGAAATATATTAGACAAAAAATTTAAAGGTGAAAATGAAGGGCAAGGCTGCCTCAAGTCAGTACTATCTAAACACTTTTGGTTTTATAATCGTTTACCATTACCATTTACCATTACATAATTTATGATTCTTTTGATAAGATGAGAGTATCATTAAATAAAAACTCCTTGAAAAATAATCTTTATTCCCTATTTTCTGTTTTCAGGGATGACTTCATGATGGGTGCAAAAATGAAGGACTGGGATAAGGAATCAGTTGATGAATAAAAAGTGATGCACATAATAAATATATTTTATTAACATTTTCTTACTATCTAATATAAACAAATTGGCTTTTTAAATTGATTAATTTCCTTAGTAAATATGATTAAATCTATCATTTTATGTGCAAAGTGTAGGCATCATTTCCGACAGGATTTTGAGTTATCTGTTTGGGTAATGTTGAATAAATTTTAACTGGAAGATTCCAGACCATAGTCTCAATAGGTACATTTAGTGGAGCATTCCAATCCTTGTCATCCTTAGTAGGTAGCAAGTTCTCATTGGTAGTGACAAATTCAAAGTGCAGACGCCAATTTAATGACACTGTAAAAAAATGCAATTTAAATCATGGAAATAGAAATATTATATATGGCTATAGGTAATATTTTGAAAAAAAAATTACTCAACAAATTGCATTGATATTATTATAGATAAAAATCTGTATAGAATTATTTACACACAAAGAGGTTACAGCCTACTTATATTATACCGATGGGTTACAGTGATTGGCATCCTTATCTCTTACATAATCCAGTCTTGGACTACCAAGTCAATTGAGATACTTTTAATGAGCTGTCAAAATGTTATTACATTAAATGATAAGTGACATCATTAAATTTTAATGATGTCACTTATCATTTATGGACAATTGAGTTAATTATTATTGATTTAAACGGTAATATAAATCATGTACAAAAAATAATTAACAATTATATTGCTTTCCAAGTGTGATTTAGTGCAACCTTTTTAAGATAAGGATTTTGAATTTTTTGTGCATAGTGTCCTAGTGCATAGTGCATAGACCCTATTGTAAATTATAATAAAAAAAATATAGTGATAATTTTTAACTCACCTTCATCCACTTCGAAAGCAGGTGTGATATGCAAGGGTATAGGCAGTATTAATTGGGAATGTGTCAGTCCTAATGTAACCTCATGGTACCTAGCAACTGTCATTGATCTGCTACTTGTGTCTTTGCTGTTGCTCTTTGCAGGAGACTTCAATTTAAACACTTCTTCGGGTTGCAATGATACTGACACCTAAAATACTCAATAGTTTAAATGAATTTATAATTTTTATTGGGCCTTGCCCTGCCCTGAAATTATGTACCCTTTGACTGCAGCTTAAAAAGATAAAAAAATATTTTAATTCTAAAATCTACTAGTATAATCTAGTTGCAGACACCTACTTAACAATAAATAACATACTTTGTGGTCATAAATAGTTACCACAAGGACATAAACACCCAGCACAGAACAGAAATTGAAACTGATCATTTCAATTTCTGTTGTGACAGGAATTGAGCCTGGTACCCTTGATTGACAGTCCAGCAATGTAACCATTGTACCACATGGGTCATCTTTAATATGTATTATGAGGTTAAAAATGTTTGGGGAATAGACACAAAAAATATTTGATCAATGAAACCATTTTAGAGAATTGCCTTTTAAGGCTTTCTTTTTTATATAAATAAGGTATTTTATAAAAAAACACATACCTGCATGCATGTTACAGTACCAACTGAAAAGTCAAAAGTTCCAACAATATCTTCTCCTAGCTTATAAGCAGATTTAAAGAGACAAAATCTCCCCACTTTTCCCCTTGTGTTGGTTATCATATAAGAATTAGGACTTCTTCTAGCAGTGAGATTCTGAAAACAAAATAATTATGGTAAAAGCACCAATGCCCAATAGGTAACCAAAGGGTGACACTTTCGAAAAAAACTCATAAGCATGTTCTTGTTTATATGCTAATTATTTAGATGACAAGAGACTAGATAGGAAATTGATTTCCGGTGAACCCAGATAGTTTTGGACCATATGGAGGTTCTTCATGGCCACATTAAACACTGTGGGCAAATGATCTTGTGCATCTGCATTGTTATCAACCACTGGCCACTTAGGTGTTACCAGACATGATACATACAATGCTTACTTTGTCACTCTCCCGGATATTCACCCTAATCTGAGTTGTGAAGAATTGGTTTCCAGGCTAGCTAGCTAGGATACAGTCTAATGACTGTCTGCAGTAATTGCTCAGTATGGTCCAAAACTCATCCAGCTCCCCCAAAATTAATTGTGAGCAAATCCTGTGATTATAAACTGCATGAATATACTACAATATTTTAAAACAAGTTTTGAAAATACAAAATAAATAATATACCTGCAAAACTTGTAATGCCGTTGTTAATGGAGTTTCCACCTTTCTCTCCTCTGAAAAAGGGTTTGTTGGCTGAAGTTCTTCAGTAGTTTCATTTCCACATAGAGCAGCAAGGTCTTGCATATTAATTATAGGACTGATTGGCAACACCCTGAATGGTATTCTCACCATCTTTATATGGGAACCCACTTTCTGTGTGGCTATAGTAATCTTATAGGAATACTTAACAGAGGTACCTCTGTAGGAAGGTGGTGCTTCTATTGGCAATGATTCTCTATACCAGACTGTGGATAGCAAAATTGACAAATTATTACTGATTAGAAGTATATTCCTCATATAGCTACTAAAAAAAATATTTACACAGAGATATGACAATAACTATACAAAAGACACTTATTATTAAATTTCAATAAAACTATATCTAAATTTACTTTATAAAAATAATATATTAAAAACAAAAAAAATTGAAAATTTACATATTAAATATAAAAGACAGCATCCATATTATAGTCCTTGGGCAGTGTACCCAAGATGCTGGCTACATTACCCCGCTGGATAGCTAAACTTAATCTTTGACCAAGGTAAGAGCCAGCTCGCGGGTCATGGGTACACTCAATTAACCGCCTGGATATCTATCAAGCATCTGCTTGTAAAAGACCTTTGCATCAGGTCCCCACAGTCCCATCATTTCAACTCCAAAAGGAAGAAATATGTAGTCCCCGTTAATAGCTACATATTTCTGCAGCTTACGGATTTCAGCATCAGTCACCACCACACCAACTGCCTTGGAACATAAGTGAATATGGCAAAGTACCAAAGTAACCACACAAGTGGCATCTCACACGAGGCACCTCCCATTTTTCCAAGTTATTAATGTCAAACCATTGGGCCTCTTACCATTGTCACATATTGTACTGTTCGGCTCCAATTGAGCCGGTACGTTGACAGTAGCTAAGGCTCTCCAGGTGACATCATTCAAAGCAGCATGGTATGATTGACTACTAGCACTGCATCTACAATTGATAGACTGTGGTAACCCAGACAGTCAAAATGAGTGCCACAAGGACAGCAGGATGAGTTAAATTTATACCCAGTTGAAGGGAAACTGCAATTGTGAATGCATTATTGTCGAGATAAGTGGCCAAATTAGTTTAGTGAAAAATCTGATTCCTTAGCAGAAACAGATAGAAGACGAGCACGCTCAGCTGGAGAAGCACTGGTTCTGCAGTGTGACAAATGGACACAAATACATGTGGGATTGTAAAAAATTGTAATTAAATTTTGTTAGTTAAATCTCAAAATGTAATGGTACTTATGTCAGTGTGGAATTGCATGAAAGGGAACGTAAGACGAATGAATGTACATGAAGGAAAGAATGGTACGAGTGAATGGAACGAATAGGAGGGAGTCGGTGTGAAGACGTAAGACGAGAAAGACGGACGATTATATTAATTGCGATTTTTTAAAGTTAATAAAGCTAGTGACCATATCCGGAATTTTATTTTAATCACCACAAATTTTGGGGGCTCGTCCGGGATCGAAGCAATCGTCCGGGATCGAAGGAATCGAACGGGATCGAAGGAATCGACAGGATTTACTTACGACGGGCAGGTAACCAGCCGAACGTCTCGTACCTCTAACGGAAAATTTGAATTTTTCGAGACCAAATTCGAAAACAATGTCGAAGTCTGAAGTCGCAGCAAGCTGTGGACAGCAGTGTGGTACGAAAGGCACGATGCAGTTGTCGGAGGAGCTGGTAACGAAGTTCAGCGGCACCGATAAAACTTATCCGGTTACCAGATTTGTACAGGAGATCGAAGAGAACGCCGAAATTTTCGGGTGGTCAGCACTGCAGCAGCTCATAATAGCCAGGCGGGCGTTAGTGAGCACAGCAGCTTTATGGTTAAGGTCGGAGAAACCTTTTAAAAGCTGGGAAGACCTTAAAACAGCACTAATAAAAGAGTTTCCCGATACCTTGGATGTCAAGACCGTGCACGAGATGATGTCCTCGCGGAAGAAACAAAAGGGCGAATCCTTGTTGGACTACACGTTGGTAATGAAGGAGCTGGGTAAGCGCGGCAAAATGCCTGATTATGTTGCCATCAAATACATTGTGGACGGTATTGAAGATGACGAGAGCAATAAAATCATGCTGTATGGTGTTACGACGTACCAGGACGATGGCATCAATGCTATCAAGAAAATATTACAGAGTGGTACCTATCAGGACTACTGGATTAGTAATGGTTTGTTAGTAAAAGGATTGGAGAAGAAATTAGTTATACCTAAGGGTTTGGAAAAACAAATTATTAGTAAAATTCATTCAAATGGTCATTTTTCAAAGAAGAAAATGATTGATTTAATTAGCAAAGACTACCACATAAAGAATTTGGGGCAGAAAATAGAGGATTTTATTGTGACTTGTATCCCATGTTTACTGGCAAGCCGTAAGGAAGGTAAATTAGAAGGATTTTTGAACCCTATAGAAAAAGAAGAAACAGCTTTGCATACTTTGCATTTGGATCATATTGGCCCCATGACAACTACTAAAAAACAGTACAATTATATCCTAACAATGGTGGATGCTTTTACTAAGTTTACATGGCTTTTCCCTTGCAAGAGTACTACAAGCAAAGAGACTATAGACAAGCTTCATATACATCAGCAATACTTTGGGAACCCAACTCGGATAATAACCGATAGAGGCACAGCATTCACAAGTTTAGAATTTGAAGACTATTGTACTGAGGAGGGAATTAATCATATCCGAATTACTACAGGAGTTCCAAGGAGTAATGGGCAGGTTGAAAAAGTGAACCGAATTATAATCTCTGTCCTTACAAAATTATGCATTGAGGATCCTACCCAGTGGTACCGACATGTCAGTAAGGTGCAAAGATCACTTAACAGTACATTTCAAAGAAGTATAAACACAAGTCCCTTTGAATTATTGATTGGAGCAAAAATGAGGCAAAAGGAAGACATTGAAATTCTCAACTTATTGGAACAGGAAGATAGAGACATTTTTGTTAACCATAGAGATGAACTAAGGGCTCAAGCTAAGGCACAAATTCTAAAAGTTCAGGATGAAAATAGGAAAAACTTTAATAAGAGGAGAAAGGAGAGTCGGAAGTACAAAGAAGGGGATAAGGTGGCAATAAAAAGAACACAGTTTGGTGTAGGAATGAAGCTTAAACCTAAGTACTATGGACCATACAGGATTGGTAAAGTGAAGGGCAAAGATAGGTATGACGTTGTAAAAGATAGCAGCGATGTTGAAGGACCCAAAAAGACGTCTAGTGCTGCAGATTTCATGAAGCCATGGCCAAGTGTTTCTGAGGACAGCGACTGTAGCATAAGTGGCTGAGGGAATTTGCAAGTCAGTATGTTTTATTTCTTTTAATTTTTCTTTAATTGACTACCATGTTGCGGGTCACTAAAACTGCTGCTACTATGCCTATCTACTTAATACCTACTTATGTTAAGATGTTTGTTTGTGTATTTGTCGTATTTATTGTATTATTGTTTAGCTTTAAGTAACATAGCATTAAGATAGGGTTAGGGAGAGACTGAGGTCAGTCTCACTGTCAGGAATGGCCGATTGTGGGATTGTAAAAAATTGTAATTAAATTTTGTTAGTTAAATCTCAAAATGTAATGGTATGTCAGTGTGGAATTGCATGAAAGGGAACGTAAGACGAATGAATGTACATGAAGGAAAGAATGGTACGAGTGAATGGAACGAATAGGAGGGAGTCGGTGTGAAGACGTAAGACGAGAAAGACGGACGATTATATTAATTGCGATTTTTTAAAGTTAATAAAGCTAGTGACCATATCCGGAATTTTATTTTAATCACCACATACATATAGTAAGAGTTATATGGTATATAGGACTTGCTATGGTTGTACTTACATGTTTTTGTTTCTCCAAGAGGTATGGTCAAGTCACAAAATAAGATTTTTGGCTTGGTGTGAAAAACAACATTTCCTATGTCACATGAAGTCACTTCCAGTGAAGTGGTTTTCTCTACTGTGGGAGTCTTGTCAGTAGAGCTACCAGATGTTGAGTAGAAACAATGGATCTGTGCTGATGCCCATGCTAAGTTTTCTAGGATGTCACTGAAATCATATTATGCTCTATATGAGCGCATTAAAATAATTTATAATACACTAACCTAACGCCAGCAGCTTCGCCTGAGTGGACCCTCTTTATAGGTGCCGTAGGATAGAAACCATCCTTTGTCCTTTCCCAAGATCCACTCTGTGTTTCAAATTTCATTAAAATTGGTTCAGCAGTTTGTATAAGCAGGAAAGCAAATAGAAAAGATATAATAGATATTCTGACGAACCATTAACTCTTATTGATGATAATAAACCATTAACTCTTTTATTGATGATAATAATAAGGCTTAATGTTTTTGTTTACCCTTGATAACAATAAAACAGTTAATTAAAGTTACCAAAAATTTTATGTTACACACATAAATCAATGTTAACCATATTAAAAATTACAAACATTAAAATGTGTTCAATGATAAAAATAATAATTTTATCTCATTATCATGAACAAAACATTATGACAAGACTTCTTAAACAGTTTACTGTTTACCATAACATACCATCTGTTTTAATAAGTCCCAGTATCTAAGTAGAGCCTTAACAAAAACTAGCAAATTAGTAAATCATACGCATAACGTAGTTAGGTTTCATATATTTATTACTGTGTACCTGTGACTTTGTGAGTTCCTGTGTTCTGGTTGCGTGGAGTGAGAAAATGTAATGCAACATTCTAAAGCTTCTCCAGCCAAATAAACTGTGCCAGTAGTTAGTTTCGCTGAGAGTTCAATCATTGTTGCAAAAAATTTCCTACCTTATAATTGCAAGAATACAATAATGTCATAGTATAAATCGCTTATAAATTAATTACCTAGCTTTTAAAAATAATAATACACAGGATTTTAACTTAAAATATACAGAAAGAATGCAAAATATTGTAAGAAAATTCACTTTTCACTTTTTATTTTGTAACTGTAACTTGCTCTTGACTTGACAGTTGTTTTTTTTAAATTCGTTTTACGCCATTGGATAAAAATCCTTTCCGTCATTCAATATTTTCATTTCATTTTTAATAATGGTATCACAAACTCACTCTATGCATATTGCCAGCGTCAACGTCAAGTATAACGTTTAAGTAAAGTTTTGCATCACTTAGTAGTCATAGAAAAAATCAGTAAATCGTAACTCGTAAGGTCAATCAATCAGTGTCTAGCCTAGTCAGTCAAATGTTCAAGTAAAGTGATGGCTACTTTACCAGAACGTGTCCAGTGGAGATTTGGAGGCATATTAGTCATAGATATATTCTTAGACTAAGAATAATGTACTCTAAAAGTGTTAGTCTTAGAGCATCAAAGTTACTGACTCAGACTCAGGTGTCATACCTGTCATACCATACTTAAGGTGTTATGGGGCGATTACATTAGCCAACATGCAGGCCGCCGATTTGGCATATATTTCTGGTTATCTGGGTATTTGCATTTTGCATTGTAATAAAATACTCAAGATAACCAGCAATGTATACCAAATCAGACCTTGCATGTTGGCCAATGTAATCGGCCCTTTAGTATAACCTAATGTTTAAATTCCTCTATGAATGACTACGCTGTCAGCTGTGGTCATTGTAGGAGTATTAGTATTCTGTGGTTCAGGCTCATCATCAGTGACGTAATGACGTTCAGTCCATAAGAATAAATAATAGTTCAGTCATTCAGTTCAGTCAGCGGGATTGATTGATTTGTTTAGACTTTAGAAACATTAAATAAAAACAAAGTGATTAGTTAGTGTTTTGTGTGCATAGTCGTAATGAATATACATAGGTTTTAAACATATTATTATGCAGCATGAAAATAAATTGCATCGTTTCATATTATTTTCATTCAGTACATAACATTACACATCATAACTTATGTGACTCCTAAGTTTGTTTACTGAGTTGCGACTTCAACGCCATATTGCAGTCCATTTTCCTGGTTCAGATCCGGCAAACATATTTGCAAAAGACAAATAGCTTTACACATTTCTGGCTGGTGCAAACACTACTAAAGATCGAACTCTTGCTGTGTTTCCTTCGAGATAGTAGTAGATGTGTAATTTTATCATCAAAAATGGCAAATATGGTGTGGACCAACGAAGAAACCTTCAAGTTCATAGAACTGTATCAAAGTAAACCGATAATTTGGAACCCAAGAAATAAAAAACATACAGATAGACATTTGGTGATTATTGTTATTTTTATTCTGATTGTTTTATATATTTATATAGCAACAAAATGTATTTGGATTTATCATTGTTATTTAATTGATATTTCAGATTCTCTTGAACCTGTTATTTCATAGTATCACTATAACAATGAACTATAATGTTATGTTTTGAATTCATACAGAATCAGATTAAAATTCACCTTAATATGAATTACACAATGTGAATTGTAAATACCTTGCCTTCTCAGGTTGACCAAGCATGGAATCGAATAGCTGATGCTATGGATATTCCAGTGTCCGTTTTAAAAAGAAAAAAGAAAACATTAATGACTACATTTCGTTTCCATTATAAGAAGAAACAATATTCTCTACGAAGATACAAAATGGGCAGCAAACATATATACACCCCAATTTGGACTTTTTATGAACCATTAGAAGCATTTTTAAAAGGTGTATATGAAAGTAAAAGTGGCCGGAAAATAAAAGTCAAGGTGAGTTGTTTTAATTGATATTGTTTATTTTACTCATTAGTTGTAATTGTGAAATCTACAACAGTACTAAATATCTCAATATACAATGTTTAATGTCCTTTATTGAATTAAGCGCTGCTTTGGTGTTCTGGGCCGAAGTAATCAGCATTTAAGTTTTAGGGCCAGCTCATGTTTAGAGATGTATAATTAAAAAATACTCTGTTTCCTGTTGTCTACATATTACAAAAAACGGAAAACAAAACAATGGATAAAAGTTACGTAAATTTTTCTATTGGTGTCAGAAGATAGTAAAAATTACATGTGAGAGGATGTGACTTTTCTAAGATGTGTTGCATCACAGTTACTTATGTGTTTTGAGTATTTTTAAATCCCTGTTGTCCCATTGCTAAGCAATCTGTGTTTATGTCTGGACTGAAGACTGCAAGGTCAGACTGGTTTATAATTGAATTAAGATCACCTCAATCGACATTTATCACTTACACAACACTTATTGTTATTAAAATTTCCAGAAAAATAAATCCCGATCTAGAAGAGGAGCTGACGATACTTCAGAAGAAAAGCAAAATGAAAGAAGCCATAGTGAAGGAATCGAAAATGAAGAAAGCCTAGATGAAAAACCCTTAAAAGATTTGAAAATTAATAAATTCAACATTCCAAATCTAGAACAGCGCACAAACTGTTCCTTAGGTATTAAGGAAGCTAGTAGGGAAGTAACATCAGCCTTCCATTTACTTAATCGTATATTTAAAGAAAAGCAAAAGAATAATGAACAAAAGAATCAGGATGAATGTGAATTATATGGGAAGCTCCTTGCTAAGAAACTTCGTCAGTTTTCAGAAACTGACAGGCTAGATATCATGTATGAACTTGATGGTTTATTGATGAATCGTTGTCTACGACAAAGTTCAGAGTCTCCACCTTTGCAAGTTATAATGAAAGAATCCATTTCGCCCAGTGATTCATATGCATCACCTTCACTTTCTCCACCTCAAACAACACAAGAGACATCTGGTAATTCAAAAGCACCTATCAATCAATCACCAGAATCACCACAGTCGGACCCAATAAAAATTATTTAAAATTGAACTCGTCTCATCATAGCTTGCTAGATGGGAAGCAATAAAATTTTTAGATCTTAATATTAAGCATATCTCAATTTCTTATTAATAATTTTTTTATTGGACAGTAATTCATCCAACTGATTTTATAGTGTGACATGTTGATAGCTGATTAATTATATTATTATGCATAAGTTAAAGAATGCAGTTTTTTATTTATGCATGTCTACTATTATTGTCTACCCCACATTTTACCCAAGGGATAAGCGGATGGATGTTTAGTTAAATAGAAACATTAGCTATATTATAATCAAAATGTACTCTATGATTATAATACGTTTTCACAGGGCTCAGTAGGCAGGGTGCAGGGCAGTCTAGTTAGAGTGGATGTGTAATGGAATTGTGACGTTAATTTCAATTTAAGAAATTTAGTGAAAATCTGTCTTCAACACTTTAGCCATAATTTCTCTATGACTTTAGCTTCATTCCCATCCATCCAAGGCAGTCTTGTTCTGTTCCAGTGCTGGATTTACCAAAAAGGGACAGCAAATTTGGCCTGAAAAATATTTCAGTAGTTCGAGTTTCGAAGTTTTAGAAGTTTTTATGATTCATGCAAATATTTCTAAAAAGTAGCTACTAATTTGTTTCAATATATTTAATGTTTTGATTCAATGAGTTAGATTAGGTTTCATTTCATTTCATCTCATTAACATTTTCATTTCATATCAATAAAAAAAATCTACTGAAGACTTGGCTGTATGGGCATAGTTCCCTTTGCCTACCCAGAATGGGTGAAGAAAACAAAAAAAAATCTCTGCATAGATGATATGCGGCATTGCGGTAGCCCCAGTATCTTAGTATTATTTATTAAATGGTTAAGGGCTGATTACATTGACCAACTTGCAAGGTCCGATTTGGCATACATTGCTGGTTTAACTGGTTATCTTGAGTATATTTTTATTACAATGTACTCAGATTACCAGCAATGTATGCCTAATCGGCGCCTGCAAGTTGGCCAATGTAATCGCCCCATTAGCGTAATACTAAGAAAGAATTCTATTGGACGAAGAACGAAGAGTCAGATTGTTTATTGTAGGATAATGATGACCCGATAAATTTGAAACGTTCTTTCAACTAATTTGGACTAGATGAGTTGAACAGGGGACACAGTATAAAGCAGAAAGTATATGAGCATTTCTGCGAAGACGAATGGGGAGCCACTTGAGTTACGATAAGCTGAAACGTGGTCATATTTACGAAGACTGTAAATAAACCGTATACGAAGGTTTTGAATTCGCACAAGCTTATTAAGTTGCTCCTATGTGATAGATAGCAGTTAAGAGCGTAATCAAGAATATGGAGTAACAAAGATTGTGCAAGCATAATTTTAGTGGGAATGGGTAAAAAGTAACTAAGTCTCCGAAGTGAACCACATGCAGCAAACATTTTGCGACACACATGATTGATCCTGAGGAGTGAGGAGTCCAAGAGAGAGCAGAGTCTATAAAGATGCCTAAGTTTTTGATTACATTTGTATACGGAATCTGTACATTACCTAGTACGTAGTACATTATTCTTAGTCTAAGACATTACCAAAAACTACTGGAGGCAATTTGTTTTTTTTTTCGAGTTTAGAAACTAATCTTTGGCTACCAACAATGATTGCTTGAGATTTTAACGGGTTGACATTCAACCCGTATGTTTTGCTCCAGTCCAATACAGTAGCTAGATCCTTATTTATCATCGTCCGCATACAAGTGGTAGAGAGAAGATAGGCAGGAAACAAAACAACTGAGTTGATGAAAATAGCAAATTGGAGAGGAGACAACACACCACCTTGCGGAATGCCAGCTTTAGTTGCATTGCAAGCCTCGAGGAAACTGTGTAGCCGATTCGGTAGTTGACACTATGAACAGGAAAATTTAAAAGCTCACCCAACGCTAAATAAACTTAGTTTTACGTGAATCTGTATGTATTTTATTTCATATTTTTAGGTAAGTAATACTTACTTTAATGGCTTCATTTGATATGATTCTTATGATAACTTATTATTTATATGTATTTATAGTGTTCATAATTCTCATATTTTGTAATACCTACTAAACCAAAATAATGATTTTTAAGTAAAAAAAGGAAAACCTACATTTAAGCGATAATATAACATATAAGACATAAGAATTATTAACAGTTCACAACCCTGGCAACACGCCTGGGCGACAGAGGGGCGTAACGGGGTGAAGAGGGTTGTAGGTACATAAATGACGGCGGTTCAGTGGCGGTCAAAGAAGATTCCGTTCTATGTAGTATTACTTATTCTTATGCCCCAGGGTAGGGAATAAACCACTTATGTATACGATATAATTATATTATAATACCTATCTCGGCGACGCAACGAGGCCGATTACATTGGCCAACATGCAGGGTCCGATTTGGTATACATTGCTGATTATTATTTTATTAAAATGTACTCAGATAACCAGCAGTCTATGCCAAATCGGTCCCTGCACTGCATGTTGGCCAATGTAATCGCACCAATAGCGTAGTATTATTTATTCTTATGCCAATAGCCTTCTACTTGCCGACGAGACCGAGCGAGACGGTTTCTGCGTTGCTCTATGGGCAAGATGACATTATTTGTCGTATTATCTGTGTGGTACTCAATTTATCTGTGGGTGGGTGGATAGTTGAAGTTGCCTTATTTGACGTTGTTGTACGTGAAAGTGAAACGGAACGTTAGCCAACGAAATATTCTGATTTAAAAAGAAGCAGAGGAAGTAAATTTTTTTATGAGCGTGAATGTAAACGAAATGTTGATATCGGACGGTATAAATCACGGTAAATTGCAGAATATAATTGTGGGTGAATTAAAGAAAGCCGGCTTAAAACACCGTTTAAAGAAGATAATTTTAAAAAGTGTTAAAGTAAGGAAATTGTGAAGTATTTTTCGTCCATTACGTGATTACGTGAGATAAAGTTTTAAAAGTTTTTTGTTTTGTTTAGGATCATAAAACAGTGTTTGGGGCACCTTTGGCTAAGGTCCCATCATGCAGCGTTATTTGTTGCGGCAGTACTCTAAGTGTACCCGTGGTCGTCAGCGAGATGTCTTCGGTACTTCGCGCCAATGCCCATGTTGAGGGTTTGTTTCGCAAAGCTGGTTCTCAAACGCGTCAAAAGGATATAAAGGTTATATCTGATCAGTTATTAAAACACTAGGGCACATTACAGAGTTATTTTTCTCATTTTATCTGGTAATTAATTTACATCTTTACAATTAAATTGCTTTCCTACAGATTGTAGTGGTGGTTCCCAAGAAATTGAACTTTCTAGTTAAACTACTTATTTACTTAGTTGAATATACTAAATTATAATTTATTTGGATCAGAATAAAATACTACTCTGTCAAGATAACATGACATCTGGCTTGAATGATGTACATCTAAAGTACAGTCAGCAGAGAAAATCGGTTTCCATTTCATTTTTTTTAAATTATTACAAAGCATAACTTGTTTGTTAAATTGATAAATAACTTAGTCACATTATAATCCATATACTAGGTATTTAGGATATAAATAATTATACTTAGTTATTTGTTTTGATTATCTTTTATTTTTATGAGTACTAAAAGTTATAAATGATGTTATAATAAAGGATAATAGATAAGTTAGGGTTTCGTTTATTTATTATATATTTTTTAAAGTTGTGCATAAAAAATGCTAGTTCTAAAATATGGATTAACTAAGATTTGTTAAGTAGACATTAATCTTATTTTAACCATTCATATAACAGATGATAAATTTTTATTCATCTTTTTACTGGATGAGTATAAACAGCCAATTATTCAGATAGGTAAATAAAACAAAAAAACATATATTTTTATTGAGCGTAATCATTCATTCATTCCAGACATATAGATATAATAATTGTTAACTTGACCGAGTTGTGTGTAAATGCTTTTGAAAAAGTATGTTTATGTTTTTCAGAGATTGTTGGATGCAGGTGGCTGTGTATCTGATGGCCATCACCCTATAGATGTAGCAAGTGTATTGAAACTGTACCTTCGATGTTTGCCTGAACCTCTGATCAGTGCTGAGGTTCAGGACTTGCTTCTAAGATGTAGAGTGACAGCCAGTGATGATGGGTTGAAGCCCATATTGCATACTTTGCTGTTACTCCCAGTACTGCATGTCCATCTTTTGCATTATATAATGGAGGTAAATACATATATGTATTTATTCTAGAGGCAATTATTTGTATTTTACTCACAACCTATAAGTGATCAGTTTTTGATGATGATGTGTTATAGGGTGGACCCACACATACCACAACCACATAACAACATCAGTCCACACACATCATGAATTTGTCTGTCACTACGCAACTGCAAAAAGTTGAAGCAACACTATTCACGTGTAACATCTGCCTGACCACATTTTGCTGCTGCTATGTGGTGTGGTTGTGGTATGTGTGGGTTGACCCTTAATTGTTATTACACAGCAGTTAATATTACTGGTGGTATTTGGTCATACCTTAAATCAATCATTACCTTAAAAAAGTTAACACTTTAGACTCACTAGCTATTGGGTCTCTTCTAAATGAAGAAAGTTTTAAAGGGCAAATGAGCATGTAAGCATATCCACTCATAACAGTTGTACTTTCACCTACTAAATGCTATGCACAATAAACTTCTATTCTATTCATCTATTCTATTCTATTCTATTCCACAATATGCTCTATAGAATTTTTGGAAACTATCCCTGGCATCTAATAAATTTAACATTATTTGCAGTATAAAAAGCTTTTTATAAAAAACCTTAAGGAAGCTATCCTATCCCACTGATGTTTTACAAGCGTTGGCGTTTCTCCAACGTTGTCACTGAGCGAACACAACATATACAGTGTTTTAAGTATGCACAATGTTAACTAACTCATTCTGCGATTGGACTCTGGCCCCTGTCTGGCCTGTCCTGTCCGCCAAAAACCGCAAAGTCGCATTTGCGTAGCGACTGCATTGGAGGAACACCAAAACTCATCAAGCTCTTGGAAAGGAAATTGGCCTTACACCATTTATATATACCTGATATTATATATTTATACTTTAACAATGAATGTCTGAATATTTGTTGCAGTTACTAAACTTTATAGCATCTAGGAATAAAGACAATTTAATGGACTCTTCAAACCTGGCCATAGTGTTAGCTCCCAGTATAATGCCTTTGCCTGCTGCATCCACTGCCCAAAGACTGGAACACCACGTGGCTCTTGTTAAGGTAGTGCTTTATTTATATTAATAGATTTCCACGCTGATGTGGGTTACATAAAACAAGACATTATGGTCTGAGTCTTGACTATAGTCATTCAGAATAGCTAACACATGAAATATAGACAAATTACTGTGGCTTAAGACATGACCAAATGTGTCCAGTCTAGACTGATTGTATCAGATCAAGGTTTCTCCATCAGTCTGATATAATCAAGAAGAAAATATGTATATTCACAGTCATTGCAGACCCATGGTTTTCAAATCCAATTGCTTGTAATCTGACAGAATTATTCAATTCCTGCTTTGGGACAAATGTGATTGTCATTGGGCTACAGGAACTCCTAGTACACATAGTATGTACTTCATTCAGACTTCATTTTATACAGAGTACCTGGACGACCAAGCATTGCTAGGATAAAAACAATTGATTTTCTTGGTTTAATTGCAAACAAAACACCCATTGGCTTCATGTTACTTAACAACAAAATAGTTCCCAATAAAAAAAAATTGTCACAAGAAATAAATAAAAAACATGCTTCATTGAGGTTTGATCCTATGAGGCTTTGATTAGACCAGCAAAATTCTTATCTCTTTCAAATCAACATTGTCATTTGTTTAAACGGCAGATGATGTTTGACTGGTGTTCTTCGCCAAAATTTTATTATACTCTCCAATAAATGTTAGGAAGACAAATTTTATAGGTTATATTTAAGTTAATTATCGCTAGTGATAATACAGATAAAACGACGATTTCTAAAAACCTAGCTGGATTGATTCACCACCCCTGAAACTCCTTAGTACCAATGGGTACTAAGTTTCATGAAAATCGTTGGAGCCGTTTCAGAGATTTAAATTATATATTTAATTATAATTTAAATAAAAATATATACAAGAATTGCTTGATTAAAGGTATTAGATATAGTGAGATAATATGTATCTTAGTATACTGACCCAAGGACTATTGGGAGTCATAATTGTACTAATTATATTAATATTTATTCATCACATAATTGAAAATGCTTTCTGTGTTTACATATAATTTCGTTATGTTATCTGAAATGTACAAAACTATAAGTTATTGTTTTGTGATTATATTCTCTGCCAGGAAATAGTTATATGCTGACAATATCCTGTTATGCTTACTATTACTTAAATATTGATAACAATTGAATATTGAACTTTTTTATCGTCTGCAGCTTCACCCTCAAATTGATTAGTATATTTATGGTTGATCAAAAAAATATTACTTATTTTTTCCATCATAGCTCCACAGTCGGATAGATAATATCCTGTGTCGTAGGTACAAAGATAGGAAACAATCACCCAGACTGAGATCAGAAACAAACTCATTATAATGCACTCGGCTAATTCCGAAAATCGGGTAATTGCAAAAGTTGCAGATTACTACTAAACAGGTAATATTTTGTGAGTCACCATTTACCAAGTAGGCAACTTATCTCGCTCCCGCCTCTCCGCCGCTGCAGTTGCCACAGGTCGCTACGTAGTACGAACAAAGATGCGCGAATAGTGAGCAATTTTTGTGAAATTCATTTTTCGCGCCGTTTTTGAATTAGTCCAAATTCGGTAATGCTTATGCTAGAATTAAATAACGTCCAATTTTAAATGTCACTCGGAATTATTCGACTGCTTTCGGAATTGCACTATTGGGAAAAAATATTAAAGGCTTTGATACTCTTTTCTTTTCCAAATTTCAAGGAAAAATGAAAAAATAATTTTTGTCGTAAGCTGTAGATAGTATATTCATTTAGACTGTGTAACTCGAATTAGTTGGATAAACTCCACAGTTCTTGACTATTGAGTGAAAATTTAAGTACACTGCCAACTCATCTAAAATCCTTTCGAAAATACCCGAATACACCTTACTTCAATTTCTGCTTCGCCAGAAATCAAATCCAGGTCACCCATCATATTGCCAATATTACATATACAAGTTTTTTATGTTCTTTATGGATGTTAAAAATATTTCTCACTACTTATCGCATGAAGAATATGAAGATGATACCATACAGTTTAGGAAGATTGTAAAATAATTACTTATCACTTGTATATTTAATATTCAACAGATATTCATTGAAAACTCGCAACACATAGGGCTGATTACTGAAGATCTTATGTCCCAGTTAGATGATGACTCTGATGTTTATCTATCAAGAAGAAAAAAAAGACGAAGTGGGTCTCTTAATCGTAAGTTAACAAAGTATTTGCCTACTATGATATTGGGTATAAAAGTACAAGGTGTTCTAGACTGCTAAAAGCAAATTCAAACTTGTTCTTTTAAAAGTTTTGCATTGTGTCATTATCAATATTATGAATAAAAGAAAAAAATATAATAGGTACAATTTTTTTACACATAATAATATTTTTTCAGGTATGTTAAGTGGATTGCGGAAGATGGTATCTGGAAATGTAAACACTCCAGCAACAGTGCGAGAGAACACCAAAACACCAGTTTTGAGCAAATCTGCTTCCAAGCGGAAGTTCGACTCTTATGAAGGACTTTCTACGAAAACGAAGTAACTACCTACTCGCCTCTTTGCATTAAATTGAATTTCCATTGGAAAATAACTAATTTAAAAAAAATGTTTCAGGAAAGAAATTACGAAGAGCCTTCCGCAAAAAGAGCTCTCGTTTACGCCCATGAAAATGTGAGATTTCTATTATTTCCTGCTTTGAAAAACGATTAAAATTATGTGTAGGTAACTAAAAATATAATTTAATTTGTATATTTCAGGGGAATAACAGAAAGGAAGAGATTACGATTAAGCCTAATGGACGCAAAAAGCACACCAATCATCAATTCTGACTTCAGTTCCAATAAAAACTCAGAAACCAGTATAAGCAGTGAAGACTTGCTAACTTCCTCTGAAAATTTGTTCAGTGCTCACGACACTATAGATCTTTCACCTGACATGAAACAAGTGGACAAAGACTATGTAAGGATCTCGAAACAAGAATACGAGGAAATAAAAAGCAGAGTATCTGCAATTGAAAACAGATTATCTCGGGAGTTTACGGATGTTATTCCAAGAATACAACCACTTCAGCAAGTTCAAAATGTGTATGAACAAACCCTAGAAGAAGTTGCAATGCTGAATTGCCCTAATTCAGAACATTTAGCGCGAAGATTGAGTAAAGAATTGAAGATTCGACCAAAAGAAGAAGCAAAGATAATACGATCTCCAAGTGCTCGGAAAATTGGTTCCATTCGACGGCGGTCAAAAGAGAATATTACGAAAATAGTACGGCATAAATCATGGAATGCATCCACACACTCACAGACCAGCAACAATATCGACAGATTCTATCCATACGTAGGACTGGGGCGAGAGAGAACTAGCACAGCAAATCCTGATATTCGAGTCACGAAACCAAAACAACCTTCGAAAGACGTTTGGGATAGATCAGACTCAAATACTAATGTGCTAGACACTAGTCAAAAATATCATTCAAGAAAGCGCATTAGCCTTGCACCCAGCTTTAACTTAGATAAGACTATTGGTAAACCGCAACCTCGAAGATCATTAAATGTCACGATAAATAATAGCTGGGATGCTACCGCATCTGACAACTCCGATTTAAATGCCAGTGACAAATCAAAAAATTCTGGTCAATTCCATTGTTATCAAAATGTAGCAAGTAAAAATTCTATCAAATACTGTAAAGAAAGTCCTATTCAGTCCCGTCAAAAATGGCGGAATGCAGCTGCGTTTTTTATGGACAGAAATGGCGAATTAGATAATAGTGGCCAAACTGGAAGACCCTCTGTAAACAAGTTAAGGAAACAGAATGCTGGGGCTGTTCTGGCTAAAGCAAAGCTTTTTGAATCTAGCTCTGATAAATCATCCGAACGACTCGATAAAAATAGCCATACTGGATTTGCGAGAAGACCAAGACTGAGCCAAGTAAGGCCTGCTAAAAATGTTGGAACCAGTAAAACAAAGCAAAGTGACACAAATAATGATCACTACATAAAGAACAATAGAAACACTGGGGAATTTTCATCTGGCTTGAGAACTTATCGCTCACAGAACGTACACAGCAGAGACGATTTTAACCAACGTCAAAACAGAAAAACCACGCCACCCGTGAAAAAAGCAGTGTCTCCGCAGTACAACAATCTGACAAAAACACCACAAGTGCCTGTTATGAAAAAACCTTTATGTACGCCTCGAATAACACGCACGCCTGCATCAGCGAGTGATCTCAGAAAAGTGATCACGCCCATGAAAGCTGTGCATATATCTCCAAGAAGACGATCTCCGCGACAGAAACAAAGACCTAATTGATTTTTATTTACCTATCAGTAATTAAGCAAAATTAAACCGTAGATAGGTATCAATATATTTGATTAAATAAATCAATAACATTTGTAAATAAAATTATTTTTGAATCAATTTTGCATTTTTATGAAGACCATCCTCTTCGTTATTGTTTTCTCTTATGAACGTACTAAGCTTAAGAGCCACAGTAAGTTTCATCTATCCATTCATAAGCCTTTACAAGAAGTCCTCTACATGGGCTTCTCCTAATATTCGCCACTCTGTCCGTTGCTGCGCCCTCTGAATCAAGTGGCTTTCCGCTATTTCTTCAGGTCGTCAGTCCACCTGGGTCCTGGTTGGAGTAACTTAAACCACGAATGACCTGAGACATGAGTATTAACGGATTGTTGTCTCTCGGAATGTGAGAGTAGCCAGCCTATCGAGGTTTACCAATCCTGCGCTAATTGTTACACCTAACCTAGAGGGACTAAGATCTGTTGTGACAACTGTAGGTATAATCATGTATAATATACCTACCAGAGCCGGCCGGCGCGCATTATTGTTTATCTACTCCTGTGTTATTGGTATGCCGATACCAATAATTCGATTCGTTTAAAGATTTTAGGTGGCAAATAGAAATACATATTAAAGCGGCAATGAATTAGAAATTTCCATGATAATGGTCGTGATAACAAAAATACCGCTTCGGGATTCTTGGAACCTGCTGCATCGGTAGCTTTGAGGATGCTTCCGACAGATATGAGGCAAAGCTGATACACTATCACTACGAGTATGTAGTTATGTCATTATGTACATGTCGCAGTCGGATCGTATAATTCCAGGTTTGGCCTCAGTGTATTACAATGAAACCACCCATTCTACTTTTGACCACACTCGACATTGCTTAGTTCGGTCATAATAAATAATAGTTTTAACAAAAAAACACGCTTTTTTTAAGACAGACATGACCCCCCCCCCCAAATCCATCAGTCATGCGTACATGGAAGGCGAAACAAGCCAATTAGACACCTTTCCCCCAAATTTCTTAGTGACCCCCCCCTCATTTCTTGGTGACCCCCCCCCCAAAATTGAAGGCTGCGACCGCGCCTGGTCGAGTGTGGTCAAAGGTAGGATAGGTGGCCATTAAGAAACATCTAGTACTGTCAAAAGTAGGATGGGCGACCATTAGACAAAATCTTGTGCGGTCATAATAAGGATTAGTGTCAATAAAGCAATGTAGAGTGTGGTCTAAAGTGGAATGGGTGGCCATTATGCAACATGTAAAATATAAAAGGAACATAAGGCAGGTTATTGCAAATAGTTAATACATCTATGGTTAGTTGATATCACTGTTGCACTGTTTTCATTTTTAACTTCATGTAAAGCTCTGTTTCTTCTCTTTATTTTTTTCTCTTCATGCCTGTTTCCAATCATTGTTATGTATTAGATATAAGTGGAAACTTCACAGATATATGAGTTATCTTTTTTTGTTTTATATTTATGTTTGAAATTGTATTGTTTGTTTCCCAAATAAAGATAAAATAAAAAATAAAATAAATGTAGTGTGGTCATAAGAAGTATGAGTGTCAACGATGCTAAGCAATGTCGACGGACGCATACGGATGGGTGTCGATAAAGTTAAGCAATGTCGAGTGCGGTCAAAAGTAGGGTGGGCGGCCATTAAGCATCATTTAGTTCAGTCATAAGAAGGATGGGTGTCAATTAAACTATAGTTCATTCGCGTTAAGAAAATAGTGACTCATCAGTGCAACTGCAGGGTAAGGGTGTATTCATAATGGAGAAAAAAATTAAACATTTTTTTTTCAAAACATTAAATAAGTTTAATAGAAAAATAATAAAGTATCAATGATTTTAAACATGTTAAAATATTCCTATTAAGGTAATTTTTAATGTCAACTTAAACGCTATATTAGTAGAGTAACACATATTTGGATTAATGGTAATAAAATAAGTACTAAGTAAAAAAATACAAAATTGTCTTAAAACTAAGTACTTAAATCGCTAATCAGTATCGCTAGATTCTCCCGTTACATTTATTACGAATGAATTTTGTTCTGCATGTTCCATGACGTCATCCAAACCCCACATGGTATTTTCTTCGCGTATCACGTGGTCGCAGCATTTCTTCCACCGATTGGCGTCTACTAACGCGATTGCGTCATAAAATAATTTTTTTACGTCACTCATTTTGAATGTAGTATTATTCGCAGCAATATAATTTTTTATTTGGGCCCACACCATTTCAATCGGATTTAATTTACAATGGTAAGGCGGCAGACGAAGAATTGTAATGCCATTGTTTTTAGCAGTCTCATCTACTAAATATTTATTATATTGTGGGGCGATTTCGGCGACTTTCAATAATAATTCTTTTTTCAAATAACTCATATCCATAGATATGCCTTTGTTTTGCAACCACTCTAGTATTTGCTGCTTATTCCAACTGGCCGTGGGTATTTTTTCAACTTTTACCGAATGGTAGGGAGCGTTATCCATGACAACCACACTTCCTGGTTCAAGCTTTTTTCATTCCATTCCATTCCACTCCATTTTCCAAATTTAATTTTAAACAAGTAGTACGCAAAATACACAACCGATCAGTTCGAAGGTCTGACTTCAACTGAGCACTGTGAACTCGCCTTACTAATTTCTAGCGTTTTAATTGGCTAGGGGGCGTGGCTTGGCCGGCAGTCGGTGATGAGTCACTATTTTCTTAACGCGAATGAACTATAAGCAATGCTGAGTTCTGTCAACAGTAGGATTACTTTTTATTTTACGTGTGGGGCGGGCATTATACTTCCAAAGCGGCTTCCCGTCCATTCATATTGATCATTTTTATATTAGATTAAAATCATTGCAATAAGACTGCTAAACATTTCGTTCGTATTACACGTGAAATGTATAATTATTTTGATTTTCTTTCTTAGATGAGTTACATCCAGGCTCAGCATCCAGGTACTGCATACGTAACGATATTTATTTATGTCCCATAAACATCATTTTAACCTTCAACACCTGAGATTTTAAGAGAATAAGCGGAATTTGTTTCGTTCACTATAACTAGAAGGCACATTGTGCATGAACGTTGGGACGAGGGGTTCGACCGTAAAGGCCACTCCTCTGACGGGTGTCATACCTTGATGTTCTAAGCCAAGACCCTATGGCGGTCGGCTATCAAACTTATGTTTTACGAGAGTAGGCGTTTGCGCAGCGTCAACGTTGGAGAAACACCAACGCTTGTAAAGGCGCCGGTGGGCTAATGGCCTAACGATTTAAATTATTAATTATATAATATTATTATTTTATAGAATTGTGCTACCAAATTCCTTGGTAGTGTGTTGGCTAAAGCTTGTATTCTGCTTAGGGAAAACCTTACTAAAAGGGGGCTTCTGGGGTTGTGGGCGGTGTATGCTTGGCCGCATGCCGCCGCAAGCAACGGAAGGTGCAGGAGAGTACATCTGCTCTCCCGAAGATGGGCCCGCTCTGGGGCGTCGCGCGTGGAGGACACCGGTGCGTTCCACTGGAGATCCCGGAGTCCTCCCCAAGCGCAGAGGCAGCTACCGAGGGGGTTTTAGTGTGGTCAAATCCCACATAACCCAGTATCCTCTCCCAAGGTGCCAGGTACATTTTGAAGGTTTCCCCCCCGATACACAAAAAAAATCATAAAGGAAATCGTTAGTTAATACTTTGTGAGAAAAATGAAAAAGTAGGATCTGCTTTAGAAATAAAATTCAGATTTATAATATTATATGATGTATATCACGGCTTTTACAGTGGTATTATCAGGTATAAACAAAATATCCAGTTTTAAATTTAATAAATAAAGATCATACTGACAATTCAATAAATAACAATTTCACATTCAATGATATAAAGCGTCGGCGCCACAATAATTTTGTTGTTACAATAATAAGTCTTATTACTTCTGTTGTGGGATCAACTTAAATATTCTTCTTATACATTTAGCGATGATCACAGATTGAGGATTATAAAAAAGCAGATTCAGAACATACCGTGCTGCCATGTAGACGATTTAACATTTCGAAATTTGCAATAGTGATTATTGAGTAATTTAGATTTTCATTATAGCTTATCCGCTAAACTTATCACTATCAGCACTCCGGCCGACGCGCGGCTCTCGGTTCCTAACATTGCTTCTCGATTGATATCAATACCACATTTAAATTAACAATATAATAAAATATCAATTGTACCTAAGATCTTTTCCAATTAAATACGCACATTCGTTCTCAATTTGCATTTTAATATACACTAACGGGATAACGATATCCGAACTATCTATGGCCGGGGCTGCGGCGGCCCCGGCGACAACCGACGCGACTCCTCCCTCTGAGCATAACGTACGTAATTCATAATAATTAAACATACACGTTGTGATCAATAATAAAAATATAATGATACAAATACATTAATAACTACATTTTCGATTATTGTGTGACATAAATATTTACAAAGCGCGCTAGGAGCGGCGGGGCGAGGCTGACGGCACTTCGCTTGCACAACATCTTTATTAACTAAAACGAGCAACAAACCCCGGCGTCAGGAGAGCTAACAATAAATGCTCCAAAATAAAATTATATTGTCATATAGTTAAAAAATACTTATAGGATATTATATTACAATGAGCTGTCCTGACTCTCACGATCGCTGGATCTAGTAAATTAAAACTAAACGATGGACCTTCTGTAAAAATATAACCGAAACTAAATACGTTTTTCATGATTATGGCATTACAGTATATATGATATATGATTAACGTCGCTACTGGTATATCTTATTCAACGAAACAATATTAATATTCTAAATATCGATGTCGTCTCTCGAGATTACAGTATGATTACAATTTTGGGAATGCACGATGAGTCTACATGAAGAAATACATAATAATTATTAAGTACTGATGAAAAAATAAAATGCTCCTACATATACAACAAGTAGCATAACAACGTCCAAAACGTTAATCCTCTTCATCTAGGAAGTACAAAGATAAAATACGTAATTCTATTACCGAACAGATCGCACGCGAAGGATCGGAAGCTTCACGCCGTAATCGGCTACTTCCATAGAACGTCCCGTACACAGTTTTAGATAATAAAAATAATGGCTAAACTAGAATAAGGCGCGTCGCCAGTGGGTGACAGTAGAGGCGTATTCTACAATAAAGTAACCGCATCCGGGCGTCACTTAAAAAGATAACTTGAATGAGTAACAAGCGGCCTCTAAACTGGTGTAGAGAACGGATCGGAAAACCTGTAATATCACAATTAGACAGTCTCAAAAAAAGTCTCGGAAAGTCTAGCACTACTTTGTAAGCGCAGTAGTCAGTAGAGATAAAAATACGACAAAAAACTAGATAAAGGCAGGGCATATCAGAGTTTATTTCGAGGCCGATGCTACTTTTCAAGTTGAAAGAATCAAACCCTTTGTTCATAAAACGCTACGCCAATCTTCGGTATCCAACGATTTTAGTGTATATGATAGTTCATACGCCGACGCTAGTTCCTCGCTACTTACTGGGTAAAATCATTGCTACTAAAGTTTCTGTGCGCATTTGCATTAGGTTTACTAAATTCAGAATTTAGCTTTTTGTTGCAATTATTTTACTTCTATAACTTATTATATTTTGGACAAATCCAGTATATTTTGAGACTGATGATTTTTTGGACAGTGTGCTACAAGTTTATCACTAATATCTGACTTCTGACTCTAGACCCATATATGTTGAATGACCCAGACCAAGAGAATTAATTTCCAGTAAAAAACAATGAAACTTATTTTCAAGTATGCCCCATTAGTAACTATTAGGCAGTAACAGCTAAAATTGTAATGTAACATTTGGTGATTCTATTGGTCTGAAATGATGTTGCTTTCCGTGACATTCACAGACCTTAGGCTTTCCCCTGATTTTCCCGAGTTGATCCGCTGAGAAACAAGAATCGAAGATTAGCGTAGTGTTGCGTACGAAGGGCGCAAGTCAGAATACTGTTGGCGCGAGATGGCGTGACTGGTGGGTGGTGCGCGGCGCTCAGTTCACCATGAGCGTGTGCGACTCCATGGGCGCAGCCGAGTCGTACAGCGTGTCGGTGTCCTGCGTGGGCTCGCCCTGCAGCTGGCACTGGTTCGACAACGTCCCTGCTCCACAGTCGCAGAAAAATCTGAGAATAACACATTATTGTTAGAACCTATTAAGCATATGATATGTAATATGTGTTTTGGCTTACTTCCTGTCACGCTGATTCGTTTCTGCTTTCAAATTCATTCCAAGGATTTTAGCATGTCAAGTGTAACTGCATTTAACAATCAATTAAAAAAAAAACTTTGCACTACTGAAATTTATCAAGGTAAGAAAAGAAATAATTGTAAACAGAAATACATGTTTGAGAATTTAAGAACATTTGTATACAAAACCAATCTAATTTTGAACAATGAATAAAAAAAAAAAACAAGACGAAACAATAAAAATTAGTAGAAGCTAAATTTGATTTTTTTATTTACCTGTCATGGCGGATGAATTCGACGTCGTGTCCCGAATGGCACGTTTTGATGCAATTGACACAAATGGCGTTGCGGTCTGTCGTATTGCAGGTCTGGCATCTGCAAAGAAAGGCAAAACATTTTTAAATACATACACTCCTGATTACTACAGTTTAAAAATATTATAAAATAATATACATTCTAGTACCAGCAAAATGTTAATCATACTAGGAATGTATGGTTTGACAAATTTTTCATTTCACTTTCATGAAGTTAGTTCATGAAATTATGGATACACTCATAAGAATGTCTTTTACACTTTCAATATCATAATTTATGACAGCGATCTACCCATGCTAATTTCCACCAAGTGCCTGTGGACTATGATGATATAGTACATTCGATGCGGACAAAATATTACCTAGAAACCATTGACAAGCAGAAGAACGAAACTGTTCGAAACTTACGAGGAAAACAACTTTTATGGTAAAAAGAAAAACTAAAATTAAAAAACAATTATTGCAAGGAGCTCAAATATTATAATAATACCTATTTTGAAAAGCAAAATTCAAAAGCAAATCAGTCCACCACGCTGGCCAAGTGCAGATTGGTGGACTTTTATATGTATGTGTATACATTGCGTCCAGATCGAATGTGCACCAAGTATAGCAGCTCTCACTTCTGAGAGACCTGTTCCCAGCAGTGGGACTAAAACAGAGTTGAAATGAAAATCATAATTACCTATAAAAATCGTGCATAGGAAATGAAGTATAGGAAGATATTTTATAGAGGCACTGGCCGCCGCCAACAGCCTTTTCTACGGCGTCTTGATTGCTGAATATTTTGTTGCCCCGCACTAACGGCGACACTCCAGAGGCTAAACATAAACCTGCAAAGAGAAAGTGTTTTCAGGTTTCACTTCTTTGTTTCAAAGCTGGCAAATTTAAGGCCATGAAAACATTAAAACGCTAAAAAAAGCCTTAATATTTTGAAGGAATGAGTGAGAAAGAATGAGCCTTTGTACACAATCAGGAGTCAGTTTTTTTTTAAATAAAATGAAGCAAATGGCATCCCCATGCCATGTATTAAGTGCTGCAGCTCATGGACATCAACACACTAGGAAAGTTGGAGTCTTGTCCGAGCTAGATACAATTGTTTGGAATAAATGTATGGGATTGATATTTTAGCTAACAAAATGTCACGTGTAAGGTCCAGCTTTTACAACTATGATTGAGTTGAATTGAAAGAAATGAGAATAAATTCTTTCCTGGAGCATTATTATTTATGGCAATTTAAATGTTCTCAACGCTTTTGCATCTTTAGCAGTGCTTACTGCATCAATGACTAGTTGGTGTTGTGTTAGTTTCATGTTTGCACGTACCTCCAAACCTATTATTGAATATCTGGTTGTGCTCGAGCGTGGCAGTGGCGTTGTTGGTGATCTCGACGCCGGCTGCCAGTCCGTCGAAGATCCGATTCCGCCGCAGCACCGGATGGCTCTGCGTTGAGATTAGTACGCCCGCTTGCGCGTTACGAAATATATCATTCTCCTCTAATACACCCTGGAAAAATAAATTGTCTAGTTAAATAATTTTTCTGTTAAGAATATTTTACAAAAAATATGTGGTAATAGTTTTGCTTTCAAACTCTTTTTTTTTTTTGTTAAATATCTGAAGTACCAAACAAAATTCTCTTTTAAAAATAATAATTGAATGATATAGTTGAGGAATACAATTTTACAGTACAATACAATTTTTTGTTCAGTCATGAAATAAACTTCTATAGCAATTAAATGTAACAGAACCTCACCTTTCCCCCATTAAAAATACATATTCCACCGTCGCGCCCATCAAAAATCTTATTCCTTTTAAGCGTTGGGTTGGAGTCTGTCTTGATCCACACGCCAGCCATGGCATTATCAAATATCTCATTTTGTTCTAACAGGCCTAAGCCCCCATTGTATACAAGAACACCCCCATTTTGCCCACCCCAGATTTTGTTCCCGCGTATCACTGGATTACTGCCCGTTCGTATCTGTACTCCTGAATATAAATGATTGAATATATCATTGTCTTCTAGTTTCCCGTGACCATTGTCGTAGAAGTATACGCCAACCTGTAAAATATATAAATGCAAGTAGTATCAAAATATTGTGAAATATCACGTAAAAAAATTGTATCAGGCTCTATTATGAAACAGCCGGAAACCATTGGAAACACTAAGAACTTGAAAAAGAAATTTTCTAATAGTGATATTAGTCACAAATAGTGATGGTTGGGATGGTTGGATGGCCATTTAAATTATAGACATAGACCTGACAAAATAACACAAATCCAGTCTTGCGGCTGCCAAATCAATTGAGATACTTTTAATGAGCTGTCAAAATGTGACATCCTCATAGTATTTGTATGAGAAAATGATTTGTGACATCACTACTCATTTATAGTCAATTCACAAATAGTTTATTGATTTAAAAGGTAATAAAAATAATGTATAAAAATAAATTAACAGTTATAAGTCGACGTTCTGTACTTTGACTTCCGGAAGGCTTTTGATAGGGTCAATAATGACATACTCCTTGCCAAACTTTCAGCCATAGGATTTACGCCTGATTTGCTGCGATTACTTGCAAATTACCTCCACAACAGGCAGCAATATGTTAGGCTTGGTATATACGAGTCTAAGCCCTATCAAACGCGTTCTGGGGTCAATCAGGGGTCTATTCTTGGCCCACTGCTATTTTTAATAATGATAAATGACCTCCCTGAAGTGATAAAGCATTCTAAATGCTTACTATACGCGGATGATTTAAAACTCTTTACAGAGATAAAGGCCGAGACTGACTGTATAGCACTTCAGAATGACGTCAATTCTATTGTCAGGTGGAGTGTTTCGAACAAACTGGAATTTAACATTGAAAAATGCTACATGATGACATTTGGTCGAATGTGGCAACCCATTAAATTCCACTATAAAATTGGCAACCAAACGATTACTAGGTCTTCCTTGGTCAAGGATCTAGGGGTATTATTTGATCCAAAGCTAACATTCCACGACCACATAGTTGCTCTGGCAAAAGAATCCCACAAGCGTCTTGGGTTCGTGCTTAGAAGTGCGAGAGATCTTCGTTGCGCCAACGCTATTCGCTTAATCTACAATGCGCTGGTTCGATCAAAGCTCGAAACCAGTGCATGTGTTTGGAATCCGCATGAAATTACCTACACACTTCTTTTAGAAAAGGTTCAAAAGGTATTTTTACGGTACCTCTATAAGCGTACCTATGGATATTATCCTTTTATGTATCCCACCGGATTTCTTTTAGGGACCTTAAATTTTAACTCACTGGAAGTGAGACGTAAATTTAAGCAGATATCCATAGCATGTAAAATATTCCATGGAAGGATTGACGCTATTGATCTCAGTGATGAGCTATGCAATTTTCTTTTGCCGTACAAATACCCTGTGCGTGCGTGCCGAAACCAAAAATTATTTGCAGTGCCACCAGCGCGCACAGTCGCGCGCGCTTTCTCCCCTATTCCTCGAATTCTAGCTGCTCTTAACGCTCTCCTGGATGTATACCCAGACTGTGATCTGTTTGCGGATGAATGGAGCGATATATTGTCAGTTTGTCAGAAGTTCTGTGAGCGTGAAGTATGAAAGTTCTGTCTTTAATTAATGTTATTGGTTCAGTACCGTTTTAATTAAAGTAAAATAAATAAATAAATAACATTATCCTGTTTTCCAAGCGTGGTTTAGTGCCACCTTTTTATGGCATGCAATTTGAATTTTTCTGTGGATGGTGTCCAAGACCCTATTAGAGAAGGATATATTTAAAGAAGTGATAAGTAAAGCATACTATATCAACTGAGATGAAACATCTCTGAGATACATTACTCACCTGCTTTCCCGAATGTATGCGGTTACGCCGAAGGACAGGCGTAGAACCAGTAGTGATCCACACTCCGGCCAATGTGTTGGCGTACACCTCATTCTCTTCAATCAGCCCCTGGCCCTTCTCGTGCACGTAGATACCGCCATGCTGCCCGTGGTGGATCTTGTTGTGCCTTACTATTGGGTCGCTGTTCGTGCGGATCTGCGGGAATTCATTTTTGTTAACTTCTGCTTTGCTGAGAACTTCAAAAACATTTTGTATGTCAGTGACTTATAATGACACTGGTCGTTGAGAGGTGAGGTCGTTGAGGTTAAAAGGTGGTTTCAGACCAACATATGGCTGCAACCCTTTATGTCCCACTGCTGGGCACGGGTACTCTCCCCATTATTGGGGAGGCCTGGCGCTTACTCCACCATGCTTACTCCAATGCGGGTTGGTGGAGAGACCAACATATACGCGCGTCAAATTACGTTTTTGTAAGCGCGTGTGTTTACTATAGTATATAAACTAGTATCAAACTGCCCATGTTAACAGATGGCTGTGGGACGACATTGACACATGCTGTAGCTGTCACGTATGTTCCTTATCTGCCCATAGTTAGTTTGTAAGAAAGCTGATTATTGTATAGACCATATTTTAAAACAGGGCTGAAGTTTTTCTCCATCTGCTCTTTTCTAAGCATTGCCTAAGCGCACTCAGAGCAGACAGAACAAAAAAAAAATGTTCACTAAGAGTTTGTAAATGAACCATACAGTGAATAAACAATAGTATCCCGGCAACTGATGACAGCGACTGTCGATCTGAAGAAGTGGGAAGCCGAATTTCAGGAGAGGACTATGTCCAGCAGTGGACTTCTAAAGCTACTGTAAGTCAAATTTTGTTATGTATTATGTAAGTGATGTCGTATAAGCACGTTTTTGGAAGCGTATAGTATGATACTATACAATACGCTATATCGGGGGGCTTTTGTCAAATGTAACTCGTACGAGTGTTTGCTCGCTTATAAACGGGTATATGTAAAAATTTGTTATGTATTATAATTATTGCTGAAAAAAAGATATAAACTCAAATTATTGCTGAAAAAAAGAAAAAGATGTACACTCACTTGTATACCAGCTAATGCATTCCCATAAATATTATTGTGCTCAATCAGTCCTCGGCCCTCGCCAAATATGTACACGCCGCCCTGATGTCCGTTGTAGATCTCATTGCGCCGAATGGTGGGGTTGCTGTTGGATGTGATCCACACGCCGGCGAAGTTGTTGGAGTGGATCTTGTTGTCTATGAACTGGCCGAGGCCGGACTCGTGCACGTAGATGCCGCCGGTCTGACCGTGGTGGATCTCGCAGTGCACGACGGTGGGGTTCGCGCCGGCCTTCACCTCGAAACCGGCGATCCTGTTGTTGTGGATGTCATTCGCTTCAAAGTAGCCCTGTTGATGTCAGAATAACTTTAATATGATCTTAATTTTATAACAGCAACCTCCCGCCCAAGAAATACTGGGATAAAATCTTAATCAACTTACAGTTCACACACACTTACACAAGTCCGACATAGGCTATGGCAGATAGGGTAATCTTACACATAGCACAAGTAACATTTAGAGTAACGGTCTTGCAGTCCCTGATGTATGTATTATTATAATAAAATAAATAAATCAATAACGTTTAACACTCATAGCCCCACAGTAGATAGATATACCCTGTGTTGTTAGTACTAATTGACACACACACGAGACAGAAACACCCTGACAGAGAACAGAAATTTAAACTCATCATTCAAATTTACTTTGCCAGGAATCGAACCCTACGATTGAAAGTCCGGCATGGTAACGGCGCCATTCTTATTATCATGGTGATTCACCAATCCATTCTGTGTATGTGGTTGCAGCGCATGGTGAAGTTCTTCGCCCAGATGCCAAGGGAGCGCATTTCGCTATATCACGTCCTGGTACACAGTTCTTAGTCTATTGTTTGTATCTATTAAATAGATATATACATTGTCTCATGTACACCAGCGATCTGTCAGTCGTGTAAAGGACGTGGAACAGGTGAGACGTGCGCCTGCGCTGCACTGTGTGTAGGCGTGACTTCTTAGTGTCCCTGAACAGATAAGCTAAGGACTGGCGACGGACTTTTCACTAAGTATCATGGCTGACTCACCAATCCATTCTCGAAGGTGAATATGCCGACGTCCCGGCCGTGGTGTATGTGGTTGCGGCGCATGATGGGGTTGGCGAAGTTTTTCACCCAGATGCCGGCCAGCGCGTTTCGCGATATCTCGTTGTCCTGGTACGCTCCCTGCGCGTAGTCCGTGACGTACAGGCCGACGTTCTCGCAGTCGCTGATGTCGCAGTGCTTTATCACCGGGTTGGCGCCCGCACCGCTGACGCACACCGCGGCTCCGACTGATGACAAATAATTAATTTATTTTTATGTTTTAAAAAGTAATCAGACAAGGAAGAAAAGCTTCAATTAAATAGGGAATCGTAAAATGATGAGTTGTGGTCTTTAGAGCATCAATGAGTTATTGTTGCTAGCCAAAAGATGTCAACTAGCAGTCACAATCAGAAAGCCAAAGCCTAGTAAATAATTCACTGAGAATGTAACCTCAAATCATGTGCTCAGTGATTCTATCTTATCTTTCATATAGTTTAGGTTATTAAACCCTTTCTTTACTCACCAACGCTAGCACTGCGTATAATGCAGTGATCAACGGTGGGTGAGCAGTTGTCGGAGACCTCTAAGCAGTAGTGTTTGTGGTGCTGCATGGTGCTAGTCGCGTCCGGTGAGAATTTGAGCGTCATGTGGCCGGCGTAGGCCCGACTAGCGCCCTCCGCGAACGTCAGTGTTGACTCCGCTTCGCGCTCCAACACGACCGATTCTGCAACGTTGCCCGCCGCGCAACCTGTTACAAAATGAATTTATTAAATCAGAAATGTGTTAGTGTAGATTTTCGATTATGTAATTTAAAGTTACTTTTTGATGAATATCTTGTAGTAAGGTCCGAAAGTATTAACGTGTAAGCAAACAGGACAAATATAATTCACTTACGATAAGCAAGGGCTAGCCTTTTAGCTGGGGTTTCTAGGCTCACAAAGGCGGATGAGTGAAATCGAAACAATAACGTTCACAATCAAAATTGTTTACGGCGAGTGCTAAAAGACGAGGACGGGCGCGGACGTATGAGGAAGCTGAGGCCGCGTAGCACCGTCACGATTGTCGTCAAGCTTATAGACCCCAGTAGGAGTAGGAGGACAATACATACTTCGCGATACGACTTAAGATCAGGCTCTTGTTGAAACATACATCTGTATAATGCGAGTTCATCCTGGGCGTACAAGAATGTGAATAAAGGTGCTCAAAGCAAAGCTCGTACAGCTGAAGGTAAACCGTAATTAAGACACACCTCACACTTACCAATAAGCTGCACATTTACGTCCAGTGCGTATTAACGTGGGCGAGGGAGCGTTCTGTAATTCTAACCTGTTTTAAGGCGCTCCCTCACCGGTAACATTCGCGTGTAATGTAACGTTATAGAGTCAAACATTACATCAGTGAAGGAGGAAAACCGAGCATTACAATGCGCACCTTGTAATACAATGTGTAATATTTTGATACAAGTTCAACAATGCGTTTTTTAACACGCTCTGCTCAATATTACACGCGAATGCTCGTCAGTCAGGGAGGTAGTATTGTAATGTAAAGCTCAAAGTCGAATCTATAATGTTACACGCGAATGCTCCCGGTGAGGGAGCGCCTTTCCTCATAGTAAGCTAGCGAAGACATCTGCGATAGCAAAGCACTGACCAATGAGCTGCACATCCGTGTCGATGGCGAGGCACTCCTCCTGGTAGAGGCCGGCGTGCACGAAGACGAGGGCGGGCGCGGGCGCGGGCGCGGCGCGGCGGCACGAGCAGGCGGGCGCGCCGCACGAGCACGGCGAGCTGGCCGCGCTCGCGGGGCTGCCGGCCGCGCCCCCGCCCGCCGCGCCGCCGCCGCCGCCGCCGCCGCTGGCCCCGCCGCGCTCCTCCACGTATTCGAGAGCCGCCTGCGAATGCGTACTCGTTAGCCCGTATCCTATGAGCGTGTGGGTCGCTAGCGGAGTATTCGTGGCGCATTATACATATTGCGATGATTCCGCGATTTCGTTTCGCACCCAGTTACGATCGTGCCACGACGCGGATTAGGCCTTTGAATTACGACCAAGACATCCACATAGGCTAAACTTCTTTCAACGCCAACGCGGCCTTTAAGAGCCGATGAAATTCAGCACTTAAGACTAGTTTCACTTTTAGCTCCTCGGTTAATAATTCTGCCCTCAATCAATCAACTAGTATATCTTTGTTCTTTGCAAGAGCTCATCAAAAAGAGTATTGGGGTCTTGTTATGGCATTGATTGCATTGCTTATGGTAGACTTACAATTTTAGTAATCATTGATTTTTCAACTGCTTGATAATTTGTTGAATGACCAAAAGTACATTCTGTCCAGTTAATCTTACTAATTTCAAGCAATTTTGCTTAGATATTTTCTTGACCTTAATAAATGTTTTGTAAGTTATATGAATCAAAATAATTGCTTTATTCGATTTCTAATCTAGGAATTCACTTGCCTATTTAGGAAGAGTAAGACAATGACACAGTATACCAAAAATGCCAAAGACCACTACTTACCCTTATAGTATTAAAATGTCTGATACGCGAGTCTTTCTTGGGGCGGTGGTTAGGCCGCACGTGTATACCGTAGTAGAGCTGCCTGAAGCTGTCCTTCCACGGGTTCTCCGCCTCGCACTCGTCCGGCGTGACGAACTCGAACTGGCACGGGGCGTGGTGCATCAGCGGCGAGTCGTACTCGAACACTGACTGATACAAGCTTTTCCTGTAATATACATTTGCTTTCAATAAAAGCTCCTTCAGCGTGGATGGCCTAAATCCATCTCACTTGTGAGTGAAGATGTGGGTTATAGAGAAGGTTGAAAAATAAACTAAATAAAAGCTCCTTCAACACCTCCGTCTGCGCCTTCAACAACTATAGGCAGTTCTAACAGACCGCTGTAAATTTAGCGGCATCACAATCGCAAAGAAGTTGTTGTGGAATTAGAAAAAGACAGTATAACTGTATGGGTAGTATTTAAACGCAAATCAAAAAATATCCTTTTTCTATGCAATAAGATTCCAAATTCCCATCAAAATTACTGATTGCACAGCATAATATTCAACTCAAAATATCACTAAACACACTACAATTTATTTTCGCAGCGTACAGCGATTTTTCCCATCAAAAATGGAGGTGGGAAGAAGCTCTGGCTCCGTGACTTCTCCGGCGCTGCGGGAAAACCACTCCCTCCGCCCCAGCGTAAGAAAGCGCGGCACCTGCGCTCGCCTTCGCAGCTTCGGCTTACTGGTCGCCTTCCTACGGCGGGCGGGGAGTGTTCTCCCTCCGCGCCTCCGGCTTTTTATATACACTCTAGGGGTAGTACAGATAAGACCACGTGGATAGTGGGGTGCTCTGATTTGGTTTTGGGTATTTTTCAGACACAGAAGCAAAGGGCTTCGGAGACGCCATGGTAGTCAAACGTTGTGTGTAAACTTACAGGAGTACGTAAAACATGAAAAACATGAAATATGAAAAATTTGCTGTGCAGTCAGTATTTATGCTATGTATGTAGTATTTTTGTACAAAAATAAATTTAACTGTATTGCATTATGAGGAAAAAAGTAATGTCATATTGATGTAAAATTTCGAATTATCTGCAGTTTGAGTTTTGTTAAACATTTAGTTTATTTGTAGTGACGTAAGTTATTTGATGTAAAAAAGAATATAAATGATGAGTATGTATTGATAGGCGATTATTTATTTGATATGCAATTTATAATATCCCTAACTGTATTTGGCACGTCTGTCATGAAGTTTGCAAACTTCATAAGCAAACTTTTTTAATACATAAACCATATAAAAAGGCAGACGGGCCGAGCGGTTAAGCGATCGGCATCACCTATTACATACATACAATTCCATGGGAGTCACCTAACCGCCTGGCCACTGAACATTCGCCGATGCGAATATTCGCGCGGTGCGAACGGCGAAGAGTCTTGCGACTGAAATAAACACATGGCATTGTACGTATCAAGCCACGCGCAACGGCGACCGGTGAAATGTACCGAGCGAATCGCGCGGGCGTCTTGCGGCGCGGCGGGCGAGCAAAACAAAACCATGAATCTGTACGCCGCGAGCCACGGAGACATTTCGCTGTCGGACTTCCTTACTGGTCGCGGCGACTAACGTGACTGCCCGTGGCCTGCAAACGGTGCCGCGCGAATGGTCGCGTCTCCCTCCACTTCGTCGTTCGCACCGCCGATCCCCGTGGCCAGGCCGTTAGTATTAGCGCATAGTGACGCGACTTATCACTGATAAGAAATATACAAGTTAGCTAACACAGAACTTTTTATTTTACATGGTCTCTTACCACATCAAACAAACGAGGAATTGCATTGCCATTGCCAATCTGCCTTTTTTCTGGTTCGTATATATAAAAAAAACAAGCGTCTTGCCTGAAATCGTAATCAATGCGCCTTTGCTTCGGAGACTGATAGATCCCTCATATAAATCTTGAACTGCACTTTGACATCGAAAAATATAATAGATTGAACCATTCAGTTGTATGATTCAATTCTAAAAACTTCTAACACCTATAGAAGGCTAATTGTATCCTTAGAAAAATTGGGCGTAAATACTTGGCATAACACGGGGTCACAGGATGGACAGTTTCATAAAACTATTCACTGTTTATAATTGTGTCTACTGACGACTAGTACATAGCTTGAGCAGGATCACCGTATTGCAGTCACACTGTTATAGTTACTTACCATAGCTCTGTGTCATTGGCAATAGTGTTGAATCTCTTGCAGACTTGAGCTACACGGCAGAGGTCCCTCTCAGTGAGGTGGGACAGGATACAGAGGAGGACCTCGTCTGGCAGCTCATATTGAAGATACTGAGATACATTACAAACGTCTACGCCCTGAGACAGCGACCTGTGTAAGATAAAGCTTATTTTATTACAGGCTGAATGTATTTGTTACATGCAGTACAGTTTTAAAAAAATTGTGGCATTTTAAGCACTTTTCCAGCATAACAGGATTAATTAAGACATAAAATAATACAGTGGTAGTACTTCACCACATGAACCATGAAAATTCTACCCCCTAAGTTAATTTAATGGAAAATATTCATAGACAGTAAAATAAACTGTCAGAATAGTCATACATAATAACTTCAACTTCCATCATGACACCTTAATTTTTTTCTAAAACAATTGAATCAATGAGAGTTTTTTTAGCAATACAAGCAAATAACATGTTTTTCAACACTTGACATTTGTAAAATTTATTATGAACTTGTTCATACAGGCAATACAACCATGGATTGGACAGCTGTATTTGATTTAAGGGTATTTTATGTACAAGTACTTGCTTTTCCCTCTCTAGGCTCAGATATATTGTTAAAGCAGAGAAATGACTAAACTTGTCATACTTGTTGAGTGAAAGTGCTTGCTATCAAGAAATACCCCAACTTTAATAAAGGTAAATGGAACTGTATATTCATTATGTAAAGAGCATAAACAAACATGGATTACCTATGCATTTCTTATACCACAGAAAATCACCCTGTGTAAATAATCCACAATGCTTACCTTTAGTGCTTTAAAAGTTAGTACATATTTAAAACTTGGGTTATATGAATTATTTAAAATAGATTTTTTAATGAGCCATTGTATACTGGTGAGCTCAATTTGTTAAAATCGCCCAAATTCATAGTAGATCTCTAATGTAACATAAAAGTTTAAAATTTCTGTAATGTTTTCGTCATTACACATAACAACCAGATAAACAGCTCTAATACTGCTCTTAAACTCTTAACACACATTTTTTTTTGTGCCAAGTAAACATTTTAATTATTTAATTTTTTTGTTACTTGTGGAATGGTTGTTTAGAGAATCTGCTGGTTTGACATCCCATTAAAACCTAAATAAAGTGTTGTCAAAAGTCTTTCTTAGTTACATGAAAGGATCAACTAAAAGATAAGACACTGTGATACATGCAATAAAAATGGTTTGGGAAGCTTCCGCGTAAAATATATAAAATACAACTCTAAACAATGCCTGAGATATTTTTTTCTGCCTGCTTTTTTTCTTTCATTGACCCACCCAGCGGTTCGTAGGCATCAAAAGCAGATGAACTGTTAACACGTTCATCGTCGACCAGAATTTTCGAAAATTTCCAAATTATGACATTGGTTTATATGTTTGATTTTCAGGGTTGATAAAAATCATGATTTTTGTAAAAAAATCAAATTAATCAGATTAATTTGATTTAAATCGGATTAATTTGATTTAAATCAGATTTTTTTGATTTTTTTTACTTTCTTGTCTTTATTATTAATATAATAGCCAGTTATTTATTTAAAGAAAACGTATTTTGGTTTATATTATTTAATAAAAAAATAACAAGGGAAGTCAAAACTTAAAAGAATAAAAAAGGAACATAATAGGTACCATTTGGATTCTACTGCAGTCGCAGTTACTATTAAGTATAAATAAACTTAAAATAATATGTTTCTATTAGAAACTTTTTACTGTTTAGAACTTAGTCCCTTCAAAAGGAAAACTAATTTGGCTGCCTTCTCGGTACGTAATCTATTTCTTATTTTGCTGTGCACTAAACTGAACGCCAAAAATATTCTTTCGATCCCAGCGGAAGAAGCAACTGCACTCAGCAGTCATAATAAACCCACCAGCATCTTTTTTTCTTCCAGACATATTTTTGTTGTATTCACTCTTTCACTAATCAATAACAAATGACAGGGCGAAAAGTGAACCGCGTCGCGTGTTTTAGTTTCGGGGAATCCCCGAACTGTATCGCTATACTCGCATTACTCGTAATGGCATTGCAAGTGTGTGCGCACCGTAGTCTATGTCGGGGAAAGTCCCTGGACACTTTTTGGCTGATCTGGTTGCAGTAAAAATTTATTGATTTAAATCAATGATTTAAAAAAAAAAAAAATCCTTTGATTAAAATCACGATTAAAATCAGTGATTAAAATCATATCAACCCTGTTGATTTTGATCTTATTTGTATACGTATGTTATATTTTTGGCGATATTTCATTATTTGACTCCATTTTGGTTTTTTTTTAGTGCCGGGCATTTCGACCCGGCGCGGCCTAAACGGAATAATTATTACAAGCGCGCGTAGCTCGGCGGCTAGCGTAGAACGCAAGTGGTCTATGCAGCTAAGCCAAACGGGAACGGTCGGGTGTGGGATGGGTGACCGCTAGTGGCAAAAATTTCATGCGCGTTTCCGTGCTTCGGAAGGCACGTTAAGCTGTCGGTCCCGGTTGTTGTCGATAGATAACAGTCGTTAAACCTAGTCGGAGGCCTTATGGGCGGTTTGAAAACATCTGACAGCGGGTTGGCCACTAACCCGCATCTCCACCAACCCGCATTGGAGCAGCATGGTGGAGTAAGCTCCAGGCCTCCCCAATAATGGGGAGAGACCCGTGCCCAGCAGTGGGACGCAAAAAGGGTTGCAGCCAATAATATTGTATGCCAGAATATGGTACACTGTTTAAAACTCCAATTATAATTTTAAACATCTTATTCATTTGTCAACTGTCAACAATAAAGTATTTTCATTTCATTTCACCCTATTTTTATCAGGATAAAATGCCAAGGTATAAATTTTTCGAGACATTATTTGGATTACTCTTGTTGTAAACTATCTGATGTTGATAAAAAGTAAAGTAGCAACATACGTTCTGGGCCGCTTCCTAGCCGGTAGAGAGCAAGCGCCGGACGGTCCGGGCTCATGGTACGCCGGCGGGGACTTGCGGCGCAAGTCGTACGGGCTGTGGTGGCCCGCTGTGGTTGCGGGCGCAGCCGCCGGTACGGGCGGGGAGCCGCCGCCGCCGCTGCCGCTGGGACCAGCGCATGCCGTCGCCGCCATAGCGCTCCCCGTCACGTTGTTGGGGCAGGGGACCGATTCACATGGCTCAGCTGGAAGGTTTAAGCACAATCAGTCAATTTCCTTTTATTACACTTAGACGGCTGCTACAGTATCACAGCATAAAAACATCAAAGCATTTATCAAAGATATAATCTACATAATATGAGTTTTATTAAGAGTTTAATGAGTTTTATTAACTGTTTAATGATTTGTTTTTTTTCACAATCATTATACCTTTTACTACTTATACCAATAAATGAACATAGGTGGTTTTTTCTAGGGTTCATTTAGAGAGAGAATAGGCAAGGCACTTGTAACATTTTTTATAGTTCAAACCCTTATTATTGTGTTAATAATTTTAGTTAAGTACTTAGAGTAGGATGGTAAACTTAAAACCACTTCTTTATCTACAAATCAAAACTTATAGTAAAGAGCTTTATCTTTATGCATATTAAATAATGCAATGCAAGCTGTAGTCTCTAAGAGTATCATACTGATATATTAAAAGATCAGGTTATCATGGCATTAGACCTAAGAAAGGACAGAATAATTTAGTTCTTTCCTTATGTGATATTCTATACTACAGCATATACTATTAAGATTAGGTTTTATTGTATGAAATCTTCAATCTTCCAGTGAAACATTAATTTAATTGTATGTAAAATAAACATACAGGTATTATTTTAAATTTTGATGTGTTGCCAAAGTCATGACCTATTTGAGAGGAAAATAGTGTGTTGTGATATGAAATTGGGTTGCTTCTTAATTGCTGCTCAAATTATAGATAGGCTACAAGTCCTAAATAATGTGGTGGTGACACTTCACTTGCAAAGATTAACATTCTGCTATCTCATTTAATTAACATATTCTATTGAATATTCCTAATCACCATTTAATAATGCTGCTGTCTTCCAAATTTTTAAAAAGGTTCCTTCAATAAAAATATAAACTTAACCTGCACTTGTTAAAAATAATAGTGATTGTAAGTAGAGAACAAAAAGAACAACTTTAAAGAGGTACCAGGTTTAATTCAAAAGTTCTGTTAAATTTTTATTAGAAGTACTCAGAAATGATGGTAGTTCTTCAATTTTTTTTTCTTCTATTCTTCTTATTTGAATGGAGTTGTACATTATTGTACATGTTACAAGATTACAATTTAGTCACATTCTGGGTGTTGTTATTTACAGATATAATAAACCCTTACTTATATAGTTTAACTAAATACTTACAGTTGCACAATACATTTTTATTTTAAGAGCAATGCTACTTTCTATGTAGGTCACATAAGGACGCGTTTCCAAATCACACTAAAACTTTCAAACACCAGCAGTTTGTCAGTGCATTTTGCGGCAAAATGAAAGTGTAACTAATAATTACCACAGATAGTTTACTTCTTCATCTATAAATGGTACAAACTTACATTTGCAAATTTTGGTCAATTTAATTGTAAAAAATAATTTCTGGTGCCTCTCAACACAAAATTAACGATATTGTGTTGAGTTTAGGGAGATTTCTCTTCTATTTAATAACATAAATTTATGTATTAAAAATATTTTATGTAAGCAGACATGTTCAACTCAAAAAGGTACAAAAAAAACTATCTAAATGTTACAAAAAGTCTCAGAAAAAAAAATCACGTCTAGTTTTTCCACAAATTTTGCTATAACACATGAATCTTAATGGCTTGAATATAAGGGTTGTTTTACTTGTCACTGTCTTGATTTATTGCACAAATATTTGCAATGAAATATTTGCGAATAAAAGTTTGTACCATTTATAGATGAAAGAAGTAATCTATCTGTGGTAATTTATTAGTTACATTTGGTTTACTTTCATTTTGCAACAAAATGCACCAACAAACTGCTTATGTTTGAAAGTTTTAGTGCGATTTGCAAACGCGTCCTTAATAAGTAGAACAGACTTAGAGAGCATATTCGAAAATAGAAAAAAGCTTTTGAGTAGAAAATAAAATACAATTGTCAAACTAATTATGTATACTCATACTGGCTAATATTAGTCAACATTAAAAGCTAGTATAGGGTGTACTTGTAGGTATTGGACTAAAACTACAAACTAAAGCTTATTGTTATTCTTAACTTCACTTTCACAACTTAAGAAAACTAAGCAAGTTTTTTTTCCAACATTCTAAATAGAAAATATTGATTGAAATGTCAAGACTGAAATTGATAGTCAGCTCTGCTCAATATTTTTTTAGCTAAACATCTAATGAGCAGTATTAATAGGTGGAAATAATACAAAACATTAAATGAATTTCATAAGTTTCCCCTAACATTCTAGAAAACAGTACTTTCAGAACTTACAGTTAGCTAGCTAATAGAGAATATTAGATAGAAGTAAAGCATAGCAATAAGTAATGTTAGGTACATAAACATATAAAATTATTTATCTATTGTCACAAAAATGCTCCAAACAGGTATATACTGTTTGATATATTGAGTTCATGAAATATTGTTAAAGAAAATAACGTTCCTTAACTAGATGCATACAAAATATATACAACTCGATGTTTCCGAACAGCTGTTTCGTCATGCCGTATAAAATTCTCTCCGTATACCAAATCAATACTTTTATTGCGCAAAATGGCAATGGATGCGCTGTTCAATATCACTTACAAAACTAATCCAGATGAAAGGTAAAATCTGCATGTCAATCAACTTTTGAGGAACAATGATCAGTGAGTTATTGAATTTGATATACTTACTCCCAAAGACTTACGGTTAAAATGTCGCTTGGGATATGAAAGTCATCAATTTCTTGCGGAACATTAACACTGCAGTTACCTCGACTCAACATTGAATGTATGAGCATCATTATACACTTATGGAAATGTCGATAATGAGCCATTTGTAATACTTGGTACGACATCAGCCGACCCGGATAACTTACTCGATTGTGTCCTGGAAGGTAGTGGTATACGATGTCCACCTTTTCTTCGCGATCTTCGGACGTAAGAACGCGAAGAGGAAAACGAGGCACTAGGCATTATTTCTTTTACTCCTTATTTTCACCACAATTCAGCCTAAACAAAGGAGACACCCGCACCAACACCGTCGGCCATTTTCTGTTTAGAATAGATTGGGGAACCGAAACAGGAAATAAAGATTTAACAACATCAGTTGCTGTTTGGCAAGAGTATTTACGTTTAACATATAATGCACTTAACACTGATACTAATATGATAACTGTTAACTTATAAAAACCATTAATTTAAATAATTACGCTAAAAATCCTCACTACCCTAAATATCAAAGGGCGACTCTCAATAAAATATGGCGGATCAGAAAGAAACATGGCGGTTGCGATACCAGCGCCACCTATAATTCAACAAAGCTGTAAATGAAGGTCGCTATTGGTCAAACCGCTGTCATATAATGAGCGTCATTTTTGACATGTCAAGTATTATTGACATGCTATGCTTGCCATGCCTTAGACACAGATTTTGTTTTTATTTTATTATCGACAACTTCCAAAAGAAAGCTATTTTGTTATGATTATCGTTTTTTTTCTATTATTAGAGAACGATTTTCAAAATCCTTTTGCTCAAAAAAGCTCATATTCCTATATCGACTCCCAAGTCAATATCTAATTATCTAATGATGGGATCACCGAAATATCCTCACTCACAGGGAAATTCATAACCTTTCTGTGACAATCCAGAATATTCCTTCCAGAATAGTGTGCCCGGTAATCATCACACACATTATACATTCATAGCTCCACAATAGGATTCCCTATATTATAGGCACCAAAGTACTTGAAAGTACATAATAATATATTCGAATTCGAATAAAATTCGTATTACAACATCGAGCGAGATGATGATATCTCATCTCACGTTGTTCTCCGGTATATAATTTTAATCTATGGTTGTGTTAATAAAAAGCACAAGTTCTTTTAATAATACGCACATAAATAACATGGACTGGGAAGTAGTGGGAGATAGAATTCTTTTAGGCTATTAGGCTTTAGGTTGTCATGATTATCTTAAACAAAAGAGGAGATGGGTAGAAAAATTGGTCTTTATTTTACCCCTTAGACTAAGAATAATGTACCCATTACCATCATAAAATTCAATGACGATATTTTTTTTTACCATTTTCAGTTGTCTGTGATATTTACGTTGACGTTTGCATTTGTTTTCAATGTCATTGTCAAAATGTGATAGTTGATAGTGGAGTTTTGGCGGGAAGTCGAAAAAGACATATTGTGCTCTTGTTTTATTTTAATTTTCTTGGTGTATTTTTGCGTTACAGCGGATAAATTCGTAGATTTTTTATATACATGAACGATACATGACGTAGTCAAAATAAAATATCTATGGATAAATTTGATGGCATTTTGTTCGATATAGGTTAATAAAGTGCGTGCACGAGTGTTGTGGATTTAAATAAAAGTGCGAAAATAGGTTTTTTCGGCTTGCCTCCAAAATTCCATTGGTCACGTTCTGGTAAAGAAGCCATCGCTTTACTTGAATTGAATGTCTTACTGACTTGACTGACTTATAACTTACTCGTTCATTGTAGTTAGTTTCACCGAAACTGGTATAACACGTTTTTACAAAAATTATACTTGACGCTGGAATATGCAGAGAATGCGATGCCGTAATTGAAGAAACAAAAAAAATTACTGTCAGCAGGCTTGTCATGTCAATTCAATTGTCATTTGTCATTTCAGGGTTTACGGGGAGTTTTGGCGGGAAGTCTGAAGGAACAAGTTGTGCTCTTGTTTTGTTTTCATTTTCTTAGTGTATTTTTGAGTTATATCGGATAAAGTTGATGGCATTTTGCTCGATATAGGTTAATGACAGTGCACGAGTGTTGTGAAATGAAATAAAAGTGTGAAAACATGTTTTTTCGGTTGCCTCCAAAATTCCATCGGACGTGTTCTAGTAAAGTAGCCATTACTTTACTTGAACATTTGACTGACTAGACTGACTGATACCTGACGACTAACTGACTTTTCTACGACTACAGTGATGCAAAAATTTTACTTGACGCTGGCAATATGCCTGTGCATATTGCCAGCGTTAATAATGGCGTCGCAAACTCTGTAGTTTGCGACGCCATTATTAAAAATTGAAAAGTAAATATTGAATGGCTGAAAGGATTTTTATCCAATGCCGTAAAACAAAATATTAAAAAAAAAAAAAGGGTTTACGGGTTTACTTTGTGGTTACTTTACATTTACATTTTTTTCTTGCTTATAAAGTTCTATTCTGTTGTAAAGGAAATTCGTTATAAATATTTAGGTATTTAGTTATAATAAATTCACCATCAAAAGAAGAGCTAGCTTATGTAAATGAAATACAATGACTCTTACAGAATTTATGGATGATAATGCTTGTATTGTATCAATTTTAGCAAGTATATTTTTAACTTTTTGTTACGTCGGTAGCCTTTATGTATGGAAATCAACATTGGGCAGGTATTTCTTACTTTTATTACTTTTTTGGCATTCATAAATTATTAAAGGTTAAGCTTTTATATTCATTTCTATTGACAATTTTGAAGTACTTGTGGTTTTGTTAGACAAAATTTCTTACAGTTTAATTCAAAATTTTTGTTTACTTGGTTGCAGCTTAAACCATACTAGAGATTATCAATCACATTTTGTTTCTAAATCCAAGTAGGTTTTATTTTAAGAAATTGGCTATTTAATGTTATCCAATTGCAGTCACCTATTTATAGCCTTATTTTATTTATTCACATTCTTCCTTCCTCTTAGGTATCTACTGTATAGTTATTGTTGTATTTGTACACCAGCACTCATTAATAATATAAAATTGACACCTCATACTTATTCTTGAATGCTAAGTATTGTAATTCTGAAAGAAATTATTTCATTTACTTTGATTGAAATAATTTCTTTCAGAATTATTAAGAATCAGCCTATTGAGGGCCCATTTTTTTAATTTGAAAGAAATTATTTCAATCAAAGTAAATGAAATAATTTCTTTCAGAATTACAAAATCAGCCCCCTGATCACATTAAAAGGTAAAGATGTACCACAAAGAATAACACAGCTCTATGAATTATTACAAAGTGAGGCTGATTTTGTAAACAAGTGTGCATGTCCCGGTCTTGCAATCATAATTCAAATTACCTCATTATTATTATTTATTACTATTACGCATTACACACTTTCACAATATACATAGATATTTTGTATGTGAATTTTTATACTTACAACAATGTTTACTCAATGTGTTGCTACATTTGGTTGACAAAGCAAGGTACAGTTTCTTTGTATGTGTGTGTGCCATGTACACAGCTAGTGCAGTGTAAACCCACATTTTGTCACATTATTCTATCTTTACCTTTTTTATTTGATCTCTATTTTACAATTCATTTTTTTCTTCAAGTCTCATGACATGATACAAACTGTACTTATAAATAGCATACCTATTTATTAGGATAAAATCCATTATTTCTAATAATTAGTTTTGTGATTTTAAATGGATTATTTAATTGATTGATTGATGATTTGATTGATTTAATTCATATTTGTGTGAGTTTTTCATTAGGTCAGTTAAGATGGCCATTACCTTTCTTTCTGCACATATTCTATCACCAAGTGATTTGGAGAATGTTTAAAATTGTAAACAGAAGTGTACAGACTAAAGCTTACTCATAGTCAGCAAGAAAATAATTAAAAATTCTTTTGCAGGGATCATCCTACCACAATAAAGAAAAGATTTTTCAGTGTTTTCTGTATGATGCTGCTTGCTCCGTTCTTTGCTCAGCTGTTCTTAAATGAAGCTACAATGAGAAGGGCAGACCTGCTAGAACATATGGGTCTCAGAATGGCAGGGTTTTTTAAAGCAGCCATCCTGCCCCTCATTCTAACAGCTGTTCTTTTTCTAGGACCGTTAACTATGCAATTCTTTGGTGGCATTTGGAATATTTATTCAGGTATAGTTTTTTTCCGTAATGATAACATCATTATTTTATTGCAATTTAATGTTAAAGACACATTTTAGTTTGAAAACATTTATTAATTACTATTAAAATAGAATCTACAGACAATTCCCATGTTCAGCCTTTTATTCTGGAATCTAGAGCACAATTACAAAGAGCTCCTTTTGTAGAGTTATCTAGAGTATCCATTTGTCAAAGTTGACAGTTACAGATCATATGACACTGTAGATATTGCCATTAGGACTCATTTTCATTGTACTGTCTGGCTCACATTAGGGATCCGAGAGATTTCTGTAATGCATGCCACAGACCCTGCATTAGGGAAACGATTTTTGAAACGGGATGTGAGTGATGTCCGTAAATTTATGTCATTGATAGATATACAGCATGCGGAGAGTACCCGCAGGTGGCGTTAGCAACTACTGTATCGACTTATTAATTTCATTAGTTGTTAGTCAATCTGCAGGGAGTACAGCATGCACTATATCAACCAAGTTATCAACCAATTAAAATGAGCCCTATGTTGTGAATAATATAGGAACAAATATGAAGAAAGGAACATACACCCAGAGATAGAACAGAAATTTAAACTTGTTATCTAAATTTCTGCCCTTATATTAGTAAATTTACAATACAATTTTTTGTTGTTTGATCTATACGAAACAATTATTACGCAATAATTACGATACATATTTTTACATTTCAGAACCAGCTTACTGGTGGACAATTTCACAGGACTTGGTGTGGGTGCGCAATCATTTAATGGCCCCATTGAGCGAAGAATGGGTATTTCGTTCTTGCATGGTGCCTATGCTAATGCAGTGTTTTGATCTCATGACAGCTGTATTTGTGGGACCCCTATTGTTTGGAATAGGTAAGAAATTCGTTTGTTTTATGACTTTTGATGGAAATGTTGTCAACATAGGCTCTACAAACCAAATTGTCGGAATGTTTGAAAAACACACACATGGCACCTTCTTGCGGCTCGCGCAACGTGTACCCAGTGCAGTGCAGTCCACAGGTATCGTAAGGATCCTTCCCTCCTCCGCAATATCATAAGGAATTTTGTGCAGAAAGAACGTACATACGCATAAAAGATCTCAACATAGAATATTGCGGGACGTACAATGGTATGGTTCCGAGCATCAGCAGCCGCATGCGGATTTCGTCTCCGTACACCGCAGAGCTGCGCCGGCAATTTGTTATCCGCGTAAGAGCTTTTTACATTTCCATCAATCCATTAATCAATCAGCCTGTCTAATTCCACTGCAGGACATAGCCTCCCCTAATATTTGCCACTCTGTCTAGTCCTGTGACCTTAAATCTTCCCATTGCTTTTTCCAGTTATCAGTACTGGTTTTCTATATTAAGCAGTACTGAATGCTAAAATACAGTAAATATCTAAATCAATCACTTGTACTTCTGTATTTATATTCACAGCATTTGAACTAGCAACATTTAATTGTTTTGTAGTAATTAGCATTACAAAACCCATTACAATTAGAATAAAAATGAACAACATCTTATAGATATAAAAATCTTGTGTCACAATGTATGTTGCCAATAAACTCCAAAACTACTGAACTGATTGCAATCAAACACATGTACCCGTATTTTGGTCTAACTTACTGGATAGGATAGTTATAATTGATATTAGTTTTTAGTTCAAGATTAATTTACCAACTAATTTTTATTTCAGCTCATTTTCACCACTTGTTTGAGCAAGTGAAGGCTGGAGTTGACTTTCGTTCAGCTTTGTTTGTTTCAAGTAAGTGAAGAATTTTTTCAACCTTTTTTATGTTCTACTGCTGGGCACAGGTCTCCCCTCACAAGTGAGAGAGTTTTAAGTCATAGTCCTCAACATTGGCCAATGCAAATTTGTGGACGTCATGCTTTCGAGAAATTATGAATATTTTTCAGGCATGCATGGCGATGGTGAACATCGTAATTAATTAAATGTTACGATATTTTCCATCACAAGTGATGATTATTTATGCATATTATTTATGTCATTGTGATCATCATTACCCAATAAAATGGTCCAAAAACCTACCTTTTTATTCTCAGTCACCATGAAAATATCGTTCAAGAGAAGGAAAAGATTATATAGAGCATTTTTGGGCCACCCTAATGAACACTTTTTTCGATATTTATTATATTAACTCATTAAAAATCAATAAAAAATCAGTGTTGTTTGCAATGATTCTTATATATCTTGTGACTACTTATTTGTAAATCGATTATTGAAAGCGCGTACAACACACTCAAATAATAATAGCTATAGTCCGGCCAACGAGACGTGATAAAAAATGTAAACAAAGTTTCAGTGGTTCAAAACATTTTTATTTGAATAAATTATATACATAGCATATACTAGCGACCCGGCCGAGCTTCGCTCGAGCGATTAAGTGATATACATTAAAATTTATTTTACAAAAACCCATTTAAGTACTAAAGGCAAAAATAGATGCGCGATGAGAATGCGCGCCGGGGGATGTTATGATTTATGGTAAAAAAAAATATCATCTTCTAAAGTATTTATTTGATTACATTTTGTACAATTTTAATCTGAATTGATGAAGCTAATTAATGTTTTTATTTAGATAAGGATTAATACATGCGTACATGTATAGGTTGTCTACATCGCGGGCCGCGGCTATTATTTATGACTGTACATAACTATAATTGCGTTAGTAACATAAAGGAAGGTTCGGGACGGGCCTATTGTATTAGGTAGTTCGGGAAAATTCTAGAGAACCGTGGTTAGCCGTATGTAAGAATGTAAGGCACGCACCGGGCCGCGACAGGACATAGTTTAGTTCCGGAAGTGAAATCAAAGCGATCACTCCAAGCAACAAGGAAGAATTATTTCGACGACTACAGCGAAGATATTTGACTATAGTGATTGTGCTTGGTGATTTGGATTCTGTTGAGTGGATTTTTGTATAAGGAGATAATAAACAACTTCTACGTTGCAAACGGTATTTTATTACCCATAGGGCGTAACAATATTTACATAACGTTTTTGCCAGTTTCGTTATAACTGGACGAGTAATAATAGGTAAAGTCAGTAAGTCGTCAGTAATCAGTCAGTCAAGTCAGTCATAAATTCAAGTAAAACGATGGCTTTTTTACCAGAACGTGACCAATGGAATTTTGGAGGCAAGCTGTATAAACATATTTTCGCACTGTTATTTTATTTCACAACACTCATGCACTGTAATTAACCTATATCGAACCAAATGCCATCAAATTTATCCGATATTACTCAAAATTATACCAATAACATGAAAATAAAACAAGAGCACAACATAATGTCTTTTTCGACTTCCCGTCAAAACGCGACCAAATGTTGACAACTGTGGTACTGACTGCTTTCCTGTACCACGAAACAGGCAACAAAAGCTGTCGTTGACTAACTGACGCCATTACTGCATACGTGTGATAAGGACAGAGATAATTATTGCTCGCTCTCGCAATAGTAACTTGGTAACGGTCCGTTTGTTTACATTCTTTATCTCGTCTCGTTGGCCGGACTATAGTGTGAATAAAGGCCGCTATCCCACTAACGTTTTCGAGCGTTAGGGTTTCTTCAAAGTAATTGCTGCTCAAACTGTACATCTGTGAAAGACACAACGTGCGTTTAAAATTTAAATACCTATATTATTATTTTGTTACAGTGTTCCAGTTCCTGTATACTAGTCTCTTTGGCGCTTACTCAGCATATCTGTTTGTTAGTACTGGTAAGTTATACATACAGTGAAAACTTCTTTAGCGGCGATGTGCACTTTTTTGGGATGGGTAATAAATATTAAACTCGCGTCAGGACACGTGGCCTGTTCGAAAATTCGTAAGATAGTAGAGGAGACGTAGAAGATCGACCTTCACCGATCTGATAACTCGATGAGACATATTTGTTATCAAATATAATTTATAAACACATAAATATTATTATATATATATTATTATTATGTATGTATGTACCTATCTCTTCTTATAGGTCACGGGTCGAAGCTGTTATTTGACCTGGTCATATATAAAAGGATACCATCTTCGGATACTATCATATAAAAGGTTATATGACTCGAAGATGGTCCCCACCAGGTGCACAGGAACTATTGCTACAAAAGGGGATACTAATATTGGGTCAATGGAGATGAACGAACGAGGGTCTGGTAGATGGGCTATGGAGAACTATGGGACACCTGCCGTTCAAACTAATAAATAATCTAAAGTGAGGCAGGAGGTGACCCGTCACTCACTGAATGGGCCCCCAAAAAAAAAAAGGCGTAAATGCCTGGGAAGCAACATTGGCGTGAGCAGCTAGGGCACCGATTTCACCATCGCGGGGGGATAAATCCAACCCGGAGCGGGTTTTTTCGCTATTACGCCAATTACTTAGTTACATTTCCACCATATAGCTCTAACAACTCCACTCTGGACGGCCAATTAAGGCTAGCCAGAGTTGGGGACCTGTTCCTCTGGGTTATCATTCCGCCTGCCGGAGGCGAGGAACAGGGGGACGTCCCCGGGAGCAATCGGGTCCGTGGTGTCGTTACTCACCAACCGTGGTGTTGTTACTCACCAATTATTATTATATTTATTTATATACAAGAGTGAGGTGATGAAAGAAAAATTGATTAAAATTAATTATATTAAAAATAGCTATGAACACTTTTCGATAGGCAAGTTATCATAGGCATGTGTGTTTATAAATTATATTTAATAAAAAATATGTCTCATCAAGTTATCAGATTGGTGAAGGTCGATCTTCACTGGCACTTAGACCAAGGCGGAGGGGTGACAGCTGATGACGGCTTGACTGCCTATACTTGTAAAATTCGTTTATATCAAGTATTTAAAATATGGACATTGAACAAAGTGCATCTATTAATGAAAAAAGTGACAAAGAAATATTGAAAGAAAATGAGTGAGTACTTTATAAAAATACTAGATAAAAACCTACTGAAAATAATAGATAAAAAATAATACTGATAATAAAAGCAATTCGTGCGAAATTATTCCCTAACCATTCCAAAATATCAAAAATGCACAACGTTAATGTTCAAGTTTTTACTTCTGCCGGCACTACCGGAGTGTAACCCGCTGTTTTTTTTAAATTAATATTGACCCTCTGACACAAAATTAAAAACAACACTTCATCAGTTTAAATTTAAACACATAATAACATAAAATATCTTACCTAAATATATTTTTTTTAACGTTGAAGAAACATACTTTCAAATGGAGAAGGTCCACTATATTTTTTAAGTTTTATAAAACATAACTTTTCAGATTATGGTAATTCGTTTTTTCTTGGTTAGGATAAAAGCCAAAAATGGTTCCATATAGATTATGAAACCTTCACCTTCTGGCGCAGTCTTGGGTAAAAAAATCTTCCATGAGGGTATGAAAACTATCATTGATTTAAATAAGTTTAAATAAATAAATTTAAATAAATATTTTAAATAACGCTTCACACTTATAGTCCCACAGTAGGGTAGATATACCCTGTGTCGTGGGTACCATGGACACACACAAACACAACCAGACAGAGAATAGAAATTTAAACTCATTATTCAAATTTCTGTTTCGTCGGGAATCGAATCCGGAATCCGATTGGCAGTCCGGCATGGTAAGCACTGCGACAGGCAGGTCATCATTGATTGTTCACACATTGTTTTTAATGTATTACCAAATATAAGTTTTGACAGGCTGGTTCATAATTCTTTTTTTTCTTCCTTTTTTTTGATGTAACTTACTTATTTATTAAAATGGTCCCTCTATAAATAAATAAAGAATCCATTAGAAGGGAATAAGACAAACGTCGATTTTTACAGATTAGTCTGAATTAGTTTAAACAATATGCATCCAGTTGTCAGTTAAAGGGTTATAACAAACACTGGAATGTAAGTGTGTAATAAATTTATTTAAAAGATAAAAATAAAACTTGGGGAAGTAAAAAAAGGAATTATCAGTTATTTCGCATATGATACGCAAGAATTATGACAATGTCACACCCACCCACCGGTGGCAATTGTGCGTTTTCCATCACCGTTATTCAGGGAGTACATTAATCCTCGGCGGTTGTTACGAGTATCGATAGATAACAGTCTTTATATCATTGTGCTGGCTACTAACACATCTCCACCAACCCGCATTGGAGCCGCGTGCTGGAATAAGCTCTAGGGCTCCCCCAATAATGAGGAGACCCGTGCCTAGCCTAGCAGCGGGAAGCAAAATGAGTTGCAGCCAGGTTATTGGCTAGAATCTACAATAATAATTTGTGTCCTTTTCAGGACACTTCGTTGCCCCTCTAATGGCACACATATTTTGCAACCACATGGGATTTCCGAACTTCGGCGAAATATTTCAGTTCCCGCCAGTGCAAAGAGCAATGATTCTGTGGAATTTAATATTGGGCTTTGTTCTGTGGTGCTACTTACTGACTCCACTTACAGATCCAGAGTTGTATGACAACAAACTATACTCCTTATAGACATAGATCACAATTAGGTATGCTGTGAATTAAATAATTACTTTTTGTACTGTATATTATTATTTCTATTGACTGATTGAAATGTTAATAATGTTATCGTACAAAATTTCGACCTTTAGTCGAAAACATGTAAGGAATGAAAATAACTAATTACTTAATGCCATTAACATTGTGACTATGCAGCACTTTTTACTTATTACAAATTGAGAAGGAAATTGCTCTATTTTGTTTTTTAAACGGACAATACAATGTGTCAACTATGATTTAATTTTTTCATTCGTCGATACGAAGAAATATTAACAAATGAAATGTAAATAAATAGGTACAAATATGTGCAAAGTTTATAATGTTGAAAGTTCTTTACCATAAGGTATTAATCTCATTGTTATGCTATTTAGGTTAACGAGTGTAAATGATATTTTGGGTAAAATACAAACTTTTGTGTGAATAAGGTATATACGACGACAATTATTATGAAAAATCTGTAATTTATCAGTTTGATGATAAAAGTCTTGTATAATGTCTGAATGTATATCACTTAAGTTTTATATATTCTTTCTCTTAAACATACCAGTTATTTTATGTTTAAAAAATCGCATTCATAGGCTTCTGTATAAGTCATAGATCTTGTAGGTGAAAAAATTCATATTAGGCCTTGCACGTCACTCCCAGGCGCTGCCTTAGTTTAGGTGCAAAAGTGGTGTAACATTTATAAAACTATTGCGTCAACTTGTTACTTGTTCGTTGCACATATTACAAATGACATAATGTAGATACATTCTGCACGCTTCAAATCAAAGATTTATTTAAGAATCTTTGAAGCGTGCAGGCGAAAATCCAACAAAAGAGGGTACACCACTTTCACTTCTACTAACTTATTGAACATGACGTACAGTGTATGTTAACCTATTTGTATAAACCCCCATATTGACGCTATGTATGTAACTTACCTTTGAAATAGAATCGTAATAGATGTATAATAAATGTTTTAATACGACTCTTTATGCTTTATGCGCTATGAAAGAAAAGCTCAAAAAAGTAAAAAGAGAGAGGAATGAAAGCTCACAAAGTTCCTAAATAGAGAAGATTAACTACTTACATTGCACTCGTAGATAAGTATATTTTTGGCACGAGTGTATTTAACCGTTAGCCACATGTTAGCCATAATATTATTATACTTATGGTTAGTTGTATTTTAGGGGCCTTATGGGGGGTTCTATTCAACTCACTACTGTATTAATGCTTGTGAATATTCCAGATTTTAATACAGGAAACAACATAAATAGACCTCTAAACAAATAATAAGATATTTGCTTAGTAATATTTCTAGTTGTAATGTTTTATGCTCATAGAGGCTCATAATAGAACTTTTAAACAGTATATAACAATAATGCGACATGCCTTACTGCTCTGTGCACACATTAGTTTATAAATACAGAGAAATCTATGTCAATTGTACAAATACGCGTAATTATAAATTATAATAATTACCCGACTTTACACGATGGTCCAACAAACACGTCCTTAATTACACATTTTATGTACGAATTTTAATAGGGTGTGACAGTGTTGTGACCATGGGCGTACCGAGGCGGGGCAACTGCCCCCCCCCTGGATCAAGGTCCAGATTTAGGGAAAAAAAGATCTCCCAAACGGAAAAAGAAACCTATAGAGAATAAGCTACATATTATCATGTTTCCTTTGTATATTTAATATTGTGTGTGTGTGTGTGTCTACGTGTAACGTGAAAGGCAAATGTATGCGCGGTACCCAGCTTGAAAGAACCTGGGTACGCCCATGGTTGTGACATTTCAATAAGTCAACATTTGCAACGAAATAGTTTGTCAGATGTTGGATCGTTAGATATTAGAAAAAAATAGTGCCTATTACTAAAATAATGTCACTGAATGAACTAATTATAAGTTAGTTTTTCTTAGATGAACTAAACTTTAAGCATAATAATGAATTATATTAAGTCCTTTTGGTGCCCCTTTTTTGCACACAATTTGTTTTCTACTCACAACTCATTTCGTATTTTTCTATTTCCTATTTTTCTTCATTCTAGCATAATTTTCTTTCTTTGTTTGTTTTTTTTTTAATTCTGTTCTAAACAGTACTCTCATCTCATTTACAGGGCTGAAGGCCACATGACAGACAGGTACAAATATTTATTTTATTTTTTAAAATCGTGTACGATTCTTGTGAGAGATTGTTGTTTATTAATTTACTAATCTTAACTAGGAATCTAAATAAAATTACATTAGTAGAGGACTATTCATAGGGTTCTTTCATTTTACTGTTCTTAAAAAATGTTTTTAATACAGTTGCTCAAAAAATGACGTATTGCAGGGACGTATAGCGTCTCGGCGGCTAGCGTAGAACGCAAGCGGTCTATGCAGCTAAGCCAAACGGGAGCGGTCGGGTGTGGGATGGGTGACCGCTTTGTCGGTTGTTTTCGATAGATAACAGTCGTTAAACCTAGTCGGAGGCCTTATGGGCGGTTTGAAAACATCCGACAGCGGGTTGGCCACTAACCCGCATCTCCACCAACCCGCATTGGAGCAGCGTGGTGGAGTAAGCTCCAGGCCTCCCCAATAATGGGGAGAGACCCGTGCCCAGCAGTGGTACGCAAAAAGGGTTGCAGCCATAGCGTGCGGGAAGTGGGCTATTTTACACACTCATCATCACTCATGCTTTTTCTTTACCTTTTCTCGTGCGTTCTCTTTCCCAACTGTCAAAATAATGTCTATTAAAAAGAAAAAAAAAACCAACCACGAAGTTTTAGAAGTTTTTATGATTCATGCAAATATTTCTAAAAAGAAGCTACTAATTTGTTTCAATATCAGATTTAATGATTTGATTCAATGAGTTAGGTTAGGTTTCATTTCATCTCATTAACATTTTCATTTCATATCAATAAAAAAATTCTACTGAAGACTTGGTTGTATGGGCATAGTTCCCTTTGCCTACCCAGATTGGGGGAAGAAAACAAAAAAAAAATCTGCATATAGGTATTCTTTTACGGTTGGCGCCATTTTTCAAAAATTTCTTTGCGAGTTTTTATTATTTTATTAAATTGCTTCATTTTTTCGCAACTGTATTAAAAATAGTTGTTCAGTACACGTGCGGAACCGTCATTGGAAGGAGTTCCGTCTGTCAACCCTCACCTTCGGCTGCGCCTCGGCTCGGGTAAACATTTGTCGGAACTCCTTGCAATGACAGCCTTTCCGCACTTGTAATGAAATATACCTACCATTTTGAACTATAGTTGTATTTAGTAATTTAGTAAGTGAAGCTACTGCAAAAGAATGTCACTTCTTAAAAACATCAATAGAGTATATTACATACTTATCCATAACCTACCATAACTCAGTATTATATTTTTGTATTGATAAAAAAAATATTTCTTGTGAGTTATTGATTCGAAACAAGCGTGAAGTTGCTAGCAGGTATACTTATTACTTAACCATTAAACCATGAGACCTTCTTTCCATTATTGATCAGGGATGAAAGATTTTAGTCAACTTATGTCTCGACATTGAATATCGACTGACTGAAACGTTTATGTTTAAAGTACTTTTATTACCTCTATCGACCTAATATTTTTGTTTTTGTGCCATAAGCATAAGTGTCTGCATGTATAGCCAAGGTACAATATGAAATTACTACTGTAATGTGTAAATAATAATCGTATGGTCAGGATTTATAAGTATTTGTGAACTGAACGTATCGCTAGTCATAAATGTATGTATGTATTGTTTTGATGCTATACCATAAGAATAAATAATAATTTTATTATACATAGAACGGAATCTCCTTTGACCGCCATTGATACGCCGCATTGTCGCGCCGGCCGAGACAGCCCGATTTAGTATTCTGTTTAACGTGTAGGCTAATATCGTGACCTTGATCCCGTCCGGAGCGGGAGTTTCCGTTCTGTGTATTATTAAATTTATTCTTATGGCTATACCTCAAATTGTTGTCTTAGAGCAACGACGGTATTGACATCCTTCAATAGAGCAATAAGCTTTGCGCACCGCTTCGATACAATACTTTTCTGAAAATATAGTTCGTGAGAGGAACGCATACATTTTAATTTTTTCACACATTACATAGCACCGTTTCTTACCGTTGATCGCTACAAACGCACAGATTTACAATATAAGAAAAACGTAATTTTCTGTGCATCGATATCATCCTTCCCTATCTTGGATTCTTGGAAATCCTCCTATTCTACCATGAATATTTTCCGAGAGAAGGCCAGTAAGGCTATTACTCTCGTTCCGTCGTTGCTCTAAGGTTATGCTGTTTTATTTATCGTTGTATTGTTTTATTAGGAAAACAATCTCTGAATTATGTCTGTATATTTGTACATAAAATTATTTGGGCTGTCATGAAAAGGAAGGAAAGCGCTGTTATATAATTTTAAGTGTTTTGACCTTCACATGTTGTGTCTTTTTGTTTTGTATGTTTTTTTATAGAGTAAAACGTCACGCCTCTTCCCTTTCAGGATAGTCAACTCATTGAGCAAGCGTAACAATTGTATTTTTTATTTATAAATTATCAATACAATTAAAATGTAGTGAACCCATAAACCTTCAAACAATTCAGTAGTTTTTAAAATTAAAGACTTTCCTGTTACCACCTCTTGCAGATTTTTTTTATATCATGCTACTGAATAAAATGATTATGATTGTGACGAAATTATGCCTTTACAAATTAGCTACTAAAATTATATTGCTGATTGCAGAGTTTAAACAATATATTGTTAATATTTGAGTAGGTATGTACATATAATTAAACGTGTAAGAAAATGATTCCTAACAATTTGTCATTGTCAACAGATAATAAGGGTTGTGTTCTGAAATAAAAACGTTTAACATATCCTGTGTTCTTATTTCTAAATCCTTAAGAATAAATCTCTTCTTCGAATAAGGAACGAAGAAGAACGATTTCAATTTTATCAAAATTCTCTTCAGGCAAGTAGAAAGGTAAGAATTTGTTTTCGTTTATCTCTGACAAAAAAGGTGTTATTTGAACGTCCGTGAAAAAATCAAACTGTTTCTTATTTTAAAAAGCCAACATCCCATCTATGGATCCAGTAAGATTTCTTTGTATTTGATCTGTATTTGATAGATTCCGATTGAGATTGGTTCTCCGAAAGCATTTGACTTGACTTGACTTGTACCTATTATCCGTTGGTTTGCCACTTTTACCAGTGTCAATCAACAATTTTTCATTAGGCTTCATTAAGTACTTCGTTTTAGGCACAATTACAAATAAAACTGATTGTTCACAATCTTAATTTTTTCCTTCAATTATGGCATCGCAAACTTTGCATATTGTCAACTTCAAGTATAATTTTCTTTGCCAGTTTCAATTAAACTGGACGAAGTAATAATAATTTTGTAGTCACTAGACTAGTCAGTAAGTTGTCAGTCAAATATCCAATAAAACGATGGCTACTTTATCAGAATGGAATTTTGGAGGCAAGCAAAAAAAAAAACAACACATATTTTAGCACTGTTATTCTATTACACAACACTCGTGCACTGTAAATATCCTATATCAAACAAAATGCCATCAACTTTATCCGATATAACTAAAAATATACCAAAAAATGAAAATAAAACAAGAGCACATCATGTCTTTTTCGACTTCCCGCCAAAACTCCAATCTTAGTTTTAATTATAATATAGGTATAAAAATAGGAATTTCCGCCGCTATGTACCAAAAATCATTAAGAATTTTATTGCTCTAGCAACAAAGACATCAAAGCAGCTATACTTAATGCAAAAAAAAACATACGAAAATAAAACCAAAGTTTGTAATAAAAATTATTTATTTGTGTTATATACATAATATATTTTAAACTTTAAGCTTGATAAGACTGATATTTATGGCATCTAGCCATTTCTACTACAATAATGTGTTCGGGTGCATCAAAGTACGTTGACGTGAATCTTGGGTGGAAATACATTGTCACTGGTAAGTGTTTAAAAATATAACGCAAAATTCATTCAATTATTCTAACAGATGTAAAGTTCGCGCCAAACTTTTTTACAGATCTGAAGTGAGCTGCGAGTGCTTGTTTGCGCCAGAACGTACTTTACGTCACTTTACGCCCCGATGACACCTGAAACTAGCTAATGCGACGCGTCTCTTGTTACTAACTTCAGATACGCAATAAAGTTTGGCGTAACTAAATAGGCATTTAGCGCTAATTTACCAAAAAAGAAGCGCTCTAACAATGGCCAATGGCCATTTTGGTCATTGAATAAAAATAATAACACAAAATCTGTATGGTACGTTTTTAAGAAAAGGCGTACTTAAATAGTAATGAAATGGTTTTCAAATAAAAATACGCCATTTTCACACAAATAATTTAAACAAATGATATTTTAAGCAAATGAGAAGTTAGGGTCCTGTGTTCAAATGGCCCATAAAATGTGCATTAGGTGAAAATTAACAATACAATATATTTTTATACCATGTACACCCATCAATATTACAATTTATATATAGTTAGCATCAATTACCATAACAAAAATAATTACAAATATAATACTTTAACTACACTAAAGATTTCATTAAAACTACAAACCACTTAGGAGTATAACATTTATATTAAAAAATAAAAACTATTAGAATATTTAATTTTTACTTGATAATTATTGAGCTAGTGAATGAAATCAGTCTTGTACAAATACAAATGAAAGAAGTGAACCAATATGTCATTGTATGTGTTATAGTTTTATTTATGAGTTGTGGACTAATTTAATTACCATGTTTACCTGCCAATTATTGTGTAATAAACATTTGAGTAAGAACAAGAGTGTTTATTGCTACCTATCTAATTTGTAACTAGATCTAACGAGTATAATAAATAAATAAGAGAATTGAAGCAACATTTTTTGCTAAAAACTACAGCATTTTCATACCACTTCAGAAAAAAGAAGTAGGTATTACAAAATAAGTCTTGCAATAACATTTTAAATTTAGATTCTGAAGTTACTAGAATCCTAATTAAATTGATTTTAATTAAACAATTCTTTTTGTAAATACTATACTGCTATACGTACTAAAATACATGAAATTTTCAACGACAAATAGAAGTATAAAATCTCAATTAAAAATTCATTCCTAGGCGGATATTCAACATATATAAGTAATCGTTTATAAAATTCGAAGGGATGAAATTAATAAATTAATGTTGAATAAAATTTGTGATCAGGGGCTGATTTTGTAATTCTGAAACAAATTATTTCATTTACTTTGATTGAAATAATTTCTTTCACAATTACAAAATGGGCCTACTTTATCAACCCCCAGCCCCCAGCTCTCCAAAACCAAAGTTCATTATTGTGTTAATCTGTCAGTACAGTAACATACTACAAGACCAATTTAGACGAATGGGTGGAATATAACCTATCTGACTGCTTTCCGTTCAGGTAGTGCAATTGTCTGGTGTACTGTTTACAGCACCGTTTATTTCTCTTAGGGTCTCGTTCACCATCTCCAAGTAGTGTTGATTATTTACGTCCCAAATAAAGTTCATTGGCCACTAAGCTAATCATTGGCTGAGCATTGGCTTTTAATTAATTTAAAAGCTATGAGTATGGGTTAGTTTTTATATGATTAGTGCTACTCGAACATCGTGAAATTGAAATAGAAGTTACGGGTGACTTTAACCGACAATTAGCGTACTTGTCACTTTACTTGAAGGTGGTGAATGAGGCTCTTAAGTTGTTAAAACTTGTATTGATTTTTACGCCACCAATATGATGAAAAAATAAACACACCGATAAAAGTAATTAGAAGAAGGACACTTAAATAAATCATATAGTCATCCTTTTACCAAGCGTCAAGTTTGGTCAGTGGGTAGGTTGACAGTTCTCTTGAGTATTTATCATTTGACATGTCAAGACATAAGTACTTTACTTAAGGTCCCTTCCAGGTACACTATCACATTGGACAAAACGGTACCTATACATAGGTACACAAGTATTAATAAAATAATAAAATTCTAATGTCACTTCTGCCTGTATAACTTTTTTTAGATGGCCACCACCATTGAATATAATTAAATAGTAATATAATGTACTTGAAAGATAAGAATATCGTTCATTTATAATGTTTTGTTGGACATAATTTAGTCCTAGATTTAAGTTAGCGAGTATAATCGCATATACCTGATTTTTTTTTCATTTAAAGTCTGCCAAAATACAATTAGTGATGGCTGTTAATATAATTCTTTTCCAATGCCTATCTGTGATCACTCTATCCTCAAGTGCATTACTACTCAAAAGTACTTACATGGCGAATTTTTGAGCTTTCGATGTTGCTGTAATTTTATTAATAGGTTCAACGACACATTTGTTCGAGGGTTACGCTTTATATTGACACACTATAAAGTGCTCAAGAATGTATTTAAAAAAAAAAACGAGACTTTTTCCCCTTTGTTATAAGTGAGAGCGACAGAAAGCATCGTGATTTAATTAATTAATTGATTATTTAGTGAAACAAAGGTATGTCGATGTTTGTTAGTGTGACGACATATAACAAAATATAAGTACGTCATACATTTGACATCGGGCAATTTGTTAAGTTTTGCCACGTTCGTCGCTCAAGTAGGAACAAAAAGTTGTCCTGATAGGCCGATTTTATTGAAAGGTGGCGCGCTGACGCAACTCATACAATTACATTTTCATGTAACACATGTTTTTTTAATATATCACAGACAATACACACTCGCAGACGTGAAAGTGTCCAAACGTGCCAGGTTTCAGTAACTATCGACCTATAAGTCATAGAACTTCAAAAACAAAACTGAAATGAAATTGTTATTAACTTCAGTCCATGGTTATGAATGAAAATAAGTGATCTTCCGAATCTGTCCGGAATTAAATTCAAGTTCGTTACTACAATCGATAGAACGCGTCATGCCACATTTGTGTCAGCCTACGTCCTCTTTTTTTATTTGAATCGACTAAACATTATTTGTGGTGTCATGCACCATATTTTAACGAACCAAGTTTAATTTGCGTAACTAAAATTATTTACTTTCAGTCCTCTCCAAAAGATTCAAATCAGAGCCTATTTTAATGGAAGGCAACTTTGACGTACCATACAGCCTAGCCGTTGAGATCATTGATGAATGAGTAGAGCCTGAGAAGGGCGTCACAGAAGGGCAAGCTTCAGGGCGCCTGGATGGGCCTGTTCGGGGACTGCGGCATCACTGGGACAGGCGTCGCATCTAGGTCGCAGGCCGAAAGTAATCGGACAAGTTCGTCCGGGGTTGGCCCTCCGTCCGGTACTGGGGACTCGTCGCCTTCTGCGAATGACAAGTAATTTTACTATCATAATACTGATTGGAGTACTGTGTAGTAAGCCCCAGGACTTCCTATTAACCTCCCTCCAAAAATTCTGTGGTAAAGTAATTGAATTGGATATGAATGCAACTTCTCAAAAATTCCATTCAAATGTTTTTACTTGTCACTTACATGGCATATTGCAAAATCAAAGAAAATCATAAATCATAATAATATTACATAATTGTATTTAAAAAACATTTTTCTTCAATTATGGCATCACAAATTTTGCATACATATTGCCAGCGTCAAGTATAATTTTTGCATCACGTTTTTGCCAGTTTTGTTGAACCTGGACAAGTAATAATCTTCTGGCATCTTTACCAGAACGTGACCAATGGAATTTTGGAGGCAAGCTGAAAAACATATTTTTGCATTGCTATTTTATTTCACAACACTCGTGCCATGTAATTAACTCATATCGAACAAAATGCCATCAACTTTATCCGATATAATGCAAAAAATACACCAAGTAAATGAAAATAAAACAAGAGCACAATAAGTTTTCGACTTCCCGCCAAAAACTCATGTCAAAAATTCTAATCACTATTCACATGTTTTTTTTTTCAATTTTAATAATGGCGTTGCAAACTCTGTGCATATCGCCAGCGTCAAGTAAAATTTTTGCATCACTATAGTCGTAGAAAAAAGTCAGTTAGTCGTCAGGTATCAGTCAGTCTAGTCAGTCAAATGTTCAAGTAAAGTGATGGCTACTTTACCAGAACATGTCCGATGGAATTTTGGAGGCAAGCTGAAAAAACATGTTTTCGCACTGTTATTATGTGCATCTCTAAAACATACAGCGTTTGGTGAAGAAGCTGTCTGCAAATTTCCTTATAATTTAATGAAAAGCATAAAAACCTTACCAGATTGACCATGGCTCCTCAAGATTTATCGTAGCCTCACCAGCAAGAGCATGGACGTTCTGTGCTGTCACTGTCAAGCTTCATAGCGTTTGCAAATTTTCATGTAACGAACAGTGAAAATTTTTCAAATTCGAAAATTTCTTGAATTAGAAGAAAAAGCGTTAATACAAACGAAGTTTGTTTTGTATTAGCATACATTCATCACGAAATAAGTATTTTTTTTGTAAAAAATGTGTGCTCAAACAAAAAAGTTGAAGATCTTATTCGTATAGTGTTGGAAAAACATGCCGCGATCATGGCCGCGATAAAATCTTTAATTCCAATCTAAGTGCATTATACCTATGCAGTTCTGCATAATAATATGAAGAACAACAGCCGGAGTGTCTACTTAGGGGCGGAATGGAAGTTAAATTCGTTTCAATAAACGATCGCCCTGAAGTAAGTCAGACGGAGTAAAAACCCGCTCTGGTAAGTTATTAAATAATGCTGCGCAGTACCAGAAGCCATTGTATATAATATAATACATCATTATAATACATTATTTGGTAAACCATAGCTCAATCTTAATGAAATATCTTGGCTAATATGGTTTTTTCTGTGACTGGTTTTTGTACAAAGAATAAAAGGTTATTCTGAGTGGAACTCAGCCAGTCGATGTCTGCTACCAGAAATTACTGTTGGAGTGTCTAAAGCATAATAGCTGCTCTTTACTTTATAGTTTCAAGTTATGGTAACATGTCTATTATTCATATTTGCCTTCTTCAGCACAGATGTACAGAATAAAGTAATTGTGTGTACCTATTGATTACTATTGTACAGCAAAATTGAAGAAAATCAATGCATTATTGCAAATATTCACAAATTTTCTTCCATTATTTCTTTAACACCAGGTTAAAAAGATGCCACTAATTTGATTATTCTTCGGCAAACAACAGTCATCACCATTCAATTGTAAGCAATAAAAATAATAATAACATTACATATGGTGACAGAGTACTGTTTTGTTTACAAAATGTAATGTTGTAAATGACAGCTCAGCAGAGCAACACCTGTGCAGTGTTGCTTCAGCATGATGGTATGGTCAGCTGACCATAAATAGGTGTTGGTAGCATATAGACTTTACTACACCACAATATGTATACAAAAGTTCAACTGTGGTTATTACAGGTAACTTTACTGCTATTTACTTTGAACTGCCAATTCAAAAGAACTATAAAAGTTAATTGTAAATGATATGAGAGTTAAGGGTGCCAATCTTAACATAACAAATTTAAATGAAAGCTTAGTAAAAGCATAAAGAAATTTGATCCAGACCTACAGTGTTGTACAGACGAAATGTTACCCCAGCATAATTTTATATAGTAGAGCTATAACTACTATCCATGTTGATATATATTTTATTTTTTTGGGAAATGCCAACATCAACTCTTTCAATGAATGGAAAACATTAAGCACAGATAATTGGTGTTCTATATAGTGTGTAATACAATCAGTGAATTTACTGATCATTATGACAGTTGTACATATCATACACATAGTACCTATGTGCCCAATTTGAAATTGCTAAATTTACTCAATAGTAAGTGGATTTAATGTATCCCATGAAATCATACTACAAAGGTAGATGATAAATGACTTTGTCCTCAGGACGTTTCCAAGATCAGTTACTCATGTTGTGGTAACAATGAGTACCTTGGATATGCTCAAATGGCCTAAACAATGGACTCATGTTGTGAAATCAATGAGTACCTTGAATATGCTCAAATGGCCTAAACAGGCCATCAGTGTTGCAGCTCTTGTGAATAGATACAGCTAAACAAATAAGCATTAATCACTTTGTCCGTTGGGACTTGTCCAAGATAGTTACTTATGCTGCGGAAGCAAAGTACTATACAATAGCAAGCCAAGCTAGCTAGACTTAGCTAATTGGGATCAGAGAGATCCTTTGAGCAAGAGAATTTTCATGCCAGGTTATGTGGGTGATTATCTCTTTGTCCATTGGGACAGTTCCAAGTTATAGTTGCGCATGTTGCGGAAACAATGCGTACCTTGGAATAGCTCGAGCAACACTTACAAAAGTGCCCCAATATCAAAATGTGATAAAGGTGATAAACCAACAAATACAGTTTTACTTGACTGTAATGCTGGCTAGAAAACATAATTCAATAGCATTGCATCTGTGGAACCCTACAAATTACTGCCAATAAAGTTGCTTGTGTTAATGACTACATGTAAAATCTGGAGAAAAGTATATTGAACTTTAAACGAAAACAGATTTAAACCATTTTTCTAACTCTCTAGATACAGGGAAGAGATAAGTCTAAATAAGTAAAACCTCTTAAAAAATCAGATGGTTGAGAGCCAGAATTGGCAATACAAAAATGTAGCTAGAGTACTAATAGCACTAGATATATGACTAAGCACTTAGAAGTGTTTTATATGAGTAGTCAAAATGGGTTCCTAATTTGAATATTATTCTGCCTAATCAAACAGCTTGATGATTGGCAGGTTGTTACTTGCTGTTACAGCAGTACTAATTGAAGTTATAATGGTCTTTCAAGATCATCTCACCTAATAAGGGTTATGATTAAATGCCCATCTGTAGAAGTAGTACATACTACATCAGCGTCAGTAGTCTGTTGGTAGTAGCAGAAGAAAGCTACTAGAATTTAAACAGATATAAACAAACTGTCTAAAATTAGGAGGCACTTTTGTGATTTCTCCACCAACCAAAATTGGAACATCTTGGTGGAGTGAGCTCCAGGCCTAACCTATCATTGGGAGAGACCTGTACCCAGCAGTGGGAAAAAACAATAATTGGGAGAGACCCATGCCCAGAAGTGGGACGCAAAAGGAGTTGCAGCCATTGTGATTGACTACAAAATCACATGTATGTAATTTGAAAAACTTTAATGCAAAGTAATGGCACAGCCTTATAAAGGTAATCAAACCTCACCCAAAAGTACACTGAATAATGTAAAATGCCACATCATCCAACAAGTCTTTAGGCTGAAATAAAGTAAAATTAAAAATTTTATCTTGGCAAATCTCATGATGATTCTTGTTCTATTTGAACTACAATACTCAAGATTCCCATCTTATAAAGAAAAAATTTGGGGAGGGATACCAACAACACTGCTCTCTATGAAGAGGAAATGGTACCTTTGTTAATAAACAAATAGCGGGTGTGGCAGAGAGAGTGAGATAAAATAAGCAGTATCATAGAGTGTTGCATTGACAACAGATTGTGCACCTTAACCAACAGAAATTTATGTCCTATGTATAGTACAGAATGGTTTTTTAAATCTCAGGTAAAATTAATTGCAAATACATTAAACCAACAATTGAACTTATATAGAAACATGGCACTCTGTTGTGTGTATTACCTTATGTCATGTTAAAATTTACATACAGCTTTCTATCAGAAGATTCAAAATTCAGATCCTGGGAGGCCATATATAGGTGGCAGGCGCGGGTGTTATTAAAAGTGTTTCTGTACCAATTAACATCTTTATAATAATAATAATAATTTATTCACAAGTAACATAGACTCAAAAGTGTTATTTACTTAAAAACTATGATGCCGTTGGAGCTGCCTCTCAGTGCACCAGGGAATCACATCTTTTGCGCATTGTTGCATAAAAACACTACTCTCGCCTTCTTTGCGAACATCTCTGATGCAATACAGAAATTGAAGAGGTTGCTTTCTGAACCTAATTTAATAGGTTTTTGTTAGAGTTAAAGCCTCAACTAAGACAGATTCAGCGAATCACTGACAAAATTTCTTTATTTTAAAGATATTAATTTTTTGGTTCTGTTCCTTAACTTTTTATAGGTACTTAAAAACCTTTTGCAAGGTCTAAAAAAAATAATAATAATTAAAACCAAATTTTCGAATAACGTCTTAAAAATAATCAATTTTAAGAAGTGAAGATCTGAAAGCAACAGAACACATCAATAAACATTTATTTTAAAAATCTATGACAAATAAATACTTATACATGGTTTGTTCCATGTCTATTACTTTCAAAGCGAAATTTCGCGCACTCTGTATCAATACATAGTCAAACATTATTTGACGTTTTAAAAGAGTGATCTACTTTTCCTAAAGATAGCTAGCAACAAGCTTTCTATCTACTACATATAAACTATCTTTGGTTTATGAAGTCGGATACTACAGCCATCACTTTATTAGAAAATATGCAAAAATACTTTGTTTTGCAATGAATATATTTAATCCAGTGACATCTCCATACATTTTGTACGAGAGGATGGTTTGTGATGTCACTAGCCATTTGAGTCAATTTGACTAAATTTAAATTGATTTGAGTGGCAGTAGAAATCCTGTGTTTGACTGAATGAACAATAATCCTGCTTTCCAAGCATGGTTTTGTGCAGCCATTTTAAGGTATGCAATATGCAAACTGATTTTTTGTGAGAATGGTGTCCAAAACCCCATTTAAGGAATTTGCCATACATACTAGACATAATAATAATACATTTAGTTTTCATTGAAATGGCTTTTATAACCTTATACTTTTAATATTCACAAAATTAAAACTCTTGTGTTTGGGAGATTTTTAGCACATTATATGAGACATTTTATTTACTTTGTTTGCATAAAAATATTTCAGAATTGTCACATAGCATTTGCCCAGAAACAGCACCTACCAGCAGATAACAGACACGTCTTCACCAAACGCTGTATGTTTTAGAGATGCACATAATATTTATGTTTTGCATTACAACAAAACATTTATTATGTGTTGAATAAAACATACAGCGTTCCAGTGTAACACTTGCTGGTGGTGAAGACACACTATGAAGCTTGACAGTGACAGCACAGAACGTCCATGCTCTTGCTGGTGAGGCTACGATAAATCTTGAGGAGCCATGGTCAATCTGGTAAGGTTTTTATGCTTTTCATTAAATTATAAGGAAATTTGCAGACAGCTTCTTCACCAAACGCTGTATGTTTTATTCAACACATAATAAATGTTTTGTTGTAATGCAAAACATAAATATTTTATTTCGCAACACTCGTGCACTTTCATTAACCTATATCGAACAAAATGCCATCAACTTTATCCGATATAACTCAAAAATACACCAAGAAAATGAAAATAAATCAAGAGCACAATAAGTTTTCGACGTCCAGCCAAAAACTCATGTTAAAAATTCTAATCACTATTCACATGTTTTTACATGACTCGGGCATATTACACGGGCACAGATAAAAAATAGCAATGTAATACCGTTCCCGTTGGCGGCGGAGGGCGCGGCGTGCGGGCGCGCGGCGCGGTCGACGGGCGCCGTGAGGTCCCACAGCTGCGCCGCGCCCGAGCGGTGCCCGCACACCAGCAGCCGCCGCGGCCGCAGCGCGCCCTCGCACTCCGCCACCACGAAGCACGACACGCTCGACCCGTCCACCGAACGGATTGTGCATACTCTGCAACAACCAATGTGTTAAGCGGCCAATCGTAGGTACAACTCCGTCCACAAGCAAATCAGTCAAACGCAGCTTGATATAAAGTCAAAAGCAAAATAAACGTCTTAATTCATTACATCATAGGTATAGGTAGGTATGTATTTCAGATCTTACGTTATATTTTTCAGAAACATATAATATTGACCATCACAGTCAATTCTGGTTGAACAGTTCAAATTTGTTTAATAATGGGCAAAGTTAAAAACTAGAAATATTACGATCAGACTTGTACAGAATGAACATACAAGTATTATACCATTTTTTTTGGTATCGGAGGTGGGGGGGGGGGGGGAACCTTCAAAAGGCCTGCCTGCCTCTGCGCTTGGGAGGACTCCGGGATCTCCATTGGAACGCACCGGTGTCCTCCACGCGCGGCGCCCCAGAACAGGCCCATCTTCGGGAGAGCAGATGTGCTCTCCTGTACCTTCAGGTGTTTACGGCGGCATGTGGCCACGCACACACCACCGTCCTTCCCGGGGCTGCTGGCTGGACGGGTCAAGCTCCCACTCTCACCGTCCACAACCCCGAAAACCCCTTTTAGTCGCCTCTTACGATCAGGCAAGGGATACCGTAGCTCTATTCATAATCCCGAAGCTACAGTGACTACAAGTATTATACCATGAAACAACAATAGAGTAAACAGCAAAACATTAATATGACCAGTAACCATGGATGATTTACTTGATACTCAGTCCACTAAAGATGATGAGAAAAAGCGAATGTAGTTCCTGGCATTTTCAATTTCGAACCTTTATAAACAAAGTGAGACTACAGAGCATAACAGAAGAAACAAAAAGTATTGAAAACTTCAAGTCGGTTTTATTTTTTTGTTAACAACTTATATAATTAAAAAAAAACTGTTTTTAGTACTATTAAATCATTTAAGCATAAATTGCGATTTCCACCTAACTTTTAAACGTTAATGAGATTTAGCTTTACTACTACTTCAGTCTATATAAACGTATGAATTTACTGAAAGAATTTGCTCTCAACTCCTAACCGTTGAGGAGTTGTACCTTTAATCATCCGCTCAGCAATAAAAAAAATTTCAACCTTTTTTATGTCCCACTGCTGGGCACAGGTCTCCTCTCACAAGTGAAAGGGATTTAGGCCACAGTCCACCACGCTGGCCTAGTGCGGATTGGTGGACGTCATGCTTTCGAGAAATTATGAATTTCTCTCAGGCATGCACGGCGATGGAGAAAATCGTAATTAATTAAATATCACGATATTTTCCATCACCGTGGAGCAGCGATAAATTCGCACATTACAAATTTCTTTGTCAGAGGTGCGCGCCGAGGATTTGAACCCGGGATCGGTCGCGTAGAAGACCGCGGCTTTTACCACTCGGCCATCGCTACTCACTCGGCCATCGCTGCTCTGAATAATAAATATGAATATAATAAATATATGAAAATCAATGTATGTGCCTATAAAATTTCAGTGCTTCCCTCAATTTCCCTGAGATTCCACCATCAGATCTTGACTTGGTGACAATGGGACCACCTGGGAAGTATAATAGGGGCCCTACACGTAACGAGAAATCGTTCAGATTTCTCTGAACAGACCTGTTTCTTCAGATTTATCGCACGTGTAGATGGTAAATCGTTTGCGACAAATCTGAAGAAACAGGTCTGACAATCTGAACGATTTCTCGTTACAGTGGGGCGGGTATTGCTTTTGAAAAAAAATTTTTTGAAAATATAAAAAATACATACTAACATATTACCTCCTCCTTTTGGAACTCGGTAATAATTTACATGAGTTAAGAATCATATTTACCTTTTACCATTAGAAGCCAGTCGAACGTAAAGAGTATCAGTGTCAGGTACTACTTTCTGTATAAAGATTTGCTCCTCATCTTGTTCGCCATAAGGACCTATAAGGAATTAAAGAAGCCATAAGGAAACAATAATACGAGTAGGTAACGTTGTAATTTTTTTACCAGTGTTGTTAGCAGTTGTTAGGTAGTGTACCTATAGTAAAATTGAACTGTTAAACTGAACTAGGTCTGAATTTTACTCAATTTTACAAGAATTATGAGACTTATGGATCGCAACCGATATTCTATAGCAGGGGTCACCTGACATTAAAGGATTTGGAGGAATTGGAATTGAGATGTTCATCAGTAAGCCGAGATCGAATTTTATTCTCAATGAACTTCTTAAGCAACGCTTTTGGAATACGCGAACTCTTTCTCGCTTGTTAGCTTGTTACTTCACCCGGCAGTTTTAGACTTGACGTCAATAAAGATAATGCGGAGGATACATTTTTAATAAATTACATAGTACTGCGTAGTTCTCGCGGTCCGCACAAAATGGGTTGGCGGTCCGGATGCGGACCGCGGTCCCCCATTTGGTGACCCGTGTTCTATAGGTTCTGCTGTTAAGCAATTCTGTTATGTTTCTTAACATCGCATGAGTTGCACGCTCGTCTGCTATTGTATTAAAATAAAAAGGAAACTCCATCTGGAAGCCAGGTTAGTATCAGGGTACAAGTAATTGAATAAAAAAGTTTTCATAAAACAATATTAATTTAATTTTTTACAATGTCATGAATAATTCTTGGGGTACTATGTAAAATAGTCTTCTGATAGATATATTTTGATTAGAGTAGACCAAGTAGATCATTAATTCTTGACTCGTGTACGGTGCAAAGATTACCATACCGAACTGCCACTCAAGTGTTTGCGATTGATGCCCAGCGAGACAGAAATTTCTGGCTGGGTGTTCGTGTATTATTCTTTGTGTGTGTTTATGGTACTCACAGGGAAGTTCTAATGTGGGAATATGTAAATAAATAAGTACCCTGTGTCGTGGGTACCAAAGGTACAAAGACAGAAACACAAACACCCAGACCGAGAACAGAAATTTAAACTAATCATTCAAATTTCTGCTTCGACGGCAATCGAACCCGGGACCCTTTGATTCGCAGTCCGGCATAGTAACCATTGCGCCACACGGGTCGTCACACACTATGTTCTTACTTACCGCAATCATTATGCGGCTGAGCAGTGGGAGCTTCCAAGGCGAGCACCTTGAAGGCGGCCTTGGGGGTGGTTCCCGGCTGCGTCGAGATCATGCCGCGGAAACGCGTCACTCGCCACGAACGAACGTGGTTATATTCGCTGCATACTGAGATCAGGTAGTTCTCTGATAGTGATACCTGGGGGATTAATTGGAATGAGTATCGTTAGTTCCACGCTTTGGTCATTTAAAAATTCACTCTTACGTCCTTTGTTCCCACTAGTATCATCAACAATATCATAAAACACATAGCTTACTGTGTAGGTCCAATTTTGAATAATAAAGTTGATATACTCAGCTTCATATCGTATACGGTCTTATAAATTCGTGAAAAAAAGCAATCTGAAAACGTCGCAAGAAAACCATAAAGTGTTTGATATTATGGACGTATTCATACAGAATAATGTTTACCTGTCGCAGCCATCTGGTTAAATCAGCCACTCAGTTGACAGGCTAGCCTGTTTATTAAACGCCAGCATTAAATTGAATGCCTAGGCAGACAGTTGATTGAACTAGCACCACTCAATGTTCAACTAGTCGGCTTATTCTAAACTAGCTTAATGAAGATGGCTGACGTAAAGTTAGGCAGGTGATTAAAATTTAGCTCATTTTCGTTTCACAGCGGCGCTAGTAGTTACCAAAACAAATTTGGCGTCATATAGATCGCAAAGTTTTTGTGTGTCGAACTTAGTATGATTATTGGTAAAAAAATGTGTGACAACATGAATTTTAATTTAACATTTATTCAACAAAAGTGTTTTTAAAAGCTTTGCTTTATTAAATACATCAAATCTTAAATAATTACTTTACTTTTTTATGTCAAGTAATTATTTAAGTTGTGTACTTATGGTCACGAATGTCATGATAGCCAAACATTTCGCCTATATTCCATTTAACAAAGCGGCTAAGTGACGTTCAGCCAGTCGTTGGACGTTACATTCGGCGACTTGGTTAATTGTCGTTTAGCCACTTTATTGAATGAAAGCGTTCAATTACCGGGCTAGCATGTTAATTGAGTGGCTGATTTAACCAGATGGCTGCGGCGTTCCTATATTAGGCCCTTACATTCTTTAACAATAAAATCAACAAAGTTTTATAGATATGCAGAGAAGCAATTCCGCACCGCTACTTTTGCCGTTTCTGCTATGAGTAACCACAACTTTGGAACGCACTTTCGTTTCATTGGAAATGTGGTGAATCATGACATTCATGATACAAGATACTGTTAAAGTATAATAAAGGCATGTAATTATATTTATATATATTTTTTTGAGTATTTTCTGATATAAGTTGATCTTTATTTTACATATTTACTTACTACATTTTATACATAATAAAATGAAATTAAATAACTTTAAAATAAATAAACTTTTTACCTTAGTAACAGGACTCTGATGAACTGTGAACGTCTGGAAGAGCTGTGGTCCATGCCCAACGGTTTCCGGATGTTGCACGATTACCCTAACAGAGCCATACCTCGTTCCATAGGCAATTTCTATCCAGTTGCCACATAAATCTGAAGAAATATTGCCATAATTAGGTAACAAAATAAAAAAAATTGTAAATAGATGGTAAATAAGAATAATATTCCATTATGTATGAGCCACTAGTCCTGGGTATATACACTTGACGTTAGTCTTTGCGTGGTTTATCGGCTGCCCGTCATCTGCTCATGCTGAGACTGCGGCTGAGGGTAAAAATTGAGCGGAAAGAACTCCAGCACTGTTTCAAATAAATTTTTGCTACAATAGTTTTCTATTTAAAAAATGCAGTATGGCTATGGGATAACTATGAGCATCTGTGACAGCTATCATATGTTGTCGTACTGATAATAATACTTACTAGTTTTAGGAGTGAGGTAAACGGAAATAGCTGTGATTGGTTCCTGATTGGGGTCCTTGTATAGCTGTGTAACAAGCAAATCATTGTCTTTCATGCGCAATGGGAACTTTTGCATATCTGTAAGCAAAGATTTTAATTGATATGAATTAAATTTCAATTTATAATTAATACGGCTCAAGTGAAAAAAATCGAACAATAAAAGAAAGATTTTATTTATTTATGCTTTGATTGAAGGTTCTATAAAATTGTATGGAAGAACATTGTAAGTCAATCCTTATATTAATTTTGACTTGATATCTTAAAATTATTCTGATCAAACAAATCTAAACAGTCGAACAGACGGTCAGATACATAAGGTAGTAACCCTGTAAAATTTATTTCAAAAATAAAGTCATTCGATGCCTACGACAAAGTACTCTAGAATACGTATAAATGACTCTTGGGCGGTTCGTGCTCCTGGCAGTTCGAACCGCCCAACTAGTGGCCCAAGAAAGGAAAACGTGAGGACACTTCTGGCGTTAGCCCTAAAGAAAGAGGTAAGAGAGCCATGATTTCCATGAAGGGTCTGTATTGATCGTTGCGAAGAAGGGCACCGATGCGTTCTACCCGGGCAGCGTTTCGCCCAAGATATCCGGGTGTACCTTTTCAAGGTGGAAAAGCTTTTATGCCCCTTGGTACAAAATATGGCTGCAACCCTTTTTACGCCCCACTGCTGGGCACAGGTCTCCTGGTCCCATGGCCCAGGGCCCATTATTGGGGAGGCCTGGAGCTTACTCCACCACGCTGCTCTAATGCAGTTTGGTGGAGATGCGGGATAGTGGCAACCCGCTGTCGGATGTTTTCAAACCGCCGATAAGGCTTCCGAAAAGGTTTAACGACTGTTATCTATCGACAACAACCGGGACCGACGGCTTAACGTGTTCTCCGAAGCACGAAAGCGCGCATGAAATTTTTTGCCACTAGCAGTCCTACATCTCACAAGCGACCGCGCCCGTTTGGCTTAGTCGCATAGATCGCTTGCGTTCTACGCTAACCGAAGGGCCACGCGCGCTTCAGTTTACATGTAAGGTATGATATTGTAAGATTTTGTCACCGATATAGTTGATAGCGCCGGCAGCGGTGCCGAGCAGCAGGAAGGAGCCGGCCGTGTCGTGCGTGGTGAGGTGCGGCACGTCCTGCGTCTGCCAGTGCTGCGTGCTGGTGTGCCACACGCCCGCCTTGCTGCCGCGCCCCGCGCCGCTCAGTGCCACCAGCTGCGGGCCCACGAACAGCAGGTGCTCCACGCGGACGCCGAGGTTGAATGTGCCTGCAACAGAAACATATCTTCAATGTCGTTGTTAGCATTGTGGTCATAGAATGAATTCTTGTTGTTGTTCGTTCGTTCGTTGTTCCAACAAAGGCTAGGTTCGGCGATACATGTGCCCAGAAATGGAACGAGAAATGGGTCAATCTGGTCTTAGACTACTAATTCAATTTATTTAAAGTCAGACATCCGTCCGTCGTACGTCCATTACGTACTAAGCCAATTGTATTGTGATATTTTAATGAGCTATCAACACTTGTACGTATCAGAAAATCATATGTGACATCACAATTCACAAATCATTTATAGACAATTGTCAATTTTTTTATTGATTTAAAAGGCATTAACAATCATGTAAATAAATGAATCTTGTTTTCTAAGCGAGGTTTAATGTAACCTTTTTTTAATATTTTTCAGTCATAGTTGGACACTATTGTTGTTGAGTTACACGTTATATATTTTTATTGCTTGATTAATTGTATAAATAGGCATAAAAATGTTATGGGTAATAACTGTCAAATTTCATTTGTTTTATAATTACAACATGCAGTTAAAACTTTATGGTTATTATTTGTCTTCGAAATTGTTTAACACAATATCACACTCGACGCACAAACAGTAATTTTAAAGCGCAGCAGCGTGACAATGGCCATAATGTTATCGACATACTGAAAAAATGTGTCAATCAATTTCAATCTCACCTATCAACGTCCGTCTAACTGGTTCAGTATGCGTCGAAAAGGCCCATAGCCTCACAAGTGGGCCGCTAGCCACACCAAGCATAACGTCAGTTCCAGCCGAGCTATTTCCGCTCGATGTCGCACTACCTCCAGTCTTTGCATTGAGAGCTATTCGTTCTATTACAGAGTCTTGCACTGGCGATTGGAATACGACGTACCAACCGCAAGAATCTGTCAATCTGAAAAGTTTTTTTTACATTGGTATACTTCCCCAATTTAGTTATGGAAAGAAAAAAATCAACCATTAATAGTGGAACAGGAAAAGATAAGATAATACTAAAATACTTATAGGTGCTAAGATATTTTAGATTTAATTGAGTTTATAAATGCATAATGGTATAGATTATAAGAAAATTTTAAGCATTTCTGATACAGATCTAATGGAAAAAACTGATGTGGAGTTGTGGATGTGGAATTCATAAAGAATTGATATTCTAAATCTAAAGTTTTGTATGTCATGACTATGCATAGACAAAGTTTGCTTAACAATTCTTGTCAGGCTAAGGATGATTGAGCATACATTTTTGTTAGCAATACCTGTATCCTGTAACAAAATGCATGTAAGCAACTGCAATCCAATTGTGATGAGCCTTTATTATTTGCACTTTCATATTTTCAGACCAAGTGTTTACTGAAAGAAGGAATCAATAATTTAGATATGACACATTTATGTATGTAGCTTAAAGAATTTTAATTGATGAATCTTTACATACTTTCTGGTGGACGGAGACCTTTGTGATTATCTGCATTGCCAAGCGAAGCTGCTCTTGAATGACCTCTGCCACATCGGCTGTAATTCATGTAATTAAGTAAACTTTATATATCTATTACCCTAAACATACTTTCTATATTACAGAAATGTGAACATAACAGAATTAAAATTTTAATAACATAATGAAAATATGAAGTAGGAAATGAGTTCTGATAATTATTTTATGCTAGAAAATAACTGAAGACGTCTCCCCAAAGGAGTTGCCACAAACCATTTAAGTAGTAATAGATTATGTGAAGAGTCTCTCATACAATTATAAAAATATATATCTACTATCTTTTTTCTGTAGTTTATAAAATAAATGACAGTAAAATGATTACCTTAGCTGGTCTTGCGATGGTATTCTGCCCACTGCACGCAGGTCAAGTGAAGAGTTCCTAGAGTGAGTCCTATTAGCTGCCACATCTGTGCTGGACGCTGTTGAGTTCTTACGTGAACAGTTGCTACCGTTCCTCCCATTGCTGCCATTAGGAAGAGATGTGTTTACTGAAATTAAGCATGATGAATTAAAATTGAGATGTAACATAGTAGAACTTGTTGAAATGTAACATTTCAATTACTGAATGGATAAACTTCAAAACTGCACACATTTTTTCACACAATTGTTTTGTGTTTCCATTGAAATGCATGGTAGGTAATTCTTTTGTTCTTTCTTTATGGTCTTGCAAATATAAGCTGGTTACTGAAAAGTATGTAATATATTATTTTGTACTTATGTTATGCAAGTGTGCATTGTCTGTGAAGGAAAAATGCTTTAAGTGTGACATCACCAGCTATTGCAATATCAATAAGTATATGTAAGTGTGTGTGTGTGTGTGTGTGTAATTTTAAATGTATGTTTGTTGCTTAATCATGCAAATATGGCTGATTGGATCAGGATGAAAATTGACCCAGACATACATTTTAGTCTGGAATAGCACACACATAAGTTACTTTCATCTTCGAAAAATGTAGTCCCCATATTAAACATAAGTATATTCTTACAAACTCAAATCACCCAAATGAAGCCAGGCAGATACACTGTTCACAGTTGTTCTATATGTAACTTTGCTGATGATGTCACATTGAACAATAATACTTTATATTCAATAATACATGTAAGGTTTCCAATTATGCATCAAATTATATAAACATAGACTCTTGAGTCTTATATCAGATAAATTAAACAAAAGATAACATTACAAAACAAAAAAGATAACACATTTTATCAGTGGCTATACTTTCATGATGTTTTGTTTATACTAAAATGTATAATGTAGACTGATAAGAGCAAAAATTAACTACAAAGCTAAATTGAATACAGGAAATTAAATTGATCAGCAATCAATAGTCCAGTACTAAAAAGAATTACTAAAAACTTACATGGAGGTGGCAAGTATCCATAGAAGAGAACATCTCCACAAGAAGAATGGTTCATTTCATCACACAACGCTAATCTTCTACTCAGAGGTGTTATCCCAAAGTAGTCACATTCATGTCGCAGCGCTCTTATATTTACATTATTCAGGTCTATGTCTCTAGTTCTTAGAAAATTTAAAATAAGACCAAATAGTTGTGGATCCCTGTCAATGAATATTGCCCCTGTTTCATCCCTCACTGTTGGGATCCGGCCACTTAGTAATGCTGTGAAAAATGTGTCGGGAACCCATGTCAGGGTCTGCCAGGATGTTGCAAACCTAAAAAGATCAGCTTGTACTCAATTCTACCATACACAATTTCAGGTATCATTAAAAATTAATGATCATGTACATATACAAGCATACAACACCAGAATTTGTATCAAAGATTTCTATGAGTAAGATAAAAGCACTTATAAAATTGTGAACACAAATATGTGGCGGTCTCAGGATTATAAAGGTTTTCTATAATTACCTCGAACCACCCACGTTTAAATTTACAATCTCTTGATAATTAGACATTTATGTTAATCTAGGTTAGTTTCAGGTCCAATATGATCTCAATTTAATACTAGTAAATGTGGATATCAAAATTATTTACACTTTCTAATGAAAAATAATTCATCGCGTTTGTTTGAGTTTTCTTTCAGTCAGAGTGTAAGGGAGATTCGTCTCATTGGTCAGAGTCTGTCAGCTGTCAGTCAGACAGACAAGCTTCGTAATCAAACAAACGTCAAATTTGTCAATGTCAAATACAGCTGTCTTTTTTTTTTTAATTCGTTTTACGGCATAAGATAATTCCTTGCAGCCATTAAATATTTTCATTTCATTATTCAATAACGGCATCGCAACGCAGACTCTGTGCCTATTATTTCCTTTCATTATTCAATAAAGGCATCGCAACGCAGACTCTGTGCCTATTACGAGTATAATTTTTGCATCACTAAGTAGTCATACAAAAATTAGTAAGTCGCTCGTCAGTAATCAGTCAGTCTAGTCAGACGTTCCTCAACGTTGAAGTAAGTAATGAGATGTCTACTTTACCGAACATATTTTCGCACTGTTATTTTATTTCACAACACTTTTGTACTGTCAATAACGTATATCGAACAAAATGCCATGAACTTTATCCGATAATAACTCAAAAATATACTAAGAAAATTAAAATAAAACAAGAACACAACATGTCTCTTCAGACTTCTCGCTGAAACTTTAGCTGTTCTGTCTAATGATAAAACAATAGGGTTGTAATAAACGTAACTTTGTCTTCTTTGAATATTAAGAAACGATTATTCGCTATGAACCGCGAGAAATGCGTTTTCCTGACGAAGCCTTGACGAAGCACTTTATCTGGAATGAAATATGAATATTATGAATGCGTCCTTTCAATTTTTTTTTCACTGGCAACATTCACCAAAGAGAGACGTGTCAGTCAGCCAAAAGTCAATCAATTTCAATAAAATTGTATAGTTGGAATTGATGTATGAGAAAGTTGAATTTGTGTTTTGCTAGGGTAGTAATAAGCTATATCAGCCATAGAAATGCCGGCGGCTGCAGCGGCCAAACCGGCCACGGGCTATACAAGGGTCCTATTCAAAAACACGGCCGGCTTCAGTACTCTGATCACCGTCACCGTGTTGTCGCTGGCTTGGCTGGCCGGTTTCGCATCCCGGCTTTTTGCTGTTATACGTTTTGAGAGTATCATTCATGAGTTTGACCCCTGGTAAGTCCAGAACCACTGAGCTCTTTGCAATAAGCCTAGTTCTCCTAGCAATAAGAATTTACGTGTAAATAACCAACGTGTCTTCGTTTCTAGGTTCAACTACAGAGCCACAGCGTATATGGTGCAGCATGGGTTTTACAATTTTCTAAATTGGTTCGATGAACGAGCGTGGTACCCCCTAGGACGCATAGTAGGGGGCACAGTGTACCCTGGTCTGATGATCACTTCTGGTACTATACATTGGATTTTACATGCTCTAAATATTCCCATACACATAAGGGATATATGTGTTTTCTTAGCTCCTGTATTCAGGTATGTAGCTTCAAACTATAGTGTTTTTTAAGTCAATCTTTTGTAAAACCTAATTAGTCTTTATAATTTCTAAATTCTATGGAGGTATATAATGTGGGGTAATCTGCTGGGCACACAGTATCTCAAAGGTTACCATCCAAAATTTGTTTTTTGCTGTCCAATTCACAAAGTATATAAATTCACACAAATTCGTTAATGGTTTAAAATTAAAGAATGATAATAAATAATGGTTCATTGCTTTCTTCCAAGGTTACATTAATTGACACCCAGTGGTTTTAATGAGGATAAGCAATAATAAATGGTACCTGAAATGGTATATCTTATTTAGGTTAATGAGGTAAAAACAATTAAAGATAACACTTGTATACTTTTAAAAAAATCAAACAAGACAAAATACAACAATTTGTTGCACTGTCAAAGATTATCAGTGTTTTGTAGGATAATATAATCTTTGTAAGTTATACAATTGTACCATTATCTTTTTAGTTATTGCATGTATCGGCTGTATAGGCATAATATGTAGGATTTGACATTGTGATATGACCATATATTGTACACATATTATTTGCATATTAATTATGATGATTATGAAGAATACAATTGGGATGTTGAGGAAGATTGATTGATAGAGAGAGCAATACCAGACCATGACATCACTTGCCTGTATCAAAGTACAAAATATTAGTAAAGCTTCATTTTGTTAGAAAGGGATAGACAATAATTTTTAAAAGCATATAACTGCTGTTTTAAATCAATATTCATTATGATTTTAATTTATTTCACTGCAGGAAATCTATATTCATTTTTTATGATAAATACCCCATACTCAATATCAATCAACTACCCACTTGTCAATAAGACAAAATGATTAGTTAAATTGAACTTTTTTTTTCAGCGGGTTAACAGCTATAGCAACATATCTGCTGACATCAGAGCTATGGTCCAGAGGGGCAGGTCTATTTGCAGCCTGCTTCATTGCCATGGTGCCCGGCTACAGCAGTAGATCTGTAGCTGGAAGTTATGACAATGAGGGCATTGCCATCTTTGCACTGCAGTTCACATACTATCTCTGGTTGAAGAGTGTCAAAAGTGGTTCAGTGTTTTGGTCTATTTGCACTGCACTATCCTATTTTTACATGGTTTGTATGTCAATTTATGTGTAATAAAAAATACATAACATGTGCATATATGACGTCTATGATGATCTAGGATTAATAAAGAAGTAGCTCGTTATTAATCAATAAGTTTCAGTTTTAAGCATCTTTATTGTATGTCTAAGAAGATAGTACAAAATTTAGGCTATCTATTGGGGTCTACAAATTAATGAACATAGGTCATTGACTCTCAGTATAGTCAAAGTCTGTTATTAAAGTAGATGTTGCTAGATCATTTTGTAAATAAGTACCCAATATAGCAATGATATATAATTATTGAACTATATAGAAGACTGTAATGATTTCAAATTTTTTCATATTTATAGATTGTAAACTTGAAAGCTTGTCCATGTTAACATTTTCCATTATTTTTGTTAAAGAAATAAAGAAACCTAAAGGTTTATTTTTCTTTTTAGGTATCAGCATGGGGTGGCTACGTGTTCATAATAAACCTAATACCCCTGCATGTGTTTGTGCTACTCATAATGGGAAGGTTTTCCCAGAGACTTTTTGTGAGTTACTCAGTGTTCTATATTGTGGGTCTACTACTCTCCATGCAAATCCCATTCGTTGGCTTCCAGCCTATCCGTACAAGTGAACATATGGCTGCATCAGGTTTGTATTTTTTTTCTGTATTAGCCTCAAACTCTGTATTACTTTATACAATTCCTGTAATTTAATGACTGGTCATAAAATTGCCTAATTTTCTCTTTAGATAAGAATTCAGGGTTTTATTATGCATAAATAAAAAGGCTGTTAGAAAACATGCAACAAGGCACTGTATTAATCTAATGAAATGGTCAATTTTATAATAGGACTAATAAGACTTATTATTTAGTTCGAATCTACTAACTTACTGCCACATGAATAGCTGAAAAAATGCTTATTTTAATCCTGGCGTTGTTGCAGATAGATCTGCAGAAGATTATTAGATTTATAAGGAATAGCTACAAGGCTACCTTGTATAAAACTGAATGACAATTTATTTTTAGGTGTGTTTGCTCTGATAATGGCCATTGGAGCCTTGAAGTATCTGCACAGTTTGAATCCCAAGGGTCAATGGAAGCAGCTCCTCATCATGGGCGGCTTCATAGCGGCTGTTACAGTGTTTCTAGTTGTAGTGTTACTCACATACATGGGGGTTATTGCACCTTGGAGTGGACGGTAAGAACTGTTTTATAAGCACCACAATTTTATTGGGTGGTCCCGAAACCCAACTCGGAGCCCTATTCAATTTATCATTTTTTTAAGTCCTTTTATAAGTTAAAGCAAAAAAATCAAAAGATTTTATCCAAGCAAAGGTTTTTATACAGCCACTGTGCATTTATATTAGTATTCAGACTCAGGCACTGAATACAAAATAGTTTAAGTTCTTAAGAAGAGAGTTTCTCCCAGGTATGCACAGTGATGGAAATAATCGTAATAATTTAAGTGTCACAATGTTTTCTATCACCGTAGAGCAGCAATAAAAGCGGACATTACAAATTTTTCAGTGGTGCGCGCCGAGGATTCGAACCCAGTATATCCGTGTCAGAGACTGCGGTTTTTACCGATCGGGCATTGCCGCTCGACATTTAAAACTAACATTAAATGTAGTTTGGCAGGTTGAAGTGAAATCAGAAAGTGTAATATAATAATTATCTATGTTGCAATACAACCGCTAGCGAAATGTAAATCTTCACGGAGCACATGTGTACATTATGATAAAAACGGTTCAGTCCTTTGAAATGCTAATTATTATGTACTTTGCATATTTGAATACATACATTACCGTCTGACGTGTTCCATGTTTCAATGGAAATTTCTATTGAACATAACAGCTAGTAATATCATTAAATGCATTTTATTAGTATAAACTAAAGAAAAATAAAAATCTGTGTAATTATTACACTATTTTAGTTTGTATTACACTGTGTGCGTGGCGCAATGGTTACCATGCCGGACTGCCAATCGAAGGGACCCGGGTTCGGTTCCCGGCGAATCAGAAATTTGAATGATGAGTTTAAATTTCTGTTCTCGGTCTGAGTGTTTGTGTTTCTGTCTTTGTGTGTGTCCATGGTACCCACGACACAGGGTATACCTACCATACTGTGGGGCCATGAGTGTAAAGCGTTACTGTAATAAATATTGTGTTGTTAAAAAAAGATAAGGTGCTTCTTTGGCGACTGATTGCTCTTTGGTTTTTAAACTAAGCTTTTTCTCCCACACTACTCTAATGCAGATTTTTGGAGATGCCGGGTCAGCGCGCCTAGACAAGTAGCATTCTACAATCGTAAACACTGTAGAATAGAATAAAAAAAATATCGGAGTGACTATAAGCTAATGCTCGAGATCACGTGACATTTCTTTAGATACATGACAATCCCAACCCAATTTTAGGGTACCGTAGCCAAATGGAAATAAACAGAACCCTTATGGATTCGTTACGTCTGTCTGTCTGTCCTTCCGTATATCACAGCCACTTTTTCCGAAACTATAAGAACTATACTGTTGAAACTTAGTAAATAGATGTGTTCTGTGAAACGCATTAAGATTTTCACACAAAAATTTTAAAAAACAATAAATTTTGGGGGTTCCCCATACGGACGGAATTAGAACGAAAACTCATTTTTTTAATATAACCCATACGTGTGGGATATCTATGGATAGCTCTTCAAAATGATATTGAGGTTTCTAATATCATTTTCTAAACTGAATAGTTTGCGCGAGAGACACTTCCAAAGTGGTAAAATCTGTGTAACTTCTAAAATAAGAGAATGATAAAACTAAAAAAAATACATGTTGTACAATACCATGCAAACTTCCACCGATAATTGGTTTGAAATCTAGTAAGTAGTTTTTTAATACGTCATAAATCGTAAACCGTTTTACGGAACTCTCGGTGCGCGAGTCCGACTCGCACTTAGCCGGTTTTTCATTCTATTCTATAAGCGTTAATAGAACGATAATAGAATTCCACTTGTCAACCCCCTCCTGATTAGTTGTCGATCGATTCCAACCGCATTCGATATCTAAATAATGCTCCTCGAAACGCGCATGAATTAATTTGTCGCTGGTAATCATGCATACAATATTTAGAGCATCAAAGTTACTGACTCACCCTTCAGGAGAGACTGCATAGCCTCTCGCTTCGATACATAATTTTTGTGCCAAATCTGGTGCGGGGAAAGAACGCACACATTTTAATTTTGTCACACATTCACAAATATTCTTTCATCACTACAGACGACATTTCTAAATATGTCAATTTCAATTAACAACGTCATTTTCTATGCACCGTCAATACTGACACCGACACACACTGACACAATAGTTATATAACTAGAAGGCACATTGTGCATGGACGTTGGGACGAGGGGTTCGCCCGTAAAGGCCACTCCTCTGACGGGTGTCATACCTGTCATACCTTGATGCTTTTATATCCAATATTGTACTACAGCTTGATTTGAAATTATTCAAACAACTTATTCATGCTCTTTGTATCTTAAAGGGATGTTTATGTTAAATTTCTTGACAACTGTTTGTATGTTTTCTTTATCTATAGCACCTCATTGAAAACTATTGAAGTAATAAATTATGATTTTGTATTACAGATTTTATTCGCTATGGGACACAGCATACGCTAAGATCCATATACCTATCATTGCATCAGTGTCAGAACATCAGCCCACTACCTGGTCCTCATTTTTCTTCGACCTCCATGTCCTTGTGTGTACATTCCCTGTAGGGCTGTGGTACTGCATCAAGAACATCAATGATGAAAGAGTTTTTGGTAAGTATTGGTAGCTTTAATACCATTATTAGTTTACTACTTTGGCATTTGATTCCAAACAAACTTGTAATACATAACAGGTGATGTTTGTAAAACATGAAAATCCTTGTGTTTGTTGATAAATAGTTTGTAGTGCAACGAAAAGTTTAAAGAATCGAATAAAACGGAACTGTTTAAGGACGAAGGACCATTTAATGGGTCCCGTAGGATAAAAACTAGCCTATGTGCTATTCCAGGCTTCATTGCTATATTAAAATCATAAACAGTTGCTTCAACCGCGTTGACCCTATTACCCGTTTTCACGTAAGAATGAAGCATTTTCCCGCGGTAAAAAGTAGCCTATGTTACTCAGGGTGAAAATCGGAATAGTAGTTTTTGAGTTTATTCATTACAAACATACAAAAATACAAATCTTTCCTCTTTATAATATCAGTATAGATTTTATTTAACTGTGATAAGAATAAAAAACCATATATCAATTCAAAATTGTTAGTAATAACTTACCTTTTTTCAACCCTTCTTGCCTACTGCTGGGCACAGGTATTTTCTGAAATGTAAGGGCCATGGTCCACCACGGTGGTCAAGTGCGGATTGACGGACATCATGCCATCGAGAAATTATGAGTAGCTCTCAGGCCCGCCGGTGATGGAAAACATTGTAATTGGAGCAGCCTTAAATACAAACAAAACTAAATTTCTTTGTCTTTGTTTGTTTTCCGGCGTTTGAACTCTATTATCTTCATGTCATTTGAAGCGCGCATGGCCCGGCGGTTGGCGTAGGACGCAAACGATCTATGCAACTAAACCAAACGGGCGCGGTCGGGTGTGAGATGGGTGACCGCTAGTGTAAAAAAAATTCATGCGCGTTTCCGTGCTTCGGAGGGCACGTTAAGCCCTCCGAAGCTCCCGAGGTCCCGGTTGTTGTCGTTAGATAATAGTCGTTAAACCCTGTCTGAGGCCTTATGGGCTGTTTGATAAACATCCTCCAATAATGGGGTGAGACCCGTGCCACGGTCCTATGCCTAGCAGTGGGACGCATCTTTATGTCGGAGACCGCAGTCTTAACCGCTCGATCATCGCTGCTCTCTAAATAATTAATAAAAAAAATGGGTCTTCATATCCAGATTGCAATTATTTTCAGTAAATTCTCCTGTCCTATGAATTTTATATTTTATATTTATATTTTCATGTTTGGTACAACAGAATTATTTTATAGAAAAATCCTTCCTCATGCATTCTTGTTTTACATATCAATATGTTTTACTTACAGTGGCCCTGTACGCACTAAGTGCGGTATACTTCGCGGGCGTGATGGTGCGTCTGATGTTGACGCTTACGCCCGTCGTGTGCATGTTGGCGGGCATCGCGTTCTCAATCCTCCTGAACCTGGTGCTAAAAGAAGATGATTTGCAAATAGAAGCCCCGGAAACAGAAGAATCCAAGAATCTCTTTGATAAGGTGTGTAACATATCTAGTCATGTTGGTATCATTTGTCCTTTAGTAGTAACTATTCTTACTTTCCATTTCCATTTAATATCAGCTGATTAACTATGTGATACATTTTTTTAAATAAATCCGTAATCTTAAGTAGTAATAACCAAGAATAAGAAGATATCTATTCACAAAGGTTTTGAACCTGTCACATGTGGCTAAGACTATTAATCCTTATAATCTCATCACCAATATATGTCTTACAATGGCGATTACTGCATTTGCAATTGTTTTGAACTTTTGAGGTTCACTAATATCCACCTGAATCCCTTGACATTTATTCTAAACGTTTAGACTTATTAAATCTTATCTTAATATGTAATATATATGAATAAATTACACGTCACGTTGTTTGTCCGCTATGGACTCTTAAACTTCTGAACCCATATTAATCAATATTGCACACCAAGTGCAATTTGATCCAACTTGAAAGATGGATAGCTGATATCTTAATGTCGCAATATTATTTATTATTTCTGACACTTTAAGGCAGGACAACGTCTGCCCGGTTCGCTAGTAATATATATAAGTTACACGTCACGTATTTGTCCATAAATGTATGTATGCATAAGTGTGTGTACGCACACTTTGATCCAACTAGAAAGGTAGGATAGCTTATATCTAATTTATAGTGCAATATTATTTTATTTCTGATACTTTAAGGCAGGACAACGTCTGCCGGGTTTGCTGGTATTTTATAAATTTTTTGGCTGTCAGGTATATGTTGATAGTTTCAAAAATATAGGGCAATGGTTAGGGTGTGAACAGAGGGACAGAACTAAGAGGGTCGCGTGTTGCCGATTTTAATTTTCACTTTACATTACTGCACTTTTGGGCCTTTCATCTTCATCAAAATTAGCAATGCAGTTATATAAATGGAGAGGGGGCAACAATGTTTAAATCTTGTTAGGGATACTATTAAAGTTAGCTGCGTTAGTTTTAATACTTGAAAATAGTATATTTCATTACAAGTGCGGAAAGGCTGTCATTGCAAGGAGTTCCGACAAATGTCTACTCGAGCCGAGGCGCAGCCGAAGGTGAGGGTTGACAGTCTGAACTCCTTCCAATGACGGTTCCGCACGTGTACTGAACGACTATTTTTAATACAGTTGCGAAAAAATGAAGCAATTTAATAAAATAATAAAATCACAATACACTCAACTAACTAATCATCTAAACTCGCAAAGAACATTTTTGAAAAATGGCGCCAACCGTTAAAGAATATAAGCAGAGGATTTTTTTGTTTTCTTCACCCATTCTGGGTAGGCAAAGGGAACTATGCCCATACAGCCAAGTCTTCAGTAGATTTTTTTTATTGATATGAAATGAAAATGTTAATGAGATGAAATAAAATGAAACCTAACCTAACTCATTGAATCAAATCATTAAATCTGATATTGAAATAAATTAGTAGCTTCTTTATAGAAATATTTTCATGAATCATAAAAACTTCTAAAACTTCGTGGTTGGTTTTTTTTTCTTTTTAATAGACATTATTTTGACAGTTGGGAAAGAAAATGCACGAGTTCGGAAAAGGTAAAGAAAAAGCACGAGTGTGTAATAGCCCACTTCCCGAACGGTAAACGTCCCTGCAATACGCCACTTTTTGAGCAACTGTATTAAAAATTTCATTAATATAACCCTTACATTTGTTCCAACAGGCCGGCAAACTAAAGAAGCGTACGCATACAGACGCCGCGTCCGCGGACAGCGGGCTTGGCATGAACGTGCGTTCGGGCACGCTCATCGCCTTCATGATACTGCTGATGCTGTTTTCAGTGCACTGCACCTGGGCCACGTCCAATGCTTACTCCAGCCCTAGTATAGTATTGGCCAGTTATGGTAATGATGGGTGAGAATCTTTTTGTTATTAAACCATTTTTTTAAAGTACTGAAATAAAAAACATAATACTTTGTATAGGTGGATTACAAAAATTATCAGCTTTCGGTAATCGATATATAGTGTGTAATTTATGCTATAGTATTTATGTTATAGTTTCTTTACCCATAGTAGGCAAAATAACCTTTAAAAAAATAAGGCTCTAGGATGTATCTTTTCTTAAAATATGTGTGGATAATGTCACAATAACTATTATATATCACTATTTATTACAGTGGATAATAGTTACATTTTTTGTCTACAGGTCACGTAAAATCCTGGACGACTTCAGAGAAGCATACGGTTGGCTATCTCAGAATACGGCAGAAGATGCGCGAATTATGTCATGGTGGGATTATGGATATCAGGTAACTATCATTAGTTATTTATATTTCGTGGCACAAAAATAAAACTGTTCATTCCCTTTTTTACCTTTTTATTTAAGTGCTTCCTAGTAGTCTTAGAAATTAAAATTACTGATAAAGTGACTTTACAATCAATAAGGTTATGATGTCTCAACATGCAAAATTAAAGCCCTGTGGTACTGTAGCAATAGTATTTGTTATCAACATATTTATAGTTTTTTGTCTCCATGCAACATTATTCCCACAATAATTACATTGTCTCTGTGTGTGTTACCTAGAAACTGACTTATCAGCCATCAGTTACTATAGTTACCAGTAGTTTTTTGCAACCCCTTTTTAAGTCTGATCTGAAAACAACTGTGGTAATTCGACATGCGTGCATTAAAATAGCTACACCTAATCATTTCCTCCAGATTGCAGGCATGGGCAACAGAACAACCCTAGTGGACAACAACACGTGGAACAACTCGCACATAGCTCTCGTGGGCAAGGCGATGGCCAGCAACGAGAGCGTGGCCTACGACATCATGACCATGCTGGACGTGGACTACGTGCTGGTGATCTTCGGCGGGGCCATCGGCTACTCTGGCGACGACATCAACAAGTTCATATGGATGGTCAGGATCGCTGAGGGAGAGCATCCGAAGGATATTCATGTGAGTTTTAGAATTTTATTGTTCAATATTTTTGATATGACTAGTGCAATTCGGTAGATTACACCAAAATTGGCATTGTAATATTGCGGATTATTCAATAAAACGACTATTTACTCTAGGATCGCTATATTGAATAATTAACTAAAAAACTTTATTAAATAACACATATGTAATAGAGAAAATTCGTCAGCAGTAAATTGATAGTTTCACACTCATTGTCCAATAGTAGGGTAGATATACCCTGTGTCGTGGGTACCATGTACACACAAAGACAAAAACACAAATACCCCGACCGAGAGCAGAAATTTTAAACTCATCATTCAAATTTCTGCTTCGCCGGGAATCGAACCCGGGACCCTTCGATCGGCAGTCTGGCATGGTAACCATTATGCCACGCGGTTCGTCAAATAGTATTTATAAAGGAGTTTACCTATGGTGCTATTTAGTATAAGCGATTATACACTCTTCAGAATGACGACGCCGATGTATCGCTCAAACTTCATATTTATTATTTGCAATAACATGGTTCGTGTGTGTATTCAGATACTGGTAAAGTGCATTCACGCTTTTCAAAACAATTAAAATAATTAAGTTTATAACACATTTGATTGATCCATATATGTATATAATTTCCTTTTATAAACTATATTTTTAGGCATCTTCTCTGTGCTAAAAAATTGTCCTCGATGAATCACAGTGTTTTGATATAATGAAGGCTATGATGTCTACGTCAAATTGACCTTCAAACTGACAATATTTTATAAAGTCACAATTGCGTTGTAATTGAAGGTTTGCTACATCAGATACATGGCGTGGTTTTTAAGTAAAGAAAGCGAGTAAATACATAGTTGTACTTGTGTTTTTACGAGAAAATGTAACACAAAGTGTAAAACAAGTAAGGGTTGTTTAAGTGTATCTATAGAGACTATAAAGTGTTTTGTACATGTCTTACATTCCTATAACATTAAATTTATACATATTTCAGTAAAGGACAGTAGTAACTTGACACTTTCTATCAGAACACTATATAATGCATTGTATTGTATTGCAAAAAAATACCAACAAATAACCATAGCTGATTTCTTACTTGCTAAATCCTTATCTTCGTTTGTTGACAGGAAGCAGATTACTTCACAGAAAGAGGAGAATATCGAATAGATTCAGAAGCTTCTAAAACTATGCTTAATTCCCTTATGTATAAGTTATCATATTATAGGTAAGTTGTTATTTTTATTTTAGGAATTCTTCTTCTTTATTACGCTTCAGCTTCTTTATTACGCTTATATTAGATATGATCATATGATATGATGGTTAAATAAATACGTCCGTTATGCTATAAAATATATTGATTACTAATATTGTATAGTATGTATTTATTCCCATAATAAAATTATATTGATTGATATATTTTTTATAACAAACTAATTGAAGATTTTTTCAAGAAATGCGTACTATTTTGATTGCTGTGGTTGTAATTATGCCTATTAACTCGGGTATTTAGAAAACAAAGTGCGGAGATGCATAGACAAAAGAAGCGTGCATTTCCCGGCGGCTGGCGTGCTATGTATTTGATTTTAATTACGCAATTAAGCAAAATGAGTCAGATGTAGGATAGGTGGCTGCCAGTAACAAAATTTCATGCGCGTTTCTGTGCTTTGAACTTTGAACGTTTAGTCGTCCGTCTCAGTAGTCGAATCAAAGGATATGCAGTCATTAAATCTTATCAGCGGTCTTACTGGTTGGTTTAAAAACATTCGACAGCGGCCACTAAACTAATTGGCATATCCACCAACCACTTTGTTTTTGGTAAGCTCCAGGTTCCTTTAATTGTAACCGTTTAAGGAACTAATGTGTCCGTGTTATTCCAGGTACGACAGCGGCGGCAGCCCGCCGGGCTACGACCGCACGCGCGGCGCTCTGCCGGGCAGCCGCGGCTTCCGCCTCACCTACCTCGAGGAGGCCTACACCACCGAGCACTGGCTCGTGCGCATATACAGGTACCGCCGATACAATACTCCCAACTAATATACAGGTGTAGCTCTCGGTACGTACAGTTCGGGTAACTTTGAACATTTTTTACATTATTTGTATTATTAAAACTGATTTCTATTTATGACACCTTTATTTTATTGAATGAATAGTGTCCTTTTGAGTTGGTTTTTCTGTCTAACAAAATAAATTTTCGGAAGAAACAACAGAACTACTCATAATTTCCCCTAAAACTCGAATTTAAAGTTATCATGAATTTTGGGTAACTTTGAATATTTTTTTTAGAATGTAAAAAAACCTTAATATTTTAAGGTTTAGGTAAAACAAAAAGAACCTTATCTATAAAAATGACATCTACACTGACGTAAATAAGTAACAAATAGCTTGGTTTTGCCATATGAATCAAAGGGGACTAGTTTACGATTCCGAATCAGCGCTCAAAAACTTCCAGCAGCTTAACCACGGAAAAGGCGGGAATTTTCAGAATTATGGCATTGACAGTTTATTTCTTTAATTTTCATTTGGTACAAAAACATTTTAGCAATCCAGTTAACACAGTTATTATATTGAAATATCAAAAAGTTTCGATGTAATAAATTGTTAAATCTTTTTTCCAACTTTGTTCAAAGTTAAACGTTAATTCAAAGTTACCCGTAATGATTGTAGTTACGCGCAAGTAGCTGCACAGAACCCATTTTTTTTCTAAATCAAATTTTTTCTTTGCACAACATTACATGTACAGTCGATGTTGCACCTAACTTCAGTTTGTCACAACTGTACTTACTTATCGGAAAAACTTGCTCTGCACTAAAGGGATACTATGTAAGAATTTATACAATAATGCCTATGTAAGAATTTATACAATAATGCCTGCATGCTTGGTAGTTGCAGCTCTTTTTTTTTGATACGGAGTTGTATCATAGCAAACAATGTGCGCTTACAACCATTCCCATTACGATGTTGCCTGTTTGCGTTACCTAAGATGTCAGTAAGTCTAAACCCGAGCAGTAACTATAGTAACTCATGACTGCAGCACCGCAAATAGTCGGCCAAATTTAGTTTAAAAACTGGAGATATATTTACACATATTATCTATTATAAACTACGTTGTAAGTAATATGTCAGTAAACATGTATAAACTTTGCCTAACAATATACATGTTGTTTCCAGAGTAAAGAAACCTGAAGAGTTTAACCGACCGAGATTGCCTTTAGCTAAGAGGACTGTGTCTACCACTAGTCCCGCGTCGAAAAAGGTATTAATATCTTAAGCTATACTTTCCGTTTTATTACGTTTATTGTTTTTATCAATATCTGATATCACTTTTGCACAGTTTAAATTTATTCATTAATAAGTGAGGTTTAACTTTAATGTTGTGACATACGTTTTAAAAAATGAGATAAAAAAAACTATAAATTTATTACTTTACAAATATCATGTTAAAATGTTTTAGAACTGAGTTTATATGATTTCGTTTAATTATAGCGACATATCTGTAGACTTTTTATGATCCTGATGTTGACTATACCAATTATACATGTTGCAATTATTTTCTTGTTTATACTGGTCCTAATTGATCTAAGTATACTAACCGGTTTCAGCCTTCTGATGAAGGATTTCTGGTACAGTAATAATTTAATTTTTTTTCATTAAAAGCATGAGATGTTAGTGAAGTTTTTTAGATTTTTTTTAGATGTTACTGCTCCTTTTTAATTTGGTACAGATATTTTATGACGACCCGCGTGGCGTAATGGTTACCATGCCGGACTGCCCATCGGAGGGTCCCGGGTTCGATTCCCGGCGAAGCAGAAATTTGAATGATGATGAGTTTAAAATTCCTGTTTTCGGTCTGGGTGTTTGTGTTTCTGTTTTTTTGTGTTTCCATGGTACCCACGACACAGGGTATATCTACCCTACTTTGGGGCTATGAGACGTTTTGAAAAGCCCGACATCAAATAATCTTCTAGCCTTGAACATAAAAATTTTGTACATATTTGCATGCTTTTGGTAGTGTCTGCTAATATTTTAGTGTAATAATATTCTTCAGAAAAATTCATGCTCATAGTTGCTAAATTTAATATAGAGCAGCCAACAAGTAAGAACTCGGAGTAGAAACACTCGGTGTAGTTAAATTTGCCTTCTTTTGTAGTCTTGCATGTCTTGTAGCCTCAAGTATCGGAGAAGTTACGTATCAATAACCGACTGAAAATAGTGCGAATGGCTTAACTACTATATAGGTACTTGGTACTGACGGTGTACAGTGTACACCCATTTTATAGGCGGTGGAACTTTAATTTAATTCATTTCAATTTTATTGTGTTTTGGTGGAAAGTTGGTGTCAGTCTGAGCAACAACACCACTTACGACCGCCATTGACCACCGAGGAGGAGTCCATCAGCCTCCAGAGCAGGCGCGGTCCAAGGGGTCACATATTATGACCCCCTCCCCTCCAAAATCCATCAGTCATGCGTAGATGGAAGGCCAATTTGGGACACCTCTTCCCCCAAATTTCTTGGCGACCCCCCAAAATTGATGGCTGCGACCGCGCCTGCTCCAGGGTCGTAGAGAAACTGCATATATTATGGTTTTAGGCATGCTTATGTGAATGTCCGATTTCCATAGGCTGCAGTAACAATTTGTAACTACATGGCCGGCATACTCGTCCTTGTATTCCATTCAAATAATAAAGACGAAAGCCGTAATCAACTTATTAAATATAAGCAACGTACATATTATGTGTTAACATTAGTGTGGCTTACCATACCGTTTCTGTAACAGACTTCGAAGCGAAGAAGAGGTCTCCTGAAGAACAAGCCGACGGTGGTGAAGGGCAAGAAGATGCCGCGCCTTGAGTGACGCAGCGAATACAACAGGTGATTCCATATTGGTGGTAATACTGCAACGCTGCTACGTTTCCTATTATTTTATATCTATTTATTATAGTATTATCATTGTAACGGTGTGGTCTCCTTATGTCGAAATGCCTTGAAAGTGTAGTTTAAGAATATTTTTTTTCTTCTGTCTTGTCATTCACAGTCCTTAAGAATTATTTTTAAGCTTGGCTCAGTCAAATTTTGAGTGATGTTTGTAGGCAATTCTGTTATTGCTTCTTAATGGCTAACGTATTACGATGAAAGAAGTTGATCCCTCTCTTACTACTTTTAGAGATTTGCAGTATATCAAGATTAAATTCGCAAGAATTATATAATTACGAATATTTATATTTTACAAGAAAATATTGGTTGAGTTGAAATCAATTTTATACTGTTTATAGTAATAATATGAAAGATTTTATCGTTACAAAGATCAATTTTAAACTAAAACGTAGGGTTACTATAATAGTATTTTTGTGATCATGAACATAGCAAGAACGGGTGTTAGCCATACACCTATTGGCCTGCATAAAGCCCCTACATCTTTCAAAATACTTTGAGAAAAGTAAGGTAAGCAGGCATAAACTAGATGTACATACTTTCTATCATCTTTTAATATTTAAATATCCAATTTAAGTTCGTTCAGCTAAGCACATTTCTTTTCGAATATATTTGTGTGGTTCGAATGATTTTTTTGCAAATAAACGGATGTAAGTCTGTGAAAGTTCCTCGTTGATTTCTATCACAAATTAAGTAATTATAGAGGCCTAGGAGTAATAGCATCAGGTTGTGGCTCTAATGTAAGGGGTTTCTTTGTTTGATAAACATTTCTGTCAAATGTTTCTTATATAATATTGTAAAGTGGTATGTGTATATAGGACATATTTTTGAAGTAATAATTTGGATATGACCTTTAAATCACAGAAAATAGATCACTTAATGAGTCGATTCAGATGTGATTTTTAAATTGTTTTAATGCAAATTTTTCACTTAACGTGTAGTTTCGTAAATAGTTTACCATAGCATAAAGCGTTATCTATCACAAATTTGACTAAGGAGCTCAAGAGTTTTATATAAATGTCTGATATCTCAACAAAACCACTGAGTTACAAGTAGTCAAAATTAGGTAGTACGGTATAAAGAAATTTGTACAAACGTCATTTTTACTAGTATATTTCCATTTGTAATAAATTTATATATATTTAAAAATGATCTTAACTATTTGTTGTATCTGAATTTGGCACTGTAACAGATTTGCACTATTACCACTGATATTTCCAGGAACCTATGACTGACACCAATTCTATTTTAAGTCTTTTAGATAAACGGTGTTTCTACAAGAGTATAAGAGTGTTTCTATTGGGCTTACCTCAACACTATCGTGGCCAGTGTTGTGTAACATGAGTAAAGTGAATTTCAATAGAATTGATCAATCGAATGAAAGCTACTTCACATACTTCATCTTACTAGATTTTTGAGTTACAGAACAAAAGCTGGCTTGTCTATATGAATATCTCGCTTGTCTCATTTGTTTAAATTAAATAGATTTAGGGCCTCTTTCACCATCTCCAAGTAAAGTTTTGATTAGTTACGTCCCAAGTAAAGTTAATTGGCAGGGATTATTGGCATTAATTGGGTCAGTTTATCACATGATTAGTTGTACTCGAATATCGTGAAATTGAAATTGAAGTTACGGGTGACTTTAACCAACAATAGCGTACTTGTCACTTTACTTGAAGGTGATAAAGGAGGCCCTTAGTTAAAGGTTAATTTTTCAAATTAATGTTATCATATTAATTTGATACATGATTGATCGATTCTACTGAAAGATGTATTTTTCAAAATTTATTGTCACATAAATGTGATATCCTATAATATTGGACCTGGTTGAGATTAACTTATATGACTATTTGCCATCTACGTATGACTAGTTCAAACCCAGTGATACAAATCATGTAACTTGGAGTCATGCAACTCACTTTTATGATGTTTTAAAAATTGTAATGTTCTTTAAGAGGGTATCATATGTGTAATTGCTACGTCCATTTGTAAATTAATTGAGTAGATTTAATATTATATCATTATTTGTCATTCGAAGTGTTTTCGTTCATCACATTAGATTACACCAGCATTTAAATTATATTTGTGTTTGATGTTGCCAGATATAAAAATTGGGTTCCATAAACAAGAATGTGATGACAATATAATTCGATTACTTGATAACCTTAGTTTTTCAAGTCAGGATCGTGTGTTTAATGCTTTTATTAAGTAAAATAACTTCTCAATCCATTGACAACACTAACGACTTTTTTATCCAAAAATATGTATTGTAGTTTGAACCACATTGCGTTGGAATCTTGAGCTCAGACTTTAAACTGTAACATACTTTATGTATAAAACATAGACAGTAACTGTGGTAAAGAAAACAAACTTGAAATAAAAGCACATCTTATAAAGTTACAAATTTTCATATTTTTACTCTTTTTAAAAAGCTTGACCATTTTATTCTATTGTATCCCATTGCAATTGAAGCATAAAACCTTCTTAAATTATTCTGTAATGCGATAATTGAAAAAAATATATAATAAATTGTATTTTATTTAAATATCTGGCAACTATTTCTTACGTTATACCTCGCGAAACACATCGGTACTTACATTCAGAATAATATTTTTAATGTACTAAGTTCTCTCGTATCTGTTGTGTGTGTGTGAGTAATAAGTAATAATTAACATGATCGCAATAATTCTGGGACTAATTGTAATTGTTGAAGTTATTACATTACTTGTGTAATCATAAACTACCAAAGGGTCATATACGTAAAGCTGGTCTATTAGTGGTGCATTTATTTTAAAAGAGAGTACGGCTTTTATAATTATGTCAGAAATACGTACTTTAGTTTCGAATATCGAAGATATAATCGAAGCTGTAAAAAAGCTCTACTTCAAAGCCGGCAATGCTTGGGTGATCGCTTAACACCTCGCGGCTCTCGTCTGCCTTTTTGATTGGTTTATTTATAGAAAATAATAATATTAATCTTGTAGATATTCCATATTATTTTGTTTGTGAATGACCAGTTATTACAATGGACGTCTTCTCTTAGATAATTTCGTATTTAGGTAGTTGAATTACGTTTGAAACAAATATAACGCCACAAAACCATTTTTATGAAGTTAAATTTCAAATTATTTACTGATTTTTTTATGTCCCATGCATATTTAAATGTTAGGTGTTTTATTTTTGTTGTTGCACAGCACTATTTTGTTTTTCGTATTTGTAACAGAGGTTTATTAATATTGTAGTAAAATTACATTGTGACATACAATGTTCTTAATAAACGGCTGAAGACGATTGATGTATTTATTATCGAGCTCCTCACTCCTATAAACTGGTATAGTCTTTTTATACCACGAATGTGGGCTCACCATGGCTGTGGGGGTTGTATGTTCTTGCATAATGTGGATATGTGCATTACTTAAAAAGTTATCAAATAGCCACACCCGACCAGTAAGTTAGTTAACAGTAGTGAACCATAGTGTAACCCGCTTTTAACTTTAGTAACCAGATGGTAACTATAGTAACTGAATAGTGAACAGGAAATGCTATAAGATATTAAAATATTTGGTGCAATGACAGGGATTTATATAATAATAAAAACAAATTGCTAAAACCTTCACCATATATTTATTAATAAAGACAATCTAAAAGATCACGTAAGTCATTGTCTTAAAAAATTAGTTACCCTAATAAATTTATCAATATATATATAATAGTATTATTATTTATTGTTTTAAAGATATGCGAAAGTGAAAAGTCGCCCAGCGCGGGAGAGGACAGGACTCGAGCTTAGTCGTTGTTTTTTACGAATCATCACATTGAATTTATAACAATGAATCTATAATTAATACGAAATACATTTACATCTCTCAATGACACCTAATTTCCACGTTTAATCTAAATGCTTAGTAAATTTTAATGACCTAACGTGTCTACGCGAATAATTGTGCTAATCTAAAAAGGTGTCTACAAATTTTTATAGTTTCAAGACTTTGTATTTTACAGAATTCTCAAAATCACAACACAGAGTGTAATATCAAATTATCGTGCATTTGGCACGTGTCAGTTTACAATCTACTACACATTTAACATTAATCTAGTACGTATTGGCAGCAAGGTGCATTGCTACCGCGGGCTTTAAATTATTTGTACTGAACTTAACAACCTTTAACGAAAGTCAAATTATACTTAAAAAGTTCTAGTATCCTTATTTAAGTTGCTTTTTGTAGATCCGTGGTAGCACTGCACATCACAATGGCATGGGGGCTTGTGTCCACCGACATATTACATTAATTCGATACAAAATTAGAAGAATATATTATTCACTTACGCTTACAAAGTTGTATTACTAGTTATGGTAACATTACATTATGACGTTGATGACACAAATACGGTAATACATTATATACATTAACGTAGGATCTATGTTACGGGGACACTATAGAACATTGGGATCAGGCTGGGGACTCACTAAGCGAATACATACAATATACTACAAAAAAAGAACGGGATAGTTGAAAGTATAGTTTTCTACTGTTCGTTACGGTTCAAAATAATATTACATTTCTCGTACATACTTAAAGCTTTGGGAGCTTTAGGACTTTATTCGAAAGGCAATTTGATAGAGTACAAGTTTAACTTATGTAAGAATATGGTAAAATATTCCTAACTCATTTTTTTAAAGTATATTTTCGTCTCTTTAAATTGACATGTAGATAAGTAGTTACTATTTTATATTTTTGTAGTAAATGTTAATAAAAACAAACAAAATAGTCCAAAAAGCATGATGTAGCTAACAATGAATGTATTTATATAAATAGGTAACTGAATAATTTTTATCCGATATAAAAATATGGGTAAATGTAATCTACAATAATTTATTAGACTGGTGGTCATTTCGAACATCGTTGTAACGATCGTTACAGCTTTTAATTTTTATTAGCATTATTAAAAATAGCATAAGACACCTGCTAGACATAGTCCTAAAATAAATATTTCCTTATTCTATGGCAGGTAAACTCAGAAATATTTTTTCCTATTTCGATGCAGTTCAATAATAATAATTGCTAGACTACACTAATTAGATTTCATTTACCCATTTAATAAATAACATAAAATAACAAAATACAAAAGAGATAACGATTGAACTAAAGGCGCATGTCCACCGCCTCATTCATCGATTTGTCACGAGAAAAGTTGACCCGTCGAATCAGCAGCATAAACAACAGAATTTGGACAATTCTGTTGTATATAGATCGCCGTAACTCGAGACCGAAGTTTTTCGTTGACGCCACAGCGACTGCGGCGGTGGACCAACGCTGCAATCCCTCACCCTACGTGAGCGACAAACACGTAGAAACGACGCGATTCATGGTTTTACATTAAATGGCCTACATATAGCTACATATAGTTACTTCATCTCACGAACGCAGGTTTTGCAAGGTTGTCCCTGTGTTACCTAAGAAGCTGTCAATCATTAACCGACACTAAAGTTACCAGTGGGGTACTATAGACTTATAGTTATCAGCAGGTTACTGGTTACTGGCTGATAACTATAGTAATCTGACTAACTTTAGACCGACACTTGTGAGATAAAAATAGCTATAGTAGCGTTGACAACGTCGATATTCTTGTGTCGCATTACGTCACATCGCGTCGCGTCGTTTTCCGTCGCTCACGTTGAACAAGTGGTGCGTTGTACGTGACGCGGCTCTGTCGGGCACGAGCGCGCGGTCATGCACTATTATTAAATGCAATTTCCAGTGCTTCGTATTTTTCAATCTCGATAAAATAATAAATGAAACGAAACTATATATAGTATAAAAATAAAATTGTAAGGCACTTCTATCTTTAAATTGAATATTTTTCCTTACTTTTCTCGATTTTAGGTAAAAATTTTACACTTAATATTTGTTTTAGTAATTTCTATTTGAAGATATAACGCTTTATCTTAAGTATGTTTAGATAAATTAGGGTATAATGTATAAAGCTATACCCTGACTAGAATGACGTGTTGGCACATGGAATGGGGTGGTGGCTCCTCATCGTTATTATATCTACATAAAGAAATAAATCGTAATCGGTCATTGTTTGTATAGTTTACTGTTTTCGAGACTTAAGATTTAGTATCTTTCAGTCTTAAAAGCTAAAGTATTGTTAAAATTGTTTCTGGAGGGACTTCTCAAATGTTACGTTGTCGTAGAAATACAAATATTCTTGGTAGCATAAAGTTTGTATGAAAAAATATTTAGTGTTTATACATGTCTCCTGACTTAATTTATTACTTAAGAAAATAAAGTTTGTAATATCAATTCATTTAAGAGACGCAGCCGACGGACTCTACTGACAAGAAGTGATCACGATAACATTTTACACCACAAAAATTTTATACACGTCTTTTAAAAACAAAGATAATTCGTATTTTCTAGTGTTTACAATTCTCTGTTATGGAATATTAGCTATTTTGAATTGATTTCGGTTACTGGTGGCTTCGAAATAATTTTACAATGAAAAAGTAATTAAGTTATGTAGTGTGGAGGTAGATCTTATACAGCGTAAGGTTTATCGTGTTCACTTGTGCTTTTAAATACAACTATATAGGTTATTATAAATAAAGAGCCCATAATGTTCGAGTACAAAATAAATGACAGATGTTCGTAGCATTTAAAGCACTGATGCTTAACGCGTAATGCACTAGACATTTACAAACGGGGTTTTATTTAAAGCCTCATCTTAATCTAAAACAGTTTACTATATTTCGCTAACGATCCATCTCTATTATTATTTTATAAAGTTTTCTAAACACGACATACTTATAATAACTTAGACACATAGATAAAGTTTTTGGCAAAATTTGGCATTTAGAATCCGAAATAAGTAGAGAATTAACAGTTTACCGTTAAAAAAATTGTCTACGATGTTAAGATAGAACACAACCAAATAATCACACAGTTAGTGATACATAGCATTTAGACATAGATTTAATCTCATAAAATCTCATATATACCTACGGCAATACGAAGACACCAAGTCGTTGAATGTCCTTGTCACTGGCAAGGGCCATTCAGGTACTTATGGAAGGAAAACGAATCTAAGTATACTTTAGCTTGTATACATCCAGCATAGTTAACTATCAATCAACATCGTTTTCATTCGGCTCTAGTGCTCGAACGATTTATAAAACGAGTAGAGTTCATCACTTTCTCAGCTTCGGCTACAACTCTACAAATAATACTGGGAGCGTCTAACGCTTTGCCTTCGCGTTTCAATAACCTAAACGGGGTAAAATTTATTTAAGGGTATTTAATAATTAACATGTCTTTTACGAGGAATACTGTCCCAAAATTAAAAGCTAGATTAGAAGATAAATTGGCGCTTCGGAAGACAAGAAGTGAGACGAATTTTAAAACAAGAAACATCACAACCACTGAAAAAGTTATTTTAGGGGGCGCCTGAGTGGCAGCGGAGAAGCTTCAGATTACAGGCAAGTCTTATGTTCGTGTAATATAAACTTGAGCAACTAGTTTATTGCCCAATTTGTACATTTCATTAAATTATAGATAGATTACATTCAAACTATAATCGTTCATATATCACAACACGAAGGTACACGTACATACAATTAGCTTAAATATCGAGAAAATAAATAATGCACATTCGAAATATAAATAGGACACAATATTTCGAGTGTTAAATAATACAAGACATTAAAACGATCAACAAGGAACTACAATAATAAAATTACCAACATAAAATATAGAACATTTGAGCACTTCAGTAATATGTATTTGTGTAAAAAAATATCCCTTCATTTTATTACTCTGTCTGCTTCTAAAAATATTTGAGATCAAGAAGAATTGTTAAATATTAATGATTTTTTCACAAACTTGTCATGAATTAGTTGAAAAAGAAATTTGACACTATTAAATCGTTTGCATAGGTTTAAATTAAACGAATATAAGGCCACAGTGGAACCACAAAGAAATTTTCCTTATTGTTTGACAGTAGAAATCAGCAAAGTTATTCAAAATCAATTGTTAGAGTACCTATGTGAAATATCAAATCGAAAATAATATTGTTGATTTTCTACAGGGTTCCTCAAAGTTCCTATATTTTTAACAATAACATTTCAACCTGAGCTCATAATATTCAAAGAAGCTCTCTTCATCATTCTGTCAATATATTTATCTAAAATTGTGCATCGATATGTGACTAGTAGGTTCGGTTCGGATGCTGCATTAAGTTACCTTAAATTATCATTTATCTAAATAGAATTTCGCGCACTGTTCGTGCGCCCTGTATATTTATCTAATAAGACTAGAAAAATAAAAATGAAAAAGTAACTACCTACAAAATAACAAAAATACTGAGCAAACAAGCAAAATGTAATAATGAGCTGAGCTCGCAAAAAACAAACAATAGAAACGAGGTAGTGTAGTTACTACACGAGTTATGTTAACTTTATCACACATAGCTAGATGTAATAGTTACATTAATATGTAAGTATCTGTACAAGTAAATAAAATTAGATACAAGAAGAGCTCGCCCATCGCTCTCGGCCGGAGCTCCTACCATTTATGTAAGTAGGTACTGAATTATTTACAATACATTAATTGTAGTCACTCTATAGGTAAGTCTGTCGTATAAAACTTTACAAAGGCCGTAGGTAATAATTTTTTCTTATGTATCATTCGTTATACAAAATATTATTCTGTGCTCTGTTTAAGCCAACTCTTATCTATTAGAAACCAAATTTCGGCACTATCAGATAGTTATTTTTGAATTCGTCAATTGAATCCAAATTCTATCTTTACTAGCTGCTAGACGCTTCTAATGCTTTAATCGAATCTTTAAATCTAATTGTATCATTAGTAAATGCTTAAATGTTTCAGCATTTTGTCAGAATCCGAGCGAGTCAATCCCGGCTTGAGGAGTGACAGAGAGGGCGCGGCCCGAGTATGCGCGAGCGCGTGCGGCGCGGGCTCGAGGGGTTACAAGTTGAGAGTTTAGCGCGAGGGAGAAAGGCGCACGGGCGGAATGAGTGAGCAAGGACACGGTTACAGTGCGGGCGGTTTGCTTGCATACTCGGCACTCGTGGAGGATCTGTCGTCAGATCGCTCGACCTTTTCATAAGGCTTTTCGAATTTTGGCCGTTTCGGCTCGGCGTCGAGTGGCCGGTGCGACTTCATGTGTGCACTACGACTTTTTACTTTGTTAAATACTCTGAAACATAACAGGATACACTTTAGAAAGTTGCAACAGAAAAAAAATAAACGAAGCGAACACAAAGAAGACGTTGACGGCGACAAAACACAAATTAAGCAAAATGCGTCGAAGCGAGGCATGAAGCGTTAGTAATGTAGTAATCTATACAATTAGGTAACTATACATACAACATCGATACAAAAAATCTCTTTTAACATTACACTTATAAATATGTGCAATAAAATAAATTATATGTGTATACACTTATATTTTTTTTTGCAATGGACATATTCAGCTCTCTTTATACGAATTTAGTAAGAAAATACATTACTCCCATATTTACAACTTTTAACATCCTATTTATCATAGGGTGGTCCCTGGGACACTGGTATGTTTCCTCTTTTATGTAACTAAAGCTGATTGAACACACAAAGGCAACTTGAAATGGCTTAAAAAATTGCATTTTTCAAATATATATGAAGAACATTGTTATAATGTGTTCATAGCAAAGTTTAATTTTTATCATTTAAATCTTTTGATAATCGCTTTTGTATATTCAATTGTTACAATGAGGACATAATATTTTCTCTAATCCATTGTCACAGGAATCTTATGTTGAAGGTATTTTATGTCCTATTCAAAAACTGTTATTATAAATTGAAATTACGCAAACATTATTTTGACATGCAATCAACATCGATAACACCGAACTCAACACTGATTCAGCAAAAGATACTCGTAAGTAAAAACATATTACTAAATCAATTACACTGGTCAAGACTGAATTTTAATAGTTTTTAATTCAATTTACTGCGCTGATTATGAAAATAACACCGATTGTTTCTAACAGCTCTAGTTTTAAAATAGCACGCAGTTTAAAATATATAAAGAAAGTATAATTTTTACACTTATCTATATATATAAAATATACATATAAAATATTAGGTATGGTGGTAATAAGGTGTAATATAAGGTAAATTTCTTAGTGTTTGATATCTATAATAGGCATGATGACAGATTTTTAAATACCTTTCCTTATTGTAGGTACACGTCTCCTAGTTGCGAAAAAAAGTTTATTTCAGCAATAAACTTAAGTTTTAACGTAAATTTATGTATTTTCTGATATGTAACTTGAATTAAGCGCAAAAACGCTCGTAGGTGTCATGGCGTCGGCTTGCTCGTCAAACTTCAAGCAACACGATGACTTTTCCTTAGGCGTGACGTCATTCCTTTTGTTTGGCGTTTCAGATAACATGGCCGATTGCTGTATTTAATACTTTTATTTTATTGAAAATCTTATTAATCTTAATGTTTATATTAAAACGGGATCATATTTTAGAACTTTTTTAGCATATATTTTTCTGTAAAACCATTTATTCTCTGAATCTTTAATAGTGTCATCATGCCGATTGGACCTATTTATGCAAACCGGAACCAACCCACACATGATGATGATGATGATGATAGTTTTGAGAAAAAGCTGTTTAATGTATTAGGCAACTGTTTTGTGGATTGGTAAATATGTCATTGAAACTGTTTTGTTCTGTCAAAATTTTCAGATCATTTTGATCTTTACAGGGTCGAAAGAAGGTCCAATTAATGTGGCACGGTATTTAAAAAATGAAAAAAGGTTAAAACGATAATCTTTATTTTCTTCTATGACAGTTTATTGGACAGTAACGTAAAAACTTTTTTAATACTTTTTATTCATTATTTGTAGGTAGATTTCTGTACAGTGTAAATAGTTTTTCAAAGAAACTAAGCTGGGTAGCTCGAGATTGATCTTTGTAGGTGAAAGTTATGAATATGAGCTACAGAAATACTAGCTAGATATTAAGTTATGCAGATAGTAACGTCAGATCGGCTACCTAGGCTAGATCAGCACGTTCTACTGGAGATACTGGAGTCCTTTCTAAGCGGTACAAATCACACATAGCCGGTATCTCTCAATCTGACGGGTACCTTGCGAATATTCCGTCCCGATAACATAAAAGCTACATGGGCATTAAGAATATGAGATATGGTGTCCCCCGCGTTTTTTTGGATTGGATTTGGAAGTATGAAAATAGGTATATAAAAAGTACTTGATTACAATTAAAAATGATCAGACTTATAGGGGGGATGATGTGTGGAACTTTCTTATTTCTAGACTTAAAAATATGACAGGATTACAATCTTTATGATTCGCCGGTGTAAATTTAACAGAAGGGGGCAGTTTTTTTCACGGTCAGCTTTATGTGGCTTGCTCGCGGGTTGGTGTACCAAACAGGTTGGTTATTCTAGCACCAGCTTTAAAACGTATTTATGCTTTCGATGGGTATTGGCACTGATGACTGATCTGAGTGTATAAGAAGCTAGCTTCCAAGCAGAAGACAACGTCGGATAAGACCGGTAAATATGCATTCTAACATAGTTAAAGTTCGCAGATTTAGCGAAAAAACATCACAAAAATTGTCTTCTTTTTGTAGCCATTGTTTTAATGGTGAAATTAAAAGTTCAATGCACCAGTTGATACATAATATATACTGTGACCTTAAGTGAAGGTTGTTTGAAAAATCTCAAAAACTAAAGCTGCAACAAAACTAGTGTGATTTTTGAAATCAGCACATCAAATACATAAAGAATGCAGGTTATATTCTTGGAAAATTTTATGAAGTTGACTTTTGTTGGGCATTGTTATATTTACTGAACCAGTGCACATTAACTTAATACATACATACATATACATATTTTCGTTCATAGAGTTAGCTAAAACTAAGCTGCGTATAAATACTAAATTATTATCTAGTAATGGTGCTCGCACAATTTAAGTGAAACTTAATTGTAGTATGGCACGAGCACAGGATAAGTTTACGTTTCACAAAAATTGCGTTTGCGTGGCCGCTGTCATAGTAGAAATTCAAAAGCGTTGAGTTTGATAGGCCGGAGACGGCACTTACTTCCCGCAGATCTTGCACGGATATTCTTCGCCCTCGTACGTGGTCGGCGACGACGTGCCGGACGTTGCACTTTGTGACGTAATCTGGCTTACGGAACCCTGGATGTGGAGAAGTCGAGTGTGTTAGCAACCTAACAAAATTTTAATCGTCAGCGAGCCTGAAGACAAAGTGTAGCCCACTGTTTAAGGCGGTGCTTACTTGAGAGGTAACCTGTGCTTCCGAAATCCAACTTCGTAAATATAGAGACTTGTAGTCTTTTGTGACCTTTTTCCAGAAGTAGTAGAACTGCACACACTGCTTCGAATCTTTTGTCCTTATCTGGAAAGGGAAAAGGGTTATTGTTATTCCATCAAATCATATACTTGCATTAAAAGTTGCATTTGTAGTTTTACAGGTAAAGGAATAAGATCGAATGATTAAGTTTACTTACAAGTTGTGAAATCCTGAAGAAGTCCTTATCATAATGGCTTAGGCCGGCTAAAAAGGCTTCAACTTCGTCAGGCGTCCAGCGCGACTCATGTTGTGAGGGCGCTGCCGGTCGCGACATGAGGCGTAGGGTAGCCGCTCGGATGTCACCACCACATTCGCCTAAGGTCTGGAGAGCAAATTCTCGGGTGTGACCTCCAACTGGCATCGCTGCACACATAGCTAACTCCATGAACATGCGTACTGAAATAAATAATAGAAATCAACATTCTGAAATTAAATAACCTTTTAAGTGGCCTTATATTAAATTTCAAAAATAAACGAGACTGTCTAATTTACCTTCACCGTCGTCTAAGGCATCGTTTATACCAGGATCCCAAAGTAACTGTTCTGGTGCTCTATGCAAGTCAATCCTATCACTACACATTTCTGGAATATCAGCTTGGAAATCTACACCAATATTTATTTGTGGTAATCTAGGTTCTTCTGTTTGCATCATCATGTCACCTAAAATGGCGTTCAGAGATTAGTCGTGAATATTAACAAAATTATTTATTTTTTAGAATAAAAACAAAACAAACCATGAGTAAGTTCAATAAGTAGCCCTGAACCATCACGATCAGGCGGCAACATGGGTTGCGGCGTGAAATGGCGAACTGAACGCCGCATACGTGATCGACATGGTCCAGCTGGAGACGCGCGGCGTTTTCTTCGTTGAGGTGATGCCGGCACACTATTTGGACTTAAAAATACTGCAGGCACCGTTTCACGACCTTCAACGCATACCTGTAAAATTAAATTATTACAGTTATAGGATAATCGTAATACAAACACTAAAATTTAGAATGAGTTACTACTATTCTATAATTAAATTTACCTGTAGAGATGACGTGTCTTGCTGCCAATGAAGTATTGGAGCAGAAATTGAAGGACCTCCTAAACGACTAAATCGGCGGATTGGTCTTTGGTGTAAAAAGTCACGCGGGCTACTCGACAAAAGTGGATCTTCTGAATTAAGCATGATGCGACGTGGCGTCGGCGAGGCTTCTAATGAATATGCATCTAATGATCGGCATTCTTCAGGCAGTACTTCTTCCAGAGCTTCTTCAACCTACAAAAGACATACAATAATGTAATGTATACCAAAAATCTTATAACTTATCTTTAAATATTCGCATTTAATCTTATTACCTCTTCTTGGCTGGACATTGTAGCAGTAAAAAAGGCAGCTGAAAGTGGTGAAGAAGCTCGCGGTACAGTGTGTGCTGGTGAGTGGGCATCGTGAGAAGCTGGAGGTGTTGGGTAAGCTAATCCAGGTGATGGTTCAGGTTGTGTTGAAAAATTTCCACCCGGTGAGGTTTCTGTGTAAGTCAGACCTGGGGAATCTCCAGTGGTATAAGATAGTCCAGGAGAGTTTTCGGTATAATTTATGCCTGGAGATGGCACAGGTGATCCTCCATGGCAAGCTCCAAAATCAGCTAAAGATTCTGGAAGAGGAGAATTTAAAACTGCGGCTAAACGACGACTGGACGGGAAAGTGACTGGAGAGCGTTCACGAATAGATGCCGCAACTGATGCATAGTCTTCTAAGGACGCTAATTCCTCTAGATGATCTGGAGTTGATGTGAATTGAAAAGTATCTTCATTAAGGGCAGGTGAAAAATATCCATCGTCGGAATTAAAAGATACACCAAACACTTCAGGTCGAAAGGGGAAGTCTTGTTGTGGTGACGATTGTCCTGGATCAGATGCTGATCTTTTTACAGCCTGAAAAATTGAAAACAGATACATATTTTAATAAGAAATGCAATGAACCTTAAGAAAGCACAAATTAAAATATTTAATTATGTCAATTCTATTACAAATCTTACCTTTGTGTTGCCCTTTTTTAATAATTCTATCAGCGTAGAGTCTCTTTGAGCAGCTGACATAGTTGCTACATTTGTAGCATTTGTAGCGACGGTAACTACAGGTGGGACTTTCGGCGAAACAAATTGTGCAGTTGTTGGTACTGGCGATGCTGGTGAACTCACTGGTGTTCGAATTGTGCATAGTGGTGGCGGAGCCGGAGCAACGAAGCTTGATCGAGTTGTTGAAGTATCGGCACTCGAACCTGAAACAAGTATTTCAATAAAATGTTGTAAAATAATGCAATTTGACAAAGTGTTAGTAGTATACTTACTTTTGGAGGGTGTAATTGACGTTGAAGGTGCTGTTACTACAGAAGATGCAGTCGCTCCCCTTCGACTGATAATTTTTTCTTCAATAAGTGCTCGAACTGATACAGAAGCTGTTTGGAGGGGTGGGCCAGTAGATTCTTTTTTGTCCAATTTCTTGTTATCCGAGTCCTAACGAAAATAAGAAAGTTTTTAGGTAAAAATATAATAAAGTTCATAATTAATATAATAATGAATTTAAGTAGTAATAATGTGATAGTAAATAAACTTTAAATTACCTTTTTGAAATATCCACCATGTAGCCGCATGTGGCCATTAAGTGCGGGTATATTTTTGAATTTGCGATGGCAAAGATTGCATTCCACGGGCTTTATATCGCTGACGCGTGTTCCGCTGCCCACTCCGCTTATCGACCCGCTCCCACTGGCAGTACTCCCACATTTTGGACTCGCCTGCTGTGCCTGTGAAATTGACGATAACTTTACAAAACTTCAAAAGACTCGGAAACCGTATTACGTACTTTGTAATTTCAAGGTAGGTAAAAACTTTCGATCTTGAGTAGCTTCGTAATATTCCAAGTTAATTAATGGAATTTGATGGTGTTGGAAAATCTCTGCCGGTTTAAAAGGGAACTTGTAATTATAGGTCAATCCTACGCTCTCCAAACAGATGGCGTAAAATTTTCCCCAAAAGTTTGTTCAAACCGGCGTTGCAAATACGAGTATATTTTCTGGGTATATTTTTCCAAGATACGGAACACTGCAGTTATTCATTCTCGTAGAATTTTAATTAGTTGCGGATGTCCGTCGCTGTGGGGCGTGGCAGTGTCCGCCGCAAAAACATTTCGTACACTGAGAAATACTAATTCCAAAGTACATTTTTTGCTTTCTTTCTTTGTATTTCGTACCTACACGCTTGCACAAATCAACATCAGGCAAATTTTACTTCTATTTCAGGAGCATCAGATTACAATTTTTAAACGTGTTTTTGTCGATGTGCAAAATATTTACCAACTTGTTACGTACCTAGTGTACAAAGTGACTCAATGTATAGATGTGTTAAGTGGTGATGTTGGCGACATCTGATGCCGTGCAGGTATCACGCATCATTCCCACGAATGGGATTCCCGTATCTAACATCGGACGGGTTTCACCATCTCCAGATTTAGTTTAGACTAGTGGCCGCCCGCGACTTTGTTCGCGTGGACTTCGATATTAGTCATAGCATGGTGTTATATAGCCTAAAGCCCTCGGGTGGCTCCCCTGGGGTTGCCCGTGTCCATAGGCGACGGTGATCGCTAAACACCACGCGATCAGTCTGCCTTATTGTTCGGTTTATTTATAAAAAAAACCTTCCTCGATAAATGGACTATCCAACACAAAAATATTTTTTCAATTGGAACCAGTATTTCCTGAGATTAGTGCGTTCGAACAAACATACAAACGAACGAAAAAACTCTTCAGCTTTATGTATAGATTAAAATATTGATTAATTGTTGTGGAGGTGTGGGAACTGTACGAAAAAGCGTGAACCCTATTTCGTAAAGTTTACCATTATTGCCAGCTCATCTTATGTTGGTTTTGTTTTTCTATGTATTGTCTATTTTTCTTTTCATTTATAAGTTTCATGTTATCATTTAAGCGACTGTAAATTATAAAATTTCAATACATTATCTGAAGTTTTCGATAAATCAACAACGATACTTCCAAACATTGATCGATAAATTCTTGAAATGTACGTAAATGTAACGTAACTTTTTTATTTGTGAACCGATTTAAATAAAACAAACACTAAATGTTAATCCAAAAAAATACCAATACATCAGTGAAAACCGCATCCTTCATCAGTGAAAACCGCATCCTTCCGCACAAACGAACAGACAAACGGATAAATAGACAAACAGATAATTCTAAAAATCATTGTTTTGGGTTCTATTACGCTAATAAATAGCCCTAGTGACAGTTTTTCTCAAATATCTTAAATGTACAGAAACCGAAATGTTATAGATTTATTATACGTATTGATTAAATAATTATTAATGAATGTACTTATGTTAATTAAGGATAATAATGTATCTTATACTTCGAGTTCATTAAAAGTATTTTATAAGTGATGGCTGCGGCTGATCCTTATCCCTTCAATTTAATTATGTATTTTGAAAATAATGGTTAATTTACTAACAAATGGTTAGGACTACATTATTTAATACTTACCTTACTAGCATCCGCACTTGCGCAAAATATTTTTCAGAAAGTAGAAACTTATGTTTTTATGAGTTTAATTATTAGTAATTTAGACTAAACCAAAAGTAATTTGTAACATTGAGTTTTCAGCCAGCAAGAGGTTATTATGGCTGCTCGTTAGACAGCGGGTCGCAAACAGATGTGCGCGCTGATTTTCCCATCGAAAATCCTACAGTGCAGTTATCCAAATTTTTGAGGAATAAATTCAATATTTAATGCCATGTAAGATTTCAATCAAAATTTAAACTAGATTATTAATGTATAACTATAATAAACGTAAATAAAGAGATTTTAGAAACATTTCAAATGTTTAAACCAAATAAAAAGACTTTTTAACTTGTATGGTTTCTTTATTGCAGATGTTTTGCGGCAAAGCAATTCTGTTGTATTCTGGCATAGACGGTCGGCCACTCTTAAACAGGTAACGCTACCATGAAATCCCGAAGGAGTTAGTCCATTTACATAAAACTCAGTTTCCTAATTTTATATTATAAGAAGAAAGCGTGTTAGGTAGGTTCAACCAAAGTAATTTGCAACACTGTGAACCAGTCAGAAAGAGGCTATTATGGCTGTTAGTGAGGCGGCGGGGAACAAACAGATGTGCGCGCCGTTTTTGCAATACATCATCCTACACCGCAGTTACCCAATTTTTAGAGGGGTAAATTCAATATTTTGAACGTTTTTTCTACTCTCCGTCCACGAAGACAGTATTATTTGCAAAAAACATTATACTAAGTATACTACACACTACACTGATTAAACTTCGTATTAAGAAGTTTGGACATTGATCTTTTATAGGAAAATGGCATTTAGCTACAAACGTGAATAAAATTAAAAAAGACAGAAACCTGCATTTCAAATAAAAAAAATAAAAAAAAAAGGATAACACACAACTTTGGTATGGTTGGACTGAGGAAGTACCACGGCTGTAGCGCTGCACCCAATTTGTGTTTTTAAATTAAGCTTTTATTAGTAACTATAGTAAGTAACTAACGTATGAACGGAAAGAATGGATGAATAAATGAATTAATCAATGAATAAAGAATGAATGAAATAATGAATGAATGACAGAATGAAATGAAATGAAATGAAATTACAGAATGACAAAACGAATTCACAGAAATGTAGCGCCTGTGAGATTGCAGGATTTTTTTTCTGTGACTTAAGCTTATACCAAAGAATACTAACCGCATACTGCAAACCAACTTAATACAACGTATTGTAGAAATATGAAATTCTGTATTGTGTACCTCGCACGTAGTAGCTTTAACAGTTGTCGAACTTGTTAATTAATCGCTTCGCGTCGCGTCGTTTTCCGTCGCTGGCAAAGACAAAGGGTAGCAAAGAAAAAAATGTTTTCTTTTGTGATATTCAGGATGAAAGTGTCCTTGTTTAAACTTTACACCTTGGTAACAAAAACTTTAAACTTTCCTTTGAGCATCAAGTTTAGTATAAAAGGAAAATATATTTGTTTGCTGTAAACATTAAGGAATCGAGTAGGATATTTTTAATTAGTAGAAAGCAGAACAAGAATAGTCCCAGTCGTTGTCCCACCGTTCGCTTTTTAATTCACTTTGTACATTTCCGCGCCAGTACGTTATTTATTTCTAACGTTTAGTTTATTTTTGTTGTTGTTACATTACAATTTATCATGTAGTTCCTGGACGACCGAGCGTTGCTTGGATAAAAACAATTTATTTTCTTGGTTTAATTTCAAACGAAACACTCATTTGATTAGTGTTACTTAATAAAGCAATCTGAAATAGCTGCCAATAAAAAAAAAACACAAAAAATAAAACATAAACGCAATAATAATATGGTTTTGATTGAGGCTTGAACCTTGGACTCCAGTTCCGCAGTCAGCTTACGTAACCATTCGACCAAGGAAGCTTTAATTCAATGAACAAAATTTTTTTAGAGCTCTTTCAAATCGACATTGTCATCTCTTTCAACGTCGGAGAGCTGGCGTTTGACGGCGTTCTACGCCACAATATTAAGTATTAATACTCCCCAATAGATGTCAGGAAGAGTTGTATTTTTCAGTTTATATTTAAGTTGATTATCGCTGAAAATATTTTATTATAATTTAAAATTTCTAAAAATAAAACCTAGCTGGATCGATTTATCACCCCTGAAACCAGGGTACTAAATTTCATCAAAATCTTTGAAGCCGTTTCCGAGATTAAAAAAATATATTTAGGTATATACAAGAATAATAAATTAGAGTTAATATATAAGGTAGATGTATAAAATTGTCAGTTTTAGTACGTACAGTTTGAAAAAGCCTGCTGTTTCCGTGTTTTATGTCAAGAGAGAAAATAATTTTTATAGCGGCTTATTTGATAGTATGTTCTCGCATTACTACTCTCGTGGATTGTTTGTAGATTATATTGTTACGAGTGTTACGACCAGCCATCTCATATCGTTATTGCTATTAAAGACTCTGGGTCTGACATTTGCAGGGCATAAAACAATAAAATTGTAGCTGTATTTTCAACTTACCTTTGGCTTTACGAAGGTGTTGGTTTGAAAAAGTTCTGTTATCCAATTGTCCATATTCACATATGAATAGAAAAACAGATTTTATATAAACATTATAACCCACTTCTCAGGACTCAGTAGGATGGATGGAAATCACAATTGCTACAGAAGGTAGGAGTCGTAAACGAACATCTAAGTCAAAAAACTACTAAGCTCGGAGGTGTTTATCTCCCGATACACAAACTAAGAATGATATTGTATGATAGATGAGAAAGGTATCGAAAAGATGACCCCTCGATTTTGTTAGTGACCTCGCGAATTGTAAGACAAACTGACCAGTCACACGACATCGTCGAGAGAGATGGGACGCTGCCCAATTTACATACTAAGGGCAATGTGAATAGTAAACGCAATAACATACTTTGCATATTTAGGTGAGTACTGTGAGAATTTAGTTTTTGATACAATTAGATCATTCATTGTGTTTAAGAAATATTGAACAAAAGCATTTCATTTTATTGAGACGGCTGTGAATTTTTTTTATGTAGTACATTTTTTTCGGGGTGAACTTTTGAAAGGTTAAGTCACTAAGAATCAACAGATTTATGTAAATTACAAATATCATTCGCATGGTGCAAACGAAGCTTGTATTGATAAAAATAATAGAATAGTATCTGATATTATCTTGTTACTAAACTTGAAGAAGACCAAATTCTTCACAATTTTTCACAATTTTCTAACACGCAGAGTTCTTCAAGATTAGTGAATATACACTGTAAACTACTCGTAGAGACCGAAAATATTTTTCTGTGTTTAAAATTATTGCATGTGTAAAATTTGTACAATGCATGGAAATTGAAACAATTTTAATGCCAATCAATTGATGCATGTTTGAATAATTGATTTATAAAGTACTAGCCTTTCGCCAGCGGCTTCGCCCGCGTGGACCCGTTTTATAGGTTCCCGTAGGATAAAAACCTATGTTCTTTCCCAAGGTCCACCCTATCTGTCTTCCAATTCCATTTCATTAAAATTGGTTCAGTAGTATAAGCGGGAAAGCGTAGCAGACAGATAGACAGAGTTACTTTCGAGTTGATAATATTAAGTAGGGACTTCGCGAAACTTTTCGCTACGGCCTTTATTGCCGTTAGTCATTGTATAAATCGAAAAAAATCTAGGGCAAATGTGTCATATTTTAAACAACTTATTTAATTCCAACAACCTGCAATTGTCTTGCTTACAAGTCGTGTATACGTGTAAAGACAACCGTAAACAATTTTACATTTAATTTACAGATTAACTTAAGTCGTGTGACTCTATGAATTAAACAAATACGGTAGACAGAAGTGTGGCATGACAAAGGGCGCTGTTATGGTGTACGTAGCTTTTTAGGATTAACAAATGGGGTCGGATGACGCCTGACATTCGTGGCAGGGGTGAGCGGCCACGTGGCGTAAGAGGTCACAGGTTACGCGATAGAAAGGTCAAGAGATTTTATCCCATTACAGGCTTGGGAGGCGTGCATTAATGGATCGAAGTATTGTAATAAATTATTGTCTTAAGAGTATTTTAATAGTACTTTTAACAGTGCTTTAAAATTATGGTTCTTTGTAAATTCTTCGCGTTGAAGATTTCACCGTTATGGTTTTACCGATTAAGCCACCTTTCTTTTTAACGTAAAATATTCCACCAAAGTAACTTTTAAAGATTAAGAAGTTAAGATTAAGGAGTTAAGATCAATTAAAATATTACCCTTTTTATGCTACGCCGTAGTCATTATCAACGACTACAACCAAACGGCAGAATATTAAAATGCACTCTTTTATGTGAATTCGTATAAATTATATTCTTAACGTACGATGCAGAAAGTAATTTTTGGGGTAAGTCTTTAATGGAAAAACATTCATCACAATTAGGGCTAGTATTTAGGCGTAGTAAAGTAAGTTTACGACTCCTACGAGATTCAGTGGGAGTCTGGAATCACAAAATGGTTAAATCTCTTCGATACGAGCCTAGGTATTTACTTTTGTGTCATATTATTTGCGTTGAATCTTAAAAGTCCTCTTGAAAGTGTTTAACATGTGTATCAGCAGCAACCTTTAGCAAGGTCTGTAACGGAAAATCATCCATCACACTTAGGCGTACAAGTAGACATTACGCTTAGAAGATTTAACGGGAGTCACGTAAGCGCGATGGCAGCACGTCTTCAATTATGCATCAGGACGTTTATCGCGAGCGGCTCGGCGCCACCTGCGCCGTTGTCACACTACATTATTAATGGAACGTACGCAGAGGATGCTTATGACGTATGCTTATGATTAGAATACGTAGTTCTCTTGATTAAGGGCAATGGGACCTGGTAGCAAATGTTGGTGAAATCATCAACAATTTCCAAGGAATAGCAAATGTATGAAATAAAGATATTTTTGCGCGCCAATCCGCGTAGCATTAGCAATAATATTATTACGAACATTGAACTTACTATGTATGAAATGTATGTAATGGTAAACTACAAACCTCTTATACTACAAATAAAATTAAATCCATAACTTTACTTTTTTTTAAATACATAACGCTAAGTAGTCGTATTTTCGTAAGAATATAATGTATGCTTGACGACATGAATTGAAATCAACACACATTGTACAACCACCAAGTTTATGACAAACATTATTATGAATTCTTATAAATATTTATCTCCGTACATACGTGTATCCAATCATAACTTTTCTATTTGAGATGTGCCACTGAAGTAGGCTGTAAGTATTTGATATTGTCAGTAAGGCGATAACATCGTAAAAAGTTTAAGTTATTTCCTCTGCGAAAAAAAGTGGGAAACACCGATGGAATAACAGATACGCCGACAGTTGGCGGGAATCGAATATGCGAGACCCAGTTTTTCAAGTGTAAATATTGGAACGTGAGATTCTGACACGTGCCATTTCTTCTTTAAAGTTTCTTTTATAGAAATATGTGTACAGACGTTGTATTTTTCGTTTTAGTAAACAACAAAATATTACCATTTTATGCTTCAAAGAATATGTAATTTTTAAAAATAATGTTGAGTTTTATGTAACGTAATGCTATAAAATAAAATTGTTTCAGGGATATAAATAAACAATAATAGAATTTAATTAAAAATTAAAATTATTTAAATAACCTGTTGACCTAACACGACCCGTGTGGCGCACTGGTAGGAAGCTGGAAGCTTCGATTCCCGGAAATTTGATTCGCCTCTAAATTTCTTTTCTCAGACTGGGTGTATTTGTCTTTGTTTGTTTTGGAGTCATGGTGACCATGAACACGACACAGGGAATCCTAGCTATGAGTGTGTAGCGTTATAAAAAACAAAAGATACAGTGGGAATACAGATAAAGTATGTAATGCATTCGCATGGTAAGTAAAATCGAACCATAATTTTAACTAAAATGTAAATCTTAAATGGTGCAAACTGTAATTTTTATGTTATGTAAGTAATGCATAAATACTAAAAGGAATAGAACTATTAACTGGGTAAATAATAAATGTAATATTTTAGACATGGATTTGGTTTATGGAAGCAAAAATGTATGCACGAATATAACCCGCGAGAGCGAGCAGCAAAGCCAAATGTCCAAAGTTTTAACAAGAGCTTATGGCGAGCGTTAGATGTAACGTGGATTCCAATTTGTGTGGATTTATTCCAACTCGCCTGCCGTGTACACAGATAGCACAGAGTCGAACTGAAATGACAGACCGTCAGAATTGATAAAGACCGCAATCCAATTAGTTAATTGAAATGAAACAAACGTAAAATATAGTATTTTTCAGGTTATTGTTGTACTGTGACACTATTGTAAAATTGTTATTTATATTTTATGAAATTCAAACTGTCTTGATTATATGAAAACGAGAGTAAAAATATTCGTTATGTATAATATAAACATTGAATTACTATAATTATGGGCAGGGAAGGGAAACCGAAGTCAGCCATAGGCCTGATTTGGAATAATAACTCATAAGTTACTAGGGAAAATAAATAATAAATTTAATATTAGCTTTAGTTATAGGATTAGTTTTTTGTTCTTCTGGCTTTGATGATATTATATATATTACGAATTAAGACACATTGATTGCTTTTCAGCTTGGATGTTCAAGTATTAACCGCTAAAGTTTTACCACAGGTCTAAAAATTTCTTGCTAAGCGAAATTTTTTAACGACAGTCATAATACTCGTAAGTGTCCTTGAAGTGGCTAATAAGTTCTAATATTCTGGAGCTATTCCGCCTCCTGAAGCGGTGAATGCAATTTGTGGCTACAAATAGAAATGCACCTACCAAACCAACGAACAAACCTGAATTAGTCTTCAATTTATATAGATTGTCAAAATTCTATTTTTTTGTCTATGGATAACCATAAGATATCCATCGATAGTAGTCATGAATACAAAGGAGAAAGGCGTATTAACCTTCTGTTAACATTAAGACAATTTTTTTTGCTACTAATAAACAAACTGTAATTTTATTTCCTGCTCTATCCACTAGTATAAACTGTGCGATGTCTGTCACTTCACTAAGTTCTATATACGAGTAGGTATCGTAAAAGTCTAAAGTTTGCGTTTTTATAGCAACCGCTCATAACATTAAAGTTTCACTCCTCGTCCAACAATTTCTATTTAAGTGAAGACATATAGCAACAGTCGCTATAAATCTCTTTCATAGCGGAGCAGCGGCTAATAAGTTCCGATATTCTGGAGCTGTTCCGCGCCTGAAGGCGGTGAATGCAATTTGTGGAATTGCACCGTGGCACCCCAATCTGCCTCCATTGAACGTTAAATCTCAGGTTTCTACCATATTTTTAGAACCGCTCACATAATAATAATGCATATAATACGACGAGTAATAGATATTATAATACATGGAAGACTAACCAATATCTTTTCTGGTAGACAGATTTTACGATGATAAACGTAGATTTATAAACCTAATTATGAGTTGCTTATAGGTAAGGAAACACCAAAAACAAAATGTTATTAACGTCGATAACATATTTATAAAAGTGTTTTTTTTTTAATTTACGAGAGGTAAGAGGATAAGAAACCGCCGACAAATTGGCTTGATTTGAATGATGAGTTTAAATTTCTGTTTCGTCGGGTATCGAAACCGAGACCCCATGATTGGAATTCCGGCATGGTAACCATTGCGCTACCCGGGTCGTCAATATACATACCTTCCGAGTACCTACCCTTCTATTTAAACAGCCGTACTGTGTGGTGGTAACTACATCGGTAGCCACAGACTAGTTTATAAAACTAGTTCGTCCTAGACTTATTTGTAGCTACAATTTGAGTATGGATGGAATTTAAATTAGGACAATGACATGATGACAATTATTTAAAATAGGACTCATAATTAGGTTTATCTACGTTTATCATCGTAAAATCTGTCTACCAGAAAAGATAGTGGTTAGTCATCCATGTATTATAATATCTATTACTCGTCGTATTATATGCATTATTATTATGTGAGCGTATGTATTATTAAGTCTAGGACGAACTAGTTTCACTAACTAGTCTGCGGCTACCGTTGTAGTTACCACCACATAGTACGGTTGTTTGAAATAGAAGGGTAGGTACTGGGAAGGTATGTATATGTATATGACGACCCGGGTTGCGCAATGGTTACCATGCCGGAATGCCAATCATGGGGTCTCGGTTTCGATTCCCGGCGAAACAGAAATTTGAATGATGAGTTTAAATTTCTGTTCTCGGTCTGAGTGTTTGTGTTTCTGACTTTGTATGTGTCCATGATACCCACGACACAGGGTATTAATATTAATTACCTTACTGTGGGGCTGTGAGTGTGTAACGTTTATTTTATTTATTTATATTCGTGTTACTTTCGTATCATCCACGAAAAGTGAAATATTGCAATGTGGGTCATATATCTCACTCATTTCTCTTAAATTTCTCGTCTTAAATAATTTAATTTTACATCTAAATAAGCCAATATCGTAGGACTAAGTAAATTTTGGAATTATAAAGTTTTGAAACTAATTTTCAATTTCCCAACCAGTTTCGATTAACAGAGGCGGCAGAAAACTACATAAGCACAAAGTGTTTATTTTTTACTAAATATGTAATTCGAGGATAATGCTAATAGTACCTAAGTACCAAGAAATAGTGACCTTAACTCCTCGTCTTGCCGAAGCGAACAGAAAGTGAAGCGACATAATATGACACGTAATATTAGGTATATTATCACAAGAATAAATGACACGTAGCTCATTGTATGTACATAATACATTTGATATCGTCTCATCGTAATTCAATGAGAAACTTTATCGCGATATACAAAAATAAAAAAATGTACTCGTGAAACACGCTAGGATTTAGGATCCTTTGTGTTATGAGTACCATGTAGAACAACTGAAAAAAGCAACAAACGCAGAGCGAGAACAATAATAATAATAATCATCATTTTGGCAATCCTAGAGATGGCGACATAACATTTACTAGAGAACAATAAAGCGTGTATAATTGTGACAATCTACTTGATTATAGTCTCAAATCGCCTGTACTGTATCGATAATTACAAACTGTCTAATGTTACTCGCTTGAGTAAACCACAGCCTTAATTAGATATATATACACATCTAATATTGTCTGATTATTATGTTAACATTATCTTAAACAGTGTTCTCATATTACATTAGCGACAACATATGACTTATCTTAAAATAGGTAGGTACATATATAAATTACGTGTCACGTTGTTTGTCCGCGATGGACTCCTAAACTCGATTTTAATAAAATTTGCACACCGTGTGCATTTTGATCCAACTTGAAAGACAGGATAGCTTACATCTCAATTTATAGTCGCAATATTAATTTATTTCTGATACTTTAAGGCAGGACAACGTCTGCCGGATTCCCTAGTAATATTTAAAAATTTCTAATAAGATTTCACAAAATAATGTGAAGTGCGTACAATAAACTAGTTGGTATTATTTTTACTTATTTAAATGGAGTAGTAGATGACCACGCAACACGTGGTGTAAAGTGGGTGCTGCTGCCCAAAATTATCTGACACAAAACTGCTTGCAGCTGCGGTGCCACTCTGGAGGCTGATGGTTGCCGATAGAAGCCTTAAATATACTTATAGTGTTAAATATAAAATATGAAGTGTTTAACTTATGTTACTTCTGTATCAATTTGAAATTGAAATGATAAAAAATGTTTGACAAATTTAGTATATTATATATTTTATAATAATTTTATTATCTACCTTAAAAACACGGGTGTAATATAGTTATTTCATTTACAGACTAGCGGCTGTCCGCGACTTCATTCGCGTGGACTTTAGTAGATTTTTTCTAAAATAAAAGTAGCCTAAGTTACTCCGTATTAATTCAGCTACGTGCCAGTGAAAGTCCCGCCAAAATCAGACCAGCCGTTTCAGAGTTTAGTTGGAACAAAGAGACAGACAGACTGACAAAAATTGTAAAAAATGATTATTTTGGTATATATACCGTTTATACATTCACATGCATGTAGTAAAAAGCGGTTATTTTAATATTACAAACAGACACTCCAATTTTATTTATTTGTATAGATTTGTAAATTACCATCGCCATAAGTAGTCACTGTTTATTTACATAAAGCTTTTCCCAATCATGTTTACACTGCAGTTATCGAAAGCTGTGACCATATCGAATATGTTATTACTCGCAGATATAACCCTTTTGAATACCAAATTAAAATCCAATACGCATCGAAAACAGTTCAGTAAATATGATTAAATCGTAATTAAGTACGAAAATCCGCATTCCCAATACCCTAATGAAGTGGTACAAAGCTGATTCATAGTAGTGATGCAACGGAAGTGTCTTAGCGGAACCAGAAACGGAAACAGATGTCTAAAGTAAATTTTAGCAGAAACGGAAACGGAAACGGATGCAGAAACGGAAGTGTAAATAATATGGAAAAAAACAAATTTACAAATATAATTTTTATTAAGTATCAAATACACCAAATCTAGATTAGAAATAGATACCTATATTAGAAATCTATTATAGAAAACAATATTACAACTTTGCAACTGAACATTTTATTAATATTCAAAATTTAGTAGTGGCAAGTTATATTTTATAAAAAGTATGTAATTTGGCCGCTTTTGCACCTAACAATCAGTGTTCTTCGTTCGTATATAAGACCAGCTCCGCTAAATAATTGTTCACTGGCGACGCTGCTGGGGGGTACCGACAAATATTGGCGCACTAATGGCAAAAGATTACGGTATTTGTGTGAATTTAATTTCCACCACACAAGAGAATCTTCATTTAAATGTCTTTTCTTTTTTTTTTGTTACACACATGACACAAAAGTATTGACACAAACAGCAGCAGAAAATATCACGCGCTTACATTCACAAAAAAGTACGTAAACAAATTTAATGTGACAAGTGCCTGCGCAGCTCGCTGGCTGACCCCTCCCCCGCGCGTTCAACCGTCCAGCTCGTGCCGCGCATGCGTAACTCTCAGCCGTCGGTTGTAAACTTCCGTTTAAATCTCCGTTAAAAAAGTTGCGGAAACAGAAGCAGAAACGGATGTTGAAAATCGCGCGGAACTTCCGCACTTGCGGAAACAGAAACAGAGATCCGTTGCATCACTAATTCATAGCGTTCAAAGGCATTCCACTGTTATTATGTTGCGAGCAAAACTGTTGGCCCGGTTTGTAATTATGAGCCCGTGTTTGTGTCGGCCGTTATTGCTTCCTGCAGGTGACGGCAAATCACAGCCCGATCAAAGTGAGTGCTTTTAATAAAGCCCGCCATAGTTACCTATCTGTCCGCGTTGCCCTGATCTGCTACCTTCTATAGAGCCCTCACAAAATACTACTTGTTTCGACGCCCGTCACAGATCAATTTAAACTGGCGGACATTCCGTATAGTCTGGTTGTAATATTGTTAATATTGGATTGAAAATTTGTCTGGCATGCGTAATCATTTCAGGCATACTTTTGTAAATAATATCGTTTTAAAGAATGCGTGGGTTCAAAATATGGGGATTAAATAGCAAAAGGTTATTCTGGCATGTCGATAATTGATACATTGGCATCACGCAGCGTATTTATTGAGGCTTGTATTTCCACTATCATATGTTTAAGTATCACGTTAAGATATTCCCAAAACCACCTATCAGTCCATTTATTAACATATAGATTAACATATAACAATTAGTAACATATAACTAATGTGTATTTTGCAAAGTATTAACATTCTCACGCATAAAAAACAGCAGTTAGACTCTCCCCTCTTGCAAGACTTGTATCTCTTATTAATCCCATTTAATAATTCTAGTTTGATTACAATTCGCATTAACTGGAATCCCTTCAAATTCCAATCTACTCATCTATGGGGCAACTAGCAGGTGAACGCTCCCACATTATGAGATCGAGTTTTGCGAAATGGGACCCCTTTAATACGATAAAAAGCCGGGCATCGTTTGAATAAATCGACCTCCCGTTTCGGACTAGAAAATTGTATCTATAGTTGTGTGGTTAAACGTAGAACGAGGGTCGGTTGTCTGAATTATTAAAGGCTGATGAATGGCCGATTTAATTCAGTAGATGTTTCGCACTGGACGCAATCTGCGAAGTATTGGAATTAACATAAGAACTGACCCTTACGGCTCTCTTTCCCACGGTATCGTCCAATTGTTTCGTAATTCAATGGTGTGTTGAACTAATAATTCTGCGTATTTTAGAATTCATAACGTAATAAAAGATAGTTTCAACCTTTATTTCGGCTTTCATCATTAATGAAAATAGAATAAAAATAAAATACATAAATAAATAATAAATGTACTTTTTTAAAAAGAAGTACTGGAAGTTTTTTACCGCCACCTTTTTTTCTCTCAGCTCAATATTTGGCCCAAACCGGCACCTAAAGGCGATGACCGGGATATAATGTCATTCATTAAGCGAATAGTTTGTATTCCTAATACGAAATAAATGTTTTTTCTTTCAATGTCTGATTGTTGGGTTATAACGTTGAGCTTATCAAGCCGCTAGAGATATGTTTAATAGTTTACCAAAGTCAACATCATATATAGTTTCAACATATGAATGTTACGAATGAAAATGTATCTGTAAGTACCGGGAACCTATACAGGAACCAGAAATCTATGTATCTATTACGGTAAAAATCTGTATCATGTTACGATGTCGAAAGTAACTTTATAGCATATAAATATTGCATGTGATTTTCGACGTTAGTTTTATAGGCAGTTATTCATCCAATGCTTTGTTTGAATACCGCCGAACGGCAAGAGGAAACAAAAATGTTACAAGTTTGTGATAGAAAATGGATGGAGTTATTTATGAGATTGCCTCATGGGCGGTTTAGAAATTTCCAATAGTGGGGTAACGGGTAAGCGGGTAATAATCCTTTCTCCCCTAACTAACTAGAAATTTAAATACACTGCTTCACAGTCAACAAACTATGAAAATTACGTTAAAAATTCAGACTCAAATTGGAAATGTTTTCCATAAAATATTGTACGTGATTTATGTCCTGTATATCTAAGCATAATCCAACACTGGGATTGCATTATAGCAAGCTAAAAAGGAGGAAAATCGCTGAGGATGGGAAGTATAATTTATGTGCATCTTTTAAGCGGTGTCGTTTTATCTCTATTTTACTCTAAAGCACATAGTTTGTAGAACAAAGCAGAATTGTTGGTACCACAGAAAAACAGACTTTACAAGTTCTGTGCTATTTTTACCAGAACCAATACCGCCAAACATGATATTGTCGTATCTAATATAATTGGCTACAACCCTTTTTGCGTCCCACTGCTGGGCACGGGTCTCTCCCCATTATTGGGGAGGCCTGGAGCTTACTCCACCACGCTGCTCCAATGCGGGTTGGTGGAGATGCGGGTTAGTGGCCAACCCGCTGTCGGATGTTTTCAAACCGCCCATAAGGCCTCCGACTAGGTTTAACGACTGTTATCTATCGACAACAACCGGGACCGACGGCTTAACGTGCCCTCCGAAGCACGGAAAAGCGCATGTTTTTTTTTTTTGCCACTAGCGGTCACCCATCTCACACCCGACCGCGCCCGTTTGGCTCAGCTGCATAGATCGCTTGCGTTCTACGCTAGCCGCCAGGCCATGCGCGCTTATTAATTAATATAATTATTAATTCTATAATATTATCTCGATGAATGGCATCTCCTCTGAGTGAAAATATTCGTGGTCGTCCTTTTCAAAATAATTCTTAGTGAAAACCAAAGTGTTTAGTAGTAAATCTTTAAAGTTAAAGCACCCATTAGGAATCAAATTGGCCCAGGGATCACCAATTTATTAATTTATTATGTATATATATATATATATTTATTTAGACTAAGGTATTTTCTTAGTGATCTTAGGAAGGACTATGTTAAAACTGTAATGATTATTTCGCCTTACAATTTAAATCACACTCCTACTTCTAATGTTGTTGATTTATCTTCATACAAGACGCGAGAGTTGAGTATGTAATGAAATGCAAATGTATCGCTAGTGACGCAATTTGTTTCGCCTATCGACGGTTTTTATTGCCTTCCTCCACCAGTTTGTCTAGAAATATAGCCTTTGGTCGGTGGTGAACAAAAAACGGAAACGAAGCGATTTTAAATAAGCCTTTCGAGGGAGAAGAACATCTTATGTATGTATTTGTTTATTTATCATGAGCACTAGTACACATCAAATTACTTACTTAAAATCTTGTATAGATGTTATTGATAAAGTTGTTATAAACGTTTGGTCTTGCTTTGGCATAAACAAATTTGAAAGAGGAAAAGTTAGAAAAAACGTAAAACATCTATCAAACAGTTAATAAAACACAACTTTTACAAGTTATAAACAAAGTATAACATTATTTTTATTTCTACCTTTTATTTTCTAATTTCCTTGAATTAAGAATTTAAACACCACGTGACCTCCGCACCCGTTCATTATAATATCATTTTACTTTAAAAACTTTAACATAAAGAACAAGCTGTAATATTTTAACACAGTAAAATCTGTTTCTCGTAGACGGCTACGAAACTACGAAGTGTAGGAGTTTATAATTTGTATCGCGTCGCTAACGTAGCACCACTACGGCTACGTCGCTTGTTGTTTTGTGAGATGTGGCTACGAGCGTAGCATCTATCTACGGTTTTTGTTGAGCTTGCCTGGCTGAGATTGAACTACCATGTTGTTTTAAGTGGGTGGCATCTAATGGCATCGTGAAGGCTCGGTGTAAAATATACACCAATGGACCAAAATGGTCGGAGATAGACCTGACCTTTTAGTGACCAAAAGAAAATCTTAAATAAAACAAAAGGTAAAGTCATAATAAATGTCCACAACGTCTCTAGTTCCATGTCTGGTATCTTGAAATAAACTGTTTTCAATAACATTTTTCATTTATCATCATTCAGAGGTTCACTGCTTACGCAGGTAGATGATATACGCCTTCTGAAGCCTCTGTTTCTCTGGTTGGAGCACGGACTGTCCTTACAATTAAAGTTACATTTATCACGAAATTATAGGTACAGAATCGAGCTGTCCAGTCAGTGGCTCCGGGAATGGCGACGCTGTGGGCGTAGTTGTTATAAGCAACAGAATGTATAAGATAACCGTATCGCACTATAGATGGGCTCGTTTTTGGACGTCGCTCATGCATGGGGCACTGGTGCGTTCTATAGAAGATCGAGTTTTGTTGTGGCACAAATTGCACATGCCTTGGTATCTCTCCCAAGGTACTGGAGTACCTTTTGAAGGTTACTCAATATAAAAAAAGGTACGGAAGAACTATTACTTACCGCTGCGGGAGCCCTGGGTCTGGGTTTAGGCCTGGATCGTACTGGAGGAGTCGGAGGGGGAGCCGGCGGAGTGCTCGGTGGACTGCTGTCTCCGCTGGTATTGCCGCTAGAGTTTACGCTTGATTTCTCCGATCCATTGCTTGACTGAAACAAATTACACCGAAATATGCAACTATCAGTTGTTCGCTGAGTGAAGCCTGTCGAAAAACAGTTGGGTGTTGAATCACTGATCAACACAAATAATTTTGTAAAAAATACGAATGATAATCGAGACCGATCCATCTCCATTGTTATCAATAAAATGGAGATCTTTTTGACGACCTTACAAGCGGTTCAATTACATTAGTCTATTGTAACGGTTATCAAGGGCATGCGTAAAAATATGGCAACGCGTGTAGAAGCTTTGTAAAAAAATTGTATGAGCAATAAAAAATGACCGTTATCTACGGATATTTTTGAAGTTTTACAAAACAGACAAGCGAGAAAATCGAAAGCTTAACACTAGCGCAAGGTATTATAAAGAAAAAAAAAACATCTTTAAGATTTTCATTTTGCCATTTAGGTTCAGGTTGCCATTTGAATCGTTCTGACATAGTTACTTGATCGTGCAAAAAATTTACATACAAAGTGCAAATATGAAAGCGAAATTTTCAAAAGGAAAATTTGGTTTTTGAATAGTAACCAGCCGTATTCATACAAGCCCAGGCTAATTACGGGTCACTTCACCCGCTAAACTAGAAATTCGAGTACCCCACATCAAAAAGCAGTACACAAAACTCGAATCGTGTTTCCTTATTAAAACTCCGCTCGAAAACATTCCGTTGATTTGTCCGAACATTGTTCACGGGCGCGGAGCAAAACGAATTGGGGAAATACAGCCATTATTCCAAATTTTTTTGGGGAAAACCTTTAACGGCAGGCGAAATTAAAAGAGCACACAGCTCGGATTTGGGCTAATTGGTTAATTAATAGGAGCAGTGGGTCCTGAATTTTACACATCGCCGGTTGGAAATGCGCCAACGTTTGTATTAAAAATGCGACATCGAGCTTCCGGTTCTGAGGTTGTTACGAAAGCTAATAGAATTTTCGCGCGGTGTGCGCGTTCTGAGAAAATTAGATATATTTACGAGGCTAAGTACGTTAAACTTGTTTTATGTTGGCAATCTCTATACACTTTGTATTTTTATGGGCGCTTTGCAGTTTGTAGACGTTTGCAGACTAGCCGAGTAGTCGGCGAAACAAGTGGAGTGTTTAGTGGGCTAACCCTCCGTGATAGCTCTTTTGTATGTCAGATTCCATGGCTCAGAATAAAAACAAATATACATAGGAGAAAAACGTTAAGCTCAGAGGGAATAAAAGAAATAAAATCATGTTTTCTGTAGCATCAAAACGATAGAGATGAAATATTTTAAATAGGAAACGAATGTTTATCTTGTGTATGTGACTGATAATCATATGTAGCATAAAAAAGTAGAATACAGATCAATTTTTAGTGCAACAATTATGACATTAAATTCCTTGCAAGGTCTAACATTTTTGATTTAAAACGCTCATTGCATACTAAAAACAAGTGCAGCTGGAATGCAGTGTGCAAGTTCACATCACTGCCATGCATTTTTTATTCCACGAACACAATATCCGAGTGAAAACGCGAATGCATAATTCATGGATCTGCTTTAAGAAAAATATGTTAACTGAAGTGGAAACGTGCACTGCAGTTGTAGAAATCCTTTGCGATTTGGCGAGGGCATACAAATTAGACAGGACCGTGACAGCGCCGCATCCGGTATACATTTTTGAATTTAGTGTTATTTAATGCAACTATTTAGATTTTTCTCGTTTATCACGGTGCACAGTAAAACATGCTACTGTTTTAATTTTATTTTAAAGCAGCGTTAAAAGTAATGTTTGGTTACAAAAAGTTGAGCTTTAAAAAATATAAGATGGTTTTTATTTTATTTTTAAACAGCATTAAAAGGAAATTCATATATTTGGTTTAATTTGGTAAAATGTAGGTAATGTTGTAGGTGGTAGAACTATTATGGTTCGCCCGGGGAAGTACCACCGCTGCACCCACTTCTGCCGTGAACCAATTCTATTGTGTTTCGGTGGAAAGATGCAGTTGCCGGCCACACTTACATGAGGCGATCACCAGCCTTCGGAGTAGTAGCTCAACTGCATACGACCTCAGACAAGACTTCCACCACGACCACTTAACACCACGTAGTCTGCATAGTCGTCTGCTACTCCATTCAAATAAGAAAAAAATATGTAATACTTTTAACAAAAGATGAATAGTAATAGATGATTGTAACATTGAGTTATCCAGTTATACTTAACCATTATATAGATATGAGTATACGCAAACAATTAATCGGAATGAGATTATCAACTACAGCCTGGGGCAAATAGGTACCTCTACTTGTGTACAGAAAGCTTTATGAATTATGATCATCCGCGCATATTAATTTCGAGAGCTAATGCAAAACCAATACAAAACATAACTATGAGGAATGTTAAATAGGGTTCCTCTATTCCACACATATTCTACTACTTAATACTTACATCAGAATGAAGATGGTTATTGTTGTGTGCTGGTGAGATGGGGGAAGGAACGCGCGCAGCCTTTGATTCTTGTTCTCGGCTATTTGTGCTAGAACTGTTGTTATTATCTTTGTTTTCTGTAAATAAAACAGATAATTAGGATTGAACGTTGAAATATTTTAATCGCCTTTATTCTATGGATCTAAATCGATTATATTTATTTTATAATTTTATATTGTGTAGATAGTGAATTTTTTTTTAAATGAAATTCAAATAAAATAATAGAATACTGATTCGAATGCAAATTTTTTTACGTCTAATTCGAATTTTGAATTAGTCGCCAGTCCTTACTAAATTTTTTCGTTATTAATGTTTATTTGAAATTTCAACTATTGTAATTTTGTTAAATAGGTATTTTATAGCTTTTTGTATTCGGAAATGAATGCTTTTTGTGGAAAACTACCATGTGCATATGTACATAATCGTACATACATAAACTTTGCTGGTAAGTGTATAATAAAAAAACTTACTTTCAGACGAGGGTTGGTGGTGATTTTCAGTATGCCGGCGAAGTGACCGCGCATCGCAGTATGACTTGCCGCATCCGTCAGCTTTGCATTCGTATGGTTTCTTGTTGCGGTGCGTCAGCATATGACCATTGCTGCAAATATTAAACACGCAAATTTTTGCCGTAAATATTAACGAGTAAATACATGGCCATTTAGGAATTTTATTGTTTTTATAGTATTTCGAATTCTTTGTGTATGTATTGCTAAATTTGAATATCGTATAGGTTATCGTCATATGTAAAACTTTTTTCATCATTCGTTTAAAAGTAAAGTGCGTGCGTGTGCGTTAGCTGCGAACTTAGTAAAGTGGGAATTTAATGCGATGTATTGGTTACTTTACAATGAACCCAATTTAACACTACGTTTACATGTTTCACACTCGGCTGTGTCGTGCGTGGGTACACATACAAAGACAGAAACACAAACACCCAGAGCGAGAACAGAAATTTAAAGTCATTCATTTATATGCTCAAATTGTGTTTACAGAGTTGTTACGTGAGTCATATCTCACAATTTACTGGGCTAATATTTTTTTTTAAAGTATACTGTGGGAGACTGGTTTCTAAACTAAGCTTTATGGCCTGTATTTCAGGATACCAGGTCTCCACTCCTCTTCGGCTGCATCATTTATTAAAGTACTGTCATTTAGCTCATATAACAATTTATTTTAAGTGCATATAAAGTTTAGAAAGCTATTTTTAATAGTTTAAATTTTATCTATTTTAATGTTACTATTTTCAATACTATTTCAATATTCAATTTCAATAATCAATTTCAATACTATTTTCATAGTGTGCAAATCATTAATTAAATTCATAATATTACAATTAAAACAAATTAATAATTAAAACATTAAAAAATAATTATTAATTTATATAATTTGCAGATGATTGATTTAAATAAGAGGATGTCATTATTTTAGTTATACATGTCAACGGTTAGTTATATTTAGATTGAATTAATGATAGTTTTGTTATGTTCGTCCAAGTTTAAGGAATTATTTAGTACATTTTCATTATCATTTGAATTAAATTATTATTTCATATGCGATTAAATGGAATGGTAGCATTTTTGTACGAGCCATTTATATAAGTAGCGTTTAAATTTGAGGTATGGCAACTTTTTAAGATCCTCAGGAAGATTATTATAAGTTTTTGCACTCATATGAACTTGATCTCAGAGCCGTTTTGCTTGGTGGTATCTATAATTTTTCTAGATATCGACTACCAAAGTTAATAACATCTTTCTTTTTTTTAAAAAGATGTAAACATCGATGTACAAATACTGCTACTTCGTATGTAGATGCTAGGCAAAGTGTGAATTTTTAGTTGTTTTAAAAGAAGCTTGCAACTCACTTCCGTTTTTAGATTACACATGGCATTTCGTGGCATCACTTTTGCGCTATGTATACGCTATACTGTATTTAAAAAAATTGTGACCTCAACTCTAATTAAGCAAAAAACTTGATTCATTAGTTTTCGTACCTACTGTCGTTGTATGCTTTAAAAATATTATTATATATATATATATATATATATATTGGCGAAATAAAAAAATCAATGATGCTATGTTAAAAAACGGCAAATTGTTTGTAAAGTAGGTTTACGATCGAGATGTTTACGTGATAACGTCCGCACGAGAAAATCTCCATTCCTTTGTATGCCGCTAGAGTGAGAGAGACGGAAGATCGGTCCACTCACTCGAACGCTATGCCAGCCTCCGCTCGTGAGGATTCCGCGTTTCACACAAGTTTCACGGAATGACTGGCAGCGCTCGAGATGAGACGGGAGATCGGTCCGTCTCTCTCTCGTTATACCTGCGATCGCGCTCGTGAGGTTTTGGTGTGACACAAGTTTCTGAACATGTCACCCGACTAAAACGATTTTAAAGACGTTATCACGTCAAAAAATGTCCATTACAATTTTTTTTCTTAACGCTAATCTAGTGTCAATACTATGCTATGCAAAGCGCTTATCGAACATATGATTTGTGTCAATTTTGTATGCGTTATGAATGGAAAGCGCGGGTCAACAGATAACTGGGGCACTTCACTGACATGACAGCGCCATAAATATGCAGATCGCGAACGATTCCCCCGCTTTGAAATGTTATGCAAGTTTATGAGCGTATAGCCAAGTAAATGTTGCGATTTATGGAGTTAGAAATATTTTGGTAATATATGTTCTGCGTGGCTATATTATGTTGTGAGGTGTGCACATGGACATTGTTTTAATTAAAGTAACCTCGACATCGCTCAGTGTCGAATATTGTCAGCACAACAAATAAATGTAGAAGATAGGTGTGGCTAAGGTACCTTAATTAACATTGACAAATATTTTTGTTATTGACAGAGATGTTCAGAATTATTTTCTAGCGCTTCACAAGCTTACCCACACAAGCGCGTTTATCAGTACACATCACTAATATAACAGAGCTGATCCGACTTCGTGAAATGGAATACTACTCGTATAACGAGATTATCCATAGACTTTGCTTTTTTATTGAATGGAATACCTACGTTAAACTTAATTGTAATATGTTTATAACACACAGCAGAGGAGCGGTCAAAAGTGATTGAAAAATTGGAAAATCACACATGTAATGACGAGTTAATGCTCTCTGCATTAATAGCAATACAATGAACGCATTACGTCAATTTGGAACCGTGAGTGTACAAACAACTGGGCCACTTCAGTGAATGTCATAACAATATAGTTTACGATAGGGCCTTTAATATCAGATTGAGGATAATATTCTGACATTTTGATGTGTGCAGTGAATTTACCATTGTGTTGAGCATAAAGAATATTAACTTAAATAGGGTAGATTTTTTTTTGCATTGGATATTAATCTAATCTGTTGATATGCAAGGAGTTAGTAAAACTTAAGTATTATGATATGGCCGTATTAACAATCGTTTTACAGACGTGATTTAAAGTTAAATTAAATAACATGTCAATTTGTACAGTACAATGAACGTTGGCTTATCGAAATGTCTTTTTACTTGTGTTATTATTATGATACATCCATTAAGCTATTTACTAAATATTTATTTAATAAACAATTATTCCAAGTAATAAAAATATTTGATTAAAAATTTTATGTTCTTGGATTTCAAGCAGTAAAAGAATTAATTCCGTTTTGATGCATAATTAAATTCTGTAAAATTCACTAGATAATGGTATAAAACTTTTAGCACATTAAGCTATTCAACGAACACAGACACAGTAATTGACAGCGGGTCAGCAGATAACTGGGGCACTTCAGTGAATGTCGGCGCAGGCACGACAGCGCCATTAATATGCAGATAGTGAACGATTACACTCCGGCGTTTTGAAATGTTCTGCGATTTCGATCACGTGACCTTTACATCAATATTGAAAATGAATTTCAATGGGAGCGTACCAATTATTATTCTAAGTTATTTTATTTTTGGGCAAGCAATATTTTAAGATGTATTTAAGTCCTGCCTATATGGTTTTTTATTATTTATGTGTTAATGTTCTTTATTAATTCATGTCATAAAGTTATAGAGATAGTTACATTTCCACGGTTAGTTTGGAAGAAACATAATAAAATTTTGCGATGAAGATATCCTTTCATAGACTTGGATATACTAGCGTATAGACGGACACTGCGTGCGTGGGAGAAGGAATTCTTTTACCGAGATACAGCAAGACAGAAACAGACACACGAATCTGTTGTACCTGTGTCTGATTTTTGGTTGACAGGCGTCACAATTCGACACACGAGGAATTAGCACCGCAGTATGTAGTGGTTTCTTAAAATCGATACATTTAAGTCACTAGGTCTTGCCAAACGTGTCTATGTATCCTTTTGTGTTTCGGTGAAAGCAAACAAGTGACAGGATGACATTAAAATGAGGTGACATTCAGCCTTCAGGATAGGAGCGCAATTACATGCGACCACTGATAAGATACGGACTTCTACATAGAAATGCATAAAAACTACGCCGATCACTGAACACAACCTTGTCTCCTACCTAATTCTAATTTTCTGTGTGTTTTCTTAAACATAAACCAAACAAAAAGGCATACAGTTTTTCAGCTTTCTTTAAGAACCCTATGTCATACTCTAATGAAAATTCAAAAAGCTATGTGCAAAGCGGACTGTGCTTAGCTTGCGAAGAGGCCAAGCTAAGCGGTTATAGCTCAAAAATTTTTTTCAATACTTACAGATGGTCTTGCCTCTTGAACGCCTTAGCACATGTAATACACACGTACTTTCGTTCATCGCTGTGTGTCAGTTTGTGTTTGGCCAGAGCTGATGCGTTCCCGAAAATCTTATTGCATACCTGGAAATAAAGGCAGTGATGAATATTTGATCGATATAACCGAATATGAGAAAAATACTTGGTTCAATAATAATGAATCTAGACCCTAGCCTATGATAGAGTGTGCTACATATTCGAAGTATTGTACTAGGTCTCGATGTATGGTGGGCACCATGGATATGCAGAAAATTTATCTTCCTGCTCACCCACTCCGGTTTTCAATGCGATACACGATTATGAGTTACATAATATTATCATGCGCTGTTATACTTATTGTCTTTTGATGTTTCATGAAGTATCCTATATGTTTTAATTCCCTTGTAACATGAGTAAAATGGCTGCAACCCTTTTTACGTCCTAATGCTGGGCATGGGTCTCTCCCCTTTATTTCGGAGGCCAACAGCTTACTCCACCACGCTGCTCCAATGCGGGTTGGTGGAGATGCGGGTTAGTGGCCAACCCGTTGTCGGATGTTTTCATTCCGCCCGTAAGGCCTCCAACAAGTTTTAACGACTGTTATCTATCGACAACAACTGGGCACGACGGCTTAACGTGCCCTCCTAAGCACGGAAACGCGTATGATTTTTTTTGCCACTAGCGGTCACCCATCTCACACCCGACGGGCGCGCCGATTGGCTTAGTCGCATAGATCGCTTGCGTTCTACGCCAACCGCCGAGCAATGCGCGCTTCCAATACAATATTATACAATATTGTTAATATTCTTCAATAGATTAATTCCTTTAAGTCAGTATGTAGAGGATGTAGAGTATTTCTCAGTTTATATTTAAGTTGATTATTGCTAAAAGTTCGAATAAAACGAAAAATTCTAAAAATAAAACATAGCTGGATCAATTGGATCGGTTGGAGCCGTTTCTAAGATTCAAATTACTCGTATATATATTTGTATTTACAAAAATTGCTCGTTTAAAGGTATTAGATTATTGTGACATGTTTCTGTGTACATAAATTGTTAAATAAATAAAGAAATGCGAAAGATATCTCCTTTTGAATCTTAGTTACCTTTATCAATTACCATTTCCATTTCCATGCCTGATTTAGCCTTGTCACAACAAATAAACTGCACCAAAGCTTGAATCGGATTAAGTCGGTATCAATTGTTTTTCAATGTTCATTTTGCTTCGGCAAATCGCATAATCCTCTTGCTAGCTTCAGATTTCCTGGATAATATATATGGATATATTATCCACATATTATTCAGCAAGCGATGGAGAAGGCTATGGTTAGTTTTTATTTGCGTAACAGAAATAGGTACCTATAATGAATTCCGTAGACAACCTTGAGTTAAGTACATACATAGTTCTAAACATTGATTTATATATGTACTTCATGGTTCTAGTGGCCAGCCTCTGGTATGGGATGTGACCTGTTTGGACACCTTGGCGCCATCACACATGAGGATTTCCGCAGAAAAGGCTGGGTCCGCGGCCAATCAAAGCCTCAAGCGTCGTAAATATAGTAATTTATCTGACAATAACATATTTACGGCGCTTGCAGTAGAGACCAAGCCCAAAGGCCAAAGGTCTTCCGACATGAAAAAATTTATGTCAGAAATGTCGCATAAACTGTCGTACTGGCTTGTGGTGACCTAAGAGCTGGCGGCCCAAAGGTCGAGCCTCGCGATTCAACGTGGCAATGCCGCCAGTGTTTTGGGTACCGTGCCACACACGGGCGCTTTAGATGAATTATTTTATTAGTAGAACTTTTATATTTTTATATATGTATATATATATATATATTGTATAATATTGTACATAGTTACATATAATTTTAGGTTTATAAGTTTTATTTATTATAATTATTGTAAATTATGTGTGGTATATAATAAAATAAAAATACGGTTCTAAATATTCACAAAATTTATAAAACAAGAGTGCACATGACACTTGACTTTTTCAACTTTCCGTCAAAAAAATTCTTACGTATGATCTGCAATAATAATTATTGTAATTCAATGTTACGGCAATAACTGTGTAATGGGAATTGTTACACCTATTGTATGTTATGAGCCTCCAACCCATCAAGGCCATTGAATCAAAGCTATGTAATCACGTTGAATACATAATTAATTACAACGCGTAATGCAAATACGTTTATAAGTCTTGAAGAGCTTAATTAGGAAGCCTAAAATGGTAAGAAGAGCGATGATTAAAATAAAATACCTAAAGATTTGTTCGTGAGACATAATAAAGTGATGAGGCACGAGTCCCTCCGGGTGTTGACCGTAATACGTTGTTTGTTCCTCATCTAATTAGGGAGGTTTTTCGCCTCCTTATTCTGTTTTTATTCCAAGGCTCAGAAGGTCGTCTCTGGGGCATATTTATCGAAACGGGCTCGCCCGTGTTCAATGATTTTAACGGTTACTTTTAAAAGTTGCGAGGTACCTAATGTGATTTTAACGGCGGACCTGAAACTTTCCTTTTGTCTTTACGTATTCTCCCGCGAGCGTCTTGTTTATCATTTTTAGGTTTCCCTCGGGAGTTGTGTCTCTTACTGACAAAATGTCCGATCGTCTGCGCCGCATTATGTTCTTGCCTATAAATTTCGTTTATTATGGTGCTCGTTAAGCTCTTAATGTTACTATATTTTTTGCTTGTTGATATTAAGAAATAAAAAAATTATGCATTACTTGAAGTAAGCGAGTAGGCAACGTGTTAAAGGCAGTCCATAGCGATATATCTGAAGTAGCCGTTGCTCTGATACTTCAGAGGCATGCAAGCATGCATCTCATGAAAGCATGGACTTAAAGCGAAGCTTTCAACCGCAACAACATAATTGCTTAGCGGCAGAAATGGGTAGGTATATTCAGTTGTTAAATAAAATTTTGGCAGACGAATTCACAGCTTTATGACGTAACGGATAAAATTTTAAACTACAATTTCATTAGATGCAGTGCAGTGATGCGGCAGGAAAAATTAAATTCCCATAATGGCCACCCGCGCTCCAACTGCGTAAGTATCTAAACATTACGGGCAGCCGGGTTGCGGTCTAGGAACTTATTAACTATTACTGTGGCGTTTCGCTTACTGTTCAGTGGGAGTTCAGAAATGTTCCATTTTCTGCTATTTTTTGCTTATTAATATTTACTATTTGACTTGATATTGTATAGGAGTAAGCTCAAAATTAGACTATAACGTTCCCAAATGACTACGCCATATCGTACATTCAGCGATAAGGGGGTTGTGTCAAGATACGCGCTTATAAATTACTAAGCTGCGGCCCAACCAAATGTTAGAAGTTAGAAAAATGTTCAAAATTAGGATACAACGGTCCCAAATGACTCTTACGGCATTTAAGCAAGGCTTTAAATTACTCGATATACAAAAGAGACTAAAATATTATTTACATTTTTACCAAACTTTATAAAAGAAGCACGCTTAAAATTTGGCTTCAACTGTCTCAAATGTAACACCGTACATTATAAAACAAATCTAGAAGCGACCTTATAATTAGTCTACATACAATGGTCCCAAATGACTACCCACATAGAAAATAAGGCGAGGAAGCTGTTTTGTTGCAAGATACGCGTCTATAAATCACCAAGTTTATAAGCGCAGGTGTTTTTGCACTCATCTGTGTTCCGATGTTTTATTGCTTAATGTGCTGTTTCACTGTCTGTGTAGTTCAAGAGATAGCTAGGTGTTTTTGTTATAATATCTCTAAATTTCTTATTAGAATAAAAGAGTTGATTTTAGTTGATTTTAAAATTATTTATTTTTGTAAGCAGCTATCTGGCTACTGATTGAACGCGAATTTTTTACATTTATATAGCTGACCTAATAGGCATGATTGGTAGAAAGTTGGGAGATCAGCAATGGTAAATTTCACGCTAATTCCTTGCTTCGGAACACTCGCTAAGCTATCAGTCCAGGTTATTGATAGGTACACGTAGGTAAATGTCGGAGTACTTACGAGCGTTTTAATACTATCATTAACAGATTGCTCCCTAACTACTCTTACTATCTTCACCATTGGGGAGCGTGGCAAAGCGTGGTGGAGGAAGGTCCAATCCTGACAAACGTGAACAGATCCGTGCCCAGTAGCCAGTAGTAAAGATAAAAAATAGACGTATAGACAAAAGTTATTTCGTGCCTTCTGATCTTAAAGTAAAGGTTCATGAAGCAAGTCGAATAAAGTGTATGAAGCTCCACTGTCAATGAATTTCTCTAGACGATTGTTTCTGTTAAACTAAGGTCGTATTAATTAAAGATACGTTGTTTGCTTATCGTGTCGTACACGTTATTCCTCAGAGGGACACGTTTTAATTTGTAGTGTTTGCATTTCAACAACACCGCCTTCTAGGTATTTCTAAGAATATGAGCTACGATATTCTTTGATTGTGAGAGGCGATAGAAAGGGAGCTTTAATGGTTCCAGACAGCTAGACTAGAAACTAGAAGCTGCTAGATCTAGCAGTGCAGCTAGGCACTGCACTGCAGCATCGGAATTAAGAATAGAGCTACGGTAGCCCCTGCCTGATCATAAGCGGCTACTAAAAGGGGGCTTCCGGGGTTGTGGGTGGTGAGAGTGGGAGCTCGATCCGTCCAGCTGTAGCCCCGGGAAGGATGGCGGTGTGTGCATGGCCGCATGCCGCCGTAAGAATCGGAAGGTGCAGGAGAGCATATCTGCTCTCCAGAGGATGGACCCATTCTGGGGCGCCGCGCGTGAAGGACACCGGTGCGTTTCACTGGAGATCCCGGAGTCCTACCCAAGCGCAGAGGCAGGCCCGAGGGAAGAGGGAGAATCGAGATTCAATCGCAGGTCTACTGAAAGAGATTTCCGATGGAAATAAGTAGTACCTTTGTGCAAAATCTTTATGTATTTGTTTTCGAAGAATCAAAACAAAACAGATAACAGAATTGTTAGATAAAATATGAGTAAGAACGTATTTATGACTAATGTAACAACACACAACCTTTAAAAACTAAACTAGATAAAAATACTGTTCTAGAAATACTTATAAGTCTGCATTTTCACAGTGTAAAATCATGTTAAAAGATTTTCTTACCAAAACTTATTAAGCAGCTATATATGGATGACAGGATACGTATTTTGAAGGTTACAAAGGTGACCTACCAAGAAAATTAGTTTGAATGCTCGTGACACCACGTGACATCGATCGATACGTCGGCGTCTCGCAACGTATATTGTACCGAAAATATCTTTAATGAAAACCTTTTTCAAACAAGAAAGATGCGACGAATAAACACACATCTAAGCAATGGCATTTAAAACTATTTTCGCAATTTACCGAAATTTAGAAACAAGAATAAAATTAGATAGGTCTGGGTTAGGTCTGTATTGTTCGAAGTTTTTAATTTATTGGATTGAATAGTTTTTCTTATTGTTATTTTTTTCTTCAATTATGGCATCGCAAACTCTACATATTGCCAGCATCAACTTTAATTTTTGCATCACGTTTTTGCCAGTTTCGGTGAAACTGGACGAGTTAGGTAAAGTCAGTAAGCCGTCAGTAATCAGTCAGTCAAGTCAGTCAGACAAGTCGTTCAAGTAACGCGATGACTTCTTTACCAGAACGTGACCAATGGAATTTTTGAGGCAAGCCGAAAAAACCTATTTTCGCACTGTTATTTTAATTCACAACACTCGTGCACTATAATTAACCTATATCGAACAAAATGCCATCAAATTTATCCGATATAACTCAAAAATACACCAAGAAAGTAAAAATAAAACAAGAGCATACTTAATATGTATTTTTCGACTTCCAACCAAAACTCTTTTTTCTTATTGTTTGTGGTATATTTTCTTCTGGGTACATACCTACACCAAGCTAAAAAATAGCACGTTAATAAGTTAGATCAGAATTATAAATTCCTATTATTTTCGGAAAATTGGATATAAAAAATTGTCTTTAGCAGAACTCAGGTTCAATTTAAGATACTCTACTCAAATAAGAAATAAAATTATTTATAAATTATAAAGCAAAGCAAATACCGGATGAAAATAAACGTATGAAATATAGTAACTTGACGTTTTGGTGACCTACCATACCACCTACAAATCTACAAATATAATAAAAACACGAAAAAATCGTACACACTAGTGAATAGGAACACAATAACAGTTCTTTCTACAACGGATATCCGATGGGATATCACGAAAAAAAATCCTTTACTTCAAAGAATACCCTACAAAGTAATAGACGTATAAAAATATGTAATGGTTTCCATGTTGCAGAGGCCGTTAACTTATCTCGGCGGGCAAATCGATGTTTATGCCGGGTATATCGTTTTATTGCCGAATAAAGACTACTTGATCGACTTGACTTGAGACTAAGGATGCTTTGCTTTTGTATATTTATTATTATTTATCCATAATGTAAAAGTCTGATTAAATAGGCCTGGCTTGGAGCTAATTACCAGACGTTGTTGCTTTCCTAATGAGCTTTGCTCTGTAGAGTTTGTATGATTGAGAGTATTTATACTACTTACTTTATATAAGTACAGACATCTGATACGTTCATTAACGAAAAGAAATACATATAAACAATTGTCTGTAAATAATAACAGCTGCGACAACATAGGAGTTTTAGAAACACTTTATTTCGGAAACTTATTCACGACTTTGCCCTAAGTAGTATTAGGACCGCTACGTAACGCTGCTTAAAACTACACACTAAAATCTTATTAGCGGTCTGTCCTTGTAATGTCTCCACAAGAGCTCTTTCAGTGCTTATTTGAAGCGGTGTGTCCTTTAAGTCGGCCTAATACGGATTTGTGTGTATTGCAGTGAAATACCTATATAGAGGATTTCCTCATAATCTTACTATTTACTAGCTATACCTAGTCTGTGAGACTAAGCAAAGAGGCGCGTTCAGGGCTTAAGTCAATTAGTATGATATTAATTGCGTTATATTTGTATACTTAGCGAACTAAAGGAGATCTTTGAATCAATTGATAAGAGCTTAAATATTAGTAAATGAACCTAGATTCTGATACGTAGTACCTACTGAAACACTTATTTTGACAGTATCAATATAATTTAAGTTGTCTAGTGAGATCTCTATTTGGCTGCAACCTTTTTTACGTCCCACTAATGGGCACGGGTCTCTCCCCATTATTGGGAAGGCTTGGAGCTTATTCCACCACGCTATTCCAATGCGGGTTGGTGCAGATGCGGGTTAGTGGCCAACCCGTTGTCGTTTAAAAACCACCCATAAGTCTTCCGACAAGGTTTAACGACTGTTATCTATCGACTACATACAGGACCGACAGCTTAACGTGCCCTCCGAAGCACGGAAACGCGCATGAAATGTTTTTGCCACTAGCGGTCACCCATTTCACACCCGACCGCGACCGTTTGGCTTAGTCGCATAGATCGCTTGCGTTCTACGCTAACCGCCGGGCCATTTGTATTTACTATTTATAACATTATAAAAATTTTAATCTTATACTTTTAAAATGTTTACTACCCTATTCAATGGATATTAAATTATTTCAAATTAATGGACATCCGCGCAGTCGTAGACAGACTTTCGCTAAGCTCAAGTATGCAGTAGACAACACGATTACGACGTGTAGCATTCTTTTTGAGGCACGATATATTATAATGTACTTATAGGCGTGTATATTTAATTCGATTTCCTTAAATTGGCAGCTGAAGTACATAGATAAATAAGCCAATGAATCTCTGAAAAAAATCAACTGTTTTTGTCCGAGCATCGCTCCGTCATCCGGGTACTAGTACTAAGAGGCTTGTTTGAGACTAACTCACTATGTGGCCGCAACCCTTTTTTGCGTCCCACTGCTGGGCACGGGTCTCTCCCCATTATTGGGGAGGCCTGGAGCTTACTCCACCACGCTGCTCCAATGCGGGTTGGTGGAGATGCGGGTTAGTGGCCAACCCGCTGTCGGATGTTTTCAAACCGCCCATAAGGCCTCCGACAAGGTTTAACGACTGTTATCTATCGACAACAACCGGGACCGACGGCTTAACGTGCCCTCCGAAGCACGGAAACGCGCATGAAATTTTTGCCACTAGCGGTCATCCATCTCACACCCGACCGCGCCCGTTTGGCTTAGTTGCATAGATCGTTTGCGTTCTACGCTAACCGCCGGGCCATGCGCGCTTCACTATGTATGTGCCCACAAATACATACATCAGGCATCAAGAACAATACCTTCGTATACAACGCGGCTAAAGAGAGATGGTATCTATAAGATAAAGCATTAATCAAGTGATGACAGAGCTCCTTGCAGTCTCGTTGTCCCGTGCATCAATTAAATAGAGTGCTATTACTGATATTGAGACCGTTATAAATAGATTACAAGTAACATTCTAGATTCATAGTATCAGATCACAAATTGAGCAATCAATGAACATTTTCAACAGAACTCACTAGATTTTATATGTTTAAATATTTTCGGGCGGACACAGCACACCTCAATCTTTCATTTCTTTTCTACTTTTTTAGAAGTTGAAATGCTGATACAAATAAATGATAAAGATAATGACAAAAAAATCTTAGCTTTTTGTACCACGTAGCACAAAAATGAGGGACGTTCATTCGAATTTGCGAGAGTCCTTAGACTTCCTTTATTCAGGGGATCCTTCGTGGTAGTTTGCCATATCAGTATGACTTTTTTTTTATAAATAAACCTAACAATAAGGCAGACGGGCCGCGCGATGTTAAGCGATCACCGTCGCCTATGGACACGGCCAACCCTAGGGGAGCCGCCCGAGCATTGCCGGCTTTGGAGGAGAGCTTCTTTTACAGCTTTCTTGAAGAACCCCATGTTATAGTCCACTGGGATTGCCTCAGCTGGAAGGTTGTCCCATAACCTACACGTCCGTGGTAAAAAGGAGCGTGCAAAGCGGACTGTGGAGGACCGCCACGAGTCCAGATGGTGCCGGTGGAACTTTAACCTTCGTCTGGTGGTATAATCATGACTACGATATATAGACATATGACTACGAGAATATAGAATTTTAGGGGACGTCTTATAACTATAAACTACCTTTAGTTTTAGGTTAGAGGTGTACACGCTCTTTAGCTTAGCCAATTTCCAATCCAAGGGCTACTAGAAGAGAATGGAAATAAGTAGTACCTTTGTACAAACTTTCTTGTGCATTCTTTTTCTTTTGTATTTCTTTCCTGTCGCCTGTGTGTATATAAATAAATAAATAAATAAATAAATAAATAAAAATAAACTACCCCAATGCCATGGTCAAGTAGTTGTCAGAATTTCAAGGTGAGGGAGCGGGAAACATTATATACGCTTTTGTATATTTAGAAAATAGATTAACGTAAAATAAAAGTAATAGAAAGTAAAAGTAAATATGTCAAGGAAAGTAAATATTATGTCAAGGAAAGAAACACATTGTTACCTTTAATATTGAGTGATTCTAATACGCACCTTCATTTTAATGGATTATTTTAAGGGAATAAGTAATTTAATCGCGGCAATAAGAAGCCTTTGTCGCTCTCTAGCCCCAAAATATCTCCAAACATAATACATGTTAATCCGTAGCACGTTGCGCAAATAAAAGAACCCACTTTCAAATTTATAATATTAATATATGTATGATGTAAGATATGCGTGTATACGAGATTTATTCTCCATCCCGTAACAAGTGTGTGTCAACTGAACTACTTGAGAGAAGATTCAATTTATGTCGCTACAGAGCAGATAGTGTCAGTCGCTAGTTAGTCGCCAGCTACAATGCTCCGTGGTCTGGATGTGGGCAGCCGCAGAGCGTGTACTTACGAGTTATACGCGGAAACTTCGCTGCCGTCTTGGGACCCGTGCTTAAGACATAACTGCAACGGGCAAAGTTATAAGCTGCCTAACGTTAACTCTAGGTACTTGATAAAACGATATTAACTCTAACGCCATTCTGTTACACAAGCAACCCTATTTGTGTGTGATAACAGGAACTTACTTTTATAGGTTTTATGGTAGGTGGTAGAACTATTATGGTTCGCCCGGGGAAGTACCACCGCTGCACCCAGTTCTGCCGTGAGCAATTCTATTGTGTTTTGGTGGAAAAGTTGTTGGCCACAATTACATGAGGCGACCACCAGCCTCCGGAGTAGCAGTGCAACTGCATACGACCTCAGACAAGACTTACCTATGCTTGCTTGAGGTTGTATGTAGATGTCCATGGGCTGCAGCGACCACTTAACACCAAGTGGTCTGCATGCTCGTCTGCTACTCCATTAAAAAAAAACATATTTTTATTAACCATTATTGAGAGGGCCTGGAACTTACTTCAAACAACAAATTCAAACATATTTTATATTTATATTTTCAGCTACATATCCATCTTCAAAATACACATCTCATTCTATAATGTAAACCTCAGGCTATTCTGAGGTTTACAAAATATTCAAAAGGTCGAAACTTTTTCCTTTCACTTCAAGCTTCAAAAGGACTTCGATAGCTAAAGCCCCTTGCAAACGACTTAACTACTTGGGGTAATTCTGGTTCCATAAAACTATATAAACCTTTATTTTCCTCGTTACCGATCGATAAAATCCCCGGCATAATATTAAAAGCAAATAATATTTGTATATTGAACTACACAAATTGAATAACTCGTCCTTAACATAATCTCCCAATGTTTTCTCTTCCTTTTCTCGATCGCGGCGGCTTTGCTTTCTCGTGAATTGAATTGAAAATGGGATGAGTGCCTTTTGTTTATAGATTCAGTTTCCACGAGAAAAATATTTCATTACCCATCTGCCAAACACAGGCTCTTCAAATCCGTCATGTTGACAAATGGCATAACCATTCGTCGCTTCAACAGGAATAGTTGGGTATGAATGTGGGGCAAATATATCCTTTGAAGACGGGAATAGTTGTTGATCCTCGTCTGTTTGGATAAATATATTGTCTGTATTGTCTATTTTGCTACGAAAGCTTTTGGAGAATGATTTCTGGTTTGTAGTAGAAAAAAATTGCTAGGTTTTAATGTGTACTCCTCATACACGTTTGAAAAACGTTACTATATTTATACTGTACTTATCCTTTTAAGAATTTATATATCGTCTATATGTTATATTATAGATTTTTATGTAGTATGCACGTATAATTTTCTTTTTACCATATACATCATCATAATTTACTAGATGTATTATATTGAAAGAATATACATATACATATACATTCTCATATTCTTTATTACGCACCTACCATAGTTTCACAAGTTCACACCAACGCCACGGGTTGACTGGCAGAGAATGCCACTAGGCATTAAGTCCGCCCTTTTTAATTTTTTATATAAGTGCAATAAAGAATAAATAAATAAATAAAAATTTAACCAATTTTTTTTGAGAATAATATGACACAAGTATAAAAAAACTATGGGTACATAAACTTATAAACGATTATAAGAATAATAATACTGTTACCATTTTTATTGTATATACATAATTACATATTCGATAAAATATAGTCAAACATGAGCAGTTTGGTTTCTATTGAAACTTTTTATATCTAATTGATATATGTATAAGTAATAAAAATTAAGGATGTTACGAAAGTACGCTAGTCTCAACAATATTATAGCGACACGATACCAAAAATTAATTAACGACTTCATAAATTAATAAAGGGACGATTTCCTCACGGAACCGTCTACGTATTTCTCAGTCGCAACGAAACATTGATCGATCGGCTCCACATTGACTCTCGTTGCTACTCACGTTTCCATGCCGTCCCAACTCCCAACCCACCACTAATTGGATGACGTCCGATCCATGTCTATCGAATCGCAATACGAATTAAAACGTATTGATACCTCACCGATTTTTGTTTCAGCTATTACGTCTACAGCTTTTGAAACCATACTCCTGCACGTATCGCTGACTTTATTGTCCAATTTGCCTCCCAATATTTGAGAGGCACCAAATTATGAAAGCGAATGTTCGAATGATCACAACAGAGATCGGGCGCCGTAATAAAAAGAAAGGGAATGCTACCGAGTCTCTAATTCTTTTGTTATTCGAACGCAGCCATCGTTATTGTCTGTTGAGATCGAAAATACCAGAAAATATCGACAAATTGTTTCTTTCCTAGAAATGCCGCTACAATAGCAACTTAAAGAACGATGTTTATTATATTTAGTTGAAATTCATTCGGTATTCAATTTCGATATTGTAAATATTGAGTGTAATAAAATAACTAGATGGTTGGTTTTATTTCCCGCGATAGCTCGAATATTTTATCATAGTAACTCAGTCTGTTGTTTTGTTCAACCTTTTGAGTCAAGAAGGCTAGTAATAAAAACACGTTTATTCAGCTGGTTCGAATATTTCAGGCTGAGATAAAATAACAGAGTTTTATGGGTGAAATATGTGCATGACATATTTGCTCGCGCGGTTCAGTCAGCACGGAGTTGCGGAGGTGACGTGAACGAGGGAGTTCTCATTCAGAATATCAATGAGGCCTCTCTATAGGAGAGCAGCTAACCTCAATAGGAGGCGATGATTAAAAGTAATTCATTCGACGATAGCACGATTGAGCCGCTTTGCGTTTGCATCGTATAAAACAGTCACGTCTTGACGACGTAATACGTAAGCTGTTTATGCGTTCCGTCGTCGTAGTGTATTCGTTTTCGTGAAGCATAATGTAACAGTTGACTGGAGATTATATAATTTACATACTGAATACTTGTGTCTGTTTCTTAGTAAATATAGAAAAGTATAGAGAAACGCAGCATTTAATTGCGTGGAGAATGTATTTGGCATAAAAGTATTATTACCTTTGTTAGTTGAACCTTTGTTAAACATACGTTAAGAGTTATTTTCTGAGATTGTAGAAGTAGGTACCTATACAATACTACCTGAAAGAAAGAAAGACAAAATAATATATTTATTCCGTAATAGAAATACAAAATATTTACTTAATAATGTCAATTTTTTCGGTCATCACCTTAAGGTACCCGTTTATGCTAGATGTTGAGTTAAGAGAAAAAAAAGTGGCGTAAAAACTATTCAATATTTTTACTTTAAAATCTGCTTGACTATGAGAAAACTGCAATGTCAATGTCGATAAATTTATCCAGCAAAATGAATAACTGAGCCTTGGAATATTTGCGGGATAAAGGAAATTCTTAGGCTTTAGTTCGTATACGGTTGCCATAAAATGAAGGATGGATGGGCCGAGCTGCTATATTAAAGGATGGCCGGAGGAATAAATTTAGGAGATGCGACATACCTGTGATAGATAAGATTAAATTTCCTGGTGAATAATTACATTACGACATAACCACGCATTGTTGGCGCTTAGCGGTTTCAGGCAGCCCCCGTGGCGTAGTGAGTGATGAGCCGACTGCGTGAGGTCGTGGGTTCGATTCCCACCCAGGACAAATATTTGTGTGATGGACAGCACTATTTGTTCTATGTCAGGGTATTATTTATCTATTTAAGTATGTATTTAGAATTATATAAGTATGTCTATCAGCTTTCTGATAAAAGATTTAAAAAAAACTTAAGTAGTAAGCAGTGGTAATACCGAACAGAATGAGGTCAATAATTGAGATAAATAATTAAAAGAAAGCGCGCATGTCCTTGCGGCTGTTAGAACGCAAGAGATCTACGCACCTAACCAAAACAGGTGCGGACGGGAGTTAGATGGGTGATCGCTCTCTAGAGGCAAAATTTCATGCGCATTTCCATGCTTCGAAGGGCACGTTAAGTCTTCGGTATCGATTTTTATCGTTACATAGCAGTCGTTAAATCTCGTTGGAGACCTTATAGAGAGACTTATTTGAGGCAACAGTCTCTGGAGTAGAATGAGACCTCAGACAAGACACTAGCTTGTTTAAAACAGTTGAAATTATAAAAATCAGTATGGCGTAATGAATGAATGGTTTCGTAGTTATTAGCGAAACAACGATCCGGTCGCGTCGGCTCCGGTAAATACAATATGGCGGACTTCAATTAATGAAAAATAGAATGCGTACCTATGAGGTGTAATTTCGATTACAAATATAGGTAAATAATGGAGCGGATGGTGCGGTGCGTTTTGCAAAAAGAATAATATACCTACGTGAGCGGTGCGTTATTAATATGCGGGATATAAAATAATCGTAGATATAATACTTATTTGCAAAAATAAATATGAATAGGCACTTATAATATATTACATGAAATACATACATATGCGTATTTATGAGATTAAATAATTAACCCAGGTGAAGTGACCAAAATATTGGTTCGACATCCGGCTCGAAGGACCAAAAATGATGGTGGATCTGAAGATGATCCCCCGCTGCGGGTGCAGGAATTGTGGACTGTAAGTTGCGTGTCGAATTAAAGGTGGAAAACGAGAAGGATTGATAAAGGGAGCAAGCGCACTAACCTGGATTATCACAGGGGCTGGAGCAGATGGTATGCTCGTGTACTGATGAAGCCTCGATCAATCTTCTCTTGCCCGGGAACTGGTGTTGTCCTTTACACTACACTATAGGTACCTATTCATCACTTTGAATCAGTTAAATCACAAACTATTGACAGCGGTGATGGCGGCGATGCGGCGAGTCTAACCACGCATGAGGTGGCTTGCGGTGCGGTTGTCACGAAAGGACTTGCGTGCGTATACGCCGGCGGCCGGAACAAGACAGACTGATTGATAGGTCTTCCTGATCCATATACATTCGTTCAGGTGCGAATGATGCCGATATGATATAATAGTGCGCTTGCGGGAAAGAGAGGGAGGATGAAGGTGGTTCATGAATGAAGAATGAGTTAATTGGCGCGAACAATACGCTTTTGTATATTTAGAAAATAGATAACGTAAAATAAAAGTAATAGAAAGTAAAAGTAAATATTTCAAGGAAAGTAAATATGAAAAGGAAAGAAATAAAAAAAAACACTTTCAAATTTATAATATTAGTATATGTATGATGTAAGATATGCGTGTATACGAGATTAATTCTCTACCCCGTAACAAGTGTGTGTCAACTGAACTACTTGAGAGAAGATTCAACTTATGTCGCTACAGAGGAGATAGTGTCAGTCGCTAGTAGGTTGCCAGTTACAATACTCCGTGGTCTGCATGTGGGCAGCCGCAGAGCGTGTACTTACGAGTGTACGCGCTCTGGAAACTTCGCTGCCGTCTTGGGACCCGTGCTTAAGACATAACTGCAACGGGCAAAGTTATAAGCTGCCTAACGTTAACGCTAGGTACTTAATAAAGCGATATTAACTCTAACGCCATTCTGTTAGACAAGCAACCCTATTTGTGTGTGATAACAGGAACTTACTTTTATAGGTTTTATGGTAGGTGGTAGAACTATTATGGTTCGCCCGGGGAAGTTCTGCTGCACCCAGTTCTGCCGTGAGCAATTCTATTGTGTTTTGGTGGAAAGGTGCAGTTGCTGGCCACAATTACATGAGGCGACCACCAGCCTCCGGAGTAGCAGTGCAACTGCATACGACCTCAGACAAGACTTACCTATGCTTGCTTGAGGTTGTATGTAGATGTCCATGGGCTGCAGCGACCACTTAACACCACGTGGTCTGCATGCTCGACTGCTACTCCATTCAAAAACATAATTTTATTAACCATTATTGAGAGGGCCTGGAACTTACTTCAAACAACAAATTCAAATATATTTTATATTTATATTTTCAGCTACATATCCATCTTCAAAATACACATCTCATTCTATAATGTAAACCTCAGGCTATTCTGAGGTTTACAAAATATTCAAAAGGTCGAAACTTTTTCCTTTCACTTCAAGCTTCAAAAGGACTTCGATAGCTAAAGCCCCTTGCAAACGACTTAACTACTTGAGGTAATTCTGGTTCCATAAAACTATATAAACCTTTATTTTCCTCGTTACCGATCGATAAAATCCCCGGCATCATATTAAAAGCAAATAATATTTGTATATTGAACTACACAAATTGAATAACTCGTCCTTAACATAATCTCCCAATGTTTTCTCTTCCCTTTCTCGATCGCGGCGGCTTTGCTTTCTCGTGAATTGAATTGAAAATGGGATGAGTGCCTTTTGTTTATAGATTCAGTTTCCACGAGAAAAATATTTCATTACCCATCTGCCAAACACAGGCTCTTCAAATCCGTCATGTTGACAAATGGCATAACCATTCGTCGCTTCAACAGGAATAGTTGGGTATGAATGTGGGGCAAATATATCCTTTGAAGACGGGAATAGTTGTTGATCCTCGCCTATTTGGATAAATATATTGTCTGTATTGTCTATTTTGCTACGAAAGCTTTTGGAGAATGATTTCTGGTTTTTAGTAGAAAAAAATTGGTAGGTTGTAATGTGTACTTCTCATGCACGTTTGAAAAACGTTAATATATTTATACTGTATCTTATCCCTTTAAGAATTTATATACCATCTATGTGTTATATTATAGATTTTTATGTATTATGCACGTATGGTTTTCTTTTTACCATATACATCATCATAATTTACTACATGTATTATGTTGCAAGAATATACATATACATAGGTATATATACATTCTTATATTCTTTATTACGCACCTACCATAGCTTCACAAGTTCACACCAACGCCACGGGTTGACTGGCAGAGAATGCCACTAGGCATTAAGTCCGCCCTTTTCAATTTTTATATAAGTGCAATAAAGAATAAATAAATAAATAAAAATTTAACCAAATTGTTTTGAGAATAATATGACACAAGTATAAAAAAACAATGGATACATAAACTTGTAAACGATTATAAGAATAATACTGTTACCATTTTTATTGTATATAATTACACATTCGATAAAATATAGTTAAACATGAGTAATTTGGTTTCTATTGAAACTTTTTATATCTAATTGATATACTTGATATACATAAGTAATAAAAATTAAGGATGTTACAAAAGTACGCTAGTCTCAATAATATTATAGCGACACGACACCAAATAAGCATAACGACTTCATAAATTAATAAAGGGAAGATTTCCTCATGGAACCGTCTACGTATTTCTCAGTCGCAACGAAACATTGATCGATCGGCTCCACATTGACTCTCGTTGCTACTCACGTTTCCATGCCGTCCCAACTCCCAACCCACCACTAATTGGATGACGTCCGATCCATGTCTATCGAATCGCAATACGAATTAAAACGTATTGATACCTCACCGATTTTTGTTTCAGCTATTACGTCTACAGCTTTTGAAACCATACTCCTGCACGTATCGCTGACTTTATTGTCCAATTTGCCTCCCAATATTTGAGAGGCACCAAATTATGAAAGCGAATGTTCGAATGATCACAACAGAGATCGGGCGCCGTAATAAAAAGAAAGGGAATGCTACCGAGTTTCTAATTCTTTTGTTATTCGAACGCAGCCATCGTTATTGTCTGTTGAGATCGAAAATACCAGAAAATATCGACAAATTGTTTCTTTCCTAGAAATGCCGCTACAATAGCAACTTAAAGAACGATGTTTATTATATTTAGTTGAAATTCATTCGGTATTCAATTTCGATATTGTAAATATTGAGTGTAATAAAATAACTAGATGGTTGGTTTTATTTCCCTCGATAGCTCGAATATTTTATCATAGTAACTCAGTCTGTTGTTTTGTTCAACCTTTTGAGTCAAGAAGGCTAGTAATAAAAACACGTTTATTCAGCTGGTTCGAATATTTCAGGCTGAGATAAAATAACAGAGTTTTATGGGTGAAATATGTGCATGACATGTTTGCTCGCGCGGTTCAGTCAGCACGGAGTTGCGGAGGTGACGTGAACGAGGGAGTTCTCATTCAGAATATCAATGAGGCCTCTCTATAGGAGAGCAGCTAACCTCAATAGGAGGCGATGATTAAAAGTAATTCATTCGACGATAGCACGATTGAGCCGCTTTGCGTTTGCATCGTATAAAACAGTCACGTCTTGACGACGTAATACGTAAGCTGTTTATGCGTTCCGTCGTCGTAGTGTATTCGTTTTCGTGAAGCATAATGTAACAGTTGACTGGAGATTATATAATTTACATACTGAATACTTGTGTCTGTTTCTTAGTAAATATAGAAAAGTATAGAGAAACGCAGCTTTTAATTGCGTGGAGAATGTATTTGGCATAAAAGTATTATTAGGTACCTTTGTAAGTTGTACCTTTGTTAAACATACGTTAAGAGTTATTTTCTGAGATTGTAGAAGTAGGTACCTATACAATACTGCCTGAAAGAAAGAAAGAAAGACAAAATAATATATTTATTCTGTAATAGGAATACAAAATATTCACTTAGTAAATGTCAATTAGTCAGCTAGATGTTGAGTTAAGAGAAAAAAAAGCGGTGGAAAATCTATTTAATATTTTTACTTTAAAATCTGCTTGACTATGAGAAAACTGCAATGTCAATGTCGATAAATTTATCCAGCAAAATGAATAACTGAGCCTTGGAATATTTGCGGGATAAAGGAAATTCTTAGGCTTTAGTTCGTATACGGTTGCCATAAATTGAAGGATGGATGGGCCGAGCTGGTATAATAAAGGATGGACGGAGGAATAAATTTAGGAGATGCGACATACCTGTGATAGATAAGATTAAATTTACTGGTGAATAATTACAATACGACATAACCAAGCATTGTTGGCGCTCAGTGGTAATACCTAACAGATTGAGGTCAATAATTAAGATAAATAAATAATTAATAGAAAAAGCGCATGTCCTAGCGTCTGTTAGAATGCAAGAGATCTACGTATATAAGCAAAGCAGGTGCGGGTGGGTGTTAAATGGGTGATCGCTCTAGAGGCAAAAATTCATGTGCATTTCCGTGCTTTGAAGGGCACGTTAAGTATTCGTTATCGGTTTTTATCATTACAAAACAGTTTTGGAGGCCTTATAGATAGATTAATTGAGGCAACGGCTTCTGGAGTAGAATGAGACCTCAGACAAGACTTGTTTGGAGTTTGTTGTAGTCTGTCTGTCTATTTGCAGCGAGTAATTATCTCCACATGATCTGCAAGTTGGACCAAGAGATAATTCACACTTATATTATAATTGCAAAAGCGTGTTTGTTTGTCCATTTACGTCCCTATGAATGATGGATATGGAATGAGTGATGGAGATGGAATAATTTGTGTGCGTGGAGATAATTAGGAGGACGGAGAGTTATATAGGCTAATTGGACCTATTTACGCAAACCGGAACCAATCCACACTCATGCCGAAATTGAGTAAGTACACAGAAAAGCTTAAAACTGCACCTTCTATCGACCCTGTAAAGATCAAAATGATCTGACAAAATCTGACAGAACAAAACATTTTCATGACATGTTTACCAATCCACAAAACAAAAGTTGTTAAATACATTATACAGCTTTTTCTCAAAACTGTCATCATCATGTGTGGGTTGGTTCCGGTTTGCATAAATAGGTCCAATTTTTACTCATTCTCATAGGAAGATCCATTATAATGTTTGATCATTTTGAAATCTAAAAAGTACTTTTGAAAAAGTTCCCAAGTAAGAATTTGATGAATTTATACCCGAAAAGTATGAAGGTGAAATTAGTAATATCGTTTATGAACAAGGATGAAACGACGGTTTATTTTTGTTTCATCATACCACTCGTATAAGAGTCTGGCCATTATAATATCTTAGTTTTCTATTTGTATTGGTTTATGAGGTCTGCGAGGAGAGCCCTTAAGACCAGACAATGAACATCCCTAATCGGAATAAAATCTTCTAACAAACACATTACGTTTCAGGTAATTACGAAGTATTTTGTATCTAAAATAAGAAAATTTGTATGTACTAGGGCAACTTGTACTTAATTTATGAAATCTATAGGTGTGCCCCGCGGTTTTTGCCGGGTTATAGCGTGATGTTATAACCCGGCAAAGCTTGTTAGCTTAAACCGTCCTCCATTAATGGACAATCAACAAAAATAATCTTTCAATTCTAACCAATAGTTGAGATTAGCGCTTTTAAACAAACAAAAAATCTTTTTTTATATATATTGGTATATATATTTATGTGAAAGAAATCGGGTAGATGCTTAGAGCTTAGCTTTTTTAGAGATCCGTATCCAATTTCTCGTTCCAGCAGAATTGGAAATAAATAATAATAATTCATAAATTCTACTACTAACGATGCGATATTGTCATAATAAAGATGTTTTTTGATAGTTACTTTTCCGCATTTTGTTATTAATTTTACTACGGCGCAAAAGCAAGAAACACAAGTACAGTAAGCAAATACGAATTTATTTTAATAGGTTTTTGAGTATCGAAGAAGAAGCATTCATTCCGAATATTGTAGAAGTACAACGTATATTCCTTCTTGGACTGTTCTGTCATATTTCACTTTATAAAATTCATTACCTCACCTAAAAATGTTCTTAAATATTCGCAACTAAATTTACGAGCTACAATTATAATAAAGATTTCAAATCTTTTCCAAGTCGAGCCGCGGTGTCTCGTCGTGTTTTGTTCAAGTTTCCTTCGAGGGAGCCCGCCATTTGTCAACTTGCCACAGCCTTTGTCTTTTGATTCTGTGTTAATTTATTTGCAGAGAAATTGAAAGTTTTGAAACAATTACTAAGACTCCTTCAGGTGTATATATCCTTCCATTATTGTGTTGTTAATTGGAGTGGAAGGTACTAAAATTAAATCATTCTAAGAATTGCCGCATTTCATACCTATCAAAAAAACCCCAATCCACATGACCCGAAATATTCACTTAAGCGAGGCGCACACAAAAAGTATCATTATTTATATTACGAGACGTCCATTCTCCTTGTTTAACTAACCGTAGCACATTTCCGTCCTCCTGTCATAAAACTGACCTTTTTCTTTTTACGGTCGCACAGACAATCGGGGAAATATAATGTGAATTTGTCAAGAAAATCCAACACCTTGTAGATTGGATCAAGTTTACCTTTTTAGGAAAACATCGGCGTTTCGTAGCTGGGATTACCGGTAGGCCTCGGTTCAGAACGTGCGTGCGCCACAGTTTCGTAGCGGGATAAACGCGATCCGCGTAAAGCTTAACAATAAAACGCCACTCCACTTTGAGTTTACTAACAATGTTTTGTTTGTTTTTTTTCCAAGGGCTTATTCCCTTAGCTTCATCAATCACAGATGCCTAAACCGATCAGTTTTCAGGTGACTTCATTTATCGTGCCTTACGTGGAGTCACACCGTTTATTATCTAACTTCCACAGTACCGAAACGAAATCATGAGTAGAAATATGTAAGATTGCTTACCGCGCAACTAAACCATTTTCCTTACCAAAGCAAGTCGCAAGAAAGGTACTTTAGCTCGCACATCGATTTAGGTCAATACGACGCTTCCCAATAACTTTATTCAACGGAATCACAGGGCAATTGCCAGCGAGTCAGAACTAAACGTCGACTGAGAACGCCTCGGCAGCTCGCCAAACCGCTCTAAGTAATCCACGAACGCCTGGACCTGCACCCATTGGATCGCAAATTTAACGTACCATTTCGACGTGTAAGCCCCCTAAAGTGGAAAGTATACCGGTACTATACCGGTATACCGGTATGCAATAAGAGATTCTCTTTAAGGTTGGATGTAAGAGTTTTAATTACAAAACTGACACTAAAGCGCTTTTAGAATAACGAAGAGTAACGTTGATGATCACATAATTATCTTTGCTCTGCGGATGCTCTGCGGATGCTGCAGATTATTTTATGTGCGTATTAGTGTTTCGAAGAGACCATCAATAGATACTGGTCGTTAACGTTATTTTAATTATACTATACTATTGATAAGTTTTGTGTTATGTATTATGTTATGTGATAAGTATTATGTTAAGGGTAAGCTGAAGTAAAAGACTCTTGAGTTTCAGAAAATGTTGTTGTTAGTGTATAGATTTAAACTGAAAAAATTAACCGAAAATTCCCAAAACACGAAATACGTTTACACGCAGAACTTATAGTACAAATATGACTCCGAAACAGCCTTTTTCAAAAGATTCTGATAAGTCAAAAGTAACGGGAAATATTTCAAGTTAAAGTTTAAATAGCAAATGTAAAGTAAAATCGTAAATCCATGGCCTAGTTAAGTTCATTGCGGGCTCCGTAGCGGTTTGGCAACCTGGCAAGCGTTTTCGGTCGACGCCTCCATTTCAATTCTGCTAGAATTTAGATGATTTCTTTTTGTTGAACGTTTTCCTTCTAATATTAACTAAAATTACAAAAATGTGTTATAAATTGCAATTTGTTTTGAATGCCCTATAAAATACAAATTTTAATAAAATAAAATATAAAGTTTAATTAAAACGAAATTAATATTAAATTTTGTTAAAGTTCATGAGACGACCACCTATTTTTAAAGCAGCACAAAATGGTATAAGTAAGACAGGTATAAGTACGATTAAACTATGTATTTTTAAATGAATATGATAGAGGATAATTAGCCGTCTACATATAAAAATAAGCACTAATTATCGGTTATGCAAGAATAACAAAAAAAAAAATGTCATCTGCATTTTTATTAAGGTCTGAGCCTGCACTCGTAACTGCGACGAAACAGCTTATATGATTATGCAGCATGCACAAAAACAGTTGGTAATAATAGCGCTCCAGTACTTTGCATTTCCTCGTGCTTTCTTCAGAACGTAATATAGTTAAGGATGGGCTTATACCTACATAGTTGAAGGCAGGCGACATGCTTGGCGGATCTAAATTTCTATTTCCCATTATGCACTTCTAAGGTCAGATGTTATTACGGAATTTTAAATTTAACTGGAATATTTACGTAAGATTTTAAAAATTCTGATAGTTCCGGAGATTCTGCCGTGAAACATTTCTATTGTGTTTCGGTGCCGGTCATATTTGGTTTGGTATCAGATACATGACTTCAAATAAGACTTTATCTTTTGGGATTTGTCATATTAAAACATGTACTTCTACCTATTTCCTGTTTAAGAATGATCAACAAAAACTCATTTTCTTTTTAATATTTTTATAAGACTCCCAGCTGGCTTTCAAAATTCTGCAACTACACTACTTATATGAACTCATACGCTCATGAGGTATGCACAAAAATAGTAGTAATGAGCAGATTCTAGTTTGCATTTGCTGATGCTTTCTACAGAACATAATATATGTATGTAGCTAAGAGTGGGCTTATAGTCAAAGGCAGGCGAGAAGCAAGGCGTTACGTCAACGCGACTTAAGACAGAAGAAGTGGAGGCCACTTCCTATTATGCACCTTTATAAGCCGAGATGTAATTAGCGATATACTCAAGTGTTTGTATGTTCAAGGAGTAAGAAACTTTCTAGGATTCCGTAGTTAAAAAGGGACTTGTAGTTGCGCTAAATTCGGATTTGCTTGTTTCGTACCGTCGGCGTCTAATTTGAAAGATAGTAAGTTAGTAAATCTGTAATTGAACATAGGTTAGTACTTAAAGTACTTAAACTTATGCTAAGTGCTTAAATAAAATGATAAAAAATAAGGTATAAATAACATAAATTAACCTAAACCAAAACTGAATAACATTTCTATTACGTGTATGGCATAGGTAAAATAATTCATAAGATGGTTTTAATAAAAAATCGAGGTCTCAATAATAAAAGTAATAGTGGAGTTGGCCAATAAACTTACAAGAAAGAAAGTTTTCATACAACTTCCATAGATAAAATTACTCCATAAAGAAGTGATAAGTATACCTATATAATGACGGGTATGAAGTATGAACTGTAATGGCAACTAGAGAACTGTCCTGTACGTAGCCAAACACACACATAGCCGGTTGCTACATAAATAATATAGATGACACTTAACTTAAGGATCTATGTGAAGCTGGATGTAATTTTAAACGCGAGCACAGTGCTACCTCATTAAGGAGTCTATAGGTATCGCTGCTACACTTAAGGGCTTATTTCAAGTATATTCAGTGAAAACACACTACACCCTGCAACGGATGTAATTCGTTATTCGTAGTGCCGGGTTGTAGGTTGCAACTGGTGAGGGAGTCACCTCTTATACGAGCATTGACCCTGCTTAATGGTGCTTTGGAGTTTGATTAAAGTCTTGATAAGATAAATAAATAAATAAATAACGATCTTATAGAGATCTCATAAGCGGAAAATGGGCAGTTGACTGCTGCTGAATATTGATATTAAAAAAAAGTGAATTAAGTTTTCTTAATGTACCAAAAGTAGAAATATAAATTACCATAGTTTAAAAACAATTTAACAACTAAACATACAATTTTTAAAATTGAAACTTTTATCGTTTTAAAGCTCTAAAGAATGTTAGACTTAAGATTAGATATTAATTCAAAAAAAACGGGTTACAATAACTGACATAAAAACAGAAACGAGTTTTCAGATATATATTATCTTATGTATATCAGTTGTGCCACAGAAACACTCGGGGGCAGATGTAGCCAAATTAGAGAAAGATAGTTTCTAAATCCGAAATGTAGGGTTGTTTGTAAGAAAACACCTAAGATACGAAGTTTTACGTAGTAATTACATTAGGCAGAGATTCAGCACGGTCAGGAGTACGGGAGATTTAACCGATTTGGCTTTGAGCCTCGCCGTAAGCCAGCTTGGCCACTTGCCACCGCCGATAAGCCTTCCTTCGTTTGAAGTTACATTACATGCTGACGAGTGCCTGGCGCAGAGCGATTCGGTTACCTACTTTTACAGGAGTCAGTAGGTACTCTATTGTGTTGAAAGGTTGAATGTTTGTGTGCAAATAAAACCAGATAGGGCGGAACCTGACTTGATAAAGCCTTGCTGTTTGCCAAGTTTGATTATTTTATGTCAACGGTAAGAAAACAGACTTATATTTTGATTGCAATTGTTTAGAACATTGCTGCATTAGCTTAGAAACCTATTAGATAGATACACAATTCAATATTTTGACAGCACTTATTTTTAAAGGAATACGCTCCCGTCAGGTACTGTTTCTACCACTTGTAGATGGTAGAACTATTATGGTTCGCCCGGGGAAGTACCACCGCTGCACCCACTTCTGTCGTGAGCAATTCTATTGTGCTTCGGTGGAAAGGTGCAGTTGCCGGCCACACTTACACGAGGCGACCACCAGCCTCCAGAGTAGCAGCGCAACTGCATACGACCTCAGACAAGACTTACCTATGCTTGCTTGAGGTTGTGTGCAGATGTTCATGGGCTGCAGCGACCTCTTAACACTACGTGGCCTGCATGCTCGTCTGCTACTCCATTCAAATAAAAAAAGGTTGTTAAATAAAATAATAACCTCTCTTCAATAAGTTCTCCGTAAGTAGGCTCGAATATTTAAAATTTAAGGAAATGAAAACTTGTAAGGTGATAAAAGGCGACGAATTGAGGTGACGCATCAACGACAATGCAATAAAAACGAAATTTTGTTCGGATAATTTGTCTCGCACCGTCGGAATAAGTAACAATATCAACGTTTTATTCCTTCGTTATATCGCAGAAACGGGTCTGTCAATCGTGCAAAACATACACTCAGGGGCATTCGTACCCGACACACGCTTACAACACGATGGAACTAAAATGATTCCCACCGCGCTAGTGTTTGAGGAAAATAGAAAGAGAAGTGGCTGATCTGTCCATTATATCTTTATCCCCGGCTCTGAGCGCGCAAAATCATGTGCGAATATTTTTCTATCTCGCCCAACGTCTTTACAAGAATGTCGGTTTATTCTTTTACTTTTTGTTTCATCTGTGGCAGAAATAAGGCAATGTGTTACCGATATAAAGGATATCAAACTCAATTTCAGTTACGATAACCGTAGCAGGAATTTCGTACATTAAAGTTTAAAATAAGTGAATAGCTGAATGATTTATTCAAGTTTTAAATATGTATTAAATTGTATATACTGTATGTATTTAGCAATCATTTGAATATTAAATTCGCATTAACAAGACAATCGGAAAACAACTGAGTGGTAATCATACTTTCTATGCATCCTAACTCAGAGAAACAATCGACATCGACTAAAGTATTGCTTGAAATTATTTATCCGATGTTTAGTGATGTAATTTTCCCCTACAGATACCTTCTTTACTAAAACGTAATATGGCTGTTTCCACCATATTATGACAGTATTCAAAAATTCTTATTCGAAAACTAAAAATAGAGACACACAAGCATTAAAATTTAAAGTTCGAATCCATACATATAATCAGATTAAAATTTATGCTAAACAATTTCTAAGATGTGGCGGACGAGAATAAGACCATTAAAATATTATTTGCGCCGCTTCAGAGCCACCATTGCGAACAAACAATAAAGCTTCAAGTAGGTATATCGTAAACAATAAAAGTTAGAATTTTCTGTGACCGATTTATAGATAACATGAACTCATTATAATATCGTTTGAAATCCATACAAGAGATCAAATTTAATTTATGCCAAACGCTTTGAAAGTTGCTTCTTGTCAGGAATGAGACGTTTCAAATTATTATCAATAGCTGTGCCCGCGACGTCGTCCGCGTGAATAAAGACTTGCTTAAGGGATTGATTAAAGATAAAAGATTATTTATTTGCATTGAATAAGTAGTAGGTAGATTATTCTTACATATAGTGAAATCACTTATAATACAATTTTCATATGTTCAGAAGACACCTAATTTATTGTTTCTAAATTCTTCAAACCAAAAACAGACGACGGGACAAACCGCGTGGCGCAATGTTTACCATGCCGGACTGCAAATCGAAGGGTCCCGGGTTCGAATCCCGGCGAAACAGAAATTTCAATGATGAGTTTAAATTTCTGTTCTCGGTCTGAGTGGTTGTGTTTCTGTCTCTGTGTGTGTTCATGGCACCCACAACACAGGGTATATCTACCCTACTCTGAGGCTATAAGTGTGAAACGTTATTTTTTTACACTATGTACTTACTTTTATTAGACTTTAGGCTTTTATTTGAAATTATCTCCATTGATTCACTTTGTAGAAGAAATGAATATTTCTCAATAATGCCATCTACCGTATGGCATGTAAACTTTGTGGTTGATAAATCGAATGTCAAATTACCAAATAGGTAGAGATATTGAGATTAACAGTTGGTTCACTAAAAGTTTAACTATTCGTCACCTAGATGTCTGCAGTAGTCTCGTTTTGCTAAGGCTTTGTACATTCTGTATGAAGGTTTAGATTCCGTATCTTACCACCTTAATGCTGGATGTATTGAGGTTGTAAGATTTGGATTTCGGTTCGTTTAAAATTAAACTTGTGAAGAAGTTTTACACAACACGACTCATTAAAAACGATCATGACCTTTCCTTTTTCCCCCTGATTCGCCCAGCATATAATTTAGAACTTCCTATGTCGAAAAAAGAAAAGAAGAACTCGTTAAAATATCACTTGAAATCCGTGAACAAACAACAGAGCTTCAAGTATCGTAAACAATAAAGTTATAAGAAGTTAAATAGCATTAGGCATTCGCGACGCGTCCGTTTCGGGTCAAGTCACGGATTGTTAAATGAAATAAGAATCGGTCATAATTCGTTATGATAAAATTTGGGACATACGAGTAGCATTGCAGTGAAATGAAATCACTGCAATGTATCGAATTCATAGATTGCCGCGATAAAGCAATATCAGGCAGATTTATTAACAGTAATTGGCCGTAATATGCTCTGCGTACTTGCGATATTAAAATATAGAGATTTTCCATAGCTTGTTTCGGAATATTCAAGATTCGATTTGAGAAAATTTCAAATGTTTATTAAAAATATTTTGTTCTATGGCGTTCTTTAAAATTATTGACAGTTAATTTTCATGTGTAAGGAAAAGTAAACTTGTATTACGTTCATGACTTTTTCTTCTCCCTCTGATTCCTTCTTCCTCCCAACATAGAAATTAAATTTTTCCGTGACTCCATCGAGCCGTAATAAAATAATAATTTAAATAAAAATAATAATAATAATAAAGACAAAGACTTTTATTTGCACAAATATGCATAAAAAGAACATGTAGTCATTCTTATTTCTATACGCGTCGCGGCTCCACGGAAATGATACTCTTCGTGAACAAACAACAGTAAACAATAAAGTTGTAAGAAATTAAATAGCATTAGGCATTCGGGACGCGTCCGTATCGGGTCGAGTCACGGATTGATAATCGAAATAAGAATCCGTCATACTCGTTATTCTTTTCCATAAAATTTTGAATATAACATTGCAGCGATTTTATTTCAGGCAGATTTATTAACACTAATTGGACGTAATGTGCTGAAGGGTACTTGCTATATCAAATAACGTGGAGATATTATATGGCTCATTTCAGAATGTTTAATTTTTTTACCTGCATCAAGATTCGGTATTTAAAAAGATTTATCTATAAACTTTTCTTAAAAAATATTGGGAGCTCAAGTAATGAAGTATCGTAAACAATACAGTACACGAAGCATTCGCACAACACTGAAGTAAATTCATTTATTCCATAGATTGCCACGATAGATACCTGGCGGATTTATTAACACTAATTGGAAGTAATGTGCTATAGGGTACTTGTTATGTCAAATAATATGGAGATATTACATGGCATATTTGAAATATTCATGATATTCCTGCCTTTATAATAAAAGTTCCATTTACGGATTCTTTTTTGTTTATGTATTCTTTGTATTGGTGCAATAAAGAGTTTGTATTGTATTGTATCGTATCGTATCGTATTGTATTGTATAAAGTCATTAATATAAGGTAAGTACGTCATATTGGAAAGTTATCTAACAGATATTTTGCTACTTATTCCTTTAGCTTTGTTTGCGATCATAGCACTAAATTAAAATTAAGTAGGTATATCGTACAAATAGCAAACCAAGTTTCCCACGATGATTCGTAAGAGTATGTATGATTTGTGACTAATTTTAGATGATGTGAATCCGTAGGAATTTGAACAAAAATATCTAAGGCGTTCGTCGGATCTTCGTAATTGGTTGATTAATTATTAGCAGGATAGCGATGGGGTTAAAACGAGATGAGGGTCGCCTGAAGATCTACAGCGCGACATCAATAACCTTTAATTGGCAAGGACCATCGTGCCATTAGCCCGACGGCCCAATTAGCGATATCAGTTCAAATCTCATTCGAGGCGAGCATTAAAACAACTTTTCCCGATAAATGATTAAATTATAATACTCGGCTACTATCGCCCTTTATAATTCTGTTTGGAAATTGTTTGTACAGTTTGTGCCTATTTCTATTTTAAACTTTGTTTCGTTTGTTTTGATGACAGGTTTGTTTAGTTAAGGTGAATCTATTATTTTGTTTCAAAAGTGCAGGCGGGTCCTATATTTGCCTAAAACCTGAATTAGCTAAGTGCTTTTTTATTAAGTGCCCTGAACAAAATAACACTAATTACGTAAGTACCTATTTGTCTCCAGGGAAATAAAGAAGGTAGGCATTTGTTTATTTTGCATATTATAATAGCTTACTCGGTTGCCAGTTTCTACACTAATGAGAATAAAGAATTGCTTAACCGATGTTATACAGACAGCCAGATTAAAATAGTATTCTGCGCGTCAGCAGACCTTAATGTATACATTATTTTATGCATAATTTTTTGTAATATATGTATATTATTTTTTCCTTTTTTATCTAGTTTTAATTGTATCATATTTTTATTTGTAGATATCTTATAATTTCACGAGTAAAAAGTAATGCAATGCACATTATGTTTATGTAAAAATATCCATAAATGGAGTAATATATATCCATACACTGTGCTAAGTAATTACTGACGCTATTGACCCACATTCATTCTTCGGCTTTGGTTACGAAACATCTTAATAGTTTACTTATACACAATAAAATTATTTTTTTCGAATGAATGTAATAATTTGACCACCCTCTATTGGTATACAGATAAAATGAAGACCCCTATCTCCCCCCACACAACACACACAACCCCCAGATAACTTAAAACAATGCTACATATTTAGAATAGACTACGATCTCTTTGTTCCGAGGGTTATGGGGTGCGACGACATCCCCGCGGCACCCCTCAGAGCCCTTTGTTGATATTCAGCTGACCTATAAACACAGTTTCGGAATTCGTTCCATCTCAGCCTTTCGATATTATTGGATTGAGAATGGAAAATAATTTAAAAAGTTTGTCTATTTATTTGTGTTTGTAAGTAATTTATCAAACGGTTTCTAAGAGTTTGCATTTTCATGATTGTTTTGTAAGCTGCCAAGTTTACCTGGAATGAATACATTATTTTGGAAGGCAAATTTAACGTTATCTAATTATCGTTCTAACATGGAGAGGAAACTTATAGAGCGCACGCTAAATGACGATTTTTCAATCCTCAGATAAAGTAATTTGTCAGTTAATGTCATCGTTATAATTTTCATTAAGAGTAACGATGATAGCGTTTTTTTTATTTGAATGGAGTAGCAGACGAGCATGTAGGCAACGTGGTGTTAAGTGGTCGCTGCAGCCCATGGACATCTACATACAACCTCAAGCAAGCATAGGTAAGTCTTGTCTGAGGTCGTATGCAGTTGCGCTACTACTCCGGAGGCTGGTGGTCGCATCGACTCATGTAAGTGTGGCCGGCAACTGCACCTTTCCACTGAAACACAATAGAATTGGTTCACGACAGAAGTAGGTGCAGCGGTGGTACTTCCCCGGTCGAACCATAATAGTTCTACCGCCTACAAATTTTTTATTCGACAAATAATTTTATCCAAGGATTGAAAATTACCGTGGGGCAAATTTCAGTTTATTTTAATACGATATTATATAACCCAAGCAGTCTTTTAGAGTAAAGTTTTAGAACCAAACAGATGGAAATTTTTTAACTAAATGTGTAAAACCTTTCTTGATTTAGAGATAGAACAAGCAGATTATTATCATCTTGATACGCATAAAACTAAAACTGTACATAGACAAATAAAGCCACAATTACAATTAAAATAAACATTTATTACGCCCAACTTTAATAAAGTTGTGGAGTGTCGTTTCTTTTCATTCGAATTTGAAATGAGATAGTTTAAAATATGGACGGGCTAAGTGTAGTTGGCGATTAGTTTCTGGAAGGTTCCGTAGGCGTCAATTAGGGGTGTTTATATAAACGTCCATCGCCAAATATTTAGTGAGATAGTTTCGGCAACGACCGGACCGAGCCTCTCTGAGTAAGTGGTACGTGGAAAATTTATGGTGCAATCTTCTGTAGAGTATTCTTGTTATAGCCCATTGTAAAACATAGCTATTATTGGATATTTTAAAAGTCTTGACAGTTGACCAGGTCAATCACTAAGAAAATAATTTGCTTTTAAGAAATTTTGTGTCACGCGTAGGCATGTACGATGATGGAAAATATCGATATGAAATATGTGTGACAAAGTGTTCCTTCGCCGTGGAGTAGATAGATGATATAAAATTAAGAGATTTGTAACAGGAAAATGTGGATCGGAATTCAACATCGAAGTTGAAGTATTGAATCAATGGTTATTTGGGAGCAAAAGCATCTACAACATTGCATTAACTCATAGACTATTAGATTCTAGTGACGACCCGCGTGGCGTAATGGTTACCATGCCGGACTGCCAATCGAAGGGTCCCGGGTTCGATTCCCGGCGAAGCAAATATTTGAACGATGAGTATAAATTTCTGTTCTCGGTCTGGGTGTTTGTGTTTCTGTCTGTCTTGTGTGTCCATGGTACTCACGACACAGGGTATATGTACCCTAGTGTGGGGCTATTGGTGTGAAACGTTATTTATTTATTTATTTATTAGATTCTATTACTAATATACGAGTACGGTTGGTAGTGAATATCATTTTTGTAGTGATCTTGTAATAGTTACTTTAGCTTTTATAATAAACTAGTGGACCCCGCAGACGTTTTCCTGCCTTAAAAGTAATAAAAGAGGATTTGTTTTCTTATTATCTTAAAGAGACTTCATGTTACTATCAAACAAAAATATAAAACAAATAATGACATACGAACTGTCCTGTTATTCTGAATGTGTCAAAGTTTAGAACGGCACGGCACGAAATACAAACGTTTGACAGATAGGAACAATTTATATGGGAAAACTACTTATAAATAAAAATAATAATTAAAAAACATTTCCAGTGGCCCAAATTGTGAATCTAAACCATCCTCGAATCCATTTGAATACACACAAAAAAAATCATTAAAATCTGTCCAGCCGTTAAGGAGGAGTTCAGTGACATACACACTCACACAAGAATTATATATATTAAGATAAATAAAAACATTAACGAAACACAAAGAAATGACTAAATTACAAAATTTATTTATTCAACCTTTTTACCAACCTGGGCACAGGTCTCTTCTCATAAGTGAGAGGGATTTAGGCCATAGCCCACCACGCTGGCCGAGTGTGGATTGGTAGACGTCAACAAAAAGAAATTATGAATTTCTCTCAGGCATGCACGGCGATGGAGGAAATCGTAATCAATTAAATATCACGATATTTTCAATTTATTACAAAGTTCTTTGTCAGAGGTGCGCGCCGAGTATTTGAACCCGGTATCGGTCGCGTTGGAGACCGCGGTTTTTTTTCACTCGGCCATCGCTGCTCGTTACTAAATACAAAGAACCAAAAAGTAAATTGCTGTAGTCTGTCTAGAGGTAGTAATGGTATTAGTTTTATACCGATGAGAGAGCACACAGTTTTAATAGCGAATCTCTATAAAGCACTTTCTACCGTGTGTATAAGATTATCAATATACACTACATTCTATTCATTATAATTAGATTGTTTCATTATAATAAAAGTATCAGCACCAAAGTGCATTTGTAGAAATTTAACTGCATTTAATTTTGCCCCTTAAGTAGAGCCATTAGCAAATTAGGTTAGTAGAGTAGATGCTAAAAGCTGTGGGACAAAAAACATCCACTTTTTGTTTAATCTGTAGTGATAATATATTCGCCTATAACGTTAAATGGTTTTTTAAAGGTTTTATGCTAATGTCACTGTTGCTTCTTTACTTACATATTTAAATATATCTGTAACATACATTTAAAAACTATCACTCATTTGCTTAGTGTTTAATTAGTGGGTACATTATTTTGACGTGATAACGTCTTTAAAATCGTTTTAGTCGGGTGACATGTTCAGAAACTTGTGTCACACCAAAACCTCACGAGCGCGATCGCAGGTATAACGAGAGAGAGACGGACCGATCTCCCGTCTCATCTCGAGCGCTGCCAGTCATTCCGTGAAACTTGTCACGCGGAATCCTCACGAGCGGAGGCTGGCATAGCGTTCGAGTGAGTGGACCGATCTTCCGTCTCTCTCACTCTAGCGGCATACAAACGAATGGAGATTTTCTCGTGCGGACGTTATCACGTAAACATCTCGATCGTAAACCTACTTTACAAACAATTTGCCGTTTTTTTTAAATCTTACTGTCGGATGTCAAAATGGTCAGATTAGAATACCCCGTTACAAATTTAAACCCCGTTAAAAATTCGAACCCTTCCAAATTTGCCAAAATGCCATTTTTGTATTTCGCTGTTTTATACACATTCATATTAAAATCATCAGATTACTGAAATATGACTTACCATGCATTTAATTTATTTTACTATTTTACCTGTACCTTTCGTATAAAATTATTGAAAACCTGCATATAGGCTCTCCCCAGAAAACGTCATAAAATATAATCTTATAATCTTCCTACCACCCAACATATAAAATGCACAAGGTCCTGATGACGCTTGAGGAAATCCACAATGAGCCTCGTGGACCCCCCCGTTTGACGGCGTTTACACCACCACAATATTATTAATACTCTCCAATAGATGTCAGGAGGAGTCGTATTTTTCAGTTAATATTTAAGTTGATTATCGCTGAAAATATTTTTATATAATTTAAAATTTCTAAAAATAAAAATTTGCTGGATCGATTTATCACCCCCGAAACCAGTATTTCTGTACTGTATCTGCCATGTCAGCGTTCAAAGAATTCTAGTTTGATGCGATTACGTCAAAATCTGCATTTAATAATTTGTGAGCTAACTTTATGAAGGGAAGTTAAAATATCTTTATTCACCACAGAAATTCAAGTATTTATCAAATTGTAGTGGAATTGTAATAAAAATACTACGTACTGTACAGTGAATAATGCTTAGAGCATCGCAGGTATTGACTCGGAATTATGCAATATTTGAAAGGAAAATATATTTTAGAGGTATCATAAAATATATATTATATGTCATCTGTCCTGACAAAAATGTGCTTCCTTGTAACATAAGAAGATAAATAGAAGAAATAGAAGACTATTGGCGACGGGGACGGAAACTAACCGGAACCAGGACGTAACGGACGTGAGGCGATTTTAGTATCTTGTACTCGAAACAGGGTTTATTTTATACTTGTATTCTTATATATTTTTAGGATAAGAAAATATATTACTCTAAAACGGCTCATGTATAATTGTTTGTTGTTTCACATCACTTTTCTTAATTATAAGTATAAGTACCTGGACGACCGAGCGTTGTTCGGATAAAAACAATTTATTTTCTTGGTTTAATTTCAAACGAAACACTCATTTGCTTAGTGTTACTAAATAACGCCATTTGAAATAACTCCCAATAAAAAAATCACAAAAAAACGCAATATGATTTTGATTGAGGTTGAACCTGGGCCTTTAGTTCCGCAGTCAGCCATTCGGCCAAGGAAGCTTTAATTCAATGAACGAAATTTTTATAGCGGCCTTTTTAATCGATATTGTCATTTCTTTGAACATCGGATTGAAGGATGGCGTTTGACGGCGTTCTACGCCACAATATTATTAATACTCGCCAATAGATGTCAGGGAAAGTCATATTTTTCAGTTTATATTTAGTTGATTATCGCTGAAATAATTTTTAATAGTTTCAAACTTCTAAAAATAAAATCTATCTCGATCGATATATCAGCACCGAATGTGAATGAATGAGTGAGTCTGAAACTGAAATACTTTATGATCCAAAGTTTACTAGTTCAACGAGTGAAACTTAAAATGATTTATACGTCTATTACGTTGATACGAACACTTAAAGCAAAATATTGAGCTCGATAACATTAATCAGACCGAAGATATTATGAGTGTCTGGAAATAGGACAAATCGCTTCAAGAAGAGATAGATATATCTTCACAGTTGAGACCACTGTGTATTTATGTATTAGATAGGGTTATTTCGTTGTACATACAATCTATTTGATCCTTTTAAAAAAATTCTCCCAGAAATTTTTAAAAATGGATGGATTAAAAGTTATAATTTATATCAAATAATCAGAAATTCCTTGGGGCTGTAAAAAATCATGGTTTTCGGCTTTTCTTAAATTAATGCCTTATTACATGACTATAGGCCATCTAGAAAATCCTAAGGTCACGATTCCCTTGTGAACTGTTTAAAATACGCGGCTAAACCAGCCATATGATAACTGATTGCGTTGAGATAGATTTAGAACCGAGTATTCATCTTCTTATATATATATAAGAGATTTCCACCCATATATTAACTCATCACGATATCTCTGGAACTATAAGACCTACCGACTTCAAATTTGGTAGGAATATTCCTTTCGCCGAGTAGAGGTCAGCTAAGAACGGATTTTACGAAATTCCACCCGGAAGGGGGGGTATTTCCACCCATATATTGACTCATCACGATATCTCTGGAACTATAAGACCTACCGACTTCAAATTTGGTAGGAATATTCCTTTCGCCGAGTAGAGGTCAGCTAAGAACGGATTTTACGAAATTCCACCCGGAAGGGGGGGTTGGATTTCCACCCATATATTGACTCATCACGATATCTCTGGAACTATAAGACCTACCGACTTAAAATTTGGTAGGAATATTCCTTTCGCCGAGTAGAGGTCAGCTAAGAACGGATTTTACGAAATTCCACCCGTAAGGGGGGGTATTTCCACCCATATATTGACTCATCACGATATCTCTGGAACTATAAGACCTACCGACTTCAAATTTGGTAGGAATATTCCTTTCGCCGAGTAGAGGTCAGCTAAGAACGGATTTTACGAAATTCCACCTGGAAGGGGGGGTTGGATTTCCACCCATATATTGACTCATCACGATATCTCTGGAACTATAAGACCTACCGACTTCAAATTTGGTAGGAATATTCCTTTCGCCGAGTAGAGGTCAGCTAAGAACGGATTTTACGAAATTCCACCCGGAAGGGGGGGTATTTCCACCCATATATTGACTCATCACGATATCTCTGGAACTATAAGACCTACCGACTTAAAATTTGGTAGGAATATTCCTTTCGCCGAGTAGAGGTCAGCTAAGAACGGATTTTACGAAATTCCACCCGGAAGGGGGGGTTGCGGGGGTGTTAAGTAATGTTTGTATATATGACATCGCAAAACTCAGAAACTATTCGACCGATTATTATGAAAATTGGTATGTACATGTATTTTTTCACGGAGAAGGTTTATATGCTATCCATTATTATTATTATTTAATATTTAAACGCGATACGGAGTTCGCGGGGTCAGCTAGTTCCATAATAAAGTTAAGCTGATACCGATATTTTACAGTCATAGGGACAGTCAGACAAATAAATAGTACGATTGATGGGCAGATAGCCAAGTGTTTCTATCAATTCATTTTTCCTGTTGTTGTAAGAAACCTTAAAATCATGATACATATGAGTAGGTAAATAATTTCAACATCATTTAGCCTTGACAGCTTACTAGTTTCTGCCACGCAGACATTATTAATAATGTTTAATTTTGTCGTCACTCGGTTTGATACAAATTATTCATACCTCGCCCGAGCCAACACCTGATGCCTAATTAGCTTGATTTATTAGATGCTACGTATTTATCAGCTAATGTGATATTGGGACAGATATCGCGGTTAATATTGTAACAGGCGGGGTTTAGCGTAATGACTAATAGTAACGCTTCCCACCATCTTCCCACTTATAACCGCACACTTAGATTCCCTGTGTTGTACCACGGACACTCTCAAAGACAAGTACCTGTATAAACATTATTAGTAGGTACCTGTAGCTTAAGAATAGAGCTACGGTATCCCTTGCATGATCATAAGAGGCGACTATAAGGGGGCTTCCGGGGTGGCGGGCGGTGTGAGCTCGACCCGTCCAGCCAGCGCAGCGGCTCCGGTAAGGATGGTGGTGTGTGCGTGACCGCCGCGCGTGAAGGATACCGGTGCGTTCCTCTGTAGATTCCGGAGTCCTCCCCAAGCGCAGAGGCCGGTCACCGAGGGGGTTTCAGTGAGGTACAAATCCCACATAACCCGGTATCTCACAACAGTGGCGGCTAGTGACATTTTTCGATGGGGGTTCACAAAAAAAACAAAAAAATTTATTTTACCACCCGTTGCCATCCAAGCAGATTCACCACCACTGTCGGTGTCAGTTCCAGTTGATAACCACAAGCCACGGAAAACAAATTAATTTATTGCTTTCTTCACATCCACACAACCAATGTGTTTTAAAATATTGTTCAGATTTAAAAACACGCGTAAAAGATTTAGTTTTCGTACTACATTTTTGCTTTCAGTTCAAGGCGTATTTCGAAAGTTTTTTTCACACCGCTTACTAAAAGATACAAATGATAAAAGAAACACTGTATTGTTCCATTTTTAACACAAAATGTCGCGTATAAATTATTTTTTTAAATATTCATTTAAAAGAAAAACTACGAAATAACTGACAAAGACGACGACACGTTTGTTTGTATACATAAGAACGGCAACATCGCATAGGCAGGTTGAACCCACGGTTTAGCAACGTCGCGCGTGAGCGGCGCTCCAGATTAGGTTAATTTCTCATACGAAATCTTTTGTTTCACGCGCCGGCCTGTGTCGATGTTTCTCTTTCGCACTCATTGAATACAGCGCTAGGAATTGTACTAAACTTCGTTTCATAGGAGCGCAATCGCTGGCGCTCCACTCGTTACATCTTGACGCTAAATGTACGCGTAGATATAGGTAATAATTAATATAATATACTATGTATAGGTATGTTAGAATAGAATGAATGTAATGTAAGGATAGTATGTATTATGAAGGGACATAGATTACCTATGTAATTTTTTTGGGAGTGCACTGCACCAGCGCTCTTTAGGACGAGCCGCCTCTGTCTCACAAGGTGCCGGGTACCTTTTGAAGGTTTCTCCCTCGTTACAAAAAAGGGCATTAGTATCTATCTAATGCCAGGGGCATTAGAACTTCAGCGTCGTATTCATAAGTGTTGTACACAATTTTATAAAATGGCGTCGTGAATTCAACAGTCTTAAGATAATTTAAAACTAATATCCTATATCAGGAAGGTCCCGGGGGTACCCTGGAGAATATCTTTTCCTTGTTTGCGTAGAATGCTTGAGAGGGTTTTAGTAGGTAATAATCCTACATATCAGATCAGATATTGTTACCACACCTGTTAGGGTCACAGAAGATTTGAACACTAAATGATGTAGAATCTTCATCATGTTCAAGTAAAGCGTTATGATGATTCTACGATGTATTCAAACAACCTAGATTTTACAAAAATACAAGCTTTGACTTCCAGTATCTATTACCATTTATGCATGCATAAGCATATTAAAAGTAATAATCCTGTTAATTTATTTACAGCTTACACAAGTGCTTGAGCTGTTATGTTTCATTAACAGAGAATGTTGAAGTTGTTCTTAAAACTTCCCAGAATTGGCGTGCTTTCTCAGCTACAAGTTGAGATTCAGAACTCGGTCTTACAAAATTAGTTCAGAAACTATTGATGAAATTAGGACAAGTTGATCAAAGGTAAGATACTTCGTTATAACGAAGGCGGTTGGCTTTAATCTGCTAAGGTCACAATACCCGATCGTGTGATTCTGTTCTACAAGATTATTGAACTTTCGCAGTTGCATCTGCGAACTCGGATAGGGCCTATTCAGGTAGTTCCTACTTGATGTTTGATAGATCAATAGATATTGTTTGTTTTATTATAAGCATTTTTTTTAGATAAATTAAAAAGAAGTACTTTGTTCAATGGAAGGCCCTGAAAGCGCGCATGGCCCGGCGGCAACCGCAGAGCGCAAGCGATTTAAGCCTCGCATTCATGGTAAACATTTGTTGCATAAATATGTTGCCGAGTTGCTGTCAACATATTGCGGGCAACACTTGTGTTGCAGAGTTGATGCCCGACGAGCGAAAACATCAGTTTATCAACAAATGTTGACGCGTGTGGACGTGTTTGAAACTGTTTATAAACTTGGCGGTAGTGTGGGGCAACGATAAAATTATGCAATTAATAGAATTATTACAATCTAAAGCGTTACTATGTGATCCTTCTATTAAAAAATACAAAGATAGAAACAAAAATCAAAAAGAACGATGCAGTTTAAGAAATAAACAACACTACTTTCTCAAGCAACATTTTGACGCAGACTGGCGTATGTGAACAACCTATATTGATTTAAACAAAGTTTCCAGCAGTATACTGGTTGTTCATCAACAACGTTGATCAACTGTTGCTAAACAAATGTTTACCATGAATACGAGGCTTTACGCATCTAAACCAAATGGGTGGCGCGGTTGAGTGTGAGAACAAAACTAATTAACAAACTGGTTGCAGCCCTTACTGAGTTGCAACTTGCCACCATTGTTGCCATTGCTGAGCACGAGTCTCTACCCATTATTGGGGAGGTCTGGAGCATACTCCACCAAGCTGCTTCAATGCGGGTATGTTTCCAAGCTACCCAAAAGGCATTTGACAAACTTTAACGACTTTTATCTATCGTTGACTATACAAAACAGATGGCTTAACATGCCTTCCGAAGCTCAGCACACCCGACTTCGCCCGTTTTGCAGAGTTGCGTAGTTCGCTTGCGTTCTACGCTTGAATTTGGGCCATACACGCTTGATTTGATTCGATTCATTTGCTTAGATCAGATATAAAGCATCAAAATCTTACTTGACACTGCTGTGGGCCCTGTCGGTTCGGCGAGGCTGGCTTGGGCCGCGGCAGCTTCTTAGCGACGATAGCCGGTCGCTCCAGCCCAGCGAGCGCCACGGACACGGTCGCAACGCCCAGCCCGCCCGATGACACGCTGCAATCTGGGAAGTACAGAAATACTGCTTTTTACTTATACTATTGTAAAAAATTTTACCTACTAGAAAAAACTGGCTGAGATTTGCAAATACGGTTCCTTAATTTTTAGGCCAGGAAGCTAGATCTAAATAACGGTGGTAGCGCAAAGGCAAAAAACGAAAGAACAGACGTTTAAAACTGTGTCAATGTTGCTCCATAGCCATTTGCTTACATAATAATATGTTATTAATAAAAAGACGTTGATTACTTCCATAAAAATCTTTTCTCTAGTGTTCTTTTTCAAAATTGGTAAGTATATTCGTATCAGAAATGTTTACAAAAAGATATCCCTTCAAAAAGAATACTACCTTCCATATTATTGCAGTACCTGTACCGTTATGTAACTTTATAGGTAGTTATAAATATCGTTAATTAATCGAACACAAGTTTACTTCAAAAGTCTCTAGAACTTTGATTGCTAAACTTGCTTGCTATTTTGTTACCCAGCGAGATTCGTGTTTCACGTCTACTTTAGGCTGATATACATCTGACTTACGCAGCGAGAGACGAATGGGTGGGCATGTGTTAGTACTACGGCGAAAATATCTCGCTGACGAATGAGCGCGATTTGTCGAGGAGGCACTTTGTAAATTTGTAACCGACCTGCGCGTTATGATACCGACCCTAATGTATTTTTTTTGGATGCGCGTAGGTATATCTGACCCCATAGTTCGTTTAAGCAAATGACTGTAACTGATATCACAGATATTTTACATTACAAAAATATTCTTTTACTCTGTTAAAAAGGCTGTATATGCTTTTTGTCAATCATAGATTTTATGTATTTAAAATTTAAACATATACTTATAGAATAATATTATGATTTTATCTCTTTTTGTCATACATAAATTTGTTCGAAGGCTAATGAGGCAACAGTCAGTGTTCAGTGGGACTTGATATAATATTTTTTTCTCAGAGTAGATTGTTTTATGATTTAAATATTAAACATTATTATTATTGTAAGCCTAATTTGTAATTTGAACATAAAAAGTTCTACATTTGATTAACGCCCGATTAGATTACTCGTTCGTTGGAAGCCATCTTTATTGTTTACTACCCAAGATGGCTGCCTACCAACCAAATAACCAAACCATCGGCAGTCAGTCGCTGGCCATCGTGGAGGAAAGACCTCTCTAAGTAATTTGCTAAGTGTGTAATTGTGAGTGGTGAAGGTATAGTGGAGTATCTTTTGAAAAGGTCAGTGTATTATATCTAATATATTATATAAATATATGAGTATTTCCTTGCTATTAAATAATGAGATGCGAGTAAAGGAAAAACAGTGTATTTAATCGTTATTTTATAATTTGGTATCGAATAAAACGTTGTTAATCAGTATCGGCACAGGAGTAGATAAACGACCAGAGTGCAAGCTTCTTAAGAACGGGAAAAATTGTTACCTATTCTGGTAGGGTTGTCACAATAGGTTAAGACAAATAAAATAAAATAAAAACATTTGTTAAATAGTTTTATTATTCAGTATGATAGAATACTTTACAAATTACTTACTCTAAAAATTTTCTTTTTACAATTTATGTTTTTTTAATAATTTATTGTTTCTTTTAATGGTGTGGTAAATTCTAAATCTAACATATAGTTTTTTCAAGTAATCTAATGGGAAACACTCACATGGCATAACAAATTTGCAATCTTTAATATGTTGAAGTATTTCGTTGCCAACATTGACAATATTTACTTCAAGATCAAAATATTCGCGAAACTTTTGCTCGAGCAATTCAACAAATGCGATAAAATTGTCAGGAGTTATATCTATCATTATTGGATTGTCACCAAAGTTCCGCAGGTAAGTATACAACATCGGGAAGTGGTTCAAATCTTACTTGCGATATTTCAACTTAACACACATACCAACCCACCCATATGCCTACAAATGATTTGTAAAATTTCGTAATAACAATAAAAAGGTAAAAGCACAATGTGTAGTGTACTTGAAAAAGTAATAATCAAATATTTACTTACATATTGTACTCCTTGGGATAGTTAAAGTATGATATATTTTTATTTTTTCTAGTATTATTCATACAAACAGTACAGTAAACAACCATTGTTATTAATAAAATACCACGTTTTTATATTAAGTAAATATTCAAACTTGCAAAATTTAATAACAAAACAAAAAACGTACGTCGCACAAACCCTGAGATTGTCAACTAGCTGTGCCAACGTAAACCGGTTTTTTCCAGTCTCGCCGCGTTCGCGACAAGCGGCCAGTGGTCACGCACACATGCTCCGCGTGCTTGTAGTAGTGCAACCGATTCGCGCGGTTGTATGAAGCTTGCACTCTGGTCGTTTATCTACTCCTGTGGTATCGGTTCTTTTATTTATTCCTCAGTAAGGAGATAGTAAATTATTTATGGCCGCAGAAGAATATTCTTATTAATATAAATATTAATAGACTCATAGAAATCAAAATCGGTAAATACTTGATAAAGAACGTGCCATACATGGAGGTAGAATAAATTGTACTTGTACATAAAAAGGCTCGGTAGCGATCTAGCGATCATAATCGTCTAAATTCAGTCTAATTGTGGACGTACCTACTGAAATTCTCTACTTAATTACCTAACAGATAATACTTAAAATACTTGTATTTTTTACGTTTGTAAATGTAAGGGTTAATTATATTAGAAAATAACTCTTGGACCCTATAAAAATCGAAACACTAAATTGTGATATTAATTATCCACATTTGGTTTTACAATTCATAATAATATAGGAAATATAGTTAAGCAAATAGCCACAGCAAAACGTAATTTGTTTAATCTACTTAGCTACAGTACCTAATTCCTATTGTCAGCATGACCAATACAGTGTAATAACAAATTAATTTAGCATTTGAAATTACGCTAATTCGTAACTAGGTTACAGTTCGTAACAGTTCGATTCATTATTACATTTACTTGCTACTCCATTATGCAAAAATATCATGTTACGAGGCTTTTGAAACAGTAATAAATTGGTCAATCAGACCGTCCTCGTGGATGCGGTTACTAATATTTCGATATCGGCAAATTTTGAACACAATTTTATTGGTATTAATTTTTAACGTCCGATATTCATTTAGAACGAACGGTGAAACAAAGAGTGTCGAATTTATATTCGATGCCATGCATAAAATGTGAAAAGGCGTGACTGGTGTTGCTAGCTGAGAAATACAGCATATTTTTGTAAATTGTCTCTGCTGAAACCTTGTTTTGTGAACAAAGTTTTAGTTCAACAAATAAAATTTCTCTCCAATAGTTAGCAAACATTGTTACGATCAGACAAATTTAAGTTTAGAATTTCACCCATAGCCATGGAGAAGTTGAACATCGCGTAGGTTTGATATAGATATTTAATGATGATATATATGTCACAGTCAAAACTTATAGCCGGTCAAAACCACTTTTGACTGCAAAAATCAGTCAGAACTATTTTTAACTGAGGGCGTTGGTCAAAACCACTTTTGTCAAAACTTATAGCCGGTCAAAACCACTTTTGGCTGCAAAAATCAGTTAGAACTATTTTTAACTGAGGGCGTTGGTCAAAACCACCATAATATATAGCGCCAGTACGCATACGTACTACCCGAAAAATACCCAAAACCGAATCAGACTACCCCACTTTCCACGTGGTCTTGTCTGTACTACCCCTAGAGTGTATATAAAAAGCCGGAGGCGCGGAGGGAGACCACTCCCAGCCGAAGCTGCGGAAGCGAGCGCAGGTGCCGCGCTTTCTTACGCTGGGGCGGAGGGAGTGGTCTTCCCGCAGCGCCGGAGATATCACGGAGTAAAACTTATAGCCGGTCAAAACCACTGTTGACTGCAAAAATCAGGCAAAAGTGGTTTTGACCAACGCCCTCAGTTAAAAATTGTTGTGACTGATTTTTGCAGTCAAAAGTGGTTTTGACCGGCTATAAGTTTTGACTGTAACATATCTTCTATACATATAAAAGAGGATGTTTGTATATATGACATCGCAAAACTCAGAAACTATTCGACCGATTATTATGAAAATTGGTATGTATATGTATTTTTTCACGGAGAAGGTTTATAATATGCTATCCATTATTATTATTATTTAATATTTAAACGCGATACGGAGTTCGCGGGGTCAGCTAGTATATGATATAAAATTATTTGATTCAATTTTTGTTTTGAATCTGTTGTGATATTACTATATTTTGTACGTGGCAATAATAAAACCTCATGAAAAAACTATTTTTGGGTTTGTTTTGTCGCTGTATACCCGCAGCCTAAGACCTATTCAGTCTATAAATACGATGTGAATGTGTAGATGCGGCTGGCTAGGGCTTTTGGAATTAAACGTCCCGTTTGTTTTATTTAATATACTCGTGTAAACTATAATTATTCGTAGTACCCCAACAAAGCCTGTATAGGACAGGTTCAAGCTGACGGCACACCTCAGTGCATTCTCAAACAAAGTTATCATAATATTCTGACTTTAATCAATGGAGGCTCTCAATATGCATCGGAATATCCAAGATGTATTGCGGTACGCAGCTCAAAGACGTGTGGGACGTAGCCGAATTGATAGTGGCGATAGTAGCGTAGGATATTCAGTGACCAAGGAAGGGATGGATCTAATGTATACCCGTGTACAAGATATCCGTATTGATAGGAACATTGATTCAGAGCTCCGGTTTGGATGGGAAGTTCTTTGTCACTGTTCGGTCGCCATTAGTTTGTTTATGTTTGTGCGGACCGCGCATCCGTCTCAACTGACCGATGCCCACTAATGGAACCGACGAAAAATGACGTCCTATCTCTTTTAGGACGCAACTTAACGAAATTTATTGAAGCAGTAAAGTGGCTACTTTTCAACGTTCTACCTGCCTGATGGATTGCGTCATTTATAGGAATGAGAAATTATATGTATTAATGTTCCATCGAGATAGTTTTATTTATTAATACATAATGCAATAACTTGGAAGTACATATCAGTACATCGATACAATATTTATTGATAACTACAGCTGTTCCCCATTATTTAAACAAATCCTGCATTCTGTTACTATATAGAAATTAAACGTTAAAAATGGAAATCAAATCTAGTAAAAAATATTGATTTGTCTTCTCATTGTCCTAAATATTTCTTTTATACTCGTACAATTTATTGGAATGGAAATAACTTCACCAAGACTTTCTGGTTTTGTTGCTTGAATATTGGAAAAAGAAAAAGTGATTATTGGTTTAGGAGTCCGTACAGAACGACCTCGAGAAATAAAATTAAGTTTTCCATAATTCAATAGAATGGTGAAGGGAAGGGACAGATATAATAAATACATCTTTTGTACATTTTTCTTGTGATCTGTAACAAAGTTATCTTTGGGCAAATTAGTGTTTTTTATATTATGAAATGTAACGTTTAAGGTATTTTTTATTATCAACTCTTTTAAGTTTCCTATCGCTAAGCACATGTTACTTCTCAATCTATCCATCAAGTGACATAAGTCGGTTGGTGGCTGTAACATTTGAGATGTTTTGTATAATTCTCATAATTGTACGGTACTAGTACTTTAACGAAGAGCAAGTGACAAATACGCAACTTTTATATCTTACGTATCTAAGACGAAAAAAATATACTTTAAAGTTCAAATAATAATAACGCTTTACCCTTAAGATAGTAATAATAATACTTTTATTCTTACTCGCGTGGCGTAATGGTTATCATGCCAGACTGCCGATCGGAGGGTCCCGGTTTCGATTCCTGGCGAAGCAGAAATTTGAATGATGAGTTTAAAATTTCTGTTCTCGGTCTGGGTGTTTGTGTCTCTGCCTTTGTGTGTGTCCAAGGCACCCACGATATAGGGTATAACTACCCTACTGTGGGACTATGAGTGTGAAACGTTATTTATTTATTAATGCTATGTCGGCAATTACGAGAATTTTGACCCAATAGTTATAAATTATACCAATTTCATTTCAATCGGATCATAATTCGACCACAATGAACGGATGAAGGTTTCTATGCCCTACAATTCATGTTTAGACTTTGTAGTTTGAGAGAATATTTCATGTGAGTAGGGAAAATGGAGCATGTTCAACACTTTAAACAAGTTTGCACTACAATCGGTATTAAGTTTGACACATCCGAACAGCGTTCGGAAATCGATATTGTTTAGACATGACAGAGTTATTTGATATGTTGTGAATAGAACTCGAGCCGAACTTGTAACTATCATTTGCAATAATTAGGAAGCGTTCCGAAATTGTAATACAACATTAGATCTGTTTCTTAATTGTTTTAGATTCATTGAAAATAGGTAGCTTTACGTTATTAAATATATTTATGTACATCAAGTGTTATGTGCATTCTATAAGGAGAGTTACTGCAATAGAAAATGTATAAGATTTCTTTGAGACCCTTTGAAGGCTTTTGCTAGTGATGTTATGGATGCATGAACAAAAAAAATATAAATACGAGTAATACAGTCAATAGAAGTAACGACTCTATATCTCCGCCATAGATATGTAGCATACATCTTAATTAACTTTATAGTCGACCACATTAAAGCTAATCCTAGATCCTCGATATTGTGCGTATGTATTTTGAAAATTATAATCGAACTATAATACTATTATTTCAATAGAAGTGTTTTAAATTGTTAAAAACTTTACAGAATTGTAGCGTTACGTGAATATATGTATATATTTATATCTTACTTTCTGATTTCAATAAAATAAATAAATTACGCTTAACTCATAGCCCCACAGTAGGGTAGATATACCCTGTGTCGTGGGTACCATGGATACATACTAAGACAGAAACAAAAACACCCAGACCGATAGCAGACATTTAAACTCATCATTCAAATTTCTGTTTCGACGGGAATCGAACCCGGGACTCCTCAATTGGCAGTCCGGCATGGTAAACATTGCGCCACGCGGGTTGTCCATTAACAAATTAAAATCGACTCTGTTTTCTAAGCTAAACTTGTGATTGTACTATGGATAAACGAATATAACCTTCATTCAAAAGCAATATATATATATATATATATTTTAATACAGTTGCTCAAAAAGGACGTATTGCAGGGACGTATAGCGTGCGGGAAGTGGGCTATTACACACTCGTGATTTTTCTTTACCTTTTCCGCACTCGTGCATTCTCTTTCCCAACTGTCAAAATAATGTCTATTAAAAAGAAAAAAACAAACCACGAAGTTTTAGAAGTTTTTATGATTCATGCAAATATTTCTAAAAAGAAACTACTAATTTGTTTCAATATCAGGTTTAATGATTTGTTTCATTGAGTTAGGTTAGGTTTCATTTCATTTCATCTCATTAACATTTTCATTTCATATCAATAAAAAAATCTACTGAAGACGTCTTGGCTGTATGGATAGTTCCCTTTGCCTACCCAGAATGGGTGAAGAAAACAAAAAAAAATCTCTGCATATAGGTATTCTTTTACGGTTGGCGCCATTTTTCAAAAATGTTCTTTGGGTGTTTTTATTATTTTATTAAATTGCTTCATTTTTTCGCAACTGTATTAAAAATAGTTGTTCAGTACACGTGCGGAACCGTCATTGGAAGGAGTTCCGACTGTCAAACCTCACCTTCGGCTGCGCCTCGGCTCGGGTAGACATTTGTCGGAACTCCTTGCAATGACAGCCTTTCCGCACTTGTAATGAAATATACTATTGTTTAAAGTCTATTTGTATAAGGGAAGAGTAATTAACGTTTTTTTGTGTATAACACCAGCGTCTGCCTACTACTAATGAATTCTATGTATATTCATTACCTTATAGTCGAACACAACAAACCTATTATCTATGAATAGGTAGGTTCATGTACTTTGTTTTTTGCAGAGAATTTCATGCAAGTGAAACGGAACATGTTCAACACCTTCGCAACAAGTTTATATTACAATCGTTAAGTTCGACACAATCAATGTTCGAAAATCGATATTGTTTAGACATGACAGAGTTATTGGATATGTTATGAACAGTACACGACGCGAGGTTATAATGATCATTAGCGATAATTACAAAGCGGATTTTGGAAATTATTATCGGATGACAATTTCTATACTCTGACGAATATATTTACAGATTTCATTGTGCGTGTTCAATACGCACATAACGATCAATAAACTATTTGATCTTTCTAACTTCTCTTATTGAAGTTTTGGCGGGAAGTCGAAAAATACATTTTGTGCTCTTGTTTTATTTTCATTTTATTGGTGTATTTTTGAGTTATATCGGATAAAGTTGATGGCATTTTGTTTGATATAGGTTAATTACAGTGCACGAGTGTTTGTGAAATAGAATAACAGTGCTAAAATATGTTTTTTCTGCTTGCCTCCAAAATTCCATCGGACACGTTCTAGTAAAGTAGCCATCGCTTTACTTGAATGTCTGACTGACTGACTGACTGATTACTGACGACTTATTTACTGACTTTGTTATTACTTCGTCCAGTTTCATTGAAACTGGCTAAAAATTGATGCAAAATTATAACTGACGCTGGCAGTATGCAGAGTTTGCGATGCCATAATTGAAAAAAAAAACTTATCTTATTCTCTATCTATACATCAAGCTAGCAAATACAAATTGATTAGTGGCTGTAACATCTGAGCGATATTGAATTATTCTGAGGCTAGTAAGGTATATATGCCTTCACAGAAGTACTAGGAAGTCAATGTTACTACACACATGGGCAAGGCTCTTTAAAGCTCCACCCGTTGAGAGGTATTGATATTACAATCAACAGTATATGCACTAACTTAATGTCAATTTTTTTGTATATTAGGAATTGTGTGGATATGAAATGGAGTTCGTGATTATAATGGCATAAAAATAAAAATATTAGTCTGCGTGTTAACCCCTAAGGGAGTATAAATTAAATTAAAGCTCAAGTTTATTAATAACAACATCTAAAACTATTAAGTCTATATATTTAGATGGTCAGAATTAAATTGAATTATTATAGATGTAAACTTTGTTGATAGTGTAAATATAAATTACATATATTGTGCCACAGGTGGAACAAATTAAATAAAAATGTATGGACAACTATTTAATCTCGTTATGTATGACGACCCGCGTGGCGCAATGGTTACCGGACTGCTGCCGGACTGCCAATCGAGGGGTCCCGGGTTCGATTCCCGGTGAAACAGAAATTTGAATGATGAGTTTAAATTTCTGTTCTCGGTCTGGGTGTTTGTATTCCTCTCTTTGTATGTGTCCATAGTACCCACGACACAGGGTATTAATTATCCTACTGTGGGGCTATGAGTGTGTAACGTTTATTTCTTTCTGATATTCACTTTTATCCAAAAATTACTGGGTTTTAAGTAATTCCGCCTTAAGTGATGTTTAAAATGTAATCCACAAGTTTCGGTCCACCCCGTATATTTGAAATATCAATATATTTTAATAATATATCCATAACTGTATTTGTTTATCTCTGTTTCAAACTCAAATACAAAACAGGTCGTTATCTACCCAAGAGGCAAACAATTATTTCGTAGTCTACAATTAAATCTCAAATATGGCTAATGGGTTAATTATAGTATCGTTAATGGCTGGAATGTTCGCCACATCTTCACATTTAATAAATACCGCTTCTAATATGCTGTGTCGAGTCAAAAACTCAATAACCTTGTACTATTGAAATAAATTCTATTGAATTAAAATCTATACATATAAAAGAGGATGTTTGTATATATGACATCGCAAAACTCAGAAACTATTCGACCCATTATTATGAAAATTGGTATGTATATGTATTTTTTCACGGAGAAGGTTTATATGCTATCCATTATTATTATTATTTAATATTTAAACGCGATACGGAGTTCGCGGGGTCAGCTAGTACTCTAATAATAATCAAGAACTTACCTACCTTGACACTTGTCAAAAACCAGAACTAGTAACGATATGGAGTTTTACCGGTGGTAAAATATCGGGTGGTAGAATTCGGCGGAGAAAGTACCACCGCTTCATCCATTTTGTGCCGTGAAGCAATTCTGTGGTGTTTCGCTAAAAAGGTTGTTTGCTAGTTATTATTATTTGAGTTGATGGGGAAGGGTACAACCCTAAGGCCACTGCGACCAGTAAATGATCTATTGTAGCCTATTGCTAGTTATACTGGAAGCTTTCTTCAAGCTGCGGATTAGCAGCACAAGTGCACACGACATCAGGCAAGACCTTGCTTCCTTGCTTAAAGTCTCACAACTTAATGATTAAAGTACAGATATTTAGAAATTGTGATTCCAATGCCACACCTTATGTTACCATAACCATTCAATCCTCTCGGTTACAATCGAAATACTTTACTACAGGTTACGGAGCGGAAAAACGTTGTATAAAAATAGGCATTTACGATTCGTCATAAAATTGTCTCTGGGCCAAAATGGCAGACAAAGGATTGAATAAACGTCGAGATTGGAAAATTATTCATATTTGTGACCCGGTCGTAGATGCGGTCGCGCGCCTGGGGCAAGGCGGGAAACTTATATGTATCTACCGAAACTGATAGATATTTCTGCAAATGTTTACAATTTGAATAGTATTCAAATAGTGATACTAATCAAATTAAAGGTACTTAACTAAATACGTCTATGTAAACATGTAGATGTAAAGAAGTATTCTACAAGCTTTTTATCGACTTCCAGTGTATCATGTTTGTTCGGATGGAATCTTGAAACCTAATTTTGAAGATATCTTGAACCAATTGAACTTATTTTTTAGATATGGATAATATTTATTGCAATTCAACAATGAGAGACTTTAATTAAATCTAATACCTTTAAAGGAGCAATTACTTTATATATCTAAATATATTTTTTGAATCTCGAAAACGGCTCCAAAGATTTTGATGAAATTTAGTACCCTGCTTTCGGGAATGATAAATCGATCCAGCAAATTTTTATTGATAGAAATTGTCGTTTTATTTAATGTTTATGCCGTTATTACAAACATTGTCATTTGTTTGATGTGAATGTCATTGTCGATATGAAAGACCTCTATAAAAATTTCGACAATGTAGTTAAAGCTTTCTTGGTCGAATGGTTACGAAAGCTGACTACGGAGCTAGAGACCCGGGTTCAAACCTCTAGTAGGCAAATTGTGTTTTTTATTTTTTGTGACATTTTTTTTATTGGGAGCTAAGTATTTCAAAAGGCTTTGTTAAGTAACACTAAGTCAATGAATGTTTTGCTTAAAAATAAACTAAGAAAATCAATTGTTTTTACCCTAGCATTGCTCGGGCGTCCAGGTACTTATTTATAATGTAAATAATAATGTCAAGAATAATATTTCAACTGAGTTTTAAAATGAGAGTGACTGGTATTTTAAATAAGAAAGATTTGGCTATTGGCTATGAAGGGGCTTGTTGTAGGGATAATAATATATTTTTTGTCATAATTCCGTTACACATACTTTTAAAGTTATTTAAGAAAGTAGAAATTGTCTCAATTTTTTCTGAAACTACTTATTGAATTTTAAAACAACAACGAAAACTGTTCCGAATTTAAAATAACAAGAGAACCGGTATATCATCGTAAACGTATAGGACCCTCTTCTTACGTACTTGTACGGTTATTTATCATCCATAATTTTTTAGAATTTATAGAAATGGTTGCATAAAAATAAGTAACTTTGCCTTTTTGATTTACATTGCTAATTCGTCATAGTACCTACTTACAAATTATTACCCTGCGGCTTTCCGGGCGCCGGGTGGTGGTCGTGACCGCTGGGGGCTAGATATCGTCCGAGATTTCTTGCTTTGAAGGGAATGTTAATTCAGAGAACAAAAAAAATTCATGTAACACATTAGTGACATCGATGTCACTGATATATAGAATTTTATTCATTGGAATTTCACGCACAATAAAATCTGTAAATTTATTCGTGAGCATATAGAAATTGTCATAACCTCCGTTCCGTTTCCTTACATTCTCTGCAAAAAACAACAAATTATGTACATGAACCTACCTATTCATAGAGAATAGGTTTGTTTTGTTCGACTATAAGGTAATGAATATACATAGAATTCATTAGTAGCACTCAGACGTTGGTGTTATACACAAAAAACGTTAATTACTCTTCCCTTATACAAATAGACTTTAAACAAAAACCTATAAAAAAACTAAATTTTCTTACTATGAGAAACATATTCGTACATAATATATAATTCGCACATATTAAAAACCATATGATGCTAAAAGCATTGTTAATGTTAAAAGTAATTTCAGTAGTAATTAACGCTAAGAATTTTTTGTAACTTTTCGAGTAGCAAAATGATATTGTACGTTACAATTACACAGGCACAACAGCTAGTATAGACCTATGCCCAGTAGTGGACTATGAAGGGCTTCTGTATGCTTATAAATAGAAGCGCATACATTATATTTGAATAAAGAAAACAAAGACGTTGGCGGTGGACTTGAGGCCGAACGTGATCGCTCGAGAATGTTAAGAATAACCGCCGTGACAATGAATATTCTGGAAAGCAATTTTATTGGTTTTTTATTCGTTCTGAAATTAAATTTGCATTTGTAAGCGGTTAGCGTTGTTATGGAAACAATTGATCAAAAATCAGAACGAAATCGCGTTGATTAATATATTTTAGCTGAAGTGATTGCGGCCGCTTCAAATGTTATATTTTTATTGTTTTCGAACCGTTAATAACGTAATTTGTAACGTTTTCAGCATCTTTAATTTTAAGGGTTCTGCACTCTACAAAATAAAAATAGCCCTTATATTAACTGTTGTCTTTTTCTTTGTTAGAATGAAAATGAAACTAAACTAAGGGCCTCTTTCACCATCTTCAAATAAAGTGACAAGTACGCTAATTTGTTGGTTCAAGTCACCCGTAACTTCAATTTCACGATGTTGAGTAGCACTAATTGTATGATAAACTGACCCGTACTCATAACTTTTACTTGCCAATTTAATTTACTTGGTACGTAACTAATCAACACTTTACTTGGAGATGGTGAACGAGGCCCTAAGCCGACAACGAAAATAAACAGAAATGGAAGAAATTAAAATAAACTGAGCAGGGTTTCACAATATTTATTTGAATTAGATATTTTTTTGTTTCCAACAAAAAGTGGATGATGAAAAGTTATTTACATTTCTAAAATTGCTAAACTATAAGCCAGTTTGTCGGCAAAGTAAATCCAGTTCCTCGCTTCACACTCTTATATAATATGAATTATTTGTTAAACTATTTACATATATAACAATTTATTTGAAATAATTTTATCACTACGGACACATCGACAAATAGTGGTTCCTTAATACCCTATCGTCGTATATGTCCGCCATCTCGTTACACAAGGTTAGAATTATCCAATTGCATGTACGTCTTCTAAAGTAATTTTTAACCATAGGCACAACATACATTATTTCCTCCTTTTAGTAACTTGGCGCTCGGGTAACGTATATTTTTCAAGTTTTTAAACGTTGTTATTATGCTTTTCTAACAAGATAATTGAATTTACTTTTTTACCCACCGGAACAATTTTACAGAACAATTTTAAAAGATTTTTTAGTTTTTGGGTCAACTAACAACTTCAAAACCTTATCTGTATATTATACTTTATTTTATTGAAATATGTAGGGAAGGCGAGTCCGTATGCAATACCCAATTATAGACCAACGCATAGTGCAACATTAAAGTATCGCTCGTTTTACAACATATTTAAATTGATGAAGCTTGCCCAGTATGTACTGCCCCAAGTTTCTTACACACAAAAAATTTACAAATAGGTTCCATGTGAAGTCATTGTCTGTAACCAACCTTAAATACTTGTAATTTACCACGCTTTGCAGATTATCGCATTGGCACAGAGAGCTCACTTGGTTAGTATGTAGGCAATCATAATTGAAATTTGAGAGATATATTTACATTGTTTACTATTATATGGCGATGGTATTATCATAAATTTAGTAATAGTCTTTACATTAAACATATTACATACATTTATTTTATTTACATACTCTGAATTACAGAATATTTCACCCAACATTATAATCTGCTGTATCACTTAAATTAACTACCAGATTTTTCTTGCATTTGAAGTAATTTCTTGGTTATTGTCGAAACTATTATAAACTGTAAATTTATATTGTCAGTGATTATTACAATTGTTCTATTATACACAGTCAAAATCATTTAACAACGTAATAAAACTTGGTAGCTGTAACAAGTTTATTAGAAGTTTCGAACAGATCACATTCGCTCGCTCACATAGGCTCGCTCTGCGTGTTCTACCGACTTTACTATGGTGAGTGTTCTGAGGAACTTTTCAAAATGATTCCTACGTCACCATTTCAGGATTACACCACCAGACGAAGGCACAGTCCGCTTTGCACGCTCCTTTTTACCACGGTCGTGTAAGTTATGGGACAACCTTCCAGCTGAGGCATTCCCAGTGGACTATAACATGGGGTTCATCAAGAAAGCTGTAAAATAAGCTCTCCTCCAAAGCCGGCAATTCTCGAGTGGCTCTCCTGGGGTTGCCCGTGTCCATAGGCGACGGTGATCGCTTAACCCCACGCGGCCCGTCTGCCTTTTTGTTCGGTTCATTTATAAAAAAAAAACATTCACAAGGATTGCAAACGTAGTTGAGTCAGTAAAAGGAGAAATTTTACTCATATTTTATAATTTAATTAAGTATTTTGGTAATAGATATTCTCATCTGTAGTGGCCAACATAATCCAGAAATAATACTCTGGAGTTACGTTTGTTTATTGTTTATTAAATATTCAAAGTCGTCTAGAAATCGATTTTCGCATCGAAATAACTATAATTATAATTATTGATTACTTTTATTCTATTTACGAGTCGTTACGAGTACATTGAACATAATCTCTACGTATATAGTTGACCCGATATAAAAGTAGCACAAGTGAACATCGTTCTCGTAAAGTTTAAAGCGCCACCTGTCGCTAAAGACCCATAACACTGGCGAGATGCGCAGTGAAAGTTAAACAGGTGCAAGGGTGCCCAGCCCATGTAACAGACTTAGGGTCGATTTTTCCTACCCTCCATTAAAAAAAACAGTATGTATTCAAGCCTGTAACTACTGCAATGTACATATGAAGGGTCGAGAACACCGCATACTTTTATGAAAATTATGATAATTTTACTAGGTCGGTTTTTTCGCGTAACGCAATTGATAAAATGCGCAGCTTAACCCTGCGTTAGTCGCGCGGGCTACATTTGTAGCCCACCCCTATTAAAATTGTGATTTTTCAAAGCGCAAAACACTTGCATTAAAGTGTTTTGCGCTGCAAGCTACTTTCTAATAAATGTTCCCTAAAGACGCGCTAAGTAGAGCGCAAGCGGCAATCTCTCGCGGTTGTGTCACGGGAGGTCAGTGAAATGTGTGGACTACGATTGTAGCCCGCTCAACCAAATACTAAGGAAGTATTTTTGTCGTTTAAAATTCCTTCTTTTTTATAAATTACACAGTAAAATGTACTTTCATGTCTTGAGAAGACGTTAACTAACGATTTTAAGTTGCTGATATACTTATAGTGATATAAAGTTTCTTGTTTTTTAGCATAACAATCGAAAATCGCCAGGCTACCCAGATAGAGGCATGGATGGCTGAAGTTATGGGTGAAATAAGACTATGCTCATCTAAATTTGGAAATTTGGCAAAATAGTATCCCACATGTCAAAACCTCCAACCAAAATAAAGTAGTTACTCTGATGACAAATATACACAACAATTCCACAATTGATTCTGCGTCTGGAGATAGTCGAAAGTCGGAGTAATTTACCTATTAATTACCTATTACAATAGGACAAACTACTGTGATGCAAGAAACTCCTGAAAATGGCCTCTTACAGTTTTTCTTTCCTTCTAAATATGGGTGCGCTAAACGCATTGTGCAAAAAATCGTTACTAAGAACTCGCACAATAAAAATAAAAGACTTTCTTGGCTTTATGTACACAGAAAACCATCCAACTACGTCAGCAACGACATCAGGTAATGTTGTACGCCATGGCTGTGGAGGAGCGCGCAGTAAAAGCACGAGGAAGATGTGTACTACACGCAATGCATTTTAATGATTATAGATTGTCGAAAAAACTATAAAAATTATATTTTCATACAAATAAATACAAGATTACACTTAATTTTTTTAGTATCAATTTGTTAACGGACTACATTATGTAACCCGCGCAACCATTTACATACGTCACTTTTAGGGGCGTGACTATTGCAGGGTTAATGCACCTTTAAATATATTAGTAGTATGCTAACGTGGATTGTTATAAATAAAAACATTACTAATCACAAAATTTTAAAATGTTCCATTCAACCTTTCACAGATTTTATCATCAATCTTTCTATTTTATTTTTTTATTCTATTGATATTATCTCATCGTCGCCAGCCAGCTTGGATATACGAGTTACGATACTGCTGCCAGGCCCTCGTGCGCTTATGGACGCCTGTTACATTTTATTTTGTAACGTTTTCACGGAGGTCAGTAAACGGTGGCAATCACAAGCGATTGCAGATATTTATGTATGTTCCACGTGTAAATATAATAAAATTCACGTACCTATATGAAAAGATTTTTACTCGTAATTGTATATGATAATTACAAATACTAATAAAGTTGGAAATGAAGAAGGATTTAAATTGTTTCTTTATTGGATTTGTACTTTATTGGTCAATAGTGTCTCTCTAAAATATTTATTTATTATATGACATTTCATTAGCCTTTCTCCAAAAATATGCACGTAAAACATGTGGATGGTTGTATAATTAACTAATAGTTTTAGAAACTAAGCAATTTTTATGATTCAGTTTAATAAAAGGTGAATGTTAATTTAATACGCTCTTAAATTAAATTTTATGACATCGTCATTTTCTCGAAATGTTGCACGTGTTTAGATTTTTTATACTTAAAGTTTTTTTTATTTATATATCCTCTGAAATATTGAGGTCAGGTGAAATCTCAACCAGAACCCAGTTCATATACACAAGTAACGACATACGAGCTCTTCGGCGAGTTTATTCTATCTTTGCGCCTTGGGATCAGTGCCATTATCAAATGGAGGTAAATGTCATAGTAGTTATTACCCCGAGGGAATAAAGTCAAACATCGATAACTGATGACATAATTTATTGTCAACAGCGGTTTTCTAAAAATTAATTTATTTAATTAAATAAAAAAATATAATTTATTTATTTAGATATATGCACGCAAAATATCTGGACGGTAATATATAGAACTTATAAAATATAACGTATAGAACAGTTTTCAAAATTAAAAACGCTTTTGTCATACCTACATAATTTTAAAACTAGTCATATGATAATTCACAAAATAAATTTTATGATTTCATCAGCCTATCGTAAAATGGCACATTATCCGATTTTTAAAGTAATCTGGCTATATATTCGCTGAAACAAACTTTATTAGGGTCAGGTAAAATCTCTACCCGTACCCAGCTCAGACACACAAGTTACGACACTGCTACCTCCTCAGCGCCCCTGTCGCTCTTCGGAGGGTTTATTCTATCTTTGCGCGTGGGTTCAAAGCTTATAAAAAGGAGGTAAATGTCGTAGGTGTCCTTACATACTCGTACATATCTCGGGAAATTAAGTGAAACATGATTTAGAGTTTCAAACTGAATTATGTTTTTAAGCACTGTTCCTTCGGCCAGGTGAAGGACAGTGAAGGTTATAAAAAAGTCTTCTATAATATGAATAAATTATGGCAACTTACGCCACCAACCCGCATTGGAGCAGCGTGGTGGAGTAAGCTTCAGGCCTCCCCAGAGAGACCCGTGCCCAGCAGTGGGACGCAAAAAAAAAAAGAGTTCTCAGAGTTCTCTTCAGAGAGGCAAAAGTCTCTCTTAATAATTCAGTTGTAATTAAATAAATTATTCAAAATATAATTAGTTCAGCTACGTCATTAATAATAAAGAAATTGTTCACATAATTGCAATTAGGATTTTAGTTAACAAATACATTTTTTTAACACTTCGGATTATTTTTTCTTTGATTTGAAGAATATGTCATATAGTCATTATTATTTACCTTGTGATCTTCTGTGCATCTTATATTTTAAGTAAACAAGTATATAACATAGAAGTAATCGTATGTTTAAGAAATCAAAAATTAAATTAATACTGTTAACCATTAAGAATTGCATAATATGTATTTTCAAATTCCTTAAAATAAAAATTTTGTTCTAATGTTAAAAACAAGTATGATTAATAATACTGACATTATTATTATTGCAGCAAATTTATATTGTACACAAGTATTTCTTGAACATAGCGATAAAAGCTTACGGTAAACACAGATATCTCAAGTATCATCTAATCCACTGTATATAGACACACATGGATCCATCTCCAGAATGATGCTGCACTTGACAGTTACATTTGACAGATACGCGTATAGCGTTGTCAGCATCAGCTGTGTAGCTGCCGTAATAAAGACTTTGAAGAGCTATCAATCTTGCGTACGTTGCGTAGTAGCAATTTTGCTACGGTGCTACGCCTACGTTTTCGTAGGCTTCACACTTAATTGCTACGGTATTGCACGCCAAATTTTAAATAGTGTAGGATGTATAATATTAAGTGTTTATTGGTTAATTGATTAAAAAAATAACTTGGTATCTGCACTTTTTGCACGAATGTTGCCTTAAAATGGTAACAGATGAAATATTCTATATCTATATCCTACATATATAATAATCATCGTTAATTTTATAATTAAAATATCGCAAGTAATTCAGAGACGTGCAATGTTGTGACGCTCTCACGAGTATACTAATATCATACTTCGAAATTCTAAAATCTTAATTTTTTATTTGGAAATTAAATAAATCGTGTTGCTTCCGTCTTTGAAATTGTGAGAATTAATTATTATCAGAATCTAAATCTAACGTACGCCTGAGACAGCATCATTACTAATAGTTACAAAGGAATATATTGTTACCAAATATACGTTAAGGAATTCCACATGAACATAATTTGTCTGTTTCAAAAGGCTAATTTTAGTTATTGCATAGAGACAAACGTATTGTCTCTACGTTTGAAATGGGGCGGTAATTCGAGCAATGGCGCATGCCTCAAGACTAAAACATACTCATATTTTATCGTAACTATATGGATAAATTTAAATAACGATCTACAGTCGGTAGGTTTAGGTTTAGGTTTAAGACTTATGGTATTTTCTCTAAAGAATTTACAATTCACTTACAGAAAAAACATACATTATTTTGAGACAAGATTATAGTGCCGCGTAGAGAAGATACAATTACACCAAGTAATAAAGTACCGAGCCATTTAAATATTATTTAATAATATCTATTTTAAATATGTAAGGGTAATATTGTTTATTTATATTGAATGATATTTTAGTTTAATGTAAATTAATAATTTAGTTGTGGGTGGGTGTGTGTGTGTGCGTGTGTATGTATGCGTGTGTGTGAGAGAGATAGAGTGTGTTAATATAGTGTTGAGTCAACAACGATAATTTCAAATCTTTTAAATTATCTTTTGAAAAAGCAGATATCCGGTGCTATCTGACTGTAAATTAAAAAAAATCTGTTACCTAACGTAACCTAGGACAAAATCTTTGCAAAATACGACGTTTTATAATACTCGGATCTGAATTCAGCCGCCTGTTTACTTTGGTAAAATTAAACGTACATATAAGGTAACAGTTTCTAGTTTAAAGATACTTTATCGCAAATTTTATACCCCTTTTTAAGTCATACAATACTTTGGCCTTATTAGCGATGATTCGCGGTTTTTCCACAGTACAGAGGATACACAAATTTTACATAATAATATTTATTTATAAAATACAATAAGCTAAAAGAACAACAGAATGGAGGAAAATACAAAGAACATTGTTTAAAGTAATTATGACTTCAGTTTACTCATATCTAAACTTAGACGAGATTGTCAGAGATTCAAATGAAAATGCTTTTCTAAGTGAAATGGGGAATATAATGTGTGTGACTGAAATGAATATATTTTTTAACATACATACAAGGGCGAGGGACAGTTTTTCAAGTCCAGAGATTATTCTATCATAGTTTTTGAATGCGGATTAGTATAATATTCGTAATTAAAGATAATTCGAATGTTATTATTATCAGACGACCCGCATGGCGTAATGATACCATGGTGGACTGCCAATCGAGGGGTCCCGGGTTCGATTCCCGGCGAAACAGAAATTTGACTGTTCTCGGTCTGGGTGTTTGTTTTCCTGTCTTTGTATGTGTCCATGGTACCCACGACACAGGGTATTAATTACCTTACTGTGGGGCTATGAGTGTGTAACGTTTATTTATTTATTATTGTTTAGATATAGGAGGTCTCCACTCACGAGTGAGAGGGAATTAGGCCATACTCCACCACGCTCGCCAAGTGCGGATTGGTGGACGTCATGCTTTCGAGAAATTATGAATTTCTCTCAGGCATACACGGCGATGGAGAACATCGTAGTCAATTAAACATCACGATATTTTCTATCACCGTGGAGCAGCGATAAATGCGCACATTACAAATATCTTGCGCGCGTGCGCGCCGAGGATTTGAACCCAGGATCGGTCGCGTCGACGACCGCGGTTTTTTACCACACGGCCATCGCTGCTCAGGAGTGGAGACCTGTGCCCAGCAGTGGGACATAAAAATTGAAAAAAAAAGACATAGGAGATTTGAGTCTCAAATGATTAAGTGAAAAATTAATTAGATTTTTTAAATCTTAAAAAATCAATCATGTAGACAGTAGAAGCCTTATTGTGACGTTCACAACGGTAGATTCGTTCTACCTTGTTCAAAATGGGACTTAAAGAACAAAGTATAGAGATGATCGCAAAATTTGGAAGGGTTGTTCTGTAAGCTATTACTGCCTCTATTTAAATAGGGCATAGATCGCCATTCGCAATATTATTAAACTTTTAGTAAAATCACGGTGGAAACGTTTGTTGATGGATAGCAGGGGTTTCCTCCATTTGCTATATTTACCTCAAACTAGTTGCGGGTTGGGCTCATGGAGTAAGTTTAAAAGTTATTTCATTATTCATTCCGCGCCGTAGCTTTTAGATAAAACTTGTTTACGAGTATGTTCATTGTGAAATATGTGATATTTTGATCTAATTTAGTTATTAAGTTTTGTGTAATAATGTGGATAATGGACTGATGACGACATATTAAACGGTGGTATGATGTTATATTTCAATGTTTTGTATTCTATTCTTAAGTTTTTTTGAGTAACAAATCTATAGTCAGTAAGCAGCAAATCACTTGAAACAACATTGCTCTATGTTTATTTGTAATGTTATATATTTTTAGTTCGATGTAGTAAATAGGAATGTAATAAAAAAAGTTAATAAATTATTCCATTTAAATGTACATGTTTTTATTTAAAACACCTCAAGCAAGTCTAAGTTTTTCTAAGTTCATAGTTGCGCTTGTACTCTGGAGTTTGACGGCCTTCTAATGTAAGTCTGGTTCGGTTGCCAACCTTTCCACCGAAACACACTTTCTAGTGTGTTTCTTGCTTCACAGCAGAAATGAGTACAATTTTAATACTGGCTGGCTGGCTGCAACCCTTCTTGCGTCTCACTGATGGGCACGGGTCTCTCCCCATTATTGGGGAGGCCTGGAGCTTACTCCACCACGCTGCTCTAATGCGGGTTGGTGGAGATGCGGGTTAGTGGCCAATCTGCTGTCGGATGTTTCAAACCGCCCATAAGTCCTCCGACAAGGTTTAACGACTGTTATCTTTCGACAACAACCGGGACCGCGCATGAAATTTTTTACCACTAGCGGTCACCCATCTCACACCCGACCGCGCCCGTTTGGCTTAGCTGCATAGACCGCTGCATAGCCGCCGAGCAATGCGTGCTTCGCATGCAATTTACATTGCAATGCAAATTACAATTTTAATACAAGCAAAATTTATTCTCCTATATACTTCAAAAAGAGGATATTTTTATTTTAGTTGTGTTTTTATGTGAACATAAGACGACATCGACATGGTTCTTCCCGGAACTTCCGTCTCAGTTACTTCCGTATTGTCATAACATAGCGCTCTTCGATAATGTCCTTTAGGCGAAAAAATACCGTACTGTTTTATAAATTGGCAGCATTGGGTGTCTTCCGGTATTGCTGTAGTTAAGGACAGAAAATAATAATTTTAATATACATATTATTATTTATTTATTTTACAAATTATTTTTACTCTAACGTATATGTTAAACTTTTCTTTTACTGTCTCTGTATTTCAAACTTTAAATTCTGGATTCATTTTCTTATTTTGAAGTATCAGGAGACAGGAGGCATGTGACAAATATGATTTTTTTAAATTGAGCATTAAATGTCTTTATGTACGTTCATGTTGCACACTTGTTTGTCGTGCTAGATTTTATAGTAATTTTTTGAGCGCTTATAAAATAAACATCGACGAGCAAAAAACACGTCATCTGTTTTGTTATATAATAAAATGGCTCTACAAATTATCATTGTGAGCATAAGTGATAGTCGAGTGTTTTAACACACGGGATTCCCACACCGGGGAATCTGGGCTTAACACCCGGCATACACCTCCGACTATGATTCATTTTGGTATGTTTGTTTTTATCAGTTGCTTCACGGGAAGGAAAAAAATCATAATTAATTGCACGGGTGTCTGAGGGTTACACGTTTCTCAAACGCATGTCATGACTGATATCGTCAAATACACGTCTCTCTCTGCGTAATACGCAAGCGATCTACGAAGCTAAGCCAAATGGGCGTGGTCAGGTGTAAGATGGGTGTAAGATGGCAAAATTTCATGCGCATTTCCGTGCGTTAGAGGGCATGTTAAGCCATTGGTGCCGGTAGTCATTGATAGATAACATTCGTTAAACCTTGACGGAGGCCTTATTAGCGCCTTGTTGGCGGTTTGAAAACTACTAACCTAACCCAACTCGACCAACTCGCATTGGAACACCGTGTTGATATAAGCTCCAGGATTTCCCAATAATAGAGAGAGACCCGTAGCCCGTAATGGGACGCAAAAAAAAGGGTTCCAGCCATGTCGTGCCCACCAGCCCGTACATGGCCTGCGTGGTGAATGACAGCCTAAATTCTTTTCAATTATAAGCAAACTATGTTCGGATGCACAATGCGCAATTAAAAATAAAGGAATAAAATAAAACATAGCGTATAAACCGAATTTCGTAATGAAATCACTGTTTCAAGTTAACAATTTCGTTCAAGCACTCAAACACAATTGTTTAATTAACAAGCAGTTCCCGCAGCGTGGTTTGCTTCATCCGTACATGTACGTACAAACTGGTACACACATATGTTTCACGATTTATCGTTGTCAGCTTACAGTTCGTACAATATCTGTCCGACAAGACGTGATTTGTAGCAAGACAAAGTTTAAGCATACGTCTTTATTTAAGTTATTTCATTGAGATAATTTCATAGCATTATGAGATTTTTGCTGTTAAATTAGCACTGAATTGCATAGTTAGTACATTTTTATTAGTATCATAATAGGGGTGAGGAGCGTAGCGAAAGATGTGAGCACTGTGAGAGTGAGTTTGAATCAAACACCGTAAAAAATCGGATTTAAATAATGATTCACACGCACAGACTAGCTGAGCCCCACGGTTTCACCCAACTTAAGCTGATTTTACGCTATACAATTGTGCTATATAGTATAAAAAATCAGGGCCTAATACTATACTATATAACATGGCGTTCACATTACGTGTTATTATCGCTAGCTTTTATAATACATAGAAAGCTCAGTTGACCGCGATCTTTGCAGGGTTTTAAATCTTTGAAGATCGAGATTTGAGATCTTTGAAGAGAATTTATAGCACCGCATGAACTTAGCACATCGCACCAATAGCAATAATATATAGTACAGTACCGAGCGTTGCTTGGAATAAAACGATGGCTTTTCTTGGTATTACCTCAAACTCATTACTCATTACCTTAGTGTTACTTAAGAAAGACATCTACTTAAGTAGTTCCAAATAAAAAAAATAGTATGACATACTAATCGTCAATCTTAGAGCATCAAAGGTATGGACTTTGATTTAATGACGTAAGTCGTCAATAGTCGTCAGGTAGACCTATATTTGTCAGTTTATGTTTAGGTTAATTATCGCTGAAAACACATATCAACGTTATTTTCTAAAAATTAAACCTAGCTAGATAGATATAACGCCCCTGAAACCCCTGCATATTGTATTTCATAAATTTTTTTGGAGCCGTTTCCAAAGTTCAGATTATATAATGTAGGTAGATTTACATATAATATACATACAAGCATTGGTCGTTCAAAGGTAATAGATTAGATAATGTATTAGATCTGATGTCAATATCCATCTGACAGTGCTAGTTGCGGTCAGAGCTATCAATTTATGAGGGGTCAATTTACCACTCTGTACAAGCTAATCTTAGAAGCTAATTGACTGACTGAAATGAAATTTTCGAATTTAAAGCAAAGTAGGCAAAAGACAAAAGACAAAGACTTTTATTTGTACAAATATGGGTGTTTACAAATTTAAAAGGTGTTTTTATACATTTGGTTCGTCATATTTTTCTTCAAGAGGTATAAAATTTAAAACTTAACTAATTACAAATATAAAAATGCACACCGAAATAGTTATATTTATTGACGTGACAACGTCTTAAATTAGGTTGCGGCTGGGAGTCACTTATGAAAAAGAGTAACGCTCGGTAACGTAACGATGAGTCACCGAACGAGAGAGAGGCCCGCCGAAGTTTACATGTACAATGTTTTAGTAAACAAAATATATTTCTATAGTTAAAATTTGTGCAATTCTTATTTTCATTCAATTCCTTGTTCCTATTGTGCAATTTAATTATATTCATATCAATAAAAAAGACGTTGTCACGTAAAATCTTCGCCCGTAAAACCGACTTTACAGGCAACCAATTTTTTATATTATACATATTTATATTATTGGCAAGAAACGAAACGTTTATAGTACAAGTAAAGTTGTATAATTAGAATAAAGCAAAATTGAATTACATCACACAAAATACTATTTTATTTTTATTTGAATGGAGTAGCAGACGAGCATGCAGGCCACGTGGTGTTAAGTGGTCGCTGCAGCCCATGGACATCTACACACAACCTCAAGCAAGCATAGGTAAGTCTTGTCTGAGGTCGTATGCAGTTGCGCTGCTACGACGCGGCTGGTGGTCGCCTCATGTAAGAGTGGCCGGCAACTGCACCTGTTCGCCGAAACACAATAGAGTTGGTTCACGGCAAAAGTGGGTGCAGCGGTGGTACTTCCCCGGGCGAACGATAATAGTTCTACCACCTTCAAGTGCTGAACTAAATGGCTGCTGCCCTTTTTGCGTCCCAGTTTTGGGCTCGGGTCTCTCTTCATTATTGGAGAGGGCTGGAACTTACACCACCATACTGTTCCAATACTGGTTTGGTGGAGATGCGGGTTAGTGGCCAACCTATAAGGACTCCGCAGGTTTAACGGCTGTTATCTATCACTAACCATCGATATCGACGGCTTGAGGTGCTCTTTGAAACATGCAAAAAGCACACGAATTTTTTTGCCACTAGCGGTCACCCATCTCACATCCGACCATGCCCGTTTCACCCGCGCCCCCCGCGTTCAGCCTAGCTGCGTAGATAAGGCGAACATTTTGATCATGTATCGGTATCAAAATTCAGTATTTGTAGACAAAAATTCATATTTGAAAGTTAAACAGCCAAGCAAATTGACCGGTTTCAAGAAAACTTTTCGGGTCAACATAACCGATGACCGAAACGTCAATGGATATACATTACAATGCATAACGATTAAGAGTCAATAATGAACTGTTGTAATGCCTTAGATATAACAAAAGTGTAGAGAAAGACGGATTAAAGCAAAAGTGAACGTTTTTTTAAAAAAAAATTAAAAAGTAGTTTTCCCATATAAATTGTTCCTTTCTGTCAAACGTTTGTATTTTTTTTTCTTCAATTATGGCATCGCATACTCTGCATATTGCCAGCGTCAAGTATAATTTATGCATCACGGTTTTGCCAGTTTCGGTGAAACTGAGGTAAAGTCAGTAAGTCGTCAGTAGACAGTAATCAGTCAGTCAAGTCAGTCAGACATTCAAGTAAAGCGACGGCTTCTTTACCAGAACGTGGCCAATGGAATTTTGGAGGCAAGCGAAAAAACATATTTTCGCAGCTATTTTAATTCACAACACGCCTGCACTATAATTAACTTCTATCGAACAAAATGCCATCAACTTTATCCGATATACTTCAAATATACACCAAGAAAGTAAAAATAATACAAGAGCACAATATGTCTTTTTCGACTGCCCGTCAAAAACCAACGTTTGTATTTCATGCCGTGTCATTCTAAACTTTGACACAGCCAGAAAACAGGACAGTTCGTGTGACATTATCTGTTTCATATTTTTGTTTGACAGTAACATGAAATCTGATAATAAAAAAACAAATCCTCTTTAATGGAAATTTCCTTGAAAGAGGATTTGTTTCAAGAGTATTTATCCTTAAGGCAGGACAACGTCTGCAGGGCCCACTAGTACCCTATAACTAACGTAAACTTGTATACTGTCATGAAGAGGCAAAAGTTTTTCGTCGTAATCTAGTATTTGTAGACAAAAATATACATTTAAAAATTAAACAGCGAGACTGAAGATTTGTTGGCACATAACCTAGCGAGTTCTTTGCTAGAGTCGGTGGTTCCGCATCATTTGCATCAAATAGCTACTAACCCGCATTTGTTGCGGGTAATATTGGGGCTCCGAGTCACTCATTATGTAGAGTACCCATTTAGAGAGGAAAATGTCGTTCGTTATCGTGTGGCCCTCTGCCGTGGTTTACATTTTAGGTTTTTTACGTCTCCATACTGATGTATAAAATGTACGAATTTAGGTCTGGATATATAAAATTGGTAATGTTATTGAAATATACCTAAAGTTACAGTACCTTATTTATTTAAAAAAATATTTATAACAAACATACTCGTATTTTAAAAGCATACCTTTCTTAAAATTTATAAAAAAATAAAAAAGAGAGATTTGATGTATTGCTTCTTATCAGGTAGCAAAATAATCGCTACTTCCTATTCATAGAATCTAAAGAGTAAAAAAGAAAAAAAAAAACAAAGAGTAACATATTCTTCCCTCGGTTTTCTGACATTCGTAACACATGTGTTAAGTAATGAGGAAAAAGCCATGACATAAAATATATTTAAGTGGGGACTATGTTCTAAAAACAGTTGATTTCAGTATGTTGCACGACAGAATTACTTTAAGGGTCGCCAAGAGCCGACTGCTACCTGAAGAAACTCTCGGCTCTACTGTGCTCCGTCCGAAGGCTCTTCCTATACTACTCTTTTCAGTCAATATTTAAGGTAACGGAGAGTGTATGTGGTCTTTTACTGGGATTGCATTTGTAGTACAGGCTTTCATAGTGAGGATGAAATGAAACATGGCTAACGATTAAAAAAATAAAGTAACGGTTCTACCGATAAATTAAATAAAAGTTATAAATAAATAACGTTTCACATTCACAGGCCCACAGTACGGAAGATATACCCTATGTCGTGAGTGCCATGGACACACACAAAGACAGAAACACTGAACAGAGAAAGTTGCATTAGAATTTTTATGTTGCCGAAACCAAAACCGAAACTTGTAATCTACAGTGAAAGTAAATTGGGACATATTGGATTGTATACATTACTTAATTATGTTGAGTAACTAACTTGCTTGTCGTATGTCACTACTCTGCGAGTTTCTATACCAAGTTAACATTGTTAACCAGTAGTGTATTCACAAAATCCGATGGCTCTTCGCTGCTCATTTCGATAATGTAATTGCTTTGGATGTCACTTTGAGTAAGGATCCAAAGATTGCGTTTGAGGTATCTTAGGGTTACTTCATTGCTGTGATCTGGCTATATATAAATAAAGCATTATAACATTATTATAGACCCGTATTGGAGCAGCGTGGTGGAGCAGACTCTAAGCCTCTCGGGATATGGGGAGAGACTCTTGGGAGTTCTCCAACAGTGGGACGGAAAAGGGTTGCAGCAAGTTAACACATGAAAGTAATCATAAGAGAATTGACATGTTTGATGTATTTATGTACCTTGTGCCCTAAAACAGTTTCTAAACAAAATTGCTAACGTAAAACGTAAAAGTATATTCCAAAGTTAATATCGACTAAAGTTTAAATTAAGATTTATTAGATAGCGTATAAAGTTACTAAAATTATGTTGGATAGTAAACTTGCAATACTTTGTTACAATAATGGCAGGTTTGTGAGGTCTTTTTGTCGGTGGTTTATGTATAAACGGTTTTTTAATGGAGTAGCAGGCCACGTGGTGTTAAGTGGTCGCTGCAGCCTATGGACATCTACATACAACCTCAAGCAAGAATAGGTAGGTCTTGTCTGAGGTCGTACGCAGTTGCGCTGCTACTCCGGAGGCTGGTGGTCGCCTCATGTAAGTGTGGCCGGCAACTGCACCTTTCCGCCGAAACACAATAGCATTGGTTCACGGCAGAAGTGGGTGCAGCGGTGGTACTTCCCGGGCGAACGATAATAGTTCTACCACCTACAGTTTAAACTTGGTTTAAAATAACTGACCTTTTTGCTGCCGTTATTTGTTCCATAATGATTTGGCATCTCATTTAACTAAAAATATTTTTTTTAAACGTTATACACTCATAGCCCCACAGTAAGGTAATTAATACCCTGTATCGTGGGTACCATGGACACATAAACAGACAGACACAAACACCCAGACCGAGAACAGAAATTTAAACTCATCATTCAAATTTCTGTTTCGCCGGGAATCGAACCCGGGACCCCTTGATTTGCAGTCCGGTATGATAACCATTGCGCTACGTGGGTCGACAATTAGTTTTTAGGTTTTAGGTTATTATAACTTATTTTGGTTAATTGTAGGTAAGTTAGAGATAATATTACCTAAGTAAGACGAAAGTGAAACTGCGTAAATTTAGCTTAGCAACGAATACAAGTAGCTCTTCGGAATTGGATTTCGAAATATTGGAGTTAATTTCTTGTTATGTGGTGATATGAGAATAACAGCATTCCTGTCTAACTTCTTTAAATTTTTTTTAATAAGATTTCTTCAGAAACTTCATAAACAACGTTTAACTGATGCATAACCTTATCGAACCGATAGTTGTTACAGAATTATTAGTTGAACTCAGAAACCAAGCATAAGAGTTCTTGAGCAACTCTATAACTCAGGTCTATGTTATTAACTAGTAGTCACAAAATCTGGATGGCTTTTCACAACACATTTTTTTATGTATTTGATTAATACGTTGGCCGCAACCCTTTTTGCGTCCCACTGCTGGGCACGGGTCTCTCCCCATTATTGGGAAGGCCTGGAGCTTACACCACCACGCTGCTCCAATGCGGGTTGGTGGAGATGCGGGTTAGTGGCCAACCCGCTGTCGGATGTTTTCAAACCGCCCATAAGGCCTCTGACAAGTTTAACGACTGTTATCTATCGACAACAACCGGGACCGACGGCTTAACGTGCCCCCCGAAGCACGGAAACGCGCACGAATTTTTTTGCCACTAGCGGTCACCCATCGACCCGCCGCTCGACCGCGCCTGTTGGGCTTAGTTGAATAGATCGTTTGCGTACTACGCTAACCGCCGGGCCATGCGCGCTTCCGATTCGTGATTATGCGCGATTTGATTCATACGTTACTGTATGTGAATGGCTACGGAGCAATTTAGAACACTTGATAACTAGCCATTCCCATTTGTAAGATTGTAAGAAGCTGTTTTCGACATGGTCTACTTATATTTTAGAATCAAGGAACTATTTCCGGTTCAAACATTACTGTTGATTGAATGAACAGTTTTTGATGCCAAAAGATAACGGAGACAAGTAGGAAGTAAAAAATTAAGCAGACGTAATTAATATAAGTAATTCTGTCAACAAATATAGCTGAAATACAAAGCATGCGGGCTAAAAAAATAACAAAGGTAAGGCTCATGCATTCGTATGTCAATATTGAGAATGTTAAGTTGCACCAATAAAGAATACTTATAATTATTAACATTACTGGATAGCCTAGTTCAAAAATATAATACGTTTTGATTAATAATATTAGCCTAATAATTAAGATTCGTGAAGGATCTGGGTTAGCTGCCGACATGAGAGCTATTTAAAAGCAAGAACATGTCAATATGGTTTTGATGTGTGGAAATTTAATACTAATCAAACTAGAGTGCTATATAGATAGATCCATAATTAAGGAAATTCCTAATATTTTCCATGAAAAGCCAGTATATAAATATACTGGTATTCATTAATTTGCAGGTAAATAAAAGGACTTTTTTTGGTATAGGTTAAAGTTTCCTTACCTCAAGTTAATGTTATTTAAGCATCATAAATACATTCTGCATTGATTTTTTCATCTATGTATAAAATTACATGTAACCTTCAACAATAGAAAAGATAAGAAAATTAACAACATTCGTAAAGATGTACAATTTTTGTTCAGGCTGGTAAATCTGCTTACAAATAAAACAGATTGAAGCCTTAGAATAATTACATTATAGAAACCAAGTTCGCACGCCCAAATTGAAGCATTTTAATTGGTGCCATTAATGGCACCAAACGCCGCGCCGCGTATTCAAGGTTAAAATATCTATCACAACATTTTTGAAAAACGGAAGAAATCTAATAACATAACTTTTCACAGTGAAGTTTTCAATATTTTGTAGTATTTTAATAATATTTTGTAGTAATAGTAATATTTTGTAGACATCTGTGTGAATCTATTTAGTGCTTCAATTTTGACAGTGCGCTTGTATGAAGATACTCATTCTAATTAAAAAACGACGAAACATGAAACTCAGTCACTTTATTAGGTACACTTGTATGCAAACGCTGTGTATGTAAACGAGCATCGAAGAGGAGAAATAAAATGCAAAAAGATGTAAAGTCTCGCTGCACAAAGTGAAGCCAAGTCAACAACATCAGCAAACGAACGGCTGAAGTTGCGTCAAGAGTATCAGACTCGTCCACATGTTCCGATAGGGTAAATGGATAGCGTTTTACCATAGTATATAATTTTACTAGTATAACAATAAAATAAAAAATACTTTAATTGTACACCAATTAAATTGAAATTACAATTTAAATATGATAAATAAAACATGTACATAAGGCGGTCTATACAGAACAGGGTAACGGCGACAATGACTATTCATTAAAAATGTATCGAAATCATTTCGATTCGCAATTAACCAGTTCATTTATACTTACTATTGAAATGTATAAAATTGATCCACACTTTTTATATTTTATAACTTAAATCACTGAAATCATTTCACGAAAGGTTTAGTCCACTTTTGAAAATGAAGTTCTGATAATATACCATTTTTGGTACCATTTAGGTACCTATTTACACGGAAAGGCCTAAATATTAAGAAATGAATCTATACATAAATAATAACTCTGCAACACAAAATAACCATAAATATTTTAGACGTTTTAAGCACTTTAAGCACATAATTAACATATTTTCGATTAAGCGTATAATCTTATAAAATGGCGGCTTTAGCCAAGAAAGTTTCATAAGTCCTGTTCCTAACTGTTTGTACAGTTTTGAAACTTTGTGGTAATTAGGACAAGATTTCCTTTAGATTGTTTCAATTTGTTTATAATTTGTTTTATTGTCTTGACAAATCTATTCTTCCGTCTTTTGATAAGAGTATTTTTAAATGTATAGTATGTTTTTTAAGTGATTGAACATACAAATAACTGTTTATATATTTAGATCTATCAATTATTTGTGGCGAGCTTTTAAAGATCAAATTTTAAAGTGCTTTATAAAAAGTATTCAACTGAACTTTTACCACAAAAGTTGAATAAATTCAGAGTTTTATATTTTCAATTTTATGTTCGTCAGTTTTTATCGTTTTCTCACACTCATCTATTTTTAACGCTTTTTAATTCTCGGTGAAAAGTTGATAAGTGGAATAAAATGGGTGAATTTGTGGAATGAAACTGGGTTATAAAAGTATTTTTCATATAATCGGATTGAAAGAAATGTTTTAATGATTAGTATGGGCTGTTTGGTGGTTAAACTAGTAGATATTAAATATGGGTACGGGTCTCTCCCCATTGTTAAGGAGGCTTGGATTCTGCGCCACCACGCTGCTCCAATCCTGGCTGGTGGAATGTGAGTGAGTAGCAACCCGTTTCTGAATGTTTTCAAACCGTTGCCGAATACTGCCTCCGATAAGGTTTAACGATTGCTGTCAAACGAAAGCAATAGGGACCAACGGCTTAACATCCCCTTCCGATGATCCGATGCACCGAAATGTCCATGAAACTTTTTGCCACTAAAACAGACACCCATCTAACATCATACCGCGCCCATTTGGCTTAACTGCGTAAATTGCTTACGTTACGCTAACCACTGGGCTATACGCATTTCGCAAATTATTATTATCTAATATATAAAAGATGCCAAAATATACAAACCAATTAAAATCATACGATGCAGAATAAATACCTACTGTAGAGCCTTAAATGAAGTCTTAAAAATCAACTTATTATAAAAGACAGGAAAATGTGTAGATTGAGTATTTTTACTTAACATAAGTTGTAATGGTAAAAATTTTGAACCATAAGGTTTCAGGCTTAAACACTGTGTAAAAGAATGTCGCCATGAGGCGACACCTACATTATTCACCTGCTCAGACTCACGTCATGACACAAGAATCCTCCATCCGTGTTACAGGCATTCAGTTTCATTCACATCTCAAGCTTCCGGAAAAATGTTTGCGATTGCCCTTTACCTTTAGTTGTTTTTCTAATGAATCATAGTAAAGAGTATGACTTGTTTTTTTCTTTTTGGCAGCAGCAATATACTATCGTCAGAATTATCTATTATGTTGATTCTAAATAGGTCAGACTACAATAAAATTTTTTCAAAAATTAAATGGAATGTAGTTACTGACTAGAATACAGGCCACGTGTGTTGAGTGGCCGTTGAAGACCATGGACATACAACCTTTTTATTCTTTAAATAATGGCATCGCAAACTCTGTGCATATTCCCAGCGTCATGTATGTATCATTTTTGCACCACTTAGTAATAATAGAATAATCAGTAAGTCGTTTGTAATCAGCCAGTCAAGTGCAAAAGAAAGAGATGCTTATTAATTTATGCATTCACGAGAACATACAAAAGAAAAGGTATAACAAAAAGCCTGTGGAAAGCTACTTATTGCCATTGAAAATCTCTTTCAGTAGACCTGAGACTGGAAATTGATTAGGCAGTCGTTGAGCGTACTTTAAACAATTATTTATAACTATATCAATTTTATCTATCCTTCCTACATAACGAACAAATTGTTGTTCGTTCTCTGCAATCTTGGCTATTTCAGAAATATCTTATATATTTTCGAATTTTGACGACATATAGTAAGTCTGTTCTGACCGGATAACCCGCTCTGACGAAACTACGTGACATTTTCGTGTTGTTCACTGCTTTTCCGTGACAGTAACACGTGATACAGTTCAAAACCCCTCGAGCTGTTTAGAACACGCTTTGTGGGGCCTTGTACATTGTTTTAGGGTTTTAGGAGAATAACAAAGTTATCTCTAAATGGATTCGCATTGTGATTTTTACCAAATGGATGCCCCGTTTGCCGTCATTGTTTTAAGCTCGGCCCAGTTATTTTTGTAAGTGAAGTGTGTTTTACGGGTCGAACAATTCTTTATTTTAACATTTTATGGGTAAATCAATACAGCAGCGAATACGTGTACCTATACTTTGTTACTTAGGTATAATTTGACTAGATATGTCCCGTGGTTTCACCCAAATTAGGAAGGATCAGTAAGTAGCATGAAGTAAATGTTCACCATAGGCTTATCCACATTATCGGAGTTTTTATATGGATCCCTAACGTTTTAAAAATATTTGTATTTTATTATTTGTAGGGTAATAGAATTTTTCAAATCGGTCAAGTACTTTCGGAGCCTAGTCAATGCAAACAAACAATCAAATCTCTGCTCTCTGTTTTTATAATATTAGTATGGCTGCCAACCTCTCTGCGTCCCACTGCTGTGCACGGGTCTCTCCCCATTATTGGGAAGGCCTGGAGCTTACTCCATCACGCTGCTCTATTTCAGGTTGGTGGAGATGCGGGTTAGTGGCCAAACCCGCTGTCGGATGTTTTCAAACCGCCCATAAGGCCTCCAACAAGGTTTAAAGACTGTTACCTATCGACAACAACCGGGACCGACGGCTTAACGTGCCCTTCGAAGCACGGAAATGCGCATGATGCTTTTTTGTCACTAGCGGTCACCCATCTCACATCCGACCGCGCCCGTTTGGCTTAGCCGCCCAGCCATGCGCGCGCCTGTTAGTGTAGATAGATAACAAAAATGATGTACTGTGGCTTCGGAATTAAGAATAGTTTTGTCCCCTGATTGATCTTAAGAGGTGACTAAAAGGTTTCTGACGTTTGTCGATCTGGCCGCATGCCGTCGCAAGTACAGCAATTTGCAGGCGATCATCTTTGCTCTGAGCTCTGAGACACCGTAGCGTTTATCTGGAGATTCCAAAGTTCACCCCAAGTGCTGAGGCAGGCAACTGAGGGGGTTTTATTACAGCAAAAACCTACCTTTTGGATCCACCGATGTGGGACGTAAAAAGGTTGTATCTAGGTAAATAAATGATTTGGCCTTACTAGTGACGCCATTTGTAACGAAAGCTTTGTGAAGTCATTAGTCACTTGTCCCCGGAGGCTCAACGTAAAATGTCACTCAAAAATGCCTAGAGCTTGCTGAATCGGTATATTGCGAAGTCGCTCTGCCCATTGAAGATGAAAAGAAATGTCTTGAACAATTTAACGTTTTTTTATGTGAAAATACGCTTTTTGTGGACTAAAATACAATAATCATACATTTTAGTTTCGAATATGCGATATAAAGTAAATAAAATAAAATGGTTACGTCTTAGATCGACGACCCGCGTGGCGTAATGGTTACCATGCCGGACTGCCGATCGGAGGGTCCCGGGTTCGATTCCCGGCGAAGCAGAAATTTGGATGATGAGTTAAAATTTCTGTTCTCGGTCTGGGTGTTTGTGTTTCTGTCTTTGTGTGTGTTCATGGTACCCACGACACAGGGTATAACTACCCTACTGTGGGGCTATGAGTGTTAATCGTAAATGAGTGAGATAGATAGAGAGTTAAATCGAGAGCGTAACATTTGGTACTCGTATGCGCGGTTATTATATTATTATATTGCCGTCTTAACGCGGAAGAAACCACAAATGAACTAATGAAATATATTTAAAAAAAACATACGGCGCATACGGTTAGTGACTCATTTAGAACTATTAGATTTTTTTGTAAGTGGGTTATATTATGTCGTGGAGGTTTCAGGCTCGGCTTTTCTAGTTAAGATGCGAGACCCGCGCCCAGTAGTGGGACGTGAAAAGGTTGTAACTGGCTTGGTAAACGATATAGCCATAGTAGCCATGAACTTGTTACGGAAGCTTTGTCAAGTCATTACAGAAAAGAAGTTTCATTTCCTCTTTCTTCATCTACATTCTATTTCAACTACATTCTATCATTAGTTCACAAAGTTCCGCGCCTATTCTCTTTTTGAAGAGGCTCCGAACGCTTAGTGACCAGTACTTGGATGACCGAGCGCTGCTCGGTTAAAAACAATTAATTTTCTTCAGAGACTCATCGGCTTACCGGCTTACTTAACAACGCCATTTACTTCAGCTCCCAATAAAAAAATAGAACTCGCCTATAGACGTCAAGAAGTCATATTTTCAGTATATGTTTAAGTTGATTATTGCTGAAAACACGGCTCAAACGTTATTTTGTAAAAATGAAACCTAACTAAATGGATTTATTGCCGCCGAGAAGTCCTGCAAACTACCTAAATTTCATGAAAATCGTTGGAGCCGTTTCCGAGATTCAGATTATATATTTAGGTATATACAAAAATTGCTCCTTAAAAGATATTAGATAACGTTTTTCCACCTTTCGATAAAAACATCAATATTTTGTCACATGTCGTCCCGGTTGAAACGCTTACACGCCACTGAAAGTTTTTGCTGAATGTTTGCTGAATCGAATTTTCTTTACTATTTTTAGTACATAAACCGTTTTTCTGTACATATAAAAGAGGATGTTTGTATATATGACATCGCAAAACTCAGAAACTATTCGACCGATTATTATGAAAATTGGTATGTATATGTATTTTTTCACGGAGAAGATTTATATGCTATCCATTATTATTATTATTTAATATTTAAACGCGATACGGAGTTCGCGGGGTCAGCTAGTATTTTATAAAAGTAAATGTAAATGAAAAGTGTAAAAGCTAAATTTAGTACAGAGATTGAGTTTTTTTCTACAATATTAGAGTGAAGGAGAAATAAAGGGTTAGGTAAAACTCATTTTGTTGGATTTGAGGATATCTTTAATTTCTAGAAGTAAAACTATCGTAATTGACTGAGTGTGAATATAAAATTAGCACTTCCTTTGTTTCAGGTTTCATAGATGGATACAAAGTGTAAACGAAAGTCTGAACGAAAAATGGACACAAAGACAGTATCACAAACACTCAGATCGAAAATAAAAATATTATAAAAGTTTGTTTGAAAAATGCCAAATTTCTATCGAACCAGGACTCTTGTCTAATCTATAATAATTTAGAGTCATCTTTGTGAACTCAAGTCACCCTCAATAGTCGCGTCATCCCCCGGGGCGGCCAAACGCAAACACGTCACTCAAAGCCGAATAATATTTGCTGAATCGGTACAACGTGACTGCCCATTAAAGATAAGATATAATATTTAACTTAAAATACACCTTGTAAAATTTCGCTTCTATTTATGTGAGCAAAACCTCTTATTTTAGTCTTGGTGACTTATAAAATGTGTGTCTTTAAATTTTAAATTATACCAAAAAACGGTATGCTTACTTCACCAACCCGCATTGGAGCAGCGAGGGGTAAGCACCAGGTTTCCCCAATAATGAGGTGAGCCAAGCGAATTTAAATTTATTCGTTTTAAAAAGCCTGTAATAAGAGATATAGATAACATAATATCTAATTACCAATATTTAAAGCATATAACATAGTTTGTGATTATATGGAGAGAATTTGAAATGCAAGAACTTAAAAGTTGACGTTGTGTGGACATCCGTGGTCCGGTGAGGCCAACATAAGTTTGATTACAAGCTTATGTTGGTCAACGGTTAACGTGCCCTCCGAAGCACGGAAATGCGCGTGAAATTTTTTGCCACTAGCGGTCACCCATCTCACTTCCGACCGCGCCAGTTTGACTTAGGTTCATAGACCATTTGCGTTCTGCGCTAGTCGCTGGGCCATGCGCGCTTCGTCTTGTTTTCTACTCCATTCAAATATTTAAATAAAGCTGTATGCATTTGTTATAAAACAGTTCAGACTAGCAGACGAGCAACTGAAAGACCATTAGGTACGGTGGAAGACTAAATTTAAAAGGTGTTTTAAAGGTTCCAATACAGAGCTAAGCTGTAATTATTTTGAATTCCAATGCGAGCTTAAACCACCACGTTGCTCCAATGCTGATTGCTGGAAAGATGAGTTTTACATAGGAAAGTTTCCGGGTACAACTGTGTAATGATCTGTGCATTTTGCGCTGCAGATTGTATAGACTCCGCTGCTTCAAGTTTTTTTGCTCAATATTAGAATCTGATCTGAATATCTAAAAGTTGATTCGATTGTTTTTGTAATATTGTCAAATAGTTAGGTACACCAAAACAAAATAAATATAGTGTTCATAATTAACAGGTATTTATTTGATTATTAAATTTACGGCGAAGTAAAATTATATCACTAAGGGGAGGAACAGAGGAGATTAGAGCTTAAATATCTCATTGTAACGAAGCATTAGTAAATTCAAAAGTAGCACACATGCTAGTTTTAAGCTGACAATTTACATTAAAAAACTAAATAAGAGGTCAAAAAGTATAAACGTAATAATATTTTTTCGAAGATATGAAGAATCTAATAAATACGAAAATATAACTAAGGTAATCTTTCGTAATATCGTCAGCGTACTTGTTTTTATTTCATAGAAAAAGGGCCAAAAGTGGTAATTTATCTAAGAATGACGAGTTTTTATTTTTATTTTTATAAATGAACCGAACAAAAAGGCAGACGGGCCGCGTGGTGTTAAGCGATCACCGTCGCCTATGGACACGGGCAACCCCAGGGGAGCCACCCGAGCATTGCCAGCTTTGGAGGAGAGCTTTTTTTACAGCTTTCTTGAAGAACCCCATGTCATAGTCCAATGGAAGTGCCTCAGCTGGAAGGTTGTCATATAACTTACACGTCCGTGATAAAAAGGAGCGTGCAAAGCGGACTTTGGAGGACCGCCACGAGTCCAGATGGTGTCGGTGGAACTTTAACCTTCGTCTGGTGGTGTAACTATGAAATGGTGACGTAGACATCATTTTGAAAAGTTCCTCGGAGCACTCACCATAGTAAAGTCGGTAGAACACGCAGAGCGAGCCTATGTCTCTTCGCAAGCTAAGCGGTTCTAACCTGTCAGTCAATCTTGGGTCGTTGACGATTCGGACTGCGCGCTTTTGAACGGAATCAAGGATGCCCAGAGATGGGAGTAGTACTCCATGTGGGGTCTGACCTGGGCCTTATAAAGCGTGCGAGGTGCCCTGGAACTTGGGCGCTATAACAAATGGGGGTTTTTTAGCGGTAAACGCGCAAACTTGTGTCTTTGTAAGGTTAAACTCAACAAGGTTAAGTCGATCCCATTCCGAGACCCGCTCCAGAGTGTTCTCGACTTCAGACACAAGTTTGATTCTACTTTCCTCTACTTGTGACCGTGAGAAATTGGCTCCACAAGTGTATAGTGCGTCCACCGTACTATCATCTGTATAGCAATGACTACTGTGTGATTGTTGCAGCATGTCATTGATATATGATATGATATGCAGAATGAATAGTGTAGGAGACAGCACTGAGCCTTGGGGAACTCCGGCGTTAATGGGCTTTATATCAGCATCCGTTAACTACAACCTTAATCTGCCGCTCAGACAAAAAGTTTGCCACCCAGTTGCATAGCCTCACGGGAAGACCGTAAGATGGAAGCTTCGCGAGAAGGGTCCTATGCCAGACCCGGTCAAAGGCCATCCAGCTGACTCCCCATTGCCCTCGACGGCTTCAGCCCAGCGGTGTGTGAGGTACACCAAGAGATCACCGGCCGACCGGCCCTGGCGAAAGCCATACTGACGATCGCTCACATCGGTCGATGTGTTTTTCGAGGTACCTGAGTAGCTGCGTATTTATAACACGCTCCATCACCTTAGAGAACAGGGTGGTTATCGCAATGGGCCTGTAATTGGACGGGTCACTGCGGTCACCCTTTTTCGGGATTGGGTGTACTAGGGCTACCTTACTGGAGTACTGGAGCATTGGCAAAAACTGGCGGTAATACGGACGTTTTCCTTATTTCTATGGCAGCAGTGGATCATGTACGAACCTAATTTTATCTATTTTCTGTAATGAAAATAATCACTAACCTGTTACCATGATTTATTTTTTCTTAATGACGAGTTCTTAACCGAGTCAAGCTTTTATACCGTAGATAAAAGGACTTTTAATGAATATGTACAAGTGAATTCTTTGAAACCGTAGATGTGGGTGACAAAGGGGTGCGAGGGGTGCCACTGGAAACACAAGAGATCGCGTCACGTGTAACTCGTGTATTAAGGGCGGCTTCAGACCAGCATATTATAGGCGACCGGCGAGAATTTTTTTGGCGGAAGTTAGATTTTATTTTATTTTATTGTTATGTTATTTATAAGTTCTTAGTGGTTTTCATAGATAATTGGAAACTTAAATTACATTATTCTTAAATTATTTACTATCAACCATTTTTGTGACGCATTAACACACGCTTTAAGTTGATTGTTATTTTTATAAGGAAATAAATAAGAAATAATGTATAAATTGGTTTTATTTTTACCGACTTCCAAAAGAGGTAATGTATTCGGCTGTATGTATTATTTTTTATATACATACGTTCACCGATTACTCCGCTGTTTGTGGACCGATTTTCGAAATTCTTTTTTTGTTCGTTTTGTTTGTTGTTTTGTTATAGGCACACACATTGATTTTCTAATACTTTCAGCAAAATAGAAATTTGTGGATAGTAACCATCACTTCATGTTACTGAGCTGATGATGGAAGGTAATACGATGATGGAAGGAGTAATATGATGATGGTAGGTAATAATTAGGAGTTAGAGAAAATTCTATAAAAAAAAATCAAAAACTTCAGGTCTGGACCGAAACATGACAGCATCTCCGATAAAATTTACGTGAGCACAGTCGTGTAATATATAACTACAATGTTAAAATACCTTTTACAATAATCGTGCACTGATATTTTGTATTATTAAATGCAGAAATAAACACAAATCAAAATGGCGATACTCGTAAGTAATGTTTGCAATTATCCAATTGAATGTATAGATGTATTGTTTACGCCATTATCACGAAGATTTATGTTGTTTTGCTATGTAAATGATTTGATACAATCAATTTCAATACTCATTAGGTTAGGAATAGTATACTTTAAATAATAAATGCGTGTTTTTTTAAATTTCTGCTTTGCTATTGTGTCCGCATGTTCGACTTTTCAGCATTTGATAAAAACAAAAGATAATAAATATTGCTTCCTTTAGTAGAGCTGGATCTCTCAAATCAATCCATATAAATAAATATTAAATAATTGGAGTGTTTGTTTGTAGTATTAAAATAACCGCTTTTTACTACATCCACAGGGTATTTGCTGTACTTATACCAATATAACATTTTTTACCTTTTTTGTCTGACTGTCTGTCGGTATGTCTGTCCTCTATCTGTCTGTTTGTTCCAGCTAATCTCTGAAGCATCTGGACCTATTTTGACGGAACATTCACTAGCAGGTGGCTGATATAATAAGGAGTTACTTAGGGTACTTTTATTTCAGAAATCCCGCTAGTCCGCTAGTCAATAATAAAGTATAATAGTCAATAGTAATAATAGTCACTAATAAAGTTGAACCTTTTCAAAAATAAATTTGGTAGTGAAACATTTCGCAACTAATCATTCTGCCTTATGTAGCAAAAGCTAAATCAAACAAAACTTGTTTATTGCTGGTTACAAGACAATCAAAATGAGTCCTAAATACATTTCATGTTTGATGACCTGCGTGGCGGTTACCATGCCGAACTGCTAATCGAAGGGTCTCGGGTTCGATTCCCGGCGAAACAGAAATTTTAATGATGAGTTTTTGGTCTGGGTGTTTGTGTTTCTGTCTTTGTGTGTGTTTATGGTACCCACGACACAGTTTATATCTACCCTACTGTGGGGCTATGAGTTTGAAGCGTTATTAAACGATTTCCATCGTTATTGCTACTTTTGTATCGTTATATAATGACTAACAACAAGCACAATAACAAGAATAATATAAGTCCAATTTATTAAGTTGGATGATACATAAATCAGAAAAGTTTCCGTATTGCCGAAAGCGCGTTCCCTTGAGCCCTAGATGTCATTGCCCCGGCTCATCAATCTCAAAGTTCTTATAAGGGGTTGAGACTTCAGACGCAGTAAGACGATCTATTCGTCTTAATATTCGACGACCGCCGTCATCAATCCGCTGAATTAATGCTATTCGACAAGTACACAGTTAGTAAGCAGTGATAAATATTCGCTTTCGTCTTTATTTAGGTCAGAGAATTGTAAAGCGATATAAAAGCTCGAAGGATTCTATCGTGTGATACTTTCTTTGTACAGTGTCTTTTTATGATATTTACTTTCTAGCCTTTGGACTCCACTGGTGGATATAAGCCTCCTCTAATGTTCGCCACTCCATCCGATCCTGCACCTTCTCAAGTAACTATAGTTAAAGCTAATTTTTGAAAGTACACAACCTCAAAAGCAACATCTTATAACAACCAAATTAATACAAATAGAAGAGTCGTTTCACGAAAGACGCAAATGTAACGAGTTCTTCATACAACTGGGAAGCGGACCTAAACGAAATAGCACACATATTATTTATTTACGAGAAACCTTCACTTTGTAAGGACTTCTTTGCTTAAATTTAATGTGTACAGAAATAGAATAAGTCAAAGCGAATGCTCGGAACGGGTAACTTCATGGCATTCTGGCCTCTTTCACCAGAGATGTACGTTGCTTTATCTACGTACTTAATATAGTTAGTCGGGACCTCTCTGTGTGCTTTGACGCAATTTGCATTTACTGATGTCTCGCAAACTTGTGATAGCCCAAGAGTGAATGATATATTTTGGAAGGGTATTTTTACAAATAGTCAGAACGTGACTTCAGCAATTTCGTTTTGGTTAATTTTCTTCTTATGGCGCATTGAATCTTTAAGCAAATATATTTTGATTGCTCTAGACTGGCTATAGAAATCAAAACTCGTTGTTTCATTACATGTGATATGAAAAATACAGTGTGTGGCTCGGGATGAAACAAAGACGATTTTAGTCCAGGGCGATGACTCTCTCGATGACACTCGACTCAACTCTCGCCCTCGTCAGAAATAGTCTTGTTTCACCCCTTGCTACACAATATATATGTGACGTTTAGACGTATGTTAAAAAGCATTGAAAATAGAATATGTCAAGTGTGGGGCCAAGGGCCAAAAACTGATTTGAAATGATGGAAGTATTAAGGATAAAAGCTTATCAAGAATGTATTTCTCATTCAATAAGTAACGTGTGTTTTTTATAAAGTTGTCTTTAACACAGTGCTCACCTATCCCACGCGCTCTTGGTCTAAACACAACTACACTCTGCATGTGTTTACCTTGCGTTTCGAATAGGTGAATTCCTCGCTCGAAAGATTGAAACATAAGCTCATTTCACGACTATTACGCGAATTCCACCTTCGAACGAGCTCGCTTGTTATTGGGTTACAAAGCGCGAGTTTGTCATGAGAGTACTCAGCTGTTGAAAATCGGCGATACACGTATTATATTTAAGACATATTCAAAAGATACTAGTATTGAATTGTTACTAAGTAAATAATACACTATTTCTGTGTAGTAAATAAATACGTAAAAATAAGTGACTACGTAATTTATTGATGACTTGATGTTTAATTGGTTATTTCTTAATATTTTACAGTCAAAAGACGCTAACTAGTAGAATGTTTTGCACTCCAACTCACAGTAAGAAAGTATATATATAATTATCATTACATAATTCTAAATTCCAAAAAAAATGCATCGGAAGATTGCGCCACCCCCCCAGGATAACCATCAACCACATCAATGTCCCCGTAAGACAGAATAGCATAATTTATAGTACTTACCATTATCATGGTCGGGCGGTGGCAAGCTGTCTGACGCGTCGGAAGCGAGCGCTAGGTCGGGGGATGCCGCCCCCAGGAGAGCCGTCAACCCATCGTGTTCGCCATCTGTGGACAACGCAATCAGTGTATGGATACCTGAGCAGCAGTAAACATTAATTGCAGTGAAGAAGTTGGCTTAGCAATGCTATGGATGCATTTTAAAATTGTCTATGATAGTACTTTTGTGATTTGACTTTGTAAGTACTACCGGTATATTATATTTAGGCCGTGAAGGTCGTCAGGCCGTCAGTCCGCGATATGTATGCGTCCATCGGATGTTGTGACCATTTAAGACCACGTGCCCTGCATGCGCGTCTGTTACTTTTTAACTAAAAGTTTTTTTAAATTAATATGTAGCGTTTTGGCATAAAGAGTTACTTTATTTTGTTTGGCTGCAACTATTTTTAGGTCCCACTGCTGGGCAGGGGTCTCTCCCCATTATTGGGGAGGCCTGGAGCTTACTCCACCACGCTGCTCCAATGCGGGTTGGTGGAGATGCGGGTTAGTGGCCAACCTGCTGTCAGATTTTTCCAAACCGCCCATAAGGCCTCCGACAAGGTTTAACGACTGTTATCTATCGACAACAACCGGGACCGACGGCTTAACGTGCCCTCTGAAGTACGGAAACGCACTAAAAATTTTGCCACTAGCGGTCACCCATCTTACACCAGACCGCGCCCGTTTGGCTTAGTTGCATAGATCGTTTGCGTTCTACGCTAATCGCTGGGCCATGCGTGCTTCATTTTGTTTAACAGAATCACTTTTTTTTGTTTAACAGAATATAACTATAAGTAGAGCTAAATGATTATAAAATAAAGAGAACATTCAAAGTGATATCTTTGATATATCGTGGGGAAAGAGAGTAACATAATATAATATAATATCCTTTAATTCAGGCATCAAGGCCCATACAATAAATACCTTACAGACTAACATACATATTAATTATAACTTAAAATCTACGTCACAGTTATCGCGGCGATGTGAGCGCGGGTCCGGTGACTTCTGGCGGCCGTCGACGTCCATGATATTTTCGGAACACGACCCCCTTTGGCCACAACTTTTCGTCCAAGAAAGTACTCAGGAATTCGGTAGGGACGCGTACAGCAAATGAACTAAAGTTCACTGCATTGCGTGACTCTAACTTCTCAGCAAATACTCCGAATTTCGTCTTCACCTTCAGGTACTCCACGATATCGGAGGCCTTCGTAGTGAAGTGAAGACGAGAGACGTAGATGTATGTCACTGGAACCGCGGGACGCAGCAGCTGGTTGTGTCCAGTCGGTGCAGTGCCGCATTGGTTGCGACAAGGAGGCTTTCTCTTCTTCCGTTCCACCTTGATGAAGCCATCCTTATCGGCCTGCCCCTTAGGCACTGCACTACGAGGGGGTTCGTTGCGACTCTGTGCGCTCCCACTCTCTATCCTCAATTTTGTCCGCTTTTCGGGTTGCTGGCGGGCGGCAGCTGCGGCGTAGTCACGTTGAGGAGGTAACGTGACTTGCGCAGGCGACACCTCCAAGTGTGAGTTTGTTTGTGAGTAGTATCGTATAGTTGCTTCAAAGGACACGTGATAAAAGTAAATATAGAAGCGGTATACGTACTCAGAAGAACCCTTTAGCATATTTGATATAACATTGCGTTCTCTGCATCTTGACAACATAAAAACCTCTGAGAAAACGTAGAAAGGCAATTGTTTTCTTTTAACCTTTGAGTTGCGACACTCAAGAGAACACTAGTTTATGCAAATGTCGACTTTTAGCTTTCTAATGTTTCGACAACAACTAGGTAAAATATAGCGGCGAATTGCGGTAAGGCTGTATACTTGTATTGTACATAAAATAACGAAACGCAGATGTTAAAGTTATTTCGGAACTTTTCATGTTTATTTTTGAATCAGACCGAGAGTTGATTGGATAAAAACAATTGATTTTCTTGGTTTAATTTTAAACAAAACACTCATTGTCTTAGTGTTACTTAACAACGCCATCTGAAATAGCTTTCAATAAAAAAATATTGTCACAAAAAAATAAAAAAACGCAACATGCTTGCTTGATGGAGTCTCTAGCTCCGTAGTCGGCCTACGTAAGCATTCGACCAAGTAAACTATATTTCCATTGAAGAAATTTTATACAGCTCTTTCTATTTACTCGTTTATCGCCGAAAATTCGAATGAAACGACAAATTCTAAAAATAAAACCTAGTTGGATCAATCTATCACCCCCGAAACCCTGGGCACTAAACATGAAATCATTGGAGCCGATGTTTAAATTATGTATATATAGGTAATTACAAAAATTGCTCATTTAAAGATTGTAGATTGAAACATTGCACATTTTCGAATTTATTCGAATTAGTACTTTAATGGCTCGACCGGTGAAGTATCACCGTGCTGTGAAACAATTATTGTGTTTTGATGGAAAAGTGCAGTTGCCGGCCAGACTTGCATGAGGTGACCACCAACTCTCGGAGTAGTAAAGCAAATGCATACGACCACAGCACCACATTAAAAAAAAATTAAAATGTAAAACTGCTTCCAGAATAAAATCAGCTACGAACATAAAATGTCAACTAGGAATTTAATCTTTGTACCTATCGTATTTCCACAGTATTCAATCAAACAATAAATGCCAACGTGAATAATAACCGCATTAAACTTTCCGAGCTAAAGCATTGTGTTAGCATTACCCAAAACCATATAATCTCCTGTTAAATAATAGCTTTGTTAAGATCATTACCGAAAGCTCTCAAAAGTTATGCTGGAGGATATCTCTATAAATTATTTATAGCAGTTGAGCAATTCTCGCTCGCCCGCGGGCATTTTCGTAATTATGTAGGACTGAAGTGGCCGTGTTCAAAGATCCTTGGGTGTTAACAAGAATTCCTTTAATGAAACGTGTCTATTATAATTTGATTTATAATAAAAACTAGCCTACCGCCAGCGGCTTCGCCCGCGTGGACCCGTTTAATGGGTCCCCGTAGGATAAAAAATAGCATATGTGCTATTCCAGGCTTCATTGCTATATTAAAATCATAGGCGTTTAGCCTTTAGTATTTGAATTTGATGTGATCGTTATAGATTATTTTAAAATAAAAATAAGAAACAAATATTTATTACCTGTCATTTATTAAAAATAAGTATTAAGGTGCTAAATCACATAGTTATTTAAACAATTTGAGCCCAAGATACAGCAGCAACAATTTACAAGGGTTACTTAAATTGAACTTTGTATTGAATTGATCCTTTAGAACGAATACGTATATAATTTTTACGAATAAAAGACATGTACGTACATCATATGTTTTTATTTATTGTTTATTATAATTTTATTCATTTTCAGCTTCCAATAAATAAGCAAAGGTTATGTTATCTATACATATAATAAATCTGTAACAAGTCGGTTTCTGTACATTGAAGATATTTGAAAAAAACTGTCACTAGGGTTTATTAGCGTAATAGAACCCAAAACAATGATTTTTAGAATTATTGTCTGTTTGTCTGTTTGTCTGTTTGTCTGTTTATCTGTTTGTCTGTTTATCTGTTCGTTTGTGCGCGCTAATCTCAGGAACGGCTTAACGTAGAAGGATGCGGTTTTCACTGATGTATTGGTATTTTTTTGGATTAATATTTAGGGTTTGTTTTATTTAAATCGGTTCACAAACAAAAAAGTTACGTCAATTTCAAGGATGAAATGGATGAACGCCTGCACGCTGACTCTGCGCAATGAATCAGCACTCCGGTGCTAATGCATTTAAATGCATAATAAAATAAAGAATTACGTATTTCAGCATTTTCCAAAATTCACCCTTTAAGTGTTAATTTTTTTCGAAATTCTTTAAAAACTGATTGTTGAGACTTGATTTATAGAATCTTTTTGGGAAAAGTATTTCACTTGAAATGTTGTATTTGTAATCTTTATTGAAAATAATAAGACACCTATGTAACCTTTTTTCAAAAATCATCCCTCGGTAGCAAATAAAAAGGATTCAAAAGCTGGAAAGTGAAGGTTAGAATGATTAACCTTAATTTTATTCCCAAATTCTTTTCCCTTCTTTGAATGCTGATTTACTAATGTATTGTAGAATGAATTATCGTAACATTAAGTGTGTATTTCACATCAATCAGTCCATAAACAAAGTTATGTCCATTTAAACAATACGCGGCATAAAATTGAAACGCGCTTTGGTAGATTTAGATGAAAGTTTTGTTAAAAGCTGTTTAGAAAACCATAATTAATACTTTACAATGAAATCAAAATTATAAAATAATTTGTCGTTCCGAAGATATAGGGAGGTCAAACGTAAGATGAACTTTTATCAATATCGTCGACCATATTAAATAGAGATCTGTGTGATCAGGGTAATGCTTCGTTGGCCGAGAACGGCTAGCCTACAGCCCCTACAGGTATAAAGCGCACCGCAAGCCCTGCCACCGAGTCTTACAGAAGACTCCTGAGCCCTATAGAAGAGGTCGATTGCTCAGCTTCTTCTTGGAGCTGAGAATCGTGAACAGGCTATGACTGAAGCGACCATTACCGATACAAGCTAAATAGCTGCATCCTTTTAACGTCTCGCTCCTCTCCTGGGCTTCCCATTATTGGGGAGGCCTGGAGATTACTTAACCACGCTGATCCAATGCGGGTTAATATGCATATTGTAACTATTAAAGAAATTCTTACAAAGGAATCTTTATTGAAGCAACGGAAGAATAAATTTAAGTGTGTAACTTTTGTAAGAGAATAAAGTTAATGCGAGCGGTCACACCACAAGTTTCGATAATTACTAACATCTCTTAATATTCTGATAGCAAGTTTTCAATCACTTATGCTAGATTTCATCTCTAAATATTAAAAAAAACCATACATATCACCACATATTCAAAGAAATCCTCAACACAAAATGTACAAAACCTTAACAAAACGAGAATACTGCCGACATCTATGTTCATATTCAGAACTATTTAGTGATCTGTTGCAAATTCGCTATATCGACAATTTAGTTTAAACGCTATACGATAGATGTCGTTGTTATTTATTTATTCACATTTAATTGCTTTTTACAGGTAGATTTACAGGTGGTGAACTACATAATCATTATTTTACCCAATAACGCTATTAAAAAGTGGATTGGTGGAGATTATTTCAAATAATTAATAACGAGTATATTTACTTAATAAAATATCTAATAAAAAAAAATACAACTTAGAGAGCTTTGGAACTGGCGCTGATATTGTACTCATTGTGGTAGAGCATTATGGAGGCGCGGCGCGGTGGTTACATCCACATATTATGGGGGGGTCACAGGGGACATGACCCCCCCCCCCCCAAAATCCCTCACTCATGCGTAGATGGAAGGCGAAACAAGCCAATTTGAGACACCTCTTCCCCCAAATTTCTTAGTGACCCCCCACCAAAATTTCTTGGCGACCATTGCCCAAAATCGAAGGCTGCGACCGCGGCTGGACTCGCGTGGCGCAATGGTTACCATGCCGGACTGCCAATCGAAGGGTCTCGAGTTTGATTCCCGGTGAAGCAGAAATTTGAATGATGAGTTTAATTTTCTGTTCTCGGTTTAAGTGTTTGTATTTCTGTCTCTGTGTGTCTCATGGTACCCATTACACAGTGTATATTTACCTTACTCTGGGGCTATCAGTGTGAAACGTAAAAAAAAATCAAAGTGTTCTACCGACTTTACTATGCTGAGTGATCTTTTCAAAATGATAGCTACGTCACCATATCATGATTACACCACCAGTCGAAGGTTAAAGTTCCACAGGCCGCTTTGCACGCTCCTTTTGATGTTTGAACGGATGTGTAAGTTATGGGACAACCTTCCAGCTGAGGCATTTCCAATGGACTTTGACATGGGGTTCTTCAAGAAAGCTGTAAAGAAAGCTCTTCTTGAAAGCCGGCAGTGCTCGGGTGGCTCTGGCTGGCTCTGGCTTTCCATAGGCGACAGTGATCGCTTAACCACGCGGCCTTTCTGCCTCTTTGTTCGGTTTATTTATAAAAAAGTGATTTCGAATAAAAGAATAAGCAATTGCCGAGGGTCTAATAATTTTTTTATTGAAATGAGCAGACGTTTTCAGTGGTTAATTTAATAAGAGCTATTACATACATACGCAGTACTGGCACTGGTGTTACACTAATATGCTAAAGCGTCACGGCAGCAGCACGGCATGGTGGTCACGCCCAGAATAATATTAGTAATCGATATATTTATTTCTGATGCTGTGTGAAGGGTTGTTAATAGGACCAATTGACTCTTAATCGCGTAGGGCCTGATCCTCTCACGCTGCTCCAATTCAGGTTGATGACGTCTTCATTGTTAGTGGCCTAACTGCTGTCGCAAGTTTTAAATCGCTCAAAAGACCTCCATTAAGTATGAACGACAGTATGTTAACGACAATTGCAACCAACGTGTAAGCAACCAAAAATTTGACTCCCAACTACTAACCACGTCTGACATAGCGTAGACATTTCACCACCTTTCTGCAATATATTTAAGTTACATAATGATAATGAATCTATGCATTATTTGCAGTACAAATTATTTAATTATAATGATTCTTTCCGCGGGCACAGCAGTCCTATCTAAAACACTTTAAAAACAGGCTATTATAATACGTTTAATTTGTAAAGAGAAACTGATGATAACGACTGAAAAGTCGATATTATAAGAGGAGCACAATAAGAATTGTAAGGACTCAGGAAGAATGTATCTACTCAACATAATAATATGAACTTTTGTATCTTATGTAATTTCATAAAAGGTAACAATAATCCAAGGGACAGTGGAGGGCAAGCGGTCACGAACGAAATTGCAACCTCATCAGCCACGACCACTCTGTCAAGAGTGAACGACTAAGGAGGAAGAGGAACAAATAATCCAAGCCTAATCAAGCCTTTTGTACAAGTCTTTATCTACGCGGACGACGTCGCGGGCACAACTAGTTAATAAGAATATTTAACAAGACGAAACTCGTAGCAATAATCTCCTGTTAAATAATAGTTTCGTCAAGATCATTACAGCAAAGCGTAGTACCGAAAGCTCTCAAAACTTTTGCTGGGGCAAATCCCTATAAATTATTTATAGCAGTTAAACAATTCCGTCCGCTCGCGGGCACTTTTATAATTAGGTAGGAATAAAGTGGTTTTGTTCAAAGATCTTTGTGTATTGACCTGATTAAATCGTGTGATAATTCATAATTTTTTTCTTAAGTTATTGGAATGACGGATATACACAAGGACATGACGGACATATGCAAGGTAAGCAAATGTAAGAGTAAGGGTAACAGCGCACCCCAGTCATAAAAAAATTGTCTTTATGTTGTGACCTCTATATTAGTTAAAAAAACTAATTTACTTTTAACCCTTTTTTAATCATGAATGGTATATGAAAATTAAAAGTACATGATATATTTCATTGTTATGAAAAATTTAAATAAAAATAAAAATTAAGAGTGAACTGAGCTTGCTGATCTTTTTAGATGCTGGTATTATGATTTTTCTTTATTCAATTTAATTTTAAAGAAGCTTTCTTGGCCAAATGGTTATGTAGGCTGACTGAGGCGCTAGAGACCCTCATTTAAACCTCCATTAAGCATATTGCGTTTTTTAAAAATTTTGTGACATTTTTTAAAATTTCAAAGAGTTTTGTTAATTATTACTAAGCCAATTAGTGTTTTGTTTGAAATTTAACCAAGAAAATTAATTGTTTTCATCCGAGCAACGCTCGGTCGTCCCGGTACTATTCATATAAACCCACAAAAATATAAGGCGAAAGAACTTAAATATTCAATCGTTATGGATTATAACCAAAAGAAAACGCCAAAGGCTTGTAGGAGTAGGTAATTAAAAGCTTAAAAAACTTTGCTTTAGGAACTGTTCATAAGTTATTTATGGCAGTGGAGCAGTCCCGTCTGCCCGCGGGCCATTTCATAATTATGTAGGACGCCGGTGGACTTGTTCTGTGATCTTTGTCGTGTTAACAAGAATTAGTTTAATTAAACGGACTTTGTTCTTGTTTCTCTTATTTAAATCTTATTTTGACGTATCTTTGTTTGCACATGTTGCTAACATTAATATGTATAATCTATTGCGCGAGTGATTCAAATATTTTATTTCTCGCTACTTTCACTACGCCAATGATTAAGATCATCAAATTAGATCTTTAACGCTACGTTTTAATGATGAGCTTTATTTTCATAAAATTAAGTTTAAAATTAAGGTTAAAGGATATATTGTTCTTATTTAATGCTATTTCTGTACCTACCTGTTTATGTCCCCATGATTTTGTACAGCCCGTAAAGTGGACTAGTTTATTTTTATCTTTATTTGCAAAAAAAAAATACTTATAATTTTCTTTTCATTTTCAATCTGGTTCTAAAAGACCGAAGCAAAATTATTATGATTGAATGGCAAATAATAGTTAAGTTTTAATTTGCTATCATTTAAAGTTAAAATTTAACAAACCTATTTCATATAATAAGGATGGAAGAAGGAGGAAATATGAAACAATAACAATATAATTTTGATTTACTATTTTTCACCAATTGTAACTAATTCACTAAATTTTTACTATTTTAATCAACGTTAATTCAACCGTACAAATCAAATTTATGCACAATTCGAATTACCACTTCCAGTCATCCTTTGTTATTAACAGAAATCTCAATTAATGACCAAATCTCTCCCTATTCTGTAATCAAGTCTTAAGTCCGTAATAATATTAAGCACCTTTAAAAATACTATGTTTTCAGTGCAAAAAGTTACAGTGGTGGAAGATAAGTTTTTTTATTTGCGAAATACGTTAGGCTCAAAGCAAAAAATATCTTCACAATTAAACACACTCTACACATAAACGTTAAAACGTTACACACTTATAGCCCCACAGTAGGATAATTAATACCCTGTGTCGTGGGTACCATGGACACATACAAAGACAAGAATACAAATACCCAGACCGAGAACAGAAATTTAAACTCATCATTCATATTACTGTTTCGCCAGGAATTGAACCCGGGACCCCTCGATTGGCAGTCCGGCATGGTAACCATTGCGCCACACGGGTCGTCAATACATAAATATGAAGTACACACTAGCAAAAAATACAGTAAGTATACCTACATTCTGTGATATGTTCTATTAGTTTCCATCTCTTATATGATTTGGCGTATGGAAGCGAGCATGGCCCGGCGGTTAGCGTAGAACGCAAACGATGTATGCAACTAAACCAAATGAGCGCGGACGGGAGTGAGAAGGGTGACCTCTAGTGGCAAAAAATTTCATGCGCATTTCCGTGCTTCGGAGGGCACGTTAAGCCGTCGGTCCCGGTTGTTGTCGATAGATAACAGTCGTTAAACCTTGTCGGAGGCCTTATAGGCGGTTTGAAAACATACGACAGCGGGTTGGCCACTAACCCGCATTGTAGCAGCGTAGTGGAGTAAGCTCCAGGCCTCCACAATAATGAGGAGAGACCCGTGCCCAGCAGTGGGACGCAAAAAGGGTTGCGACCATTTAACTTACCACGTAAGTTTGTTACACACACAGACGTAAGTTTGTTCTCATGGAATTCAGAGTGGAGTAGGCCATTATATACCTAGTCAACCACGCTGGTAGTATGGATTGGTGCACATCATTGTCTTCGAGAAAATTTGAGTAACATGCACGATGATGAAAAACATCATAATTAAATATAAAATGTAATAATGTTTTCCCAAACAGATTTCTTTGCCAGAGGTGTGCGCCGGGGCTTGAATTCAGTATATCCGTGTCGAAGACCATGGTCTTTTCTTCTTGTCCGTCGATGCCCTCGCTTTTTGACGTGACATCGTCTAATAAATCGACGAAGATCGCGGGCTGCACGCACGATAAAGGATAGGTAGCTCATTGTACGTTACGCTCATTGTACGTTGCGATCGGCGCTTGTACGTTACGTTGAGGCTTGAGCGTTCGGCTTGCGCTGTTCGTCGACTGTTTATAAAGTAAAGTGAAAAGATAATTTGGGTTTTTATTGATTGGTGGTGGAAAACTTAATTGTTAGGGCGTTGTCACGTTAAACTATCGTCCCTAAACCGTCTTTACAGACAACCAATCTTTTCTTGTATAAGAGACATTTATAGTACATTTCAATGTATACGATATGCATATTAGAGTGTATTAGAGTCGCCGATAATGAGTTTATGCATATTAGAGTGTATTAGAGTCGCCGATAATGAGTTTTCGTGGGACGCAAAGAAGAATGTAGCCAGTGCAATCAAATTGGCAAGAAAATACGGCTAATGGAAGGACGCAAGATAAACACACACGTTTCAAGTTGCAACCGCAAGAGATTGGAGAAGGAACGGTCAATATTAATTACTAAGTAGACTAACAGAACTGTGTGCTTCAATTCTCTTAGTTTAGTTAGCTTAATTAAATGTAAGTAATCGATCCAATGTTTGGAGTTGGGTAGTGCATGCAAGAAATTTGAAATTTATAATAATTTCGTGGAGTACCGGGTTTATCCATTGTAATGGTTTTGGCGATTTTAAAAGTAACCGATTATACGTCTACAAAATAATGGTTACGTATCGTATAAAGTAGATTGTTGAGTTAGTTTAATAATAAGATTTATATAAGTAAGATAATACAATCTACTTGCTTTAGATTCTATGAATTAGAAAAATAGACATCTCTACAAATCTATACTAATATATATAGCTGAATAGATTGTTTGTTTGTTTGTTTAAACGCGCTAATCTCAAAAACTACTGGTTCGAATTGAAAAATTATTTCTTGGTTGATTAGTCCATTAAGTTGCTGTTCGTTAGTCTCGCTAAAACTCAAGAACGTCTGAACCGATATAAGGCTAATTTTGGTTTTGAAATATTAGTAGAAGTCCAGGGAAGGTTTAAACGGTGAAAAAATTTGGGAGCATTGTGAAATTAATAGTAAAATAACTTATTTTATTTTCCTATATAAACCGTTAGTAACAGTAATTGTCAAACATTGGTTCTTCGCGCCATCGTCCAAAAGTTTGACATAGTCTGAATAACAGTTCATCTGCCTCTGTTCGTTTTTAACTTTTTATTTGACAGTAAGTAACATAAATTAAAAACTCTTTGAGTTGATAAAGAAACTAATCCTCTTGCAAAACTTTTAAGGCAGGACAACGTCTGCGGGATCCACTAGTAGGCTATATAACATCATGCTGTGACTAATACCAAAGTTCACGCGGAAGAAGTCGCGGGCGGCTGCTATAAATTTGAAAGTGTGTTTTTGCATGGAGTTAGGTTGGGGGTTGGTGAGGAGAGAGAGAGACTTTTTACCCTAAGTATCTCGTTACTAAGAGAATAAACGTGTAGCTCATGCAGGCGGAGCCGCGTGCGGAAAGTCAGAAAGTAGATAATAACTATAATATTTAGACATTAGTCATTGAAGGAGAGAGGACTTAAATTAAAACACTCTACTAGCTCGTTCTTTATTGCTTTCTTGTTCAGTTCTGAGTGTTATGATGCCCGATAAGGTGAAAAAACTTTGGAATGTTTACCTCAGCCTCATAACAGTAAAAAGACTGGCTGTAGGTAATTTTATACCTTTTCGCTTCTTTTGTTTATTTTTTTGTTTACTTTTGACGACCTGTGTGGCGCAATGGTTACCATGCCGGATTGCCAATCGAAGGGTTCAATTCCCCGCGAAACAGAAATTTGAATAATGGAGTTTAAATTCCTGTTCTCGGTCTGGGCGTTGGTGTTTCTGTTTTTGTGTGTGTCCATGGTTGGGTATGAGTGTGAATCGTTATTTATTATTATATTATATTTTACGAAAAGGATATGATCGGGGCTCTTCGCTGAGTCATATTATAAATAAATAAATAAAAAACAACGGGTTGTACTCCGGGAATGCCGGCAGAAGTGAAAACATTAACGTTGTGCATTTTTGATGTCTTGGAATCGTTAGGGGATAATTCCGCACGAATTGCTTGAATTATCAGTATTAATTTCTATCTAGTATTTTTATAAAGTACTCACTCATTTTTTTTCACAATTTCTTCGTCACTTTTATCATTAATAGATGCACTTTGTTCAATGACAATATTTTAAATACTTGATATAAACGAATTTTACTAGTATAGACAGTCGAGCCGTCATCAGCTGTTACTCCTCAGTCTTACGAATTTTCGATCAGGCCACGTGTAGTTGCCGCGAGTTTAACATTTTGTACCCATCCCAAAAAAAGTGCACAACGCCGCTAAAGAAGTTTTCATTTCAAAAAATAGTACTAGTGTGTCATAAGAATAAAACTACCGGTTACTAAATTTAATATGGAATTTTTCGTTTGAGGCTATGCTATATTTTGCTAAGATTACATTTTGCTATCTATATTTGGCTAAGAATAAAGCAGTCTTTTTATATACATAGTTTAAAAATAACTTATGATATTTCTGAGTATTTTTTGCGATACTTTAGACAGATTCTTCTTATAAAAGAAAATAGAAAATATATATAGAAAGTTCTTCCTACGAGTATAACCACAAAATACTCGCTGTTCGTAAGTTTCGGGCAGTAAGTCAAGTCGAGTGCGATATTACTTCATTTGCAACTTTATGGCGGCGTACTTCCCTTCGGTCGCTGTACGCTCCGCTTCTTCGCTTGGTTGTGTTACAAAAACTCTCAGGCCATTTTCTTAAAATTATTGTCGTAAGAAGTTCCGTTTCTTCGTAGTGTTCGTAGCACTTGTAGACAGAAAGGAACAGATTTGATTTTTTTTTAAATATATGATATTACTGCCGTCGTACCTATACTTAAAAGTACCACTGAAGCAAAAAAATCTTTTAACATGGCGAAAATTTTATGTTCCTTCCATTCATATATAACCTCGATATAGGTATTTTCGTAATACAAATGTCAATTATTTTTGAAATAAACACCAAATGGTTTATTTCAAGCTAAGATTAAAAACAAAAACTTTGGAATGAAACTAGTTTCCGGGTCAAATAATAAAATCTCATGGAATCCTTCTCATAAGTAGTGAATTCATTGAATTCTATGTTAAGCAGTGAAACAATCGAGAATAGCAAATAAGAAAAATAAAAAACAAACTTCTGCATGCCGTGCAGACCCAGAGACGTCAGATACTATCATACTATAGACCTTAAACATTTACATACATAATCAAGCTAGAATCAATTCCTCTCTGAGATTAAGCGTTGTGTAGGAACTTCTAGGAACAAACTTTAAATTTGCACCGACACACAAAGGACGATAGTTCTTTCATTCACAGTTCAAACATTAAAAAAACGGCTAAGTTCGAGTTGGATTCGCGCACCGAGGGTTCCGAAAAATATTTTTTTAATATATTTATAATGTAACTAAAAATGTACGGTTTTCGCAATTTTCCTTTTATTTGTGCTATAAAACGTTGCTTTGTACCAAATTTCACGATTCTGAGTTCACGGGAAGTACCCTGTGTACCCAGTAAGTTTTGATTCCCTTGCGAGTGTCGAAAATTTGCGGCATAAACGCCTGTGCGGCACAATCTTTTGATTGCGCTGACTTAGAATTTTAATTTTTTCTCAGCTCCAAGGGACAGTAGAACTGAATATTTAATATGAATTCCAGCTGGATATGAGAAAAAGGGTCTTGACAGACAGACAGATGGACAACAAAGTGATCCTATAAGGGTTATGTTTTTTCCTTTCGAGGTACGGAATCCTAAAAAGAGTATATTATCAAAAAATCTTACGTAAGAGACGACTTCTGGCCCAGAAATACTCTCAACAGTTTACTTTACTATTGAAAAAGAACATGCACGACTGCATTAAAGAGGCTCTCTAATGCATTGGCAGCTTTGAGGGCTTTAGTAGATTAAAAACCACTTGCTTCAATACGTCCTCTTTCCCTAAAGGAAAAATGTTTAAGACATTTTCAGTTGAAATTGATAAGAGTTGGTGGTGAGGTTTTAGTACCATTATATGATATGTAGGTATGATATGAAAAGTCCCTTTATCGTCGGGATTAAGAATAGAGCTACGGCCTGATCGTAAAAGTGGGCTTTTTGGGCGGTGAAAGTGGGAGCTCGATCCGTCCAGCCAGCAGCCCCGGAAGGCGGTGTGTACGTGGCTGCATGCCGCCGTATGCATCGGAAGGTGCAGGAGAGCACATTTGCTCTCCCGAAGATGGGCCCATTCCGGGGCACCGCGCGTGGAGGACACCGGTGCGTTCCACTGGAGATCGCGGAGTCCTCCCTAAAGCGCAGACGCAGGCCACCGAGGGGGTTTTAGTGCAGTACAAATCCCACATAACCCGGTACCCAAGGTGCCGGGTACCTTTTAAAGGTTCCCCTCCCAGATACAAAAAAGGTATGATATGAAAAAACATAGTAATACTTTTCTTATTCGTAATTAATTATTGTTTTAGGTCAGAGTATGCGTTGTACTCGTAGTGGTGACAATTTATTACTTGACATTTTAAAGATAAAAGAAGCCTAATATTTTTCTTACATTTCCTTGGTATCCACTTTAGTTTTCATTTTCGTTACATGTTGATACGAAAGCTAGTTATCAAATATTAATCCCATAGGATGCGGGTCGATAACAGATAAATTGAATCATTAAATCCGTGGTTATCGGAATATTTTTGCCGGTCATAAGTAATAATTTCAAGTGTCTGTCTTGTATTGTTTAGTCGACTGCAATCTACTGACATTCGGACTGATAAATCAAGGTTATTATGAAGCTTTTTTTTGGTATACCTGTCGTATCCTTTGAGTAGAAAATTAAATAATTAACTTCCTAGTTCTTCAAACTTGGGATTGTCCGTATCTTAAATGCCTAACGTTCTTTAATCGATATCCTTTTCACTCTATCTTAATTACTCGGCTTATTCCAACAACTGCTTAGTTTAGATAAAGAAGAGTTAGAGTTTTGCGAACAAAGTTTTTGTAGGGTTTGCCAAGAGATTATCCCATTTTATTTACCGTAATTACACCTAAGGAATTAAACATTAGAGCTTACTTACATGTATCTTTTTGTTATAAGATTTTATTCAACCTACTTGTCTTTATATGTGAATTTTGTCTTATATAATTAAAAATATCAGTCTAAATTGGAATTGAATTCAATATGGCGGATACTCCAAGATGATGTATAATATGGGTGCTCTTATATCCATTGAAAGAGTTTTATTGATATTCAAGCTTGTTAGAGTATATAATGAACAACACTTCTTTACAAAACCACATATAAGAAAAAATGGCTAAGCATTTTATGTCTAATATCATATTTTCTTTGAATATCGAAAATAGGTATTAATAAATATTGTACAAGAAAGTATGTTAAGAAATCCTAAGTTTGTGTGTTCAGTACCTATCGTGTGACTACCACTACTATGTCTAGACTATTATATCGTATTATAACTAGAAAATTACCTGAAAATAAAAAGAAATCGAAGAAACCTGAAACTCTGCATCAGCAAACAAAGAAAAGAAGAAAATTAGTCGTGGCGATAAAATAATGGCGGATCATTTAAAATATCCGTTTCAGCGAACACTGCAAGGAATCAAAGTGCAGATTTCGAATTTCAAACTTGTAAGAAAAGTTTTTTGCCGACTCTGCGAGATGGATCGCCGTCTTCGAGTTTAAATTCGTAAAACTTAATTAATCCGTAAAGAGTTTGCAAGAATACTTGTTCATGATAGGATATCTGGAGCAAAAGGTAAACTCCAACTCAACGAAATTAAGTACAACTGTTATAATATAACGTCGTTTATCTAAGAGTAACAGGATTGTTAAAGGTACCGTTTAGGTTTATCTTAAGGAATAAGAAAATGGAGAACTGAAATTCAATTCTCGGATTAGAGCGTGTTGGTAGGCACTTATATATGTATTATTTAACAATTGAGTTTGCTTATTTCATGCTGTATTTCACGACTGCTTTTGTACTATAATCTATTTATTTAAAAGCTTTATTAAACCCATAAATATGTGGTAAAATATGCTTTATGTTTACCTAAGGGAGTGCAGAGAATTTTATATACTTTATATATATATTAATTTTTTAAGATAAATATCACAGGATCCTAAAACAACAGTGTGGCTTTACAAGAGGTTTTAAGAATACTTCAATTGGATGATCAAACTTCTGCGGGGACCTATTTATATAAACATACTAGTGGCCCGGCCCAGCTCCGCCCGGGTTAAACAAAAATATAAAACAAATAGTGACATACTATTCTGACTGTGTCAAAGTATAGAACGACACGGCACGAAATACAAACGTTTGTAAGGTAGGAACAATTTATATGGGGCAACTACTTATAAATTAAATAAATAAAAAATCAATTTCCAGTGGAACTAATTGTGAATCTAAACTATCCTCGAATCCACTTGAACACACACAAAAAATTCATTAAAATAGGTCCAGCCGTTTAGAAGGAGTTCACTGTCAACACACGTACAGAAGAATTATATATATAAAGATAATCGATAAACGGTTGACAGACAAATAGATAGAAGGGCATATTTCCTAAGATTTCATTATTTGTTGTTGTCTATCACAAAAACCCTAGAAATGAAAATTAATTACTGAGATATTGTATATAAACTTTTCCCGCACATAACGCCTCCAATAGTAGAAATATGGCAGTAATAATATTATGCAATGGTATAATTAGGCGCTGTCGACTGCTCTGGGCTGTTTGATGTTCGAATTAATATGGCGGTGGTAAAGATGGATTTTATGCAGATGTCCCTTTTCTGCAGCTAATAAAGCTCAGGCTGGATTTTATGCGATTTGATTACTATTTATGATCAGTTCTTTATTTGTATATAGATAGATAATAAAAAAGAATTAAATCCTTTTTTATTTTCCTAACCTTTAATTTTCTTGAGAAATGTACCTATGAGATAATACATAAACTGTTGTATATTTTGTATTTGCCATCGCAGATGACTTTGAAAAGCAGTGTTACGTGTCGATTATGGGAATTTAATTTAAAAGTAAGATAAAGAAGAAACAAAAAAGGAATTGACGTCAAGTGGCCATCTAATGCTAAAACTAGTAAAAATTTATTATTAATTTGGATAAAAATAAAAGTGCAAATGTTTTGTTTTTTAAAATCATCTCTATCCAAGCGGAGTATACAAACATCTTTGACGGGTGAGTAGTCAGAAAAGACATTTAGTGCTCTTGTTTTATTTTCATTTTCTTTGAGTTATATCGGATAAATTTCATGGAATATTATTCGATATAGGTTAATTACAGTGCACTTGTGTTGTGAAATAAAATAACAGTGCAAAAATATGTTTTTTTAGCTTCCAAAATTCTATTGGTCACATAAAGAAGCCATCATCGTTTTACTTGAATGTCTGTCAGACTTGATTGATTGATTACTGATGACTTACTGACATTACATATTATCACTCGTCCAGTTTCAAGCGAATAGTGTAATATGTAATAGTTTCGTTTGCCTGTTTGTATGTTTTGTATTCGTTTTTTTACTTTTAAAATACATGACCCAAAAAATTCCTTAGAAAGTTGTAAGACTGTAAACTCTAAAGCACCTACTTAACATTTGTACTTCCAGAATACCCTTTAATTTGAATGGCCTTTGTTTTTAAAGTGACATCGCAATTACAGGGTCGACATAAATAAATTTGGAGACCTTCATTACTCGCCCTCACTTTGAAACTCGCTCGGGAGCTCCTCCTTGGAACAATTATGACATCTGATAGCGCTTTTGAATTTTGCAAAGTACATCAATCATGAATTTGCACAGAACAAAAAGTCTTTGTGCGAACCACAAAAAATAATTGCATTAGGAACAAAAGATGTGGATGATGGCATGGCTCGGCGGCGAGCGTAGAACGCAAGCGATCTATGCAGCTAAGCCAAACGGGCGCGGTCAGGTGTGAGATGGGTGACCGCTAGTGGCAAAAAATTTCATGCGCGTTTCCGTGCTTCGGAGGGCACGTTAAGCCGTCGGTCCCGGTTGTTGTCGATAGATAACAGTCGTTAAACCTTGTCGGAGGCCTTATGGGCGGTTTGAAAACATCCGACAGCAGGTTGGCCACTAACCCGCATCTCCACCAATCCGCATTGGAGCAGCGTGGTAGAGTAAGCTCCAGGCCTCCCCAATATTGGGGAGAGACCCGTGCCCAGCAGTGGGACGCAAAAAGGGTTGCAGCCATACGGTTTCGAGCGATCGTGGCCGCATAGATTAGATGCTTTTGAGATGTGGTGCTGGAGGAAAATGTTGCAGATTCCTTGGCCTGCATTCCGCACCAACAAGTCCATTCTTAAAGAGCTCAATATAGTATATTCCATATATAATCCAGACTATCCTCCACATGCCTACGTAAAGTACTAGAATTTTTTGGTCACATTGCCAGAAAAGACGGAAGCAATTTGGAACAACTCACAATTATTGGCAATGTGGACTGCAGGCGCCCGAGAGGCGGTAGTCCTAACTTGAGGGACGGATTTGGTCGGACTAACTCCGTCGTACCAAATCCGTCTATCACGAGACTCCAACCTTCATGAGGCGCTCCACACAGCAAAGGATAGACATAGATGGCGCGATATCATCAAAAGGAAAATGGCTCCATCACAGGGGGATCACGACCCTCAGTAATGAGGAAAACGACGCGAGGAGGAGGGATACGGTTTCGAATATTTATTTATAAGACACTTAATCGGTTACATAAGTTACACATTACATTTTTAAGGATTTATAGAATAGGGGCGAATAGGGAAGGGATAAGACAATGTGCTCAATTTAATAGGTAGGAGTAGTAGTTTATGATGCGGCGGGGGAAGTACCTACCGTTGCTGCTCCTATTTTTCGGTGGAAAGGTGCGGTTGCCGGTCAGACTTCACAGGAAACGCGGCTTCAGTCGAATTAGAAAAATAGGTATTTGGAGTATTGCTATCGCGCTGCGCCCTGCGCTGTCTGCCGTGTGCGATAGGGACAGATGAAGTTCAGACCGATTATACGATATACTTTCTGACTAAATCGAGGTTACGTATTCTGCTGTTTCCTCCTTCAAAATTGAGTTTATTAAAAAAAATCACAAATATCAGGAAAAAGAATAAGTCTAAACCCATAAGTTTTTATTTGGTTGTAAAAACCTTTCAAATTTGTTTTGTAGTTGTTGGATTAGGGCTGTATGAAAGAGGCATTTTTTAAGAGTCATATTTTCTGATCTGATTAGTTGATTGAAAAAAACAAAAAATAGGTGCATAGCTTTAGCAGACTTAGATATTGTCTCAAAAAATCATTCCTCTAGAAGCATTATCCAGGGAGAAAATAGGAGAATACATTTGTATGGGAATACGTCGGTAGCGTTCTCTCTTAAGCGAGACAACGATTTTTATGCCATTAGCCTTCGGAATAGATGCGCATTGCCTTAGGTTGTGTATATATAGGCTATAGCGACCACTTGAAAACAATAGGCATGATGACAGATTTTTAAATACCTTTCCTTATTGTAGGTACACGTCTCCTAGTTTCGAAAAAAAGTTTATTTCAGCAATAAACTTAAGTTTAAACGTAAATTAATGTATTTTCTGCTATGTAATTTGAATTAAGCACGAAAACGCTTGAAGGTGTCATGGCGTCGGCTTGCTCGTCAAACTTCAAGCAACACGATGATTTTTACTGAGACGTGACGTCATTCCTTTTGATTGGCGTTTCAGATAATATGGCCGATTGCTGTATTTAATACTTTTATTTTATTGAAAATCTTATTAATCTTAATGTTTATATTAAAACGGGATCATATGTTAGAACTTTTGTAGCATATATTTTTCTGTAAACCATTTATTCTCTGATTCTTTAATAGTGTCATCATGCCTATTGCTAAATGACAATAATGGTAAACATCAGCGTCTCCATTTCCATATTTTACTTTATATGTATAAAACACCTTCTGTAATACCCATATTTGTGCAAATAAATAATTTTTCTTTTCTTTTCCATGCTTGCTTCCTATCTTTGTGAAAAGGTCGTGTTAAAGAATGTTGAAGAGCTACTACAGTAAACCCGACTTTATTATAATTTTTAGGTATTTTAACATTTTTAATGCAACACCACTACAGGCGAATAAGTGAAAAGAACTATCGTATAAATACAAAATCATTTTTTTTGCATTTAAGCAGAATAAAAATTACAATATTACGTTTGAGTACGATATCCCTTGAGTTTTATTACACCTAACGGAAGGTAAGCGTCCCAGTAATGATTCCTTCTTGCATAAAAGATGACGACGGTTATTATTAAGGTTTTTTCCTCGACTTCGGGAAGGAAAAAAAAATTGTAATTGAGATTACTACTTTGATAAGAAGAGAGAAAAATATATTCGAATCAATGTTAATAAACGAATGCGTCTTTTCCTTGTTTAGATTATTGTGTAATGATATGGCATCCGTAGACTTATGCAAACGGAACTGTCATTGATAAAATGCTTTATACGGAACGCGGGCCGTGAGCTCTGTATAGCTTAAAAAAATATTAAAATAAAACATAAAAATGTTATATAGGTATTAGTTATGTTGTTATACAGTCCAAAAATTAAACATATTCACCAAATTTCTTCTCTAACCAGATTTGTAGGGTCGTATTATATTTCTGCCCTCAAAATCAATTCCAAAGGTATTCTAAGAACTGAATAAAGTGAATACATAATATTATTGTGTCTCTAAGACTTTATGTTTTCCTATTTACAAATGAAGCGTCAAATTTGTAGACAAGGCCTATTTCAAGAGACAATTTTGATTACCTTTTAAGTGAAATAGTGTTCGTGTTTTATCTCTAAAATTAAATTGTTAATTGGGAAGCTTATAACATGAAATTTTGGATTTTTATATTATAACTATAGTATATCTAAGAATCTGTACTGATATTATAAAGCTAAATAGTTTGCTTATATATATTATAATGCGGGTAAAACCGGGCACCGTACCTGGACAGGCATGACATAAACGAACATTTTTAACAAGACGAAATTTTATTAATTTGAAAAATGTTACAAATTAAGAACCTATAAAAGTCGTACTTAAGCATCAAATATTCATCTTTAGTTGACTGTATCGCATAAAATGGCATGGATAGCACTTTTGGACGGAAGTGCAGTGAAGTGGGATGGCACTCGTTTCAGGCGCGGTGCCAAAAAAATTGTGACAAGCGAAAGGCAACTCTGAAGCGCTTTTTAAAATGCTAAGCTTCCGAAAAAAAATGTATATCTATATCTATACAAATAAATAAAATTGGAGTGTCAGTTTTTAATATTAAAATAACTGCTTTTTACTACATGCATATGAATTTATATACGGTAAAAAATAATATATATACCAAAATAACATTTTTTGCAATTTTTGTCTGTCTGTCTATCTGTCTATCTTTCGATCTGTTTGTTCCGGCTAATCTCCGAAATGGCTGGACCGATTCTGACGGGACTTTCACTAGCAGATAGCTGATGTAATGAGGAGTAACTTAGGCTACTTTTATTTTAGAAAAAAATCTACAAGTAAAGTCCACGCGGACGAAGTCGCAGGCGGCCGCTAGTATAATATATAATGGGACGAGCTGTTGATAAAGCACGGAGAGACAGAGATATAATCTGTGCAGAACATAAATAGGCATGAAGCTGGAGAAGTCAGACGTTTTTTTAAACGCTTTTATTAGGTCAAGCTACCTGTATGTACGTATGTATGTACCTATGTAACGGATTCTTTTACCTTCATTTTGACTTACGTCTAGGACTCTAATTAACTTAAAAAATTGCAGGGATCAAGGTCCGATGACAATACAATAATCTCATAACTTTATATTAAAATCCTAACTAGGATCATCAGGATAAAAAAAAATATACGAGAGGCGGCTGATAAGTTCGTGGCCTAAGGTACTTAACGAAACACATATAAAGTTTTATATTTTTAACACGTCTAAGCGTCTGATTAACTTGAAAATTTGCACAGGGGTCAAGGGCCGATGACAATGCAATAATATGAGAATAAAAATCCAACAAAAAATTTAAAAATTAATAATAAATTAATTTTTAAAAATTTTTTTAAAATAAATTATTAATAATTTACTTTAAAAAACTAAAAAAACGCTTTTGTGAAAAAGCGTGGGGTGGTTTTTAAGATAAACCTAAAATAAAGGTTTTTAAGATACTATTGACACCATGCACCCCACGCTTTTTTTACAGTAAAATACATTTTCTTCTTATTTTTTACTATTTTAGTTCGTATTTTCACAAAAGCGTGTTTTTTTAGTTTTTTAAACTACGTTATTTATTTCTTTCGATAATCGCACAATCTATTTATATTGCCAATGTCAATAAGGATTTTATTTATCCTAAATAGATGGTAATTTTATAGGATAATCATTACATTTCGGACCAATCAAATGCGCAACAGCTGTATATGTCTTATTTTTTATTTTGTCCAAATTCCCAGATACAGAATGAGTTTAGCGAGCGGCTGCAAAGTCATAATTGGACCCGCATAAATTCCGTAAGGTTGCTCCTATTAAATTTTACGACAAACATCGACCCTCTCAACTTTGATAATAAAGGTTACGATATATTGCAACAGATGTTCCTCATCTAATACCAGAAGACAATAATACTCTATTAAGGGTTGTAAAGCACCATAATCGCATCATAAATAATAACGTTTGAACATATCAAATAATGATAAAATCATATAAATGTAATATAATAAATAAAACTATTTCAATGTACATTTTTATGTCTTTGTCTTTTAGCCGAGTGGCTGGCTACAACCCTTTTTGCGTCCCACTGCTGGGCACGGGTCTCTCCTTGTTAATGGAGAGGTTCCATGCGGGTTAGTGGCCAACCCGCTGTCGGATATTTTCAAACCGCTCATAAGGCCTTCAACAATATTTAGCTGTCGATTGTTAGTTAGTTGTCGAATATTTAGTTGTCGTCTGTTAGTCTATCGATAAGAACCGAGACCATCGGTTTAAATTGCCCTTCGAAGCAGGGAAACGCGTATAAAATGTTTATCACTAGCGTTCACCCATCACACACCCGTTATCGCCCGCCGCTGACCGACCGATTCTAGGTGCGTAAGGGTCTATTCCCACTGAAAGAGTTGCGGCGCGTAGCGGCTTTTTGAGGCAAAATATTACAAATCATTTTGAACCTTATCTGTGTGATTATATACATAGTTCATAGTTATTTCAATGTAAAGGAGTGGCAGCGCGGCGCCGCGAGGCTGCATGAACCTTCTAGCGACTAGTCAAAAGAGGTTGCGCCTTGCGATGTGTCAGCTGTCGCAAAATACGCTAAAAACGCCATTTCCTTTATCTAAAAGTCCTTTGTCAACATCACTAGTGAAAAAAAATATCACGATACCGGTGAGTAATCCAAATCTCTGTAAAGCATTACAAGTTAATCGTTATTCTATGGTATATATTTACTGCTTATAATTCGGAGATAAAGGCACATAATATTGAATATCACTAAACGGCGTTCTTTACGACAATGATGTATCCAAAACACATCATTATCAAGTATTTTAATGATAAGAATGCGTTACATATACTTTCCTATTACATACACGTAACATTGTACAGTCGCTTCGTAAGAATTGATATTTGATTTATTTCTTGTGTGCACGAAAATATCCGCGCTCCCTGCACCACCCGTCGTGAGATAAAATTCTCGTAGACCACTGAATTCTACCCTCTTTAAGGGGATTTCTTGACAACTGACAGGTACATTCCCTGACAGAAGCGTTTTTACTTTGATAATAATTCAACAAATGTGTTTCACTCAAAGTTCTTTTACTGATTTCTATGGATAGGGAGGCATAAACATAAATGTAACTGCGACGAAAATTCCCGAGTTTAATTGGTAGACGATCACCCACAATACCTATTACAATTTAATAAGGGGTTTAGTATGTAACCCTTCGATAGTACCAAAGGTATCATTGAGCGTTCCCGATAAGTTCATATGAGCCAAGGCGACTCGAACTATTTTTAGTACCCTGCTGCAGATTAGTGTTGATGCGGCAGTCACCATCAGTTCGAGCATATATTAGCCTATTATTATTACCATAACAGTTCTACCACTTTTAAGGCACCCTGGTTCTATAAAAATGTTCAATTTTAACTGTAAGAAATCGTAAACTCAATATTAAAAAAAATAGTTAGGCCACTATGGTTCTCATTGCCTCATACATATATGAGTGCGCTGCCCTAGAATCGCGATTTGGATATCTTTTATTCGAGACTATTACGACACGTATGTCATAGCTTTGTTTTGTAAATACGTAATGTTATATCATATTGTACACTGTCGGCTTCAAAATGCACTTTGACAATGTGTGCGCTTTGTTAAGCCAAATAAATTGTATGAATCCGAAAGCGAATGAGGTTAATTGAATACAACACACTTAGTTCGAGTTGGTGCACGTAACGTAGTTATTCCACAACTACTGTTCGTTAAACTTCCGTATCAAAATAAAAGTTAGCAAAAATAAAAACTCCGCGAGTTTTCTGGCATTTGGCGTAGACAGTTTGATGGTTGTGCCCCGAAAAACCAGTTTTTACTTCTGCTCTTTTTTATTTTACTATTTTGTTAAATAAAGTTTTTTTTAATTTATGTTCTATACTAGCTGACCCCGCGAACTCCGTATCGCGTTTAAATATTAAATAATAATAATAATGGATAGCATATAAACCTTCTCCGTGAAAAAATACATATACATATCAATTTTCATAATAATCGGTCGAATAGTTTCTGAGTTTTGCGATCTCATATATACAAACATCCTCTTTTATATGTATATAGATAAGATATAATATAATCTGACAACGGGTTGTAACCCCGCATCTCCACCAACCCGCATTAGAGCAGCGTGGTAGAGTAAGCTCCAGGCCTTCCCAGTAAGGGAGAGAGACCCGTGCCCAGCAGTGGGACGCAAAAGGCTGGCAGCCTAATACACGGTGATGGAAAGCATCGTAACTACTTAAATATCACAATATTTTCCCTATCTGTGGAGTAGCGATAAATATACGTGACACTTAACAAATTTCAAATACAGTGGTGCGCGCCGCGGTTTGAACTCAGTATATCCGTGTCAAAGACAACGGGTTTTACCGCTGGGCCTTCGCCGCTCTGTTTACAGTGAACGAATAATATTTTTGTTCGATATCCAAAAGTAATAATCGTTTGATATTTTCCATATTTTCCGTACATTTTTGGACAGCCAATCAACGTCTATAATAGGCCTGCCACGAGCAGCTGCCAACTTGTATAGTACACAAACGAACAGTCGCCAGGGGCAGATTCAATACAATATTATGAATACGGGCGTACAGAGGTTGAAATTAAAATATCAAATTCGTACTGATTGGCTAAAATGTAGCAGTGAATGGTATGCATATTAAGTGCTTAAAATAAATCATTTTTAAAATAAAATAATAAATAATAATAACTAAATAACACTTCACACTCATAGCCACACAGTGCATATACCCTGTTTAGTGGGTACCATGGGCACACACAAAGACAGAAACACAAACACCTAGACCGAGAATAGAAATTTAAACTCATCATTCAAATTTCTATTTCGCCGGGTATCGAACCCGGAACCCTTTGAATGGCAGTCCGTATGGTTACCATACCATTGCGCCACCAGTTCGTCAAATATAAGAATTAAATTTAAAATTTAAAAAGCACCCTATGCAAAAAATATTTATACCTAGTTTAAGGGAAAACCCTTAAAAAGTAAAAAATAATTGTCCATTATCATTCTTCGTATGGTTACCATACCATTGCGCCACGCGGGTCATCAAATATAAAAATTAAATTAAAAATTAAAAAAAACCCCTACTCAAAAATACTTATAGTTTAAGGAAAACCCTTCAAAAGAAAACAAAATGTCCATTATCATTCTTTAGAAACCAAATAACCAAATGTTTATCGAAATGGAAACTGAAAAATATTTAACAAGTCGTCTCTTAACATTATATTTTCTGATGAAACTTAACAATAAACTATGTACCTATGTACTCAATTTAACGATTTTTTTTCAAAATTCCGAAATATACATAGATTTCTTTGTAGTGGCTTAAGTTCGCGGCGGGGTATCGCTACCTATGTAACAGACTTTAAATATCGATTCTTCTTATATCGCATCGGTGGCATAACAGTTGTATATTCTGAACTAGCGATACTCTATACAAAATAAGCTTGTTGAGATATTGCTTTCTTTGGACAGCCTAGCCAAGATAAAAATTTATTAAATTAGTAAAAATTACCATACCTATTATAGTATACTATTCTATTAAAGTAAGTATTTTGAAACAACTACAAAATTATTCCCGGGGAAAAATAAATCAATTTCGAACAATTCCGTCAAAAAAAATTCAGCTCGTCCGGTCAACAATAAAATTCTAATTCCGCGATCGAACTCAGTTCATTACCCCGAGGGAGAAAAGCGTTACAGCATATCAAATTGTCAAGAATTCGCCGCCGTCTCCACTTTCTGCTTAAAAATGCTAACTCATGCAAACGAGTTCCGAACGCCTCTAATTCAATTAGATCTCTTTAAGCGAACGATGAAATATTTCTCTCCTATTATTGGACACAAATTGAAAAGATCCTACTGTTGTGCATTTCAATTAACAACTTGTTATTAGATTTAAGAATAAGCACCAGAACGGGTACCGAGCGAAAATTGTAAAAGTTGCTTTCTTAGCCAGCCGTTTCGTTTCGAAATAAATTTTCCGCTCCAATTTAAAATTCTTTGAGCCGTGAAATGTATTAAATAGGACGAAGTTGATAATGCTTTTGCGTCGCAGGATAAGGCCCCAATACTCAGTCCATGTTTTTCTATAAAGATATTCGTCAATAATTCAGATTTTCCAATTTTGGAAGTCCTTTTTTTGTATCTGGGGAGGGGAAACCTTCAAAAGATACCAGACACCTTGGGAGAAAATACCGGGTTATTCCGGGTGCGTCCATACCCACCACGCATGTGTGTCGATAGAACCAGTCCAAAGAGAGTGAAGGCTGAAGGATCATCGACTTTATTGTGTAGCAGTTGGTGATAATGAACTAAAAAAAATATTTTTACGAAGCTCTAGCTACAGTGTCAAGCTCAACCATACAATGAGGGATATAAGTAGAGAAGATACCCATATGTACATTATGTAAATAGTAAATAAATAACGCTTCACACTCATACAGTGTTATGGTAGCCTAAGTATCTTATAGCACTTAATGTATTTCTTCTAATTAAAACCCTCGAGGCTGCTAGATGGCTTTTTTTCAACCTTTTTTATATCCCACTGCTGGGCACAAGTCTCCTCTAATAAGTGAGAAGGAAGACTTAGTGTAACGCGGGCTTCATATTCGTTTGCTCTGCCATGCGTCATTCACCTAAGATTGAATGCAAACATTATTAATAAATAAATAAATAAATATCGCTTCACACTCATAGCCCCACAATAGGGTAGATATACCCTGTGTCGTGGGTGCTATGGACACACACAAAGACAGAAACACAAACACCCTAACCGAGAACAGAAACATTAAACTCATCATTAAAATTTCTGGTTCGCTGGGAATCGAGCCCGGGACCCTCCAATATACCTATGTTGAATTTTTTCACATAAGAAGCATACCATACACATAATTATGTCGGCAAATAGGTGGTGAACTTTAAGCAATGAAGGTGGATACATACACGTTCTATCAGTAAAGTGTTTTCAAAAATATTTTTGAATTTTTTACATACCAATTCATGTATATCTTTTTATTATGTAGAAGCTAGAAACCTCCTTGCCGTCTTATACGCAGGATTTATCTTGAATTTACGCATGGACTTGAACCTGATCTTGGAAGTTCGAGGTATTGACTGATAGCTAAGGTAAGAGCTCAATAATAGTTACGGCAAGGTACCGGTTAGCGTCGTTAAAAGTGATAGCTAAAATGTACGAACAAACTGTCCATAGTGTTACCCATGGGTAAAACGATAAGAGAAATTGTTAAGGATTTATTACCATAATTAGTACACTCTTACAAACATCTCATTCATGTCTCAAGGAAACAAGTATTTGGAAACTATTCCATTTATTCTCCTGACGCCACCGGAGCCGGTAGGTGAATATTCCAGAATTCCATTAGCCAATCCCTTGGAGAGTATTTAATTAACATATGGTAAACAACTTCATTATCCCTTTGTGCTTGTATCTCGGATAATGCTGCCGACTTTCCAACTTTAACACTCGAGTTATAGATAATCTTACACAATATTATTGGGTGTAATAAACTAAATCTGCACTCTTTGTATTATTTCCGCAGATTTTATTGTCTTGTGAAAAAAAAAAACTTCCATGTTAATAAACTAAGTGTTTTAGTGATTAAAATGAGCTACTTACGGTTTACTATGTTTAACTATCCACTACTTTAAAACTTAGTAAAAGAAAACGCACAACTTTTTAAAATAGCTGATGCCAGTCACAGTCACGAACCTATATGCTTTGAATGGTATTGGCTGCAACCTTTTTACGTCCCACTGCTGGGCACGGGTCTCTCCCCATTATTGGGAAGGCCTGGAGCTTACTCCACCACGCTGCTCCAATGCCGGTTGGTGGAGATGCGGGCTAGTGGCCAACCCGCTGTCGGATGTTTTCAAATCGCCCATAAGGCCTCCGACAAGGTTTAACGACTGTTATCTAACAGCTTAACGTGCCCTCCGAAGCACTGAAACGCGCATAAATTTTTTTGCCACTAGCGGGCACCCATATTACACCCGACCGCGCCCGTTTAGCTTAGTCACATATGTAGATTGCTTGCGTTCTACGCTAACCGCTGGGCCATCCGCGCATTCGCTTTGATTGTATTACTTTATTTAATTTGTAAAATCAAGTTCAAGTACTTGTCTCCACCTCAACACATTGCAGAAGAGCTCTGGAGTAAGCACCAGCCCTTCCCAATAATTGTAAGTGACCCGTGTCCATGTGGGATGTAAAAAGAGTTGCAACCAAGTACTTGTAGTTTTTGATACACATTTTATACTAAAGTTTCTAAACTTTGAAATCTACAAAAGGGAAACTCTATAGTATAGAGTTTATACGTCACAAAAGCTAAATAATACAGTCAGCGATGGTGAATAGGTGTTTTAGAGCAAATAAAAGCGGCGCGCAGCCCGCAAGGCGAGCGAGCCGTTTGCATATTTTATTTTCAAAACAGGCGCTTGGAGAGATGAATTGTCACTCCGTGGATTGTTTCCCGTCGCGGGAGGAATGGGAGCGTTCTATTCAACTATGTTGTGTTGTCTTTATAAGTGTAGATTACATTTAATGATACAAAGTTCATTTTTCAAAAATTTTGAGCCATAAAGTTGATAATACTTTGCGTTGCAAGTTAAGCGCTCTGCATCTGAACTTACAACGCGCTAATTGATGACCCACGTGGCGTAATGGTTTACCAGGTCGCACTGCCGATCGGAGGGTCCTGGGTTCGATTCCCGGCGAAGCAGAAATTTGAATGTTGAATTTAAAATTCCTGTTCTCGGTCTGGATGTTTGTGTTTCGTCTATGTTTTTGTCCATGGCAACCACGACACAGGGTATAACTACCCTACTATGGGGCTATGAGTGTGAAGCGATATTTATTTATTTATTAATAATGTTTGCATTCAATCTTAGGTGAATGGCGCTTGGCAGAGCAAACGAATATGAAGCCCGCGTTACACTAAGTCGTCCTTCTCACTTGTTAGAGGAGACTTGTGTCCAGCAGTGGGACATAAAAAGGTTGAAAAAAAAAAGCATCCAGCATCCTCGCAATTTTGCGAGGGTTTTAATTAGTGGAAAGATATACATTAAGTGCTATAAGATACTTGGGCTACTAAAATGAAAAGAGGTAGAAATGTGAACGTTCTTTCAAACTATATATTATTGTCTTTGTAAGTGAAGGGGTAAATTATCTAACGATGTGGAGCAACTGCAGGTGATGTCTTTTCTGCTAAAAAATTGTAACGAAACTAGTTCTACATAGCAACAAGAACAAATGGAATGCGAAACTTAGTGCTAAAGTTTCAAAAAAATCGTTGAGTCATTAGAAATTGTCGGAAGCATTGTCAACCAACTATTGTCTCTAACAACTCGCATTGACACAGCATGCAATGCAATGGTGGGGTAAGTAGCGAAAAACAGTTAATGTACAGATCAGTCCCGCACGGTCAAGTGCAGATTGGTGGACTATGTGCGGTTACGTGTTGTTACCATGGCTAGGAGAACTGACCACCATGGAGAAGTAAGTTCCTCGAACGGTGACCTCGTCTTGACAAAAGGAGCACAGGCCGCAACCAAGTAGACTGACGACATGAAAAAAACAGCGGGAATTCACCGGAATCAGAGCATACAGGACCGGACATAGTGGCGCTTATAAGGGCAAAGTGGACTTTTAAAAGCTGACGAATGGATGATTAATGGTGCGATCGTTCGATTTTAGATTGTAAGGTGTAATACTCGTAAATCGAACGCCCCTAGTGTCTCTACACACCATCGATATCTGCGTCGATCATCACTTTTCCGCAGAAGTCCACACAATAAACATGTCATCTACGATGGAAAAATGTGCTTAAAGAAAAGTCGAGGAGCATACATATTATAGCATAAAGCGCGCTTTGCTTGATACGCATGTCCGAGCGTACAAGCGGGGTCCGAGACGAACTGCCACACTATGAGCGATCACGACTGCCGACAAACGATTTATTTAATGATATTTGGTACTGCCGCCGACGAACGATTAATTTACCATCCACACATGCGATAAATCTGAGGAAACAGATCTGTACAAAAAAAAAAACGAATTTTCGTTGTGGAGCGGGCATAACATCAAAGAAAAAGAGAACTTAATCTATTTATCATCTGTAGATCGGCAATATAATTTATGAAATTCAAATTAGACCCCCATTTCGTGCAATTCAATAATAATAACTGAAGAACCTTTGAGGTCGTTCGTAATATAACGGATAAAATTGCGAACGGGATAAAATTATAAGGGTTCTTGTTGAACAGTCCTTAAAAATACACGAATCTTTATCTCTGAACGATAAAAAAATATAAATTACCGAGTAAGTATTTTTTAGGTTTGTGACGTCATTGTTCGTAATTATTATTTGTACACAAAAGATGTCTTAGAACGTGAACAGTTTTTTTATACTTGGAAAATTTTAGCAACGAGTTTATTTAAATATCTCTTTAAATAAGTTCTCTTAATTGTAAGTAAACATTATTTTGAGGTTGTTTATCTTTTACCTTCAATAGCAAATTTACGTTACGAGTAAGTATGTTACATTATAGTTCTCACTTCATTATATTGTTAACGAGATCCTTAAAAGATATTATGATTATAAAAACGGCAAATTGTTTGTAAAGTAGGTTTACGATCCAGATGTTTACGTGATAACGTCCGCACGAGAAAATCTCCATTCGTTTGTATGCCGCTAGAGTGAGAGAGACGGAAGATCGGTCCACTCACTCGAACGCTATGCCAGCCTCCGCTCGTGAGGATTCCGCGTGACAAGTTTCACGGAATGACTGGCAGCGCTCGAGATGAGACGGGAGATCGGTCCGTCTCTCTCTCGTTATACCTGCGATCGCGCTCTTGAGGTTTTGGTGTGACACAAGTTTCTGAACATGTCACCCGACTAAAACGATTTTAAAGACGTTATCACGTCAATATGTGTTTTATAAACTTACAAACTTAAAATCTTTTTTTTTAGTTCCTATTATAATACTACGTCGGTGCTTTGAAATGCTACGACACTTTTTCTCTTGTAAAAAACAACTTTCAGTTTTGACATACTGATATCATTAGTTAAAAAGTAACTCAACCTTGTTGCAAGCTATATCCAGCTCTTCATCATCCAGCTCTGCTGGAGCGGCCTCGTGGTGTTGCCCCTTTAGCTTGTAAGTTTCGTTTGTGTCAGCTTTCCGATATCATGGAGCAATTAATCGAGCAGCTTTGGCGCAGCAAGGCGCAGCTATTCAGGCGAGCTGGATTCGGTCTACGTGGCTTCTGTCATCAGCATCAGATCTTTCCTTCAGAACACCGTACAACTTACTGATATCATTCGTGTTACACCTTTCCTGCCTTATGAATTAACTTACCGATATCATTCGCCGCGTGCAACAGCTCGGCTAGCAGCTCGGGTTCATGGCAGGCTATAGCCAGCCGGTCATCTAGCTCGGCCGGCGTGGCCTCCCGCAGCTGCAGCGCCACGCCCTCGCCGCCGACCGCCGCGCTGTACATCAGCACGGCGCGCGGCGAGAACGTCGGCAGCGGCAGCCGGGTTGACGCTACCTGGAACAAGGAAGTAGAATATTAGAAAGATGTTTTTGTACAACATTTTTAGCTTGTAGAGTCTTCATTATCCGTTGTAATAAAAGAAGCTGAAGAATGGATTTTTAGGTTTTTCTAAAGTGCGTCAGATTGAGGTATAAAGGTACATCACTCTATCTGGTTATGTACCCACAAAATTATCTATCTATATATATAAATAAAAATGAATCTTATTTTCCTTGGTCACGGCTGGACCGATTTCGCTAATTCTTTTTTTGTTGTGTTTGTTATTGTCAGGAGATGTATTGCATTTCTCGATTTAAAATTTGAATTCAATATTCATCGTTAAGACAAGACAACATCTGTCGGGTCAGCTAGTTCCGTAATAAAATGATTCTAATAAGAATGAGCCTTTGACAGGGGCGCTAAATAAAACTGATGCTTTCTGTTACTACGGTAGTAACAGTAACAGTATCAGCATCTGAAAGCATCGAAAAGCAGACGAAATTGGTTGGTATATTGGAATATTTCGGTATCTTTTAATTATATTGGTTTGTTTTAATTTTTAAAAATCGACGTTTCTTGGGATTATACTACAATCACACCCCTTTTTGCGGATCGTGGTTATCTTACTGGATTATAATATATGACGTTTGGTGAGATTAATGAGTTGTGCATGTGAAAAGGTATCATTTGACACACTTACGTAATTTGAGGGACCCAAATATATACATACTTTATTAATTTATATTTTAATGTCTGTAGTGGTTTTACTAATCAAGTTTACACGAGAGAACCTGTCACGTACATCCACATTTACTTTTGTAGTCTTTCGAACCGAAAAAGTCATTCATCTATCAACCTACAGTCGCCACCGTTCATACAACATCCAAAAAAAGGCTAACAAGAATTAATTCTGTCCGATTGCATGGAAACTTTAATAACGAATATGCGAGTGAAACCCTACGAAGTGAGCTGAAACCCGACACTCGACGGATTGCTCTCAGTCAGCCTCAGAAGTATGTAGGTCAATTATCCGTGACCAGTCCAAGCCTGGACTTGTTCGGAGATGGCTACTCGACGATCAGCAGCTTTATTTATTACGCATCTCGAATCACTATCCCTTATCTATACTCTATATACAAATAAATAAAATTATAGTGTCTGTTTGTAATATTTAAATAACCGCTATTTACTACATCCATGTGAATGTATATACGGTACATGTACCAAATAACATATTTTACAATTTTTGTCTGTCGGTCTGTCTGTCTGTTTGTTCCGACTAATCTCTGAAACGGCTGGACCGATTTTGACGGGTCTTACACTGGCAGGTAGTAGGAAAAGGGGAGATCTCCCGCCAGGCGATGTCACTGCCTGGGGACCGCGGTCCGAATGCTAACTTCGGATCATCAGGATACGTCTTCTGATTGGCCAGTTCAGTATGACGCGTGTGACGTAGTACTCTATTGTTTACAATGTTCGCTGCTTGCGTCGTCTTGCATGGTCAGCATTTCATGTGAGGCGCGGGTCATGTTGCTGTAGGTATCGCGCCGCTACAGTAGCTGATGTAATAAGGAGTAACTTAGGCTAATTTTATCATAGAAAAATTCTAAAACTAAAGTTCACGTGTTCGCGGGCGGACGCTAGTTCAAAATATAAACTGTATTTTTCTTGTCAATGTCTATGATATATCGTATACATTATACAGCTCGAAACCGCAATTGCATCGCCGTGACCCCGATAGAAATTATGCTCATTGGCTTCTTAAAAATGACTTACTTTTGTTTAATGTACATGTTACGGGTAATGATGATGGAGTAAACCTAGGTTTATGCGGGTAGTCTTAGTATTTATTACCCAAGTCTTTTGGGTAATGTCTGAATAGTAAGTAAACTGACTTTTAATTCGGCATTTACCCATACTCACTTAGGTCTATCCAACTCTGGATGGGTAATGTTAGGTGTAGAACTTCATTAATCAACATCTAAATTAACAATTAAATTAAATTAAATTAACGTTTCACACTCATAGCCCCACAGTAGGGTAGATATACCCTGTGTCGTGGGTACCATGGACACACACAGAGACAGAAACACAAACACCCAGACCGAGAACAGAAATTTAAAATCATCATTCAAATTCCTGCTTCGCCGGGAATCGAACCCGGGACCCTTCGATTGGCAGTCCGGCATGGTAACCATTGCGCCACGCGGGTCGTCGGCAAAATCGTCGACAAAATATTATCATTCTCATTGAGCAACGCTGATATTCCTACTATATTCAATGGGCGCCTTTCCATTGTAAATTTTTAAGTGACTAGATAAATAAATAATGATTAAATATATATTTTGGTGAAATAGGGAATCAAAAATCCAAAAATTTACTATATTAAATTAATTATTTATTATTGCACTTAAAAATTGGCAATACAGTATTTGTCACGTGGGGTCCATTGGGCCCCAAGCGACTAATTAAAGGTTAAAACAAGTACATACATAATGATTATTAGTTTCGAGAAACACTCCCAAACATAATAAGCAACTAGTTTTAGTTTAGTTCATCTTAGCGGTACTACTCGGGCTATTACATCCCTACGTTGGCACATGAATATTCATTCATAATATAAGCATATAATTGGAAGCTATTAGTGTACACGTTGTCGTAACAACACAGTAGTTCGGATGGTTCTGAGTAACTACGTGTTTATTATAGGACGCTACTTTACTCATTATTTCTAATAATGTTTTGTGTCTTAGAGAACTTGGAATGAATAGACTTACACCTTCAAAGAGGTTGGCAGTTTGGGAAAGGGAGATCTCCCGCCGGGCGAGATGATCATGCCCGGGGAGCGGCCGCGCTCCAACTGATTCAATTCGGAGCTTGTATATATGGTAGGGTATTCAGAAAACTTCGATAGCGTGATTCAGGAATACCCATGGCGCCATCTCTTGATGAGTAGCGGAAGGTCGCTACAGCAGTATTAAAATCACGTAAAATTATTCAATAAATAAAAGGTTAAAATGAGATCAGAGAGAATCAAGTTCGATTCGTTTAAAAACATTTTGCAGGTAACAAGAGATTGGTGCAAAATCTACTTTGCTTAAATAAAAATATCATACTGAAACTAGACTGTATGGCTGCAAACCTTTTTGCGTCCCACTGCTGGGCACGGGTCTCTCCCCATTATTGGGGAGACCAGGAGCTTACTCCATCGCGCTGCTCCAATACGGGTTGGTGGAGATGCGGGTTAGTGGCCAACCCGCCGTCGGATGTTTTCGAACTGCTCATAAGGCCTCCGACAAGGTTTAACGACTGTTATCTATCGACAACAACCGGGACGGGACGGGACGGCTTAACGTGCCCTCCGAAGCACGTAAACGCGCATGAAACTTTTTGCCACCAGCCGTCACCCATCTCACACCCGACCGCGCCCGTTTGGCTTAGTTGCACAGATCGTTTGCGTTCTACGCTAACCGCCGGGCCATGCGCGCTTCACTGTATAGAGCTGAACAGGTCGTCTTTCCTGCTGCAGCTTATTCCAACACGCTGCTCCAATGCGGGTTGGTAAGTTCTAAACAATTTCATTATAGTAGTAACTATTTCAAACTTAATTAAATAAAAACTTACCTAGATTTTTTTATTTTTTATTAACAGTTTTTCCAAAATTACATACAGCTGAATACATTACATCCTCCTTTTGAAAGACAGTAAAAATATAAATTCTATTTATATGGCTGTAAACAAAATCACGTATTTGAAATAATGACATTCATCATACAAACCACTAAACGACTCAGTAGAAGCGGCTAAAATAGTTGCCAGCAATTATCGGGTATTGTTTTGACAGTAACGACTTGCTATATTATAACGCCATTAAATACTGGAATGTACAAACGAAATTCCGTATCATATGATTTGATGCGTTCAATATTAAGGATGTTACAATATTTGAGTTCCATTTCGTACGTAGTGCAAATAGTTGCCAGCAATTATCGGGGATTGTTCTAACATAACGACTTGCTACATTACGACGCCATTAAATACAGGCCTGTATAAACGAAATATCGTAAAATATAATTTGATGCCTTCAATATTATTTAGTACGATACAATATTTGAGTTATTTTCGTACGTGGTGTAAATTGTTACCAGCAATTACATTTGGTATTGTCCTGGTAATAACGAGTTGCTACACTATATTGACAATTAAGACGGGGTATTTTATTGATTTGTGGCGTTCAGAATGCCAAATCATGACAGAAATTTCTAGCGGCTTTACCGTTACAGCGCTGGAACTGCGCCGTCATGATTTATCTACGATTCTTTTGTGTTCAAATTAAATGAACAAAACATTAGGTGGGAACTTCCGATTATTGAAACGAAAGATTGTAATATACAACGTTCATTCATACTGAAAGTATAGGAAATAAAAGCCATATTAGACAAGTAGTTAGGACCTACAAGACAGCGGTAAAGCTATGAAATCGCAACTGCACCGTCAAAAGCGCTCTTAATGAAATTAGACGCATCAAGATCCACTTTTAGGATTCCGTACCCGATGGGTGCCAACGGGACCCTATTACTAAACCTTCGCTGTCCGTCCGTCAGTCCGTCTGTCTGTCACCAGGCTGTATCTTAGACCCGCGATGGCTAGACATTATAAATTTTCACAGATGATTTATTTCTGTTGCCGCTACAACAACAAACACTAAAAATAGCATAAAATAAATATTTCAGGGGGCTCCATTACAATAAACGTGATTTTTTATAGATGGTACAATGGTTTAATAGTACGGAACCCTTCTTGCGTGAGTCCCGTGAGTTTCAATACAATGTAGTAGAAGGAGAGCATGCAGACCATGTTATGTAAAATGGTCAACATTGTCTACGGACAACCTTACACAACCTTAAACCTCAAGTAAACCTCGAGTTTTGTCTGAGGTCATGTGCAGATCCACTGCTACTTTTTTTTTCAATTATGGCATCGCAAACTCTGTGCATACTGCCAGCGTCAAGTATAATTTTCGCATCAATTTTTTGCCAGTTTCAATGAAATTGGACGAAGTAATAACAAAGTCAGTAAGTAAGTCGTCAGTAATCAGTCATTCTAGTCAGTCCAACATTCAAGTAAAGCGATGGCTACTTTACTAGAACGTGTCCGATGGAATTTTGGAGGCAAGCAGAAAAAAACATAACACTCATGCACTGTAATTAACCTATATCAAACAAAATGCCATCAACTTTATCCGATATAACTCAAAAATACACCAAGAAAATGAAAATAAAACAAGAGCAAAATATGTCTTTTTCGACTTCCCGCCAAAACTCCCATTGCTACTTATAAAGTGTTTCTCATTTAGGTTTTATCTTACTAGACTTTTCGAAAATTATGACTATAGCCTCGGACAGGAAACGTTTAAGCTAAGGGGCAAATTCTATAAAAGTGATAATTTAAAGTAGATTAATCGTTACAGGTAAAAGTACTCATGGTAAAGGGTACTCTAATTATAATAAATTTTAATATCATATAAATATTTTGGTAAAAGGGAAACGGTTCTACTTACAATTATGATTTAAATTCGCTGTTATAAAAAATACACCGAAATTAAATTTCAGTATTAATAATTGCCTAAAGCTCTTTGAGTTATGTGAAGGATCTGTTTTAGAAATTATAATTTGAATTATAATTTGTTATGAAAAGTTATTGCTAATTTTATGGCCAGAAACGTTTTTCCTAAAATGACAACAGATTTTTTTTATAGAATATATATATTTATGTATAGAATTATTTACCTATTTGTTATTTACATATTTTGCCTGCACTCTAAATTTGTCATTTTCTCACAATTTCTATCCATTCCTGGTGCTGCTGGAAGAAATTTCTTTTAGGAATAAGTAACAGCCTGTAGGTACATATATTCTTATTTTCATGTGTTTTTTAAATGTCTGTGTACAAAATTAATTAAATAAAAATGAAATAAATAAATAAATAGATACAAGATATTTGACGTATTTTGCCGCCAGTTCAAATCTCGCCATGTCATAAAAAAATCAAAAGTGTTTTGTCACTTCTTCTGAGGTAAATTACAGCATTATATCTTTCTTTGTATTTTTTCCTTCACCGTACATTATTAAGAAGCTTACGAAATTTCTCAAAAGATTATCATGTCCAATAACGTGCATTAGGTCAGCGTGATCCTTTCTAATAAAAAGAAGAAGAACTGAAGAAGAACAAACATACAATTACAAGTTAATTAGAAGCTTATAAAAATCTTTCTCACTTCAGGGAGGAGACTGAGGGTCTACAGTCAGTTGTTCAAAAAGGCTGAAAAAAGGCATATGTATGTATAGGTAAAACTTTACTGTATAAAACATAAAAGGACATTGTCCATTTTGTGTGGGGAATTGGCCCTCAGTGAACCTTAGTGATTTGAGCAGTTATGCTATATAGGTCTAATAGCTGATTACAGTAGAAAATAAAATATAAATATCCTTTTTTAGCCAGATATTTGATTATCTTATTTTTACATAAAATATTATCATAACGTATCATATCATACTAACACAATCCTAAAACCTGAGCATTGTAAACTTTACTGAAAAACTGAAAAAATGGTCAATGTCGTTTAAGTGTCGCAAATCTTTATACCAAAATGCATTATATTTAAAATGCACAATTTCTACAAAATATTACATTCCATTTCTATTTATTTCATACCTTATATATTTCTATTTATAAAACAGAATGGACAACCCACGCTGCCGATTGACGGCCCCGGGTTCGTTTCCCAACGAAGCAGAAATTTGAATGAGTTAAGAGTTTCTTCCCTAGGATCTATAAGGCCCACAACACATGGATCACGGAGGGTAGAGTATGAAGTCCCTGTAGCTTCGGGATTAAGAATAGAGCTATGGTATCCCCTGCCTGATCGTAAGAGGCGACTAAAAGTGGGCTTCCGGGGTTGCGGGCGGTGAGAGTGAGAGCTCGACCCGTCCAGCCAGCAGCCCCGTGAAGGACGGCGGTGTGTGCGTGGCCGCATGCCGCCGTAAGCATCGGAAGGTGCAGGAGAGCACATCTGCTCTACCAAGGATGGGCCACCGAGGGGTTTTTTTTCAACCTTTTTTATGTCCCACTACTGGGCACAGGTCTCCTCTCATAAGAGGATTTAGGCCATGGTCCACCACGCTGGCCAAGTGCGGATTGGTGGACGTCATGCTTTCGAGAAATTATGAATTTCTCTCAGGCATGCACGGCAATAGAGAACATCGTAATTAATTAAATATCACGATATTTTCCATCACCGTGGAGCAGAGATAAATGCGCACATTACCGAGGGGTTTTAGTGAGGTCAAATCCCACATAACCCTTTTCTCTCCCAAGGTACTGGGTACCTTTTGAAGGTTTCCCCCCGATACCTTGAATTTGAAGGTTGAGTATGAACCGTTAATAAAATTAAGTAGAATTAAATTTATTCAATGCTTTCTTCTTTAGATATGATTCTTTCCTCAAAAAATGCGCAACCTAGTTTTAATCCATAATATAGTACAGTATGTATGGTAAACAAAGCATCGTATACCTTACACAAGACCATCAGAAGCGAGGCGGCATCTTGCAGCCATAAATCAGGCGAAGCTATAATATTGTACCTGTGATTAATTACTTACCTCTGATATTTATTACTACGCTTACTTTTATGCCGAGATCGTACAAACTGAAAGCATGCATTACCAAATTATATGGGAAATGGTAACGACAGGCTATAAAACTAGATAGGTATTTTTCAGTAATATTTTATTGAACAAAATACTCGTATATAATATAATACAAAATAAAAAGTACCTCATTGTAATTAAAATAAAAATGAGAATTAAAACGTTACACACTCATAGCTCCACAGTAAGGTAATTAATACCCTGTGTCGTCGGTGCCATGGACACATACAAAGACAGGAACACAAACACGAATACCGAGAACAGAAATTTAATCTCATCATTTAAATTTTTTGTTTCGTCGGGAATCGAACCTGGGACCCCTCGATTGGCATCTAACCGGCATGGTAACAATTGCGCCACGAGGGTCGTCAATTACTTCTTAATTGTATAGTTCTTAGAAATAAAATTATTTCCAAAAAGAAGAAATTAAACCAAAATTAAAAATATATATTTTAATATGAGACCATAAGTAGCAATGATCTCGTTTTATCACTATGTAGCCTGCGTGTTCTTTTGCTAGCTTAATTTTCGCATGACATCGTGTTTTCTAGTAAAAAATCGTTGTCTGGCCATCCGTTGTCTGTCTGTGTCTCTGTTTGTCTAACTGCCATATGTATAAAAAGTACTTACTCTGTGTTGATTGTCTACTTATCGAGACTAAATCTCGTGCCGTCCTTCTCAATCAGTTCAAGTTCCAGCTGAAATTAATATCAGATCCTCAGTAGGTACAACGTTATCATGGAGAGGGATCGTATCTAACAATGGGATGTAAAAAGGAAGGCCACGCTCTACCTCTTTACTCAAACACATAAGGGAGACTAATTTCGTACATTACGACGCTAGGCTAAAGTCTTTGTACGACAATAGTTGATAGTTGTTGGTAAAGAAGTTTCAGTAAAATTGCAGCATAACAATCCAATTGTCAGGAATAGAAAAGTGCCCGAGGCTGTTTCCGACTCCATTTTAAAAACAGAAATGAAACTGTTTTCTAGATAAAGCAGGTACAATAAAGTCAGTTGGTTTAGTGGTTGAGTGGTTGAGGAAGTAGTTTTGGATTATGAAGATTTTCTATGCTTTTTTATATTCATAGTGTATTCATACCTCCAAAAAGAGGAATAAAATCTCTTATGGGTTGCGTACGAATAAACAAGAAACGGGACCTTATAAAAAAATTATATGTTTGCTCGTAGGAAAGGAATAAAAAACTAATATAGCTTAATGTTAACCTCATTGCTATGTTAGTATAGAATAATAGTGTTAAATAAATTTTGTACACAGCATTATAATGACAAATCGTATCATATTGGGCCATTTCAGCGGGAGATAAATCTACCGTAATCGGCAGTTACATCAGCATATGTTTCAGTTCAAATAAGCGATTATCCAATCAATATGATTATTTAACACACAAAAGATACTCTACACTCAATGCATTTAGATCTTCCTCTCTAACGCGTTGGAAGAAAATCTGTAATGTTATTACAGTTTAGCAGAACAGTCATAAGACGTAGAGATACAAAAAAGTTAGGTAATAATCTTATTAACATATTTTTTTTATAATTTTACATTTCCGAGCACGGTTTTTCCTCTCAAAGCAGACAGGATGTAGGCCATGGTTACCGTTAAAGATTAAAGTCAAAAGATTTACAAAAAAACTTATAGAGAAAATACAATTTTAAAAATTAAGATTAGGCCAACTTATAGAGTTTTTTTCCAACCTTTTTTTATGTCCCACTGCTGGGCACAGGTCTCCTTCTCACAAGTGAAAGGGATTTAGGCCATAGTCCACCACGCTGGCCTAATGCGGATTGGTGGACGTCATGCTTTCGAGAAATTATGAATTTCTCTCAGGCATGCACGGCGATGGAGAAACTCGTAATTAATGAAATATCACGATATTCTCCATCACCGTGGAGCAGCGATAAATTCGCACATTACAAATTTCTTTGTCAGAGGTGCGCGCCGAGGATTTGAACCCGGGATCGGTCGCGTAGAAGACCGCGGCTCTTACCACTCGGCCATCGCTGCTCTCTCTCGACTTATAGAGTAAACTTACTTAATTATATAATTCACAGAATTATAAAATTTAGGCTAGAAGTATAAAATTTTTACTCTTTAAGAAGACATTGAGACAATACTTGTTTACTAACGCTATGCGCACAGTGATTTAATGATAAATTTAGGTTAACTGTTTAACTTATAAAATTTAACAGACTTAGGGTTATTATATATTTATATAATTGATGTAGATATTGTAATAAATTGAATTTAGTTCACAGAAAGTTAGTGGCTAGGACGGCAATACCAAATATCTCTTTCAATTTTCTTGACTTTGGAGTTTGAATTTTCCCGGATCCAAGGGATTATGGACCTGATACATAAACTTGTTGTTAATTTCAATTTAATACCTCCTGTTTCTGACGTAACTGAGAAAGTCGGATCTGCAGACAGACAGTCAATACAGTCCCTTACGGTTACTTTTTTCTATTTTAATTACGGGTCCCTGTAAATACAGGTATGACGGACTATAGGGGTAAATACTAGTGACTACATTTTCCCTCGCAACTAGCCGCGATATTAGATCGCGTGAGAGCTTAAGGTCTCGCATTGTGCGAAAAATGGTGAAAATGTTTTCGTGCTGAGCGTAATTTGCGCTGAAATGGCCCGTTTTTGTACTAGTTTTCTTTATATTGACCCAGATTATTGAAATTTCATCAAATTTTTGTAGGTGGTAGAACTATTATGGTTCGCCCGGGGAAGTACCACCGCTGCACCCACTTCTGCCGTGAACCAATTCTGTTGTGGTTCGGTGGAAGGGTGCAGTTGCTGGCCACACTTACATGAGGCGACCACCATCCTCTGGAGTAGCAGCGCAACTGCATACGACCTCAGACAAGACTTACTTATGCTTGCTTGAGGTTGTATGTAGATGTCCATGGGCTGCAGCGACCACTTAACACCACGTGGCCTGCATGCGCGACTGCTACTCCATTCAAATAAAAAAATTGACTAAACTTCGTAAACCATCGTTTACGAAGCCAAGGGATTGTGTAACTTATGAGTTTGCTGTAAATTTCATTAAAACACGCATGGCTCGCGGCTGTCATAGAAAGCAAGCGATCTACGCAGCTAAGCCAACTGGGCGTGGTTGGTTGTAAGATGGGTGACCACTAGTGGCAAGAATTTCATGCACGTTTCCGTGTTTCGGAGGGCACGTTAAGCCATCGGTGCAGGTTGTTAATGATAGATAGTCTTTAAACCTTTTCGGAGGCTTTATGGATGGTTTGAAAACGTGCGACCACGGTTTGGCCACTAATCTGAATCTCCACCTGTCCGCATCGAGCAGCATGGTGGAGTAAGCTCTAGGCCTCCTCAATAATGGGGAGAGGCCCATGTCTTCCAGTGGATCCAGTGGATACGCATAAAGTTAAACAGAAAACAGTCCCTTTTTTACATTTTCAAGCATTATAAACAAAGTACCTGAACGACCGAGCGTTGCTCGGATAAAAACAATTTATTTTCTAGGTTTAATTTCAAACGAAACACTCATTTTCTTAGTGTTACTAAATAACGTTTCCGAGATTCAAAAAATATATTTAGGTATATACAAGAATTGCTCGTTTAAAAGTATTAGATAAATGACGAACTCGGTGTAAATACTAGTACCTAAATATTCTGCCGCGTCTAGCCGCGATATTAGATCGCGTGATTGATTAAGGTCTCGCATTGTGCGAAAAATGGTGAAAATGGTTTCCTGCTGAGCGTAATTTGTGCTGAAATGGGCCGTTTTTGTACTAGTTTTCTTTATTCACCCTGACGCAATATATAAGATACTAGCCTTCCGCCAGCGGCTTCGTCCGCGTGGACCCGTTTAACGGGTCCCCGTAGGATTAAAAATAGCCTATATGCTATTCCAGGCTTAAGTGATATATTAAAATCATAGGCGTTTAGCCAGTTGCTTCAACCGCGTTGACCCTATTACCCTTTTTCACGTAGGAATGAAGCATTTTCCCGCGGTAAAAAGTAGCCTATGTTACTCAGGGTGAATGTAGCTTTCCAATAGTGAAAGAATTTTTGAAATCGGAACAGTAGTTTTTGAGTTTATTCATACGAACATACAAAAATACGAAAATACAAATTTTTCCTCTTTATAATATTAGTAGGTATAGATATAGAAAAACTCTCACAAGTACATGTAGGAGGCAAGAATGTAGTGTAGTACATAGCAGCTGTAGTAATTATTATCTGGTACTGTTGATCCGGACCGGCTTCGCTGGGGTGATTTGAGTTTATATGAATACACTTATCTATCACACGAGAACAGTTCACTTTTCCGTCATAAAAAGTAGCCTATGTGCTATTCTAGACTACAATATATCTCTGTATCAAATTTCATACCGATCCGTTCAGCGGTTCTTGTGTGATTGTGCAACAAACATTCATTCATACATCCAAATTTTCGCAATTATAATAATAAGTATACATTTACCAATTTGTAGTATTCAAACCTGAGTATACAAATCATACTACCTACAGCGCCAATACTTGCAATATGCAGTATATGTATCAGTATAGAAAATAAAACATATAGCATTATTATTATTACATACATATATTTTTTCGGGAATGATTATTAGCACTAGTACTATTTTGGCTTGTATCTTATTTATTTTCCTTATATATAGCCACGATATTAGATCGCCTGAATGAATATAGTCCCATATTATGTGCAAAACGGAACGAATAGTTCCCCAAAGAATAAGGATCCGTTCTATTATGCCTTGTTGTTTTTTTTCCTTACATCTAGCCACAAGATTAGATTGCGTGAGAGATTATATGTACATATATGGTCCCGTATTGTGTGCAAAATGGCGCAAATGATTCTGTGCTGTGTGCACGGACACCATAATTATAAGGTACAGATACTTCAACTCAGTTGTGCGCGCGGCGCTATGTGTGGGTAAACCTGTATATACACAGTGACTTTGTATGCGTGACAAGAGGTACAGTGAAGTTGCTCGGACGATCACGGCGGCCGCGTCACTGTCACACAAATTAAAGTTGCATAATTACTAGCCCACGCACACATAGCGCCGCGCGCACAACTGAGTTGAAGTATCTGTACCACAATGCGTAAGTTATGCTTAATCGGTTCGTTTTTGTACTAATTATTTATTTAAATGAGATATGTAAGACAAAGAGATATTTATCACAAAGACTTTTAGTATTACAATTAAATAAATAAATAAATAACGTTTCACACTCATGGTGTCACAGTAGGGTAGGTATACCCTGTGTCGTGGGTACCATGGACACAAACAAAGACAGAAACACAAACACCCACACCGAGAAGAGAAATTTAAACTCATCATTTCAAATTTCTGCTTCGCCGGGAATCGAGCCCGGGACCTTCCGATCGGCAGTCCGGTATGGTAACCATTACGCCATGCGGGTCGTCAGAGATATTTATCACAACGACTTTTAGTATTACAATATGTGGTATTTTAACCGAAAAATCGTATTTCTATTACTTTCTTGTTTACAAAAATTTGGAAAAATATCATACTGTGTCTTTAGTCATATCTAAACTAGGCCTGACGGTTTTCACTTCAAATTTTCAAGGTATGTGAAATTTTCAAAAAAGTATTTTTTGGGGGTAAAGTCAAGCTTCTTTTTAAGAGACTTTTAAAAAACATGCTCAACACAGTTTTATGTGTTGGAAAGAATAACACTAAACATAATAACAAGGTAAATTATAAACCATGTGCATTTAACCTTGCAAATATATGCATAGAACGGAAGCAAAATAAGAAAATAATATGAGGTTTTTCGTGCTTGGAAACTTGGAACAGAAAGCCGCCGATTGTGGTGAAGTTCTGTGCCTTTCCTTGCTCGAAGTCACGGGCAGTTTCTGAAGCATCCGACATCAGGTTGGTTATTGACTTGTATCTTCATCCTACCATTTTGGAATAGTATGACAAAGGCTGGGACTTTTTTAGTATGGAGAAAGACCCATGTCTGGTAATTGGACGCAAAAAGGGCGGTAACCAAGTATCCTGGCAAAAAAAACTATTTTCGTTAGACAACTCTTACATCGTTATTTCCCTTGTTGAGCGTTACCAGCAATGCTTTGTTCGCATTATTGACAGGTGTATAGTTTGTAATTATTCGACAATTATGCTTTATTGTTCAGTTAAATGGATTGCGAGCCCTTATTAAGCTCTTTCAGTGCGCACTTAAACTCAATTAAAATAACAATGGAACAACTGAATTGTTATTTTGCTTTCAAATTACGTAGTGGCGCGTTTATTTTTGGTTTTGGGGTCTAATTTGCTTTAAACAAGGTGTCATGTGGCTCCGCTAAGAACCAAAGAGAGAAAATGCTGTTCTATAAAAAGTAAGAATAAAGTAAAAGACCATCTGTGTTTTACCATGTTTACCAAGCTGGATTGCCAATCAAAGGTTTTGGGTTAGATTTTCGGCGAATAAGAAATTTTAACGATGAATTTAAATTCTTGTTTGTGGTCGGGATGTTTGTCCTTTTCTTTGTGTTTGTGTACAAATTAAGCTATGAGTGTTACGAGTTAAATTATCATTTATAATAATGCCTGCCAAGGTGATCGCGTCGGCAAAAGAGCCAGAGGGTTGCCAGTCACCCTCCAGCAAGGTGTGATCTGAAGAATAATAGCGGCGAATCGCTGGACTCAAAGGACGTAGGACTGCACGGAGTAGTGAATGTTAGGGGAGGCCTATGTCCAGCAGAGGACATTTAAAGGCGGATGGATGGATGGGTGATTAAAAAGAAGAAAGAAAGAAGAAAACGGGCAAGACAATAGATGGATAAATAGATAATTCTCTTTATAGTATATCAAAATATAAATAAAAAATATACACAGAGGTTGTTGTATTAATAGTACATACATTTGGCGGTCTTATTACTGAAAGTGATATCTTCCAGACTACCAAAAAAAAAAACTTAATTTAAGAATTAATAAAAGTACAAAACATTGGGTTCAGGTGCATACTATTTTCAACAATAGTCGATCATCAGTATTTAAAGATGATTATATTATGTTGTGTATATTAAGTCACATTTTAAAATATGTTTAACCTCTGTTTTAAAACTAGACGAGAGAGATAATATTCTTCGAGCATGTCCACATCACCCGGCTGGATTTCTCCCTTTGCCAAAATATTAAAGAAGAATATGAATAAACATTTACAGAAATTTGCTTAATGTGGATGTTTAAATTATTGAATGAAAGCCTCTCAAAACACTGGTATATATTATCGGTTAAATAAGAGAGAGTCGTCAGCTATGGGACTTAATTCAATTATTATTAGCGTAATGAACACGTATCCTAGTTAGGGATGGGGGTCTTTCATCTCAAAACAGGATCCACATTAATTGTGGTAATGGGTGTAATAAAGCACACGTAATTACTGGGAGTCCGAGTGTCACATGTAAGTTACACTTCGATATGTTCACTTCTTGCGATATAAGATAGTTTTTTCACAGGATGTTCCTAAATCGATAAAACAGACGTTTTTGAAGTGAAAACTTCTTTAGCGGCGTTGTGCACTTTTTTTGGGATGGGTAAACAATCGCGTCAGGACACGTGGCCTGATCGAAAATTCGTAAGATAGTAGAGGAGACGTGGAAGATCGACCTTCACCGATCTGATAACTCGATGAGACATTGTTTTTATCAAATATAATTTATAAACATATATGATAACTTGCCTATCGAAAAGTGTTCATAGTTATTTTTAATTTAATTAATTTAATAAATTTTCTTTCATATCACCTTCACTCTTGTGATAACCGAATGAGTTTTATCTCAATTGATAGTTTTTAACACACAATTATTCCCTAATTATTCCAAAATATCAAAAATGCACAACGTTAATGTTCAAGTTTTCACTTCTGTCAGCGCTACCGGAGTGCAACCCGTTATTTTTTTTCTGCAACCCTTTTTTGCGTCCCACTGCTGGGGACGGACCACGGGTCTCTCCCCATTTTTGGGATAGACTGGAGCTTTCTGCTTCTGCGTAGAGTGCTTACGTTATACGTGTAGCCGCCGGTTTCGGTTGTTATCAATAGACAGCAGCCGTTAAGCTTTTTTGGAATATATATTCTTTTCATTGAAAACATTCACTGCCGGCCACTTATCCGTTTATGAAAAAAATCCGCATTACAGCAGTGGTAGAAAAATCTGTAGGACTCAATAAAATGGAGGGCCCATGCCCAGAAAAGGGAGGCTAATAAACATAGTATAAAAACACACACAAGACACTTTAGAAGTTTTCCCTGTACTTTTATTTATTATTTATTTATTTATATGCTTTATTGCACACCAGTAAGATGATCACATACAGTTTTTTTACATTTTAATACTTTTAGTGAACAAAAGGCGGCCTTATCGCTTCTAGCGATCTCTTCCAGGCTACCTTAGGGTAGAGGAAAAGTCAGTAATCTTTTTTAATCAAAAAACGATTAAAAAAGGAAAGGTGAAGTAATAAAAGTGTAACGGATGAACGTCATACTTATAGAATATTAGTACAATATGTTTAGAGATTAAAATAGTGTTTGGTATTAAAAGTACCTACATTTTATTATCATGATTATCCTATTTAACTTTACATTTTTTCACTAAATGATCCTTAATTTTCTCACCAGAGAAGTTGTATTTATGATTTTCTTACCGTATATAGAGGTCGTTAAAATAAGTTATAAATATTTTTTGGTATAACCAGACCCTACGGCCGGCTATTAAACTCAAATCAACGAAAAGGGAAAAAAAGCTGAATTTCCCGAAACGGCGTAAAATGAACGGTGTTATTTTTTATGGCCCGTAAAACACGAATGTGAAATTGTTAGCTTTGGTACGTGTGACGGGGTTTATCCCGTGTATCCCGAATTCTACTTGATTAATTCAATTTTAGTCTGGAATTTTAGTGTCTATGTTTATAATTTTATAATTCACAATTTATCGCAGTAGCGCTGACCCAAGCACACTAGCAAATACGCTGACAGGCGTTTAATCCACCACATTTTTTTCAACCTTTTTTTATGTCCCACTGCTGGGCACAGGTCTCCTTCTCACACAATTGAGAGGGATTTAGGCCATAGTCCACCTCGCTGGCCAAGTGCGGATTGGTGGACGTCATGCTTTCGAGAAATTATGAATTTCTCTCAGGCATGCACGGCGATGGAGAACATCGTAATCAAAGAAATATCACGATATTTTCCATCACCGTGGAGCAGCGATAAATTCGCACATTACAAATTTCTTTGTCAGAGGTGCGAGCCGAGGATTTGAACCTGGGTCACGTCGAAGACCCCGGTTTTCTACCACTCGGCCATCGCTGCTCCTGCACTCGGCCATCGCTGCTCCTGCACTCAACCATCGCTGCTCCTATTATCCACCATTTAGTCTGTATTAAATATAATAAAATTATAAAATACAACAAATACAAACAATAAACTCTATAAACTAACAAATAATATTTTGAACCTATTATAATTATTATCGTCTCATATATTATGTATTGTCTCATATATTATGCCGCCGGGCCATACGAAGCGCGCATAAAACGCAAGCGTTCTATGCGGCTATCCAGACGGCCGTGGTCGGGTCTGACATGGGAGACCACTAGTGCCAAAAAATTTCATGCGCGTTTCCGTGCTTCGGACGGTCCCGGTTGTTGTCAATAGATAACAGTCGTCAAACTTTGTCGGAGGCCTTATGAGCAGTTTGAAAACATCCGATAGCGGGTTGGCCACTAACCCGCATCTCCAGCAATCCGCAATGGAGCAGCGTGGTGGAGTTAGCTCCAGGCCTTCCCAATAATGGGGAGAGATCCGTGCTCAGCAGTGAGACGTAAAAAAGGGCTGCAGCCATATATTATGTAAGTTCAAATATTTTTATTTTCCAAGCGTCGTCGCGTCGAGGAACCACAAATTTTATACGCATTTCTGTGTTTCGGAGAGCACGTTGAGCTTTCGGTCCCGGTTGATATCGACAGTCGTTAAGCGGTCGCAAGATTTATGGGTGGTTTGAAAACATCCAACAGCGAGTTGTCCACTAATCCACATCCTCACCACAGATTGCATTAAAACTGCGTAGTGGGGTAAGCTCCAGACCTCCCCAATAACGGGGAGACCGGTGCCTAGCAGTGGAACTTAAAAAGGATTGTAGTCACTTGTATTTGTAAGGCCAGCATGGTGGATTGAAGGGTTGAAAAAAATTGGTCACATATCAAAATAGTACCATTTACCATACCATAGTTTATACCATTGAACGGTACCTACTTGTATCAACCACAACTATCTCGACGTGCTTAAAAGTAATTTAAATGCAATTATAATCTCGCCGCAGCAAAACTGAAATGGTACTTAATGTGTTTGTAATTTTACACTTAATTTTGAAGGGCCATTATAAAACAATCCTGATTAAATATTGAGCAGTATAGTATACGAGTGCGAAACATCTTAATTTTAAAAGAGTTAACTTCACACTAGGATTTCCTATGTCGTGGGTACCATGGGCACACACAGTATGAAGACAAACACCCAGACCAAGGACAGAAATTTAAACTGATCATCCCAATTTCTACCTCCCCGGAAATCGATCCCTGAACCCTGAATGGCAATCTGGCATGGCATTGCCATTACACCACACGGCTCGCCACAACGGCCTTTTTTTTTTAAATTATGTATTATAGATACTTCAACTCAGTTGTGCGCGCGGCGCTATGTGTGGGTAAACCTGTATATACACAGTGACTTTGTGTGCGTGACAAGAGGTACAGTGAAGTTGCTCGGACGATCACGGCCGCGTCACTGTCACACAAATTAAAGCTGCATAATTACTAGCCCACGCACACATAGCGCCGCGCGCACAACTGAGTTGAAGTATCTGTATGAGGATGTTAAAGAAAGAATGGCAAAATGTATACCAGGTCTACGTTTAAGAATGGTCCTTTACTGGTTGATGGAGGGAAATCGTTTTATAATTGACTTAAATAAAATTAATTTGACGACCCGCGTGGCGCAATGGTTACCATGCCGGACGACACAGTTACTTAACATTAATTACCTTACTGTGGGGCTATGAGTGTGAAGTGTTTATTATTATAAAAAAAATAGTAAAATATATTTTTCAAGACAACATAATTTGAAACTGTAAGCGAGGAATCAGAAATTGAGTTTTCAGTCTCCACAGGTTACAATCTCATTAGTATCGTAAACGAAGCATTGATACAGTTTATAAGTTATTAAAAAAAGACGTAAGTAAACTTATTTTTCATTTAATTCTAATATTTAAATAAAAAGGTATATCAACCGATGTAGATTTACTTTTTATATTCAAACTGTAATTTTGGTTGAATTTCGCATCGTTTTCACGTCAATTAAAGTTCGTTCCGTCCGACTTTACTCCTGTCACACGACGGAAAATGCGGACAGACACCTCTGATTCACTATAATTCACAAGAATTACGAGTAAGATACGAGTAATAAGTATGATAAATCAGCTTAGTGACACTTTTTTTAGGGGTTTCTATTTTGGAAAGTAGCGATAGGATCAATGTTCGATATGTCACGTTTTTTAACTGCAATATCTGATCCAATAGCAAATTTAAATGAACAAGGTATCATTGTTTTTTTTTTAATTTTTAGTTTGAATTACAATGAACATGTATAACTTTACATATCATATTTTTAAACTGTAAGTCAGCTGAATATTGCATCGCTTTCACGTCAATTAAAGTTCGTTCCGTCCGAATTTACTCCTGTCACACGTCGGAAAATGCTGACAAACACCTCTGCTTCACTTCAATTCACAAGAATTACGAGGAAGATAATAATTATAGTAAATCAGTTTAGAGACTATGGAGAGTTTGTCTGTGATAAATTATGTGGGAATCGTGACACTTTTTAGGGGTTTCTACTTTAGAAAGTAGCGATAGGTTCAATCTTCTGTATGTCACGCTTTTTAACTGCAAAATCTGATCCAATAGCAAATTTAACTGAACAAGGTATCGTTGTTTTTAAATTTTTAGTTTGAATTACAATGAACACGTATAACACATCACATTATTTTAACTGTAAGTCAGCTGAATATCGCGGCTTTGTGAACTTAGCACCCGACTTTTGAAAATTTGTTCTTTTTTTGGTTTATTTGATAGATTTAGGTTAGTAGTGGATAGTAGTGAAGCTATCTTCGTTTGTAGTAGCTTAAATTTTTTTTTCGATATTTAAAAAAAAACGTCATCCCCCGAAATTTTCAAAAGTAAGATTTTTTGGTTGTTTCGTATAGAGAAAGGTTAGTAGTGGATTGTAGTGAAATTTTTTTCGTTTGTAGTAAAACACAAAAATTATAAAAAAATAAATAAATTTCCATTAAATTTCCGGAATACAATTTGTGATGTACACTCACTAATAATGATTAAACTATTACAAAAAACGCATGAATCGACAGAAGGACGTACATAGAGGTTTGTAGTGAAAATATTTTTGATTGTAGTAGCCCGAATTTTGAATGAAAAACGTTTGATTGAAAAAAAGTGGTATTTCGGTACTTAGGACAAAATTTCTTCCAAACCTAAGCTTTTACGACAACTACAACCGTTAAAATCGACAGAGGGACGTGCGTAGAGGTTTGTAGTGAAAATATTTTTGATTGTAGTAGCCCGAATTTTGAATGAAAAAACATTTGATTGAAAAAAAGTGGTATTTCGGTACTTAGGCCAAAATTTCTTCCAAACCTGGGCTTTAACGACAACTACAAACGTCTGAATCGACAGAGGTACATGCGTGGAGGTTTGAAGTAAAAATATTTTTGATTGTAGTAGCCCGAATTTTGAATGAAAAACGTTTGATTGAAAAAAAGTGGTTTTTCGGTACTTAGGACAAAATTTCTTCCAAACCTAAGCTTTTACGATAACTACAAACGTCTGAATCGACAGAGGGACATGCGAAGAGGTTTGTAGTGAAAATATTTTTGATTGTAGTATCCCGGATTTTGAATGAAAAACGTTTGATTGAAAAAAAGTGGTTTTTCGGTACTTAGGACAAAATTTCTTCCAAACCTAAGCTTTCACGACAGCTACAAACGTTAAAATCGACAGAGGGACGTATGTAGAGGTTTGTAGTGAAAATATTTTTGATTGTAGTAGCCCGAATTTTGAATGAAAAGCATTTGATTGAAAAAAAGTGGTATTTCGGTACTTAAGACAAAATTTCTTCCAAACCTAAGCTTTAACGACAACTACAAACGTCTGAATCGACAGAGGGACATGCGTGGAGGTTTGTAGTGAAAATATTTTTGATTGTAGTAGCCCGAATTTTGAATGAAAAACGTTTGATTGAAAAAAAGTGGTATTTCGGTACTTAGGCCAAAATTTCTTCCAAACCTGGGCTTTAACGACAACTACAAACGTCTGAATCGACAGAGGGACATGCGTGGAGGTTTGTAGTGAAAATATTTTTGATTGTAGTAGCCCGAATTTTGAATGAAAAGCATTTGATTGAAAAAAGTGGTATTTCGGTACTTAGGCCAAAATTTCTTTCAAACCTAAGCTTTTACGACAACTAGAAACGTCTGAATCGACAGAGGGACATGCGAAGAGGTTTGTAGTGAAAATATTTTTGATTGTAGTAGCCCGGATTTTGAATGAAAAGCATTTGATTAAAAAAAAGTGGTATTTCGGTACTTAGGCCAAAATTTCTTCCAAACCTGGGCTTTAACGACAACTACAAACGTCTGAATCGACAGAGGGACATGCGTGGAGGTTTGTAGTGAAAATATTTTTGATTGTAGTAGCCCGAATTTTGAATGAAAAACGTTTGATTGAAAAAAAGTGGTATTTCGGTACTTAGGCCAAAATTTCTTCCAAACCTAAGCTTTTACGACAGCTACAACCGTTAAAATCGACAGAGGGACGTGCGTAGAGGTTTGTAGTGAAAATATTTTTGATTGTAGTAGCCCGGATTTTGAATGAAAAACGTTTGATTGAAAAAAAGTGGTATTTGGGTACTTAGGACAAAATTTCTTCCAAACCTGGGCTTTAACGTCAACTACAAACGTTCAAATCGACAGAGGGACATGCGTAGAGGTTTAAAGTGAAAATATTTTTGATTGTAGTAGCCCGGATTTTGAATGAAAAACGTTAGATTGAAAAAAAGTGGTATTTCGGTACTTAGGACAAAATTTCTTCCAAACCTAAGCTTTTACGACAGCTTCAAACGTTAAAATCGACAGAGGGACAAGCGTAGAGGTTTGTAGTGAAAATATTTTTGATTGTAGTAGCCCGAATTTTGAATGAAAAAACATTTGATTGAAAAAAAGTGGTATTTCGGTACTTAGGCCAAAATTTCTTCCAAACCTGGGCTTTAACGACAACTACAAACGTCTGAATCGACAGAGGTACATGCGTGGAGTTTTGTAGTGAAAATATTTTTGATTGTAGTAGCCCGAATTTTGAATGAAAAACGTTTGATTGAAAAAAAGTGGTATTTCGGTACTTAGGACAAAATTTCTTCCAAACCTAAGCTTTTACGACAGCTACAACCGTTAAAATCGACAGAGGGACGTGCGTAGAGGTTTGTAGTGAAAATATTTTTGATTGTAGTAGCCCGAATTTTGAATGAAAAACGATTGATTGAAAAAAAGTGGTATTTCGGTACTTGGACAAAATTTCTTCCAAACCTAAGCTTTTACGACAGCTACAAACGTTAAAATCGACAGAGGGACGTGCGTAGAGGTTTGTAGTGAAAATATTTTTGATTGTAGTAGCCCGAATTTTTAATGAAAAACATTTGATTGAAAAAAAGTGGTATTTCGGTACTTAGGCCAAAATTTCTTCCAAACCTAAGCTTTTACGACAGCTACAACCGTTAAAATAGACAGACGGTCGTGCGTAGAGGTTTAAAGAGAAAATATTTTTGATTGTAGTAGCCCGAATTTTGAATGAAAAACGTTTGATTGAAAAAAAGTGGTATTTCGGTACTTAGGACAAAATTTCTTCCAAACCTGGGCTTTAACGTCAACTACAAACGTTCAAATCGACAGAGGAACATGCGTAGAGGTTTGTAGTGAAAATATTTTTGATTGTAGTAGCCCGGATTTTGAATGAAAAATGTTTGATTGAAAAAAAGTGTTATTTCGGTACTTAGGACAAAATTTCTTCCAAACCTAAGCTTTTACGACAACTACAAACGTTTGAATCGACAGAGGGACATGCGAAGAGGTTTGTAGTGAAAATATTTTTGATTGTGGTAGCCCGGATTTAGAATGAAAAACGTTTGATTGAAAAAAAGTGGTATTTCGGTACTTAGGACAAAATTTCTTCCAAACCTGGGCTTTAACGTCAACTACAAACGTTCAAATCGACAGAGGGACATGCGTAGAGGTTTGTAGTGAAAATATTTTTGATTGTAGTAGCCCGAATTTTGAATGAAAAACGTTTGATTGAAAAAAAGTGGTATTTCGGTACTTAGGACAAAATTTCTTCCAAACCTGGGCTTTAACGACAACTACAAACGTCTGAATCGACAGAGGGACATGCGTGGAGGTTTGTAGTGAAAATATTTTTGATTGTAGTAGCCCGAATTTTGAATGAAAAACGTTTGATTGAAAAAAAGTGGTATTTCGGTACTTAGGCCAAAATTTCTTCCAAACCTAAGCTTTTACGACAGCTACAACCGTTAAAATCGACAGAGGGACGTGCGTAGAGGTTTGTAGTGAAAATATTTTTGATTGTAGTAGCCCGGATTTTGAATGAAAAACGTTTGATTGAAAAAAAGTGGTATTTGGGTACTTAGGACAAAATTTCTTCCAAACCTGGGCTTTAACGTCAACTACAAACGTTCAAATCGACAGAGGGACATGCGTAGAGGTTTAAAGTGAAAATATTTTTGATTGTAGTAGCCCGGATTTTGAATGAAAAACGTTAGATTGAAAAAAAGTGGTATTTCGGTACTTAGGACAAAATTTCTTCCAAACCTAAGCTTTTACGACAGCTTCAAACGTTAAAATCGACAGAGGGACAAGCGTAGAGGTTTGTAGTGAAAATATTTTTGATTGTAGTAGCCCGAATTTTGAATGAAAAAACATTTGATTGAAAAAAAGTGGTATTTCGGTACTTAGGCCAAAATTTCTTCCAAACCTGGGCTTTAACGACAACTACAAACGTCTGAATCGACAGAGGTACATGCGTGGAGTTTTGTAGTGAAAATATTTTTGATTGTAGTAGCCCGAATTTTGAATGAAAAACGTTTGATTGAAAAAAAGTGGTATTTCGGTACTTAGGACAAAATTTCTTCCAAACCTAAGCTTTTACGACAGCTACAACCGTTAAAATCGACAGAGGGACGTGCGTAGAGGTTTGTAGTGAAAATATTTTTGATTGTAGTAGCCCGAATTTTGAATGAAAAACGATTGATTGAAAAAAAGTGGTATTTCGGTACTTGGACAAAATTTCTTCCAAACCTAAGCTTTTACGACAGCTACAAACGTTAAAATCGACAGAGGGACGTGCGTAGAGGTTTGTAGTGAAAATATTTTTGATTGTAGTAGCCCGAATTTTTAATGAAAAACATTTGATTGAAAAAAAGTGGTATTTCGGTACTTAGGCCAAAATTTCTTCCAAACCTAAGCTTTTACGACAGCTACAACCGTTAAAATCGACAGACGGTCGTGCGTAGAGGTTTAAAGAGAAAATATTTTTGATTGTAGTAGCCCGAATTTTGAATGAAAAACGTTTGATTGAAAAAAAGTGGTATTTCGGTACTTAGGACAAAATTTCTTCCAAACCTGGGCTTTAACGTCAACTACAAACGTTCAAATCGACAGAGGAACATGCGTAGAGGTTTGTAGTGAAAATATTTTTGATTGTAGTAGCCCGGATTTTGAATGAAAAATGTTTGATTGAAAAAAAGTGTTATTTCGGTACTTAGGACAAAATTTCTTCCAAACCTAAGCTTTTACGACAACTACAAACGTTTGAATCGACAGAGGGACATGCGAAGAGGTTTGTAGTGAAAATATTTTTGATTGTGGTAGCCCGGATTTAGAATGAAAAACGTTTGATTGAAAAAAAGTGGTATTTCGGTACTTAGGACAAAATTTCTTCCAAACCTGGGCTTTAACGTCAACTACAAACGTTCAAATCGACAGAGGGACATGCGTAGAGGTTTGTAGTGAAAATATTTTTGATTGTAGTAGCCCGAATTTTGAATGAAAAACGTTTGATTGAAAAAAAGTGGTATTTCGGTACTTAGGACAAAATTTCTTCCAAACCTAAGCTTTTACGACAGCTACAACCGTTAAAATCGACAGAGGGACGTGCGTAGAGGTTTGTAGTGAAAATATTTTTGATTGTAGTAGCCCGGATTTTGAATGAAAAACGTTTGATTGAAAAAAGTGGTATTTCGGTACTTAGGACAAAATTTCTTCCAAATCTAAGCTTTTACGACAACTACAAACGTCTGAATCGACAGAGGGACATGCGTGGAGGTTTGTAGTGAAAATATTTTTGATTGTAGTAGCCCGAATTTTGAATGAAAAGCATTTGATTGAAAAAAGTGGTATTTCGGTACTTAGGCCAAAATTTCTTCCAAACCTAAGCTTTTACGACAACTACAAACGTTTGAATCGACAGAGGGAGATGCGAAGAGGTTTGTAGTGAAAATATTTTTGATTGTAGTAGCCCGGATTTAGAATGAAAAACGTTTGATTGAAAAAAAGTGGTTTTTCGGTACTTAGGACAAAGTTTCTTCCAAACCTAAGCTTTCACGACAGCTACAAACGTTAAAATCGACAGAGGGACGTATGTAGAGGTTTGTAGTGAAAATATTTTTGATTGTAGTAGCCCGAATTTTGAATAAAAAACGTTTGATTGAAAAAAGTGGTATTTCGGTACTTAGGACAAAATTTCTTCCAAACCTAAGCTTTTACGACAGCTACAACCGTTAAAATCGACAGAGGGACGTGCGTAGAGATTTGTAGTGAAAATATTTTTGATTGTAGTAGCCCGAATTTTGAATGAAAAACGTTAGATTGAAAAAAAAGTGGTTTTTCGGTACTTAGGCCAAATTTTCTTCCAAACCTGGGCTTTAACGACAACTACAAACGTCTGAATCGACAGAGGGACATGCGTGGAGGTTTGTAGTGAAAATATTTTTGATTGTAGTAGCCCGAATTTTGAATGAAAAGCATTTGATTGAAAAAAGTGGTATTTCGGTACTTAGGCCAAAATTTCTTCCAAACGTGGGCTTTAACGACAACTACAAACGTTTGAATCGACAGAGGGACTCCATGTGGTAAATAACTCGTATATACTACTTATTTGTGTCTTCGTTCGTTGTTCATACAGAGCAGACGTGTATTCAATTTCATTACGAAAGATAAAATAGTGCTTAGCTAAATCCCCTCCCTCAACCCATCCGCAATGCTCCGTCCTTGCAATCTTTCAAAAACCAAATTAAAACATACTACTTAGATTCGTAACGTCCATTTTCCTTTTTTCACCTTTCTGCAGTCTCCACTGTCATTTAATCTCATTTCATATTACTTTTCTTTCTTTTTTTAAATAATTAAAATTGTATTTGTTTTTATTTTATATTCTAAACTATTTATGTGCACCGCAACAATTTTCTATGTATTTGTTTTATTTTCCATTGGTTGTCTGGAAGAAATCGCTGTTTAGCGATAAGACCGCCAGTTTGTGTATTCCTGACAAATGTTTATATTGTTCAATATGATAATGGTGCGCAAATAAAGAATATTTATTATTATTATTATGTGTTAAGTTCTTTTTGTTCTCGACTTTCGTCGGTATTTAAAACTAGGTACGGGCTTACGCCAAGTATCCTGGTTCTTGTGTATCTGCTGTTGTGTGCATGTGTGTTGTGTTGTGTGATGTTGTGTTAGTATTGGTGTTATGCTCATCATTTATAATGAGTGAGGTAGGGTTTAAAAATCGTCGGACCAAGGAGCAAGTGTCTATAATTATAGATTTTTGTATAGGTATGTAAGTGTTTTCTTTTAGATCTAAAATTTTCAAAGCAGTAAGTAATGTTTTTGGTATTAAACCGGTCGATGAAATGATAATGGGTATGATTCTAACGGTGTCTTGGTGCCACATCTGTTTTATTTCATCTGCGAGAGGTATGTATTTTTGTATTTTTTCAGTGTGCTTCTGCCTTAGGTTATGTGTATTTGGGACGGCAATATCAATAAGGTAGGTGGTTTTGGAAGATTTAAGTGTAAGTGTGATGTCCGGGCGATTACTAAGGATGGTGCGATCTGTTATGATGTCTCGGTCCCAATATAATTTTGCTGCATTATTTTCTATAACATGCTTTGGCTTGTACTGATAGTATGGGGTGTAAGATTCTAGTAGTTTGTACTTGAGGGCGAGTTGCTGATGAATGTGTTTTGCAACATTATCGTGTCGATGTGTGTATTCTTTACTGGCTAATGCGCTGCAACCTCCTGTTATGTGATCTATTGTTTCTGTGGATTGATGACATAACCTACACTTATCTGTAAGGACTGATTCTTTAAGAATATATTTAGCGTAATTGCGAGTTTTGATAATCTGATCTTGGATCGCAATGAGAAATCCTTCTGTTTCGCTAAATATATTGCCCCTTGTAAGCCAAGTACAAGACGCGTTACGGTCTATATGATCTTGATCTAGCTGATGGGGATATCTCCCATGGAGTGCTTTATTTTTCCAACCTTCTATTTTTTGATCTTGAGTTAAAATTTTAATTTTTGGGTCGAATGCATGATTATTAAATTGAAGGGGCGTTCCAGATTGAGAAAGGTTAACTATTGCATTATGTAAAGGACTAGTATCTGCTTTTGTTAAAAAATATTCTCGAAGATTTTTTATTTGAATGTAATGGAGATTTTTTATGTCTATAAAACCACGGCCTCCTAATTTTCTTTTGAGAGTGAATCTTTGTAATGCGGAATGAATATGGTGAATATTATGTTTGTAACTAACTGTTCTGGTTGTTGTATTTAAGGCTTCTAGCTCTGTGTCTGACCACTTTATGATACCAAATGAATATGTTAGTATAGGCACGGCATATGTGTTAACTGCTTTAACAATATTCCTTGCGGATAGTTGTGTATTAAGTATTTTGTGTAGTCTCTGTTTATATTTTACTTTTAATGTATTTTTTATATCTGTATGGTTAACGGAGGTGCTTTGTTGGTATATTATTATTATTATTATTAACATGAACGTTCAAAGTTCGCCGCCTAAAAGATCACTAATCACTGCCGGAGGGTCGCAACCCGACCTAACCAAAATGAAAAGTTTGCCAATGGATCCGAACATTACTATGAGAAAGAAAAAACAACCTTTAGATCATGAATGCGAGTGCTCCAACGAGTTAAAGAAGATGAGAATGGAGCTCACTCAACCGAGTCGGTTCACTATTGGAAATGTATTTGGAATCGAACGAAGACATTTTGAGCAAAATGCAGACTAGTATTACAGTAGTAAAAAATAAAATTATGGACATAAAATCATCAAATTAACAAACAATAAATATTTTTCTCCTAACTATATGGCCTGCCCATTGCCACTTCAGCTTGCAGATTTTGAGATCTATATCGGTAACCTTAGTTCTTCTACGGATTTCATCATTACGAATTCGGTCGCGTAGAGAAATACCAAGCATAGCCCTCTCCATCGCTCGCTGGGCGACCCTGAGCTTATGGAAAAGGCTAACTGTAAAAGACCACGTCTCAGTGCCGTAGGTCATCACTGGCAACACACACTGCTCGAAAACTTTCGACTTCAGGCACTGAGGTATTCTGGACGAGAAGACACTTTGTAATTTCCCAAACGCTGCCCAACCGAGTTGGATTCTACGAGTTATCTCTCTCTCGAAGCTGGACTTACCCATACGGATCGCTTGTCCCAGGTAGATGTACTCGTCGACAACTTCGAGAGTAGCGCCATCAACAATAACCGGTATAGGTGTGACATGGACTTATCTCAGGGGAGAACAAGTCATTTAAATCTGATCTAATTAGTTGATTGAAAAAAACAAAACATAGGGGCATAGCTTTAGCAGACGTAGATATTGTCACAAAAAACCATTCCTCTAGAAGCATTATCCAGGGAGAAAATAGGAGAATACGTTTGTATGGAAAAACGGCGCTAGCGTTTCCTCTTAATGTAATTATTTTCTATTAAATAATAAAAAAACTAATTGTATAAGATTTTCACCCCCAAATGTAAAGAAAGAAAATTTAAATCCTCAATTAAATGGTGAGGATCCTGCCATTGTTGAAGAAACTCCTTTTCTTGGAATCACAATAGACTCCAAATTACAGTGGAGACCACACATCTCTCATTTAGCGAATAGACTTAGTTCTGCAGTTTTTGCAATAAAGAAAATTCGTTCCCTTACAGACATTAAGGTACAACAGCCAGATTAGTTTATTTCAGTTATTTCCATAGTTTAATGTCATATGGCATTTTACTGTGGGGTAATGCGGCTGATATTGATTCAATCTTTATTTTACAGAAAAGGGCTATTCGCGCAATTTATAACTTAGGTGCTAGAGAATCTCTCAGAGAAAAAATTAAAGAGATAGATATTCTAACATTTGCTTCGCAATATATTAACGAAAACATCATATATGTACGTAAAAACAAAGAAAAATCCACTACTATATTGGACATAGTCATTGCATAGTCCTAATTGTGTCTCAACTAATTTTAGCCTAAGCCTAATTTTGGCCTAAGTACCGAAATACCACTTTTTTTCAATCAAATGCTTTTCATTCAAAATCCGGGCTACTACAATCAAAAATATTTTCACTACAAACCTCCACGCATGTCCCTCTGTCGATTCAGACGTTTGTAGTTGTCGTTAAAGCCCAGGTTTGGAAGAAATTTTGGCCTAAGTACCGAAATACCACTTTTTTCAATCAAATGCTTTTCATTCAAAATTCGGGCTACTACAATCAAAAATATTTTCACTACAAACCTCCACGCATGTCCCTCTGTCGATTCAGACGTTTGTAGTTGTCGTTAAAGCCCAGGTTTGGAAGAAATTTTGGCCTAAGTACCGAAATACCACTTTTTTTCAATCAAACGTTTTTCATTCAAAATTCGGGCTACTACAATCAAAAATATTTTCACTACAAACCTCCACGCATGTCCCTCTGTCGATTCAGACGTTTGTAGTTGTCGTTAAAGCCCAGGTTTGGAAGAAATTTTGGCCTAAGTACCGAAATACCACTTTTTTTTAATCAAATGCTTTTCATTCAAAATCCGGGCTACTACAATCAAAAATATTTTCACTACAAACCTCTTCGCATGTCCCTCTGTCGATTCAGACGTTTCTAGTTGTCGTAAAAGCTTAGGTTTGAAAGAAATTTTGGCCTAAGTACCGAAATACCACTTTTTTCAATCAAATGCTTTTCATTCAAAATCCGGGCTACTACAATCAAAAATATTTTCACTACAAACCTCCACGCATGTCCCTCTGTCGATTCAGACGTTTGTAGTTGTCGTTAAAGCCCAGGTTTGGAAGAAATTTTGGCCTAAGTACCGAAATACCACTTTTTTTCAATCAAACGTTTTTCATTCAAAATTCGGGCTACTACAATCAAAAATATTTTCACTACAAACCTCCACGCATGTCCCTCTGTCGATTCAGACGTTTGTAGTTGTCGTTAAAGCTTAGGTTTGGAAGAAATTTTGGCCTAAGTACCGAAATACCACTTTTTTTCAATCAAACGTTTTTCATTCAAAATCCGGGCTACTACAATCAAAAATATTTTCACTACAAACCTCTACGCACGTCCCTCTGTCGATTTTAACGGTTGTAGCTGTCGTAAAAGCTTAGGTTTGGAAGAAATTTTGGCCTAAGTACCGAAATACCACTTTTTTTCAATCAAATGTTTTTCATTAAAAATTCGGGCTACTACAATCAAAAATATTTTCACTACAAACCTCTACGCACGTCCCTCTGTCGATTTTAACGGTTGTAGCTGTCGTAAAAGCTTAGGTTTGGAAGAAATTTTGTCCTAAGTACCGAAATACCACTTTTTTTCAATCAAACGTTTTTCATTCAAAATTCGGGCTACTACAATCAAAAATATTTTCACTACAAATCTCTACGCACGTCCCTCTGTCGATTTTAACGGTTGTAGCTGTCGTAAAAGCTTAGGTTTGGAAGAAATTTTGTCCTAAGTACCGAAATACCACTTTTTTTCAATCAAACGTTTTTTATTCAAAATTCGGGCTACTACAATCAAAAATATTTTCACTACAAACCTCTACGCATGTCCCTCTGTCGATTCAAATGTTTGTAGTTGTCGTAAAAGCTTAGATTTGGAAGAAATTTTGTCCTATGTACCGAAATACCACTTTTTTTCAATCAAACGTTTTTCATTCTAAATCCGGGCTACTACAATCAAAAATATTTTCACTACAAACCTCTTCGCATGTCCCTCTGTCGATTCAAACGTTTGTAGTTGACGTAAAAGCTTAGGTTTGGAAGAAATTTTGGCCTAAGTACCGAAATACCACTTTTTTCAATCAAATGCTTTTCATTCAAAATTCGGGCTACTACAATCAAAAATATTTTCACTACAAACCTCCACGCATGTCCCTCTGTCGATTCAGACGTTTGTAGTTGTCGTTAAAGCTTAGGTTTGGAAGAAATTTTGGCCTAAGTACCGAAATACCACTTTTTTTCAATCAAACGTTTTTCATTCAAAATCCGGGCTACTACAATCAAAAATATTTTCACTACAAATCTCTACGCACGTCCCTCTGTCGATTTTAACGGTTGTAGCTGTCGTAAAAGCTTAGGTTTGGAAGAAATTTTGTCCTAAGTACCGAAATACCACTTTTTTTCAATCAAACGTTTTTTATTCAAAATTCGGGCTACTACAATCAAAAATATTTTCACTACAAACCTCTACGCATGTCCCTCTGTCGATTCAAATGTTTGTAGTTGTCGTAAAAGCTTAGATTTGGAAGAAATTTTGTCCTATGTACCGAAATACCACTTTTTTTCAATCAAACGTTTTTCATTCTAAATCCGGGCTACTACAATCAAAAATATTTTCACTACAAACCTCTTCGCATGTCCCTCTGTCGATTCAAACGTTTGTAGTTGTCGTAAAAGCTTAGGTTTGGAAGAAATTTTGGCCTAAGTACCGAAATACCACTTTTTTCAATCAAATGCTTTTCATTCAAAATTCGGGCTACTACAATCAAAAATATTTTCACTACAAACCTCCACGCATGTCCCTCTGTCGATTCAGACGTTTGTAGTTGTCGTAAAAGCTTAGATTTGGAAGAAATTTTGTCCTAAGTACCGAAATACCACTTTTTTTCAATCAAACGTTTTTCATTCAAAATCCGGGCTACTACAATCAAAAATATTTTCACTACAAACCTCTACGCACGTCCCTCTGTCGATTTTAACGGTTGTAGCTGTCGTAAAAGCTTAGGTTTGGAAGAAATTTTGTCCTAAGTACCGAAATACCACTTTTTTTCAATCAAACGTTTTTCATTCAAAATTCGGGCTACTACAATCAAAAATATTTTCACTACAAACCTCTACGCATGTCCCTCTGTCGATTCAAATGTTTGTAGTTGTCGTAAAAGCTTAGATTTGGAAGAAATTTTGTCCTATGTACCGAAATACCACTTTTTTTCAATCAAACGTTTTTCATTCTAAATCCGGGATACTACAATCAAAAATATTTTCACTACAAACCTCTTCGCATGTCCCTCTGTCGATTCATACGTTTGTAGTTGTCGTAAAAGCTTAGGTTTGGAAGAAATTTTGGCCTAAGTACCGAAATACCACTTTTTTCAATCAAATGCTTTTCATTCAAAATTCGGGCTACTACAATCAAAAATATTTTCACTACAAACCTCCACGCATGTCCCTCTGTGTCGATTCAGACGTTTGTAGTTGTCGTAAAAGCTTAGATTTGGAAGAAATTTTGTCCTAAGTACCGAAAAACCACTTTTTTTCAATCAAACGTTTTTCATTCTAAATCCGGGATACTACAATCAAAAATATTTTCACTACAAACCTCTTCGCATGTCCCTCTGTCGATTCATACGTTTGTAGTTGTCGTAAAAGCTTAGGTTTGGAAGAAATTTTGGCCTAAGTACCGAAATACCACTTTTTTCAATCAAATGCTTTTCATTCAAAATTCGGGCTACTACAATCAAAAATATTTTCACTACAAACCTCCACGCATGTCCCTCTGTGTCGATTCAGACGTTTGTAGTTGTCGTAAAAGCTTAGATTTGGAAGAAATTTTGTCCTAAGTACCGAAATACCACTTTTTTTCAATCAAACGTTTTTCATTCAAAATTCGGGCTACTACAATCAAAAATATTTTCACTACAAATCTCTACGCACGTCCCTCTGTCGATTTTAACGGTTGTAGCTGTCGTAAAAGCTTAGGTTTGGAAGAAATTTTGTCCTAAGTACCGAAATACCACTTTTTTTCAATCAAACGTTTTTTATTCAAAATTCGGGCTACTACAATCAAAAATATTTTCACTACAAACCTCTACGCATGTCCCTCTGTCGATTCAAATGTTTGTAGTTGTCGTAAAAGCTTAGATTTGGAAGAAATTTTGTCCTATGTACCGAAATACCACTTTTTTTCAATCAAACGTTTTTCATTCTAAATCCGGGCTACTACAATCAAAAATATTTTCACTACAAACCTCTTCGCATGTCCCTCTGTCGATTCAAACGTTTGTAGTTGACGTAAAAGCTTAGGTTTGGAAGAAATTTTGGCCTAAGTACCGAAATACCACTTTTTTCAATCAAATGCTTTTCATTCAAAATTCGGGCTACTACAATCAAAAATATTTTCACTACAAACCTCCACGCATGTCCCTCTGTCGATTCAGACGTTTGTAGTTGTCGTAAAAGCTTAGATTTGGAAGAAATTTTGTCCTAAGTACCGAAATACCACTTTTTTTCAATCAAACGTTTTTCATTCAAAATCCGGGCTACTACAATCAAAAATATTTTCACTACAAACCTCTACGCACGTCCCTCTGTCGATTTTAACGGTTGTAGCTGTCGTAAAAGCTTAGGTTTGGAAGAAATTTTGTCCTAAGTACCGAAATACCACTTTTTTTCAATCAAACGTTTTTCATTCAAAATTCGGGCTACTACAATCAAAAATATTTTCACTACAAACCTCTACGCATGTCCCTCTGTCGATTCAAATGTTTGTAGTTGTCGTAAAAGCTTAGATTTGGAAGAAATTTTGTCCTATGTACCGAAATACCACTTTTTTTCAATCAAACGTTTTTCATTCTAAATCCGGGATACTACAATCAAAAATATTTTCACTACAAACCTCTTCGCATGTCCCTCTGTCGATTCATACGTTTGTAGTTGTCGTAAAAGCTTAGGTTTGGAAGAAATTTTGGCCTAAGTACCGAAATACCACTTTTTCAATCAAATGCTTTTCATTCAAAATTCGGGCTACTACAATCAAAAATATTTTCACTACAAACCTCTACGCACGTCCCTCTGTCGATTTTAACGGTTGTAGCTGTCGTAAAAGCTTAGGTTTGGAAGAAATTTTGTCCTAAGTACCGAAATACCACTTTTTTTCAATCAAACGTTTTTCATTCAAAATTCGGGCTACTACAATCAAAAATATTTTCACTACAAATCTCTACGCACGTCCCTCTGTCGATTTTAACGGTTGTAGCTGTCGTAAAAGCTTAGGTTTGGAAGAAATTTTGTCCTAAGTACCGAAATACCACTTTTTTTCAATCAAACGTTTTTTATTCAAAATTCGGGCTACTACAATCAAAAATATTGTCACTACAAACCTCTACGCATGTCCCTCTGTCGATTCAAATGTTTGTAGTTGTCGTAAAAGCTTAGATTTGGAAGAAATTTTGTCCTATGTACCGAAATACCACTTTTTTTCAATCAAACGTTTTTCATTCTAAATCCGGGCTACTACAATCAAAAATATTTTCACTACAAACCTCTTCGCATGTCCCTCTGTCGATTTAAACGTTTGTAGTTGTCGTAAAAGCTTAGGTTTGGAAGAAATTTTGGCCTAAGTACCGAAATACCACTTTTTTCAATCAAATGCTTTTCATTCAAAATTCGGGCTACTACAATCAAAAATATTTTCACTACAAACCTCCACGCATGTCCCTCTGTCGATTCAGACGTTTGTAGTTGTCGTAAAAGCTTAGATTTGGAAGAAATTTTGTCCTAAGTACCGAAATACCACTTTTTTTCAATCAAACGTTTTTCATTCAAAATCCGGGCTACTACAATCAAAAATATTTTCACTACAAACCTCTACGCACGTCCCTCTGTCGATTTTAACGGTTGTAGCTGTCGTAAAAGCTTAGGTTTGGAAGAAATTTTGTCCTAAGTACCGAAATACCACTTTTTTTCAATCAAACGTTTTTCATTCAAAATTCGGGCTACTACAATCAAAAATATTTTCACTACAAACCTCTACGCATGTCCCTCTGTCGATTCAAATGTTTGTAGCTGTCGTAAAAGCTTAGGTTTGGAAGAAATTTTGGCCTAAGTACCGAAATACCACTTTTTTTCAATCAAATGTTTTTCATTAAAAATTCGGGCTACTACAATCAAAAATATTTTCACTACAAACCTCTACGCACGTCCCTCTGTCGATTTTAACGGTTGTAGCTGTCGTAAAAGCTTAGGTTTGGAAGAAATTTTGTCCTAAGTACCGAAATACCACTTTTTTTCAATCAAACGTTTTTCATTCAAAATTCGGGCTACTACAATCAAAAATATTTTCACTACAAATCTCTACGCACGTACCTCTGTCGATTTTAACGGTTGTATCTGTCGTAAAAGCTTAGGTTTGGAAGAAATTTTGTCCTAAGTACCGAAATACCACTTTTTTTCAATCAAACGTTTTTTATTCAAAATTCGGGCTACTACAATCAAAAATATTGTCACTACAAACCTCTACGCATGTCCCTCTGTCGATTCAAATGTTTGTAGTTGTCGTAAAAGCTTAGATTTGGAAGAAATTTTGTCCTATGTACCGAAATACCACTTTTTTTCAATCAAACGTTTTTCATTCTAAATCCGGGCTACTACAATCAAAAATATTTTCACTACAAACCTCTTCGCATGTCCCTCTGTCGATTTAAACGTTTGTAGTTGTCGTAAAAGCTTAGGTTTGGAAGAAATTTTGGCCTAAGTACCGAAATACCACTTTTTTCAATCAAATGCTTTTCATTCAAAATTCGGGCTACTACAATCAAAAATATTTTCACTACAAACCTCCACGCATGTCCCTCTGTCGATTCAGACGTTTGTAGTTGTCGTAAAAGCTTAGATTTGGAAGAAATTTTGTCCTAAGTACCGAAATACCACTTTTTTTCAATCAAACGTTTTTCATTCAAAATCCGGGCTACTACAATCAAAAATATTTTCACTACAAACCTCTACGCACGTCCCTCTGTCGATTTTAACGGTTGTAGCTGTCGTAAAAGCTTAGGTTTGGAAGAAATTTTGTCCTAAGTACCGAAATACCACTTTTTTTCAATCAAACGTTTTTCATTCAAAATTCGGGCTACTACAATCAAAAATATTTTCACTACAAACCTCTACGCATGTCCCTCTGTCGATTCAAATGTTTGTAGTTGTCGTAAAAGCTTAGATTTGGAAGAAATTTTGTCCTATGTACCGAAATACCACTTTTTTTCAATCAAACGTTTTTCATTCTAAATCCGGGATACTACAATCAAAAATATTTTCACTACAAACCTCCACGCATGTCCCTCTGTCGATTCAGACGTTTGTAGTTGTCGTTAAAGCCCAGGTTTGGAAGAAATTTTGGCCTAAGTACCGAAATACCACTTTTTTTCAATCAAACGTTTTTCATTCAAAATCCGGGCTACTACAATCAAAAATATTTTCACTACAAACCTCTACGCACGTCCCTCTGTCGATTTTAACGGTTGTAGCTGTCGTAAAAGCTTAGGTTTGGAAGAAATTTTGTCCTAAGTACCGAAATACCACTTTTTTTCAATCAAACGTTTTTCATTCAAAATTCGGGCTACTACAATATAAATATTTTCACTACAAACCTCTACGCATGTCCCTCTGTCGATTCAAATGTTTGTAGTTGTCGTAAAAGCTTAGATTTGGAAGAAATTTTGTCCTATGTACCGAAATACCACTTTTTTTCAATCAAACGTTTTTCATTCAAAATCCGGGCTACTACAATCAAAAATATTTTCACTACAAACCTCTACGCACGTCCCTCTGTCGATTTTAACGGTTGTAGCTGTCGTAAAAGCTTAGGTTTGGAAGAAATTTTGTCCTAAGTACCGAAATACCACTTTTTTTCAATCAAACGTTTTTCATTCAAAATTCGGGCTACTACAATCAAAAATATTTTCACTACAAACCTCTACGCATGTCCCTCTGTCGATTCAAATGTTTGTAGTTGTCGTAAAAGCTTAGATTTGGAAGAAATTTTGTCCTATGTACCGAAATACCACTTTTTTTCAATCAAACGTTTTTCATTCTAAATCCGGGATACTACAATCAAAAATATTTTCACTACAAACCTCCACGCATGTCCCTCTGTCGATTCAGACGTTTGTAGTTGTCGTTAAAGCCCAGGTTTGGAAGAAATTTTGGCCTAAGTACCGAAATACCACTTTTTTTCAATCAAACGTTTTTCATTCAAAATTCGGGCTACTACAATCAAAAATATTTTCACTACAAACCTCCACGCATGTCCCTCTGTCGATTCAGACGTTTGTAGTTGTCGTTAAAGCTTAGGTTTGGAAGAAATTTTGGCCTAAGTACCGAAATACCACTTTTTTTCAATCAAACGTTTTTCATTCAAAATCCGGGCTACTACAATCAAAAATATTTTCACTACAAACCTCTACGCACGTCCCTCTGTCGATTTTAACGGTTGTAGCTGTCGTAAAAGCTTAGGTTTGGAAGAAATTTTGGCCTAAGTACCGAAATACCACTTTTTTTCAATCAAATGTTTTTCATTAAAAATTCGGGCTACTACAATCAAAAATATTTTCACTACAAACCTCTACGCACGTCCCTCTGTCGATTTTAACGGTTGTATTTGTCGTAAAAGCTTAGGTTTGGAAGAAATTTTGTCCTAAGTACCGAAATACCACTTTTTTTCAATCAAACGTTTTTCATTCAAAATTCGGGCTACTACAATCAAAAATATTTTCACTACAAATCTCTACGCACGTCCCTCTGTCGATTTTAACGGTTGTAGCTGTCGTAAAAGCTTAGGTTTGGAAGAAATTTTGTCCTAAGTACCGAAATACCACTTTTTTTCAATCAAACGTTTTTTATTCAAAATTCGGGCTACTACAATCAAAAATATTTTCACTACAAACCTCTACGCATGTCCCTCTGTCGATTCAAATGTTTGTAGTTGTCGTAAAAGCTTAGATTTGGAAGAAATTTTGTCCTATGTACCGAAATACCACTTTTTTTCAATCAAACGTTTTTCATTCTAAATCCGGGCTACTACAATCAAAAATATTTTCACTACAAACCTCTTCGCATGTCCCTCTGTCGATTCAAACGTTTGTAGTTGTCGTAAAAGCTTAGGTTTGGAAGAAATTTTGGCCTAAGTACCGAAATACCACTTTTTTCAATCAAATGCTTTTCATTCAAAATTCGGGCTACTACAATCAAAAATATTTTCACTACAAACCTCCACGCATGTCCCTCTGTCGATTCAGACGTTTGTAGTTGTCGTAAAAGCTTAGATTTGGAAGAAATTTTGTCCTAAGTACCGAAATACCACTTTTTTTCAATCAAACGTTTTTCATTCAAAATCCGGGCTACTACAATCAAAAATATTTTCACTACAAACCTCTACGCACGTCCCTCTGTCGATTTTAACGGTTGTAGCTGTCGTAAAAGCTTAGGTTTGGAAGAAATTTTGTCCTAAGTACCGAAATACCACTTTTTTTCAATCAAACGTTTTTCATTCAAAATTCGGGCTACTACAATCAAAAATATTTTCACTACAAACCTCTACGCATGTCCCTCTGTCGATTCAAATGTTTGTAGTTGTCGTAAAAGCTTAGATTTGGAAGAAATTTTGTCCTATGTACCGAAATACCACTTTTTTTCAATCAAACGTTTTTCATTCTAAATCCGGGATACTACAATCAAAAATATTTTCACTACAAACCTCTTCGCATGTCCCTCTGTCGATTCATACGTTTGTAGTTGTCGTAAAAGCTTAGGTTTGGAAGAAATTTTGGCCTAAGTACCGAAATACCACTTTTTTCAATCAAATGCTTTTCATTCAAAATTCGGGCTACTACAATCAAAAATATTTTCACTACAAACCTCCACGCATGTCCCTCTGTGTCGATTCAGACGTTTGTAGTTGTCGTAAAAGCTTAGATTTGGAAGAAATTTTGTCCTAAGTACCGAAAAACCACTTTTTTTCAATCAAACGTTTTTCATTCTAAATCCGGGATACTACAATCAAAAATATTTTCACTACAAACCTCTTCGCATGTCCCTCTGTCGATTCATACGTTTGTAGTTGTCGTAAAAGCTTAGGTTTGGAAGAAATTTTGGCCTAAGTACCGAAATACAACTTTTTTCAATCAAATGCTTTTCATTCAAAATTCGGGCTACTACAATCAAAAATATTTTCACTACAAACCTCCACGCATGTCCCTCTGTGTCGATTCAGACGTTTGTAGTTGTCGTAAAAGCTTAGATTTGGAAGAAATTTTGTCCTAAGTACCGAAATACCACTTTTTTTCAATCAAACGTTTTTCATTCAAAATTCGGGCTACTACAATCAAAAATATTTTCACTACAAATCTCTACGCACGTCCCTCTGTCGATTTTAACGGTTGTAGCTGTCGTAAAAGCTTAGGTTTGGAAGAAATTTTGTCCTAAGTACCGAAATACCACTTTTTTTCAATCAAACGTTTTTTATTCAAAATTCGGGCTACTACAATCAAAAATATTTTCACTACAAACCTCTACGCATGTCCCTCTGTCGATTCAAATGTTTGTAGTTGTCGTAAAAGCTTAGATTTGGAAGAAATTTTGTCCTATGTACCGAAATACCACTTTTTTTCAATCAAACGTTTTTCATTCTAAATCCGGGCTACTACAATCAAAAATATTTTCACTACAAACCTCTTCGCATGTCCCTCTGTCGATTCAAACGTTTGTAGTTGACGTAAAAGCTTAGGTTTGGAAGAAATTTTGGCCTAAGTACCGAAATACCACTTTTTTCAATCAAATGCTTTTCATTCAAAATTCGGGCTACTACAATCAAAAATATTTTCACTACAAACCTCCACGCATGTCCCTCTGTCGATTCAGACGTTTGTAGTTGTCGTAAAAGCTTAGATTTGGAAGAAATTTTGTCCTAAGTACCGAAATACCACTTTTTTTCAATCAAACGTTTTTCATTCAAAATCCGGGCTACTACAATCAAAAATATTTTCACTACAAACCTCTACGCACGTCCCTCTGTCGATTTTAACGGTTGTAGCTGTCGTAAAAGCTTAGGTTTGGAAGAAATTTTGTCCTAAGTACCGAAATACCACTTTTTTTCAATCAAACGTTTTTCATTCAAAATTCGGGCTACTACAATCAAAAATATTTTCACTACAAACCTCTATGCATGTCCCTCTGTCGATTCAAATGTTTGTAGTTGTCGTAAAAGCTTAGATTTGGAAGAAATTTTGTCCTATGTACCGAAATACCACTTTTATTCAATCAAACGTTTTTCATTCTAAATCCGGGATACTACAATCAAAAATATTTTCACTACAAACCTCTTCGCATGTCCCTCTGTCGATTCATACGTTTGTAGTTGTCGTAAAAGCTTAGGTTTGGAAGAAATTTTGGCCTAAGTACCGAAATACCACTTTTTTCAATCAAATGCTTTTCATTCAAAATTCGGGCTACTACAATCAAAAATATTTTCACTACAAACCTCCACGCATGTCCCTCTGTGTCGATTCAGACGTTTGTAGTTGTCGTAAAAGCTTAGATTTGGAAGAAATTTTGTCCTTAGTACCGAAAAACCACTTTTTTTCAATCTAACGTTTTTCATTCAAAATCCGGGCTACTACAATCAAAAATATTTTCACTACAAACCTCTATGTACGTCCCTCTGTCGATTCATGCGTTTTTTGTAATAGTTTAATCATTATTAGTGAGTGTACATCACAAATTGTATTCCGGAAATTTAATGGAAATTTATTTATTTTTTTATAATTTTTGTGTTTTACTACAAACGAAAAAAAATTCACTACAATCCACTACTAACCTTTCTCTATACGAAACAACCAAAAAATCTTACTTTTGAAAATTTCGGGGGATGACGTTTTTTTTAAATTTCGAAAAAAAAAATTTAAGCTACTACAAACGAAGTTAGCTTCACTACTATCCACTACTAACCTAAATCTATCAAGTAAACCAAAAAAAGAACAAATTTTCAAAAGTCGGGTGCTAAGTTCACAAAGCCGAATATCGCAACGCTTTCACGTCAATTAAAGTTCGGTCCGTCCGACTTTACTCCGGTCACACGTCGGAGAATGCTGACAGACACCTCTGCTTCACTTGGAGTCACAAGAATTTCGAGTATGATAGTAAACAAGTATGATAATCATCTTAGAGACGATGGTGAGTTTGCTTGTGATAAAGTTATGCGACACCGTAACAATCCTTTATGAGTTTTGTAAGAATCACTCTACTACTATATGACACGCTTTTCAACTGAAAAATCCTGATCCTCTAGTGGATTTAATAGAGTAAGGTATTCTTATTTAATTCTTTTAATCTTTTTAGTTCAAATTGTACAATATATATCGAATAATATACATATATAATACATATAATTTTACAGGCCATATTATTTGAACAGTAAGAAAATTTCCCTCCGCTTCCACGTCAATTAAAGTTAATTCCGTTCGATTTCACTTCTTTCAGATGTCGGAAAATGCTGATAGTCAGTTCTGCTCCACTTGAAATCACAAGAGTTATAAATATGATGATTATCTTAGACGCTATGGAGAGTTTGCCTGTGATAAAATTATGTGGAACCCTGATTTAGGGGTTAGGGTTATTTATTTACTTTTTTAGGGGTTACAGGATCATTGTTGTTCATCTGTGAGTCGTGCTTTTAAACTGCAAAATCTGATCCTATAACAGATTTAACAGAACAAGTTATATTTAATTAAAACTAGCCGTACCCTGCGCGCGTTGCTACGCAACTTAATAAAATAAATTTGAAGGAAATACAGCACATAAACCTTATTGGGCTCATGAAGATCATGACATGATCAAATGCATAATTTACGGTTCTATAAGGGACATACAAACTACCATTCATTTTCATATAATATAGATAGATTTTCCCTCTTTTTTCTGTCTCTCATTTCTTTAAACATTAAGTTTTATATAGGTAATATACTCGTAGTTTGGGGAGATCATACCCGCGATCTACTTTTTCGACTGAGAGTCTCAGACTCACCACAGAACACCGATAACTGATCTTGTTTTCAATGACTTTGCCGTGAATGAAGAGCATTCAAAGTTACCTTGTTGAGTTTTACTTTATTAATAATGAAGTAACGATATCGATATCCATTTATAGCACAAAGCTCTTAGAAGTTTTCGCATCATTTTCACGCCAATTAGTTCGTTCTGCCTGTCACGGATTACGTCAAGCGTCAGCAACTCTTATTGATTGACATCTTTGATAAGAGAAGAGACTTACTGAAGTATATTATCATTATGCTCGATAAATAAATCAAATTCAATAATGAATTTGCTGTTAAAAGATACCTACATTGTTTTAATGTAAATATTAGAATCATTTCATATTAGCTTGGGAACATCGCTCAATAAGACTATTTCTCAGTGTCATATTATGTAGGTATAGTTATAATGAACTACTCGCATTTGTAAGCAGATTAGTGCTGCTACTTTGGAGGCTGATAAACAACTCATAAATATAAGTCTGGTCAGCAACCGCACATATTTAATATAAACCACAAAAGAATTCCCTCATGGCAGAAATACAGAGAAGGTATTTCCTCGAAAACCTTAAAAGTTTTATTAATTAAGTTTTTAACAAAAAAATAGAACCGACTTCAAACGGTAAAAATAAAATTGTTCAGTACCTACTTCTTCTTGCTTATGGTAATGACTCTTAAAACTATTTCTGGAGTCGGGCCCTTAGTAAATGTCGTACCATTCGTTCTAAATTGGCACCGACAGTACAGACAGTGGGACAGTACCTACTTCTTCTTGCTTATGGTAATGACTGTTAAAACTATATTGGAGTCGGTGCCCATTCAGAACGAAAGGTACACTATATTTACTAAGACAGGACATTTCACTAAGGGCCCGACTTCAAAAATAGTTTTAAGAGTCATTACCATAAGCAAGAAGAAGTAGGTACTGAACAATTTTATTTTTACCGTTTGAAGTCGGTTCTATTTTTTTGTTAAAAACTTAATTTATTTCACTCTTTTTAGTAATTTTAATAATTCTGTATGTATTAGCATAATAGGAAAAATGTTCACTTAACTTCTAAACTTTAAACAGATTTACCTTTTATAATCATGTTTATCTAATAGCCATCTAAAAGTCTGAAAGACATACTATCAGTCCACCTGAACGTATAAATTAAAGAAAGAATTTGCTCTCAGCTCCTAAACGTTGAGGAGTTGTACCTTCAATCATCAGTTAAGCAACAGCAGGTGATAATTACCAGACATAAATAGTTGTATTATGTTAAAAATATGACTAAAAGCATGTGTGTGCCAATTAAGTTTCAGTGTTTCCCTCGATTTCCCTAATATCACATCATCAGATTTTGACATGGTGACAGTTGGACCACCTCAGGAATGTAAGATTTCGAACAAAAAACCATTTATTGAAAGAATTTGCTCTCAACTCCTAACCGTCGTAGTACCTTCCATCATCAGTTCAGTAACATGATATGACGATAATTATACACAAATGTCTGTTTTGCTTTGTAAAAATATGAAAATCATTTGTTGTGCTATAAAATTTGAATGTTCCCTTCGATTTCTCTGGGATCCCCTCATCAGACTTTGACTTGGTGACAGTTGGACCATCTCGGGAATGTAAGATTTCGAATAAAAAACTATTTATTGAAAGAATTTGCTCTCAACTCCTCACTGTCGCAGTACCTTCCATCATCAGCTCAGCAACATGAGATGATGATTCCTATGCGTAAATATCTCTTATGCTTCAGAAACTATAAGAAAATCAATGTGTGTGCCTATAAAATTTGAGAGTTCCCCTCGATTTCCCCGGGATCCCATCATCAGATCCTGATTTGGTGACAATGGGACCACCTCGGGAGTATAAGCATACGAACAAAAAAATAATTTTGAAAATCGGTCCACAAACGGCGGAGTAATCGGTGAACATATATAAAAAAAAAAAAAATACATACAGCCGAATACAGTACCTCCTTCTTTTGGAAGTCGGTAATAAAAGCAGTATGTACTCATAGCCGGTTTCTAATTTCATATTTGTACCTGATAACAAAAACTATTCTCTGCAAACAATTCAAGAGCATAGTAGGTTATTCAGATAGCATGAAATGTTTTCACTGGCATGTTATTTCACAAAGGCAGGCGAAAATATTTTATCTCAGTGTACTTATAACATGAGTGGAGTCCGAAATAAAACAATGAGTGTCCGGGGCACGAACGTCCAAAGCTCTTCACAATAGAGAACGTCATTTGATGGGGCGTCCGGTATTGGCAAATAAATCCAAGTGAGGCCGTCCCGTAATAAGGTTTTGTTGTGCTTGCAGTAAAAGGTAGTGAAACAAGCGGATGATGTAAAAAAACCGGCCAAGTGCGAGTCTGACTCGCGCATCGAGGGTTCCGTAAAACGTTTTACGATTTTTGACGTATTAAAAAAAACTACTCACTAGATCTCGTTCAAACCAAACCATATATTTTTTTAGTTTTATCATCATATCATTAGGGGGGGGGGGGAAGGACACACATTTTAACACTTCGAATTTTATTGTTTTCTTTTCTAATTTTGTGTGAAAATATTAATGCGATTCACAGAATACATCTACTTAACAAGTTTCAACATTATAGTACTTATAGTTTCGGAAAAAAGTGGCGGTGACATACGGACGGACAGACAGACAGACAGACATGACGAATCCCCTTATGGTTCAATTATTTGCCATTTGGCTACGGAACCCTAAAAATTAATATAAAAGTCTTAGCTGTTACCTGTGGATCTACTTTAGTCGGTCCCAATAAAGTTAGATGCACGTTATTTCAGTACTTTATCTTTATATCTTTATTATATTATTATTTGTGTAAGTAAAGTAATTTAATGGAAATGTAGTAATTAGTAGTGTAATGATTACTTATATGTATTACTTAGTGGTCACCACGCCACCGCGCCGCGGCGGTAGGCCGTGCTGAGGTTCTGGGTTCATTTCTAGCGGGGAAGATACCTAAATTATTAATATTTTGGTCTTTCCCCTGGTTTGAATAGTATTGTCCTTGTTTTTGTACCTGTCCTATGTAAGGCTGTGAGTTTAAAGCATTATTTATTTATTTATTAGACACGGCATTTTTTCTTACGTATTTTTTTTATTTGAATGGAGTAGCAGACGAGCATGCAGGCTAAGTGGTGTTAAGTGGTCGCTGCAGCCCTTGGACATCTACATACAACCTCAAGCAAGCATAGGTAAGTCTTGTCTGAGATCGTATGCAGTTGCGCTGCTACTCTGGAGGCTGGTGGTCGCCTCATGCAAGTGTGGCAGTCAACTGCACCTTTCCACCGAAACACAATAGAATTGGTTCACGGCAGACGTGGGTGCAGCGGTGGTACTTCCCTGGGTGAACCAAATAATATTGGCTCTATAAGTGGAATTTTACGCAAAGCAAAATAAAATCCTTTCGTAAAAGTATTCCCAAAAAAATGATTATCCTTTTAGCTGAAAATTTGCATCAAAAATACTTTTTAAGTTTGAACATTGCAGTCGAAGAGTCTATAATGAAAACAGCGTATATATGCTCCCAGATAATACAAAATCGATACTGTAAGCCCCAATTAATCAGATACAGAGGTTTTTACCACGCCGCACGGGTCAGCCGTATACAATTTGATACAAGCTATTGCTATGTCCATTAAAGCTTAGAGCTTTGGGATGTTCTATTTTTCTGTACAAATATAAAATTTGCAGCAATATTTTTTGATACAGACGCTGTTGCAAGTGGATACCTATAATGAGAAAGTAAGCTAAGTGTAACATAACGGCTGTTATATTACCTACAGTTTATAATTTGACAGAGCTGGTCGTCTCGTCTTGGTTAATAAGCACATGAGTACTAAATTTCAAATAATTAGGTCCAGTAGTTACGGAGCAAATTGGCTGTGACAGACAGAATAGGAATTCCATTAGAGATCCATTTTTTGGATCCTACTTTTGCGGAACTACAATAATGAAATCGTTTAAAAAAGACGGGTAAAGAATTATATTAATATGTTTAACTTAGCTTAAATATTGCCTTTAAATAATGCCGAGGATAAATCAATTTCAGATCGAAAACTCAAGAGTTTGCGTTTATAGTAAGTACATACTGAAGTAGGTACATGTGTACAGATACTTCAACTCAGTTGTGCGCGCGGCCATATGTGTGCGTGGGCTAGTAATTATGCAGCTTTAATTTGTGTGACAGTGACGCCCCATCGTCGTCCGAGCAACTTCGCTGTACCTCTTGTCACGCACACAAAGTCACTGTGTATATACAGGTTTACCCACACATAGCGCCACGCGCACAACTGAGTTGAAGTATCTGTAAACGTTTATCTATACTAATATTATAAAGAGGAAAGATTTGTATTTTTGTATGTTTGTAAGGAATAAACCCATAAACTACTGTTCCGATTTCAAAAATTATTTCACCATTAGCTACATTCACCCTGAGTAACATTTTACCGCGGGAAAATGCTTCATTCCTACGTGAAAACGGGTAATAGGGTCATCGCGGTTGAAGCAACTGGCTAAACGCCTATGATTTTAATATAACAATGAAGCCTGGAATAGCACATAGGCTATTTTTTATTCTACGGGGACCCATTAAATCGGTCCACGCGGGCGAAGCCGCTGGCGGAAGGCTAGTTTCTGATAAAGATAGTGGTATCATTTATTTGTACTTAAACGTAACACACTCATAGCTCCACAGTAAGGTAATTAATAACCTGTGTCGTGGGTACCATGGACACATACTAAGACAGGAACACAAACACCCAGTCCGAGTAAACTCATCATTCGAATTTCTGTTTCGCCGGGAATCGAATCCGGGACTTGGATTGGCAGTCCGGCATAGTAACCGCCACGCGGGTCGTCAAAATCTACTGTACTTATACATACGAGTATAATTATATCCTATACATATTACCAAAAAGGCATTTCCATATACTTACATAGTTCACCGTATTTACCTACCTACATAATTCGTTATTTCGGTGATTTCGGTTTGTATTAACAAGACCGAATTGGGCTTTGGTTACTTTTTGGCAAAGAAAAAAGATTTGATAAAGCTGGGACTTCATTTGAGAGCTTCTGTTTGCACAAAAGTATTGAGGAACATCGAAAGCGACTGATTAGCTGCATTACCAACTCGAAAAGGGACTGAATTTTTCATAAACCGGATGAAATGGACAGAGTATGTACGGCAGACTTTTGGCGGATCTAATACTCGTATTTTCCGTGGTGAGTGCATTTGAACGAAACTTTTTAGATTGTTGATGAGGTGATTAGTTTTAGATACATGAGGCATGTTGGATTGACTTTTTCCTTTATTCATCTTTTCTTTCTAAATCTTATATTCCTTTGAAGTATAATATTTTCTTTGAAATTGCTAATTTTCGATAAAAGTCACCCAACGAGTATTATCAATATCAATGAAGCATCTTTTGGGCTTCTAAGCCCACAGCAAAGGAAGGGTTTCAAAGTCTGTCTACGGCTTTACCTAAATGACTGTATAGAAAAAGCTTCTGGTAAATTGCGCTATTTAATCACTTTAACATTACAGTTTGCCATAATTAAAAGCTTACTTTACTCGTTTGAAAAGTCGTTTGTAAACGAAGCAAATTATAGTCCTTTCGCGTTAACACAGCAGTTAGTATTATAATAAGCTGTTGTTATTAATAGTATAAACTATACATGGAAGAACAGTAAGCCATGGAGAGCAATTTGAATAAATAAACATCTGCAGTCTAATATCGGTAAGTTCTATCGGCTTACGGTAATACAAAATCGATTTAGTAAGCCCCAATTAATGGTAGTCGGTTTTCAGTAGGCACTTACACTGCTTTGGCGAGGGGAAAATTGCTCGGGTATTTCTTTTACGTCCGCTGTATCAAATCGCTTAAATATTTAGGGCAAATCAACGACATTTCAAGTAAAACTTATAATGTTAGAAAGCGAAAATTTGTAAGGATGGATTTATGTGTACTTTTTAATATTTCGCTCAAAAACTACCTACTGAACAGATTTGTATGAAACTTAAAAGTAACATAATAATATGGGTAACCACACACATATGTATGTATGTATGTAGGTAACTACAATAATATTTAGGCTACAATTTGTAATGTAACGCCGAGAGGCTTAAACATAACAACTGCAAAATAAAAAAGTAAAAACCTATGAAATAAAAAAAATGATGTTACCTGCTTATTAAGAAATATGACGCCTATGACACCTAAGAGGTGAATAAGGGATAAAATTTAGCAATGGAGTACCGTAAAATCTACAAACTATGTTTACTTTACGCTAATAATTTATCTAACGTGGATGTAGGTAATCGCGGAGAACACATTTAAGTTTAATTAGAATTCATTCTAACATTTTTATTTAAGTACCATGTAATAGACTGAAAAAAACAAACAAGCTTCTAAAACTTTGCTACTTTGCTTGCTTCAGCAAAGTTTTATGTTAGAGGTTAAATTAAAATTCAATTCCACTTAATATTTTCAAAGTTATTTATTAGTGAGACTAGCAACGTAAAGTACCTAATACACACCGGTATAAGTAGTGCGGTGCTGAAATTTTGATATAATGTTTTTTGTTTTACAAGTTTTGCATTTGTAAGAAATTAATCCATCTATTAATCCTATTGAATTAAGAAGTGAAATTGCAATAGTGTAAGTATACCACTTAAATACCTATATATAAAAAGATTTATCTTGTTCTTAAAAGGAAAATAAACAAGATTTGCTTCATATTCTTATATTATTACAAGCGAACCCGGCAGACGTTGTCCTACCTTAAAGTATCAGAAATAAATTAATATAACGACTATAAATTGAGATGTATGTTATCCTATCTTTCAAGTTGGATCAAACTGTACACGTTCTGAAAATTTTATTAACGGTTAAGTAGTTTAGGAGTCCGTCCAAAACAAACAACGTGACACGTAATTTATATATTTTAAGATAATGATTTAAGGCAAAATAAGAAGTAAAGATTGACTATCTACTTATATCTTATAATATGTAAATACAGTAACGATATGTAGGCATGGCATCATCTAATGAAAGGGTAGCAAACCCGACCGGTTGTAATGGGCCAATTATACAAAATTAATTTCATTGCTGTCTTCGCCAAAAAAGTGTAACGAGTTTTCAAAGCGACACCGTCGTCCTAAAGCGTTTTATTGCGCCACCGTTTGGACACGGGTAATGGTCTAAATTTATTGGGTTAAATGGTCCGTACGAACGGAAATTCGGTCTAAATTGTTCGCTTGTCTAATTTTTGTGGATTTGATGCTTCATTTCACCGGTTGAATGTCCAACACGACGCTGGGGTTAGACGCGACGTTTAATACGATGTTGTGGGTCCAAATCGAAATGGATTTCGTAATAGCGGTTTGATTCTCTTTAGAATGTTCAGTGACAAGTTCCGAAGGGCTATAAGGAAGCTTGAATTGGTCGAAAGATTAGATTTTTTGACATAAGCATTTCATACATTAAATTATGTTTAACCTATACATACGTACATTAAATTATTTGTGTCATATATTAAGTTATGGAAGAGTTTTTGGCGGGAAGTCGAAAAAGACATATTGTGCTCTTGTTTAATTTTTATTTTATTGGTGTATTTTGGAGTTATATCGGATAAAGTTGATGGCATTTTGTTTGATATAGGTTCATTACAGTGCACGAGTGTTTGTGAAATAGAATAACAGTGCTAAAATATGTTTTTTCTGCTTGCCTCCAAAATTCCATCGGACACGTTCTAGTAAAGTAGCCATCCCTTTACTTGAATGTTGGACAGTCAGTCCAACATCCAGACCAGACCAGACTGACTGATTACTGACGACTTACTTACTGACTTTGTTATTTTTTCGTCCAGATTAATTGAAACTGGCAAAAAATTGATGCAAAAATTATACTTGACGCTGGCAGTATGCACAGGGTTTGCGATGCCATAATTGAAAAAAAAAGTTATGGAAGGTTATGTAATAGAGTATGGCAGGCAGTTTACCGCGGTTTCGGGAATCTATTTTCATACAGTGTTTTTAAATGCCTTATCTAGTCTTTTATTCTTCCCTGGTGGAGAATTGTTTCACAATTAGCAGATATTGGGAAGAAATGAGCGTACAAAACAAGTCTTGGACCTTATTAAGAAAACTCTCTAATGATTTTATTACCGCTTACGTATCTTTCACATGATATTGCAGTGCAATATGAAAAATAAATGAGCCTAAAATATTTTTAAAGTGAAATAAACAACTTTAAAGCAACGCTGTTGCTAGCTTTGCAAGTAATGATTTTTTTATTATAGAAGGCAACCTACCTTTCTATGCTGAAAAAATCGGAATTTGGAATTCGTTACCAAGATCTTAGGCTCGTGAGAAGCACAGTGAGAAATAACGACCGGTAGACATTAAATCACAGTAAATTTGAGGCAGAAACACAATAACTCAGGGAATGCCGCCATAACTGTCGCGAACATTGTTCGGATGATTCACGCTATGGACAATATGATGTTTTTCTCGAAGGCTTCTTCGCATTCGCAGAGATTCGCATTCTTTGCGTGTTTGTGAGATTTTGACCTAATTGGTGAAATTGGAACGGTTTTGTTGTGCAGATTTCTTGTCTCTCTTTTGTTTAGTAGTGTTTTTATTGTATATCATTAGAGCATTAATAGGGTGACACTTTTATTAGTGTCTTGAAGTTACAAGTGCACTGTTTTTTACCGACTTCCAAAAGAAGGAGGTACTGTATTCGGCTGTATGTATTTTTTTTTATATATGTTCACCGATTACTCCGCCGTTTGTGGACCGATTTTAAAAATTCTTCTTTTGTTCGTATGCTTATACTCCCGAGGTGGTCCCATTGTCACAAAATCAGGATCTGATGATGGGATCCCAGGGAAATCGAGGGGAACTCTCAAATTTTATAGGCACACACATTGATTTTCTTATACTTTCTGAAGCATAAGAGATATTTGTGCATAGTAATCATCATCTCATGTTGCTGAGCTGATGATGGAAGGTACTGAAACAGTGAGGAGTTGAAAGCAAATTCTTTCAATAAATAGTTTTTTATTCCAAATCTTACATTCCTGAGGTGGTCCACCTGTTACCAAGTCAAAGTTTGATGAAGGGATCCCAGAGAAATCGAAGGGAACATTCAAATTTTATAGTACAACAAATGATTTTCATATTTTTACTAAAGCAAAACAGGCATTTTTGTATAATTATCATTATATCATGTTGCTGAGCTGATGATGGAAGGTACTATGAAGGTTAGGAGTTGAGAGCAAATTCTTTCAATAAATGGTTTTTTGTTCGATATCTTACATTCCTGAGGTGGTCCAGCTGTCACCAAGTCAAAGTCAGATGATGATATCCCAGAGAAATCGAAGGGAACATTAAAATTTTATAGCACAACAAAATGATATTTACTAAAGCAAAACAGGTATTTGTGTATAATTATCATCATCTCATGTTGCTGAGCTGATGATGGAAGGTACTGCAATAGTGAGGAGTTGAAAGCAAATTCTTTCAATAAATAGTTTTTTATTCCAAATCTTACATTCCTGAGGTGGTCCAACTGTCACCATGGCAAAATCTGATGATGTGATACTAGGGAAATCGAGGGAAACACTGAAACTTAATAGGCACACACATTCTTTTAGTCATATTTTTTAACATAATACAAATATTTATGTCCGGTAATTATCACCTCATGTTGCTAAGCTAATGATTGAAGGTACAACTACTCAACGGTTAGGAGCTGAGAGCAAATTTTTTCATTAATTTATACGTTCAAGTGGACTGATAGTAGTATTCTTTCAGGCTATAAGATGGCTATTAGATAAACCTGATTATAAAAGGTATCTCTTTAACGTTTAGAAGTTAAGTGAAAAAAATCCAATTATGCTTATACATATGTGCAGAATTATTAAAATTACTAAAAAGAGTGAAATAAATTAAGTTTTTAACAAAAAAATAGAACCGACTTCAAACGGTAAAAAATAAAATTGTTCAGTACCTACTTCTTCTTGCTTATGGTAATGACTCTTAAAACTATTTGTGGAGTCGGGCCCTTAGTAAAATCAAAAATGTCCTGTCTTAGTAAATATAGTGTACCTTTCGTTCTGAATGGGCACCGACTCCAATATAGTTTTAACAGTCATTACCATAAGCGAGAAGAAGTAGGTAATGTCCCACTGTCTGTACTTTCGGTGCCCAGTTAGAACGAATAGTACGACATTTTAGTAAGGGCCCGACTCCAAAAATAGTTTTAAGAGTCATTACCATAAGCAAGAAGAAGTAGGTACTGAACAATTTTATTTTTTACCGTTTGAAGTCGGTTCTATTTTTTTGTTAAAAACTTAATTTATTTATATTGGTATTTACAATTTTTATATTTACAATAAGTGGCAATGGCCGAGTGGTAAGTACAGCGGTTTCCAACGTGGGAGATGCCATGTTCAAATCCTCGGCGCGCACCTCTGATAAAAGAAATTTGTAATGTGCACATTTCATCGCTGCTCCACGGTGATGGAAAATATTGTAATATTTAATTGATTGCGATGTTTTCCAGCACCGTGCATGCCTGAGAGAAACTGATAATATCTAATCTAATGTCCACCAATCCGCACTAGGCCCGCGTGCGACTATGACCTAAATCCCTCTCACTTGTTAGAGAAGACCTGTGCCCAGCAGCAGGACATAAAAAGGATGCAAAAAAAATTTTTTAGTTTTAGCCATAGCATTATTAGTACAGATCAGAGAGATACAGACAGAGAGTACAGATTAATCGGTACTTAGGTTTAGTATCTGTCTTGATGACAGATACTAAACCTAAGTACCGATTAATCTGTACTTCAGATGAAGGTTGTCTTAGTTTCACATATTATTGACTCTATTCTACTTTGTTGTACGGTGAAGACAAATTATCTTTTAGTTCATTTATGATGTTTTTTTCACCATTCATAGGCATGTTACGTCCACATATTATAGTATACAAATATCTGCATAATATCTCTCTCTTTATACATATATTTACCTGCCTTTAATATTTTCTTTCTTATCATCTATTTACTCAATCACTGTTTCATGCGACACGCGACAATTTTATTTACAACACGAAGCGCCAAGGCACCTATTCATTCTCCAAACAAGCCGGGACATACATGAATATTTTTGCCACTTATCTAGAATAATATTCCGGTCAACCAGCTCAGTAGCCTGATTGTAACGAACCTAACGTTTTTGTTTAAACTACGATCAAATTCAAATTCAAATTCAAATTCAAATGTCATTTATTGTGGAAAGGGGTACAATTACAGATGTTGTATAAAGATATGTCATACCTCCCTATCCTGCCATACATGGCATACAATATAATATGATAGAACAAGTCAAAGTAATTTATTAATTAACAATTGTTTACGCAGTTAAGATTGAAAATTACAGTCCAAAAACTCCTGGATCGTGTAAAATGCTTTTTTTACTAAAAGATCTTTTAATTTCATTTGGAAGCTCAATAGATCGTCTATTTGTGTTATGCTATTCGGTAACTTATTATAGATTTTTGGAGCCATACCTAGAACATTTTTCCGAAACAGTGCGGACTTTGAAGGGAACTTACTTAATTTATTTATTTGACGCTTTGACTTAAAAGTCTCGAATAAATGTTTGTTTCTTCTTACAAAAGTGCATATTTCATAAATATATATACAAGTTACTGTGAGGACCTTTAGTTTAATAAAGAAAGGCTTGCAACTATTAGGTGTTCGAATTTGACAAATCGCTCGTATGCACTTTTTTTGGCTTATAAATACTTTCTGTTTATTGATAGAATTTCCCCAAAATATTATACCATATGTGAGTGTTGGCGTAACGTATGCATGATATGCCGTTAAAACTGTAGAATCATTGACTACGCTTTTTAATCTGTTTAAAGCGTAGGCATGACGATTTAATAACTTACAGATTGAGTTAGTTTGCGTTTTCCAAGACATGTCATTGTCAATCCAAAGTCCTAGAAATTTTGTGCATTGAACTTCTTGTATAGTTGTCCCTAAATAATGTACTTTAACATTATTGGAGTCAAATTTTTTATTGTAATGTATTATTTTTGTTTTGTCAAGATTTATTTTTAAGTTATTTGATGTCAACCAGTGTATGATATTTGTCAGAGAATTATTTATTTCTGATTCGAATGTAGTTTTTTCCTTCCCCACAAAAATAACAGTGCTATCGTCAGCAAATAATACCATAGGATGTGGAACTGTTTTTGGGAGGTCATTTATGTACATAAGAAATAGTAGTGGGCCCAAAACGCTACCCTGTGGTACACCATATTTTTGAGTCGAGAAACTGGAAGTGTATGTTTTTTCAATAAAAGATTTTGAGCATAATCTACTTATTGAAGTTGCTTGTTTTCTATTATTTAAGTAGGACTGTATTAAGTTAAGAGCTTGACCGCGTACTCCATTAGTTTCTAGCTTCTCAAGTAGAATTTTGTGGTCTACGTGGTCAAAAGCCTTTGTCATATCCATGTATAGTGCTGCTACAGGGAGTTTTTTGTTCGTATTTAAAAAGATTACTTGTATAAGATCATAAATGGCCATATTAATCGTTTTATTTCTTCTAAATCCTTTTTGCTCTTTTGCAAAAAGGTTGTACTTTTCTAAATATTCATAAAGATTTTTATATATTACTTTCTCTATAATCTTGGAGAATATTGGGACAAGGGCTATTGGTCTGTAGCAGCTAATGTCATATTTATCACCTTTTTTAAAAACAGGTTTAATAATGGAAACTTTTAGTTCACTTGGATATACACCGTGTTCAATGCATAAATTTATGATGTGGCTTAATATAGGTGATATATATTTTGACACTTCTTTGACAATTTTGGTAGTAATACCGTCAAAGCCGGTACTCGGTGTGTTTTTAAGGTTTTTTATGATTTCGTTTATGTCACTGGGCAGAGTTGGGTTCATGAACAAGGAATTTGATATTTTATATGTCATTTTTGATTGGTTTTTATTATGATTTGTAAATAATTGTGAATATGTCCCGTATTGATTGTTTTTATCAATGTCAATAAATTTACGACTAAAATAATTATTATTGTTATTAATAATGTCAATATTATTAAAATTATTTATATTAGGTATATTTAAAGATGTCATATTATTGTTGTCATTATTTATATTATTATATACATTTTTATTTTGTATTATATTAGTATTGTTAACACATTTTATAGAATTACATTGATTAATAAAATACTTATTGAATAATTCAGCTATCTCTTTAGGATTTGTGACCTTTTTGTTATTTATTTTAATTAACTTAATCTCGTCTTTTAGTTTTATTGATTTTGTAGATTTTATAACATTCCAAGTAGCTTTGACTTTATTTTTTGCAGTGTTAATGTAATAGTTATTTTGTGCTTTTTTTGTTAAGACAATTTTGTTAAGTTAGTTAGTTAAATTTGTTAAGACAAGACCAAGATCGTCGCTCTTGGCTCGGATCCAAACGCAAACCTTGAAAACATTTTTCATCCCTCGGGAACGGAGCATATCAGATATAATGCTAACCGAAATCGCTAAACCGTATTTCCATTATGAGGTTAGGCCTAAGTGTGCGATACTAATATTGTGTTCGCGTGAAATATGACGTGAAATGTAGTGCCGTAAACAACTTATCACGAATGGTACGTTATTCGAAATGTTTACGCAAAATTTGAAATGTGTACGCAAAATGCGAAGTGCTGCTGCTCTTTTAGATATAATTTCGCGTTTGAAACATGTGTTAAGTTCAGGAAACATTAATTTTCACTTACAAAGCATTTCATCTTGTATTCATAAAGGAGTTGTGATTGAATCTTTACCCACTTTACTTAACAACATAGTCGCAAATAGAAGTACTATCTACCGAAATAATGGTTGTTTTTACCGTCTTCTACCGAATATTTTTCTTAATTATTCTTTAAATTGATAGATGTTTATTGGTTTTATAATAAACTGCATTCTTGGGGGTTTTCGTTTAACTTTAAAAAACATTCAATTTTGAAAAGTTTATATTTAATAAAACACATCTCTGTATTTTAAATAAAATCTATACCTAATGTAAAATAAAAACAAAAGCGAAGAAGTTTGCAGATTTGTCGTACTCAACATATACGACAAAGTAATGGCATTATCGTTTTACCAATTGCAATTACATTGCTCAGAGCTAATTTATTTGGTAATAAATGCAAGTCAAGATCAAACTCGGACCCACAGAACCCTAGGCAGTTACTATTTACCACCCACTATGTGTGTGTGTATATATATATATGTAGATTATTATATATTTTATATACGTACTTTAGATAGATAGATAGATAGATATAATATATAATAATAGTTTTTATAAATTTAATAAACCACGCTTTAGAATTTAGAGAAATTTCCTCAAGTAAAATTTATTAACTAATAGCTGACCCGACAGACGATGTCTTGTCTTAACTATGAATATTGAAAACGAATTTGTAAAAAAATATGGTGGTTAAGTATTCTTAAATTTTCTAATTTTTCGTGCAATTTCCTTAATTTTTTCTTACATACGAACCTTCTTCTGCCAATAACAAACACAATAAAAGAAGAATTAGCGAAATCCGTCCAGCCGTTCACGCGTGATGTCGTGACTAAGGGAAAAAGTGATTCATTTTTATATATAGAAGACTATTATTATTGTTGCTACCTACACAAAATTCTCACCATCAACCAGGGTAGACTGGTAGAAACCCGATTTTAGGATAAACTAGTTTTTCCTAGGCTAAACTAGTTTTTTCTATACGCGATAGGATAAATTGGTTTAGCCCGTTCATCCTAAGCCCGATAGGATAAACTAGTTTAGCCTAGGAAAAACTAGTTTATCCTAAAATCAGGTTTGGCTGGTAACATATAATATAAAAAGTAAGCAGATGTGAAAGATTTTGATCGCAATTTATAAAAAGAAAAGACAACGGAAAGACAACATTTTTCCTTCCCTATTTTGTTTTGACAAGTACATAGAGAGTATTTAAGTATTGAAATTGTACATAGATAAGTATCATATTAGAATTTTTTGTTCAAAATTAAGTAAGAAACTTATTTTGCTGCTTATGGATAAAACATCGTTAATACGAGTACCTACCTATCTAGAGAAAAGAGGAATACAATCTGGTCTTGGACTACCAAATCAATTGAGATACTTTTGATGAGCTGTCAAATCGTGACACCTTCATAAATTTTGTACGAGAAAATGGTTTGTGATGTCACAAACCATTTAAGTCAATTAACTTAATTTTAATTGATTTAGGCGGCAGTAAAATCATGTATGTTAATCAATTAACAATTATCCTACTTTCCAAGCGTAGTTTTGTTCAAACTTTTTAAGGTAGGCATTTTGATATTAGTGTCCAAGACCTTATTTACACTATAGGTAATACATAAACTTACTCACATTCCTGAAGTAAGATTTTCTTTTAAAACACAAGCTATTTCCGATGAACAACGTACACGTTTAGCCATCTTAAACATTTGAATAGAGCATAGTTAATGCAAAATACATAAATATTTATATGTTTCGTACATATTAAATAAGACAATGTATACTGAGACAAACAGTCGTAAATCTGCACTTGGAATTGAATCAAACGGCGCTCCTGGCTGCGGAGGTGATAACGCTCGATTTATACCTCGTTGTCCTTATCCGGCGCCGGAAATGCCCGGATACACCGCCGTGAATCTTTAATTTTATTGTGCTAGAAGATGCTTTTTTTCTTAAGTATGGGAAACTACAGTAGAAAAACATTTTGCGTTAGCAAAAATACGTAAGATACAATATCACTACGCCACGAAAAAATCCAATGTACCGTCGCAAATTCATACTTTGTACGAGTATGTAGTGCTGTCAAAACTTTGTCTTAATTGACTGTACGAGTTATTAAATAAGGTCTGTATGTATTTGAATTTTTAATAACTGTAGATTTTGTAAATAAATAAAGACATTGAATGATTTGATGAAAATAATTACGATCATATTCCTCAATGGATAATCTCATTGAGTTTATCAGATATCTCAGATGGTTACCATGCAGGTCTGCTAATCAAGTGTGCCAGGTCTGATTACCCGGCGAGGCAGAAATTAGAACTATGAGTTTGAGTTTCTGTTCTTCTTCTGGGCATTTGTGTTCCTGTCTGTACAGACAAATGAATAATGACATTGAAAGATTTGATGAAAATAATTACGATCTTTTTCCTCTCTGGATGATCTCATTGAGTTTATCATGCATCTCAGATGGCCCACACACGTAAGTGTGTCCATGGTACACACGAAACAGGGAATCTTAGTGTGGAACACTAGAATGTGTAGCATTTTACTCCAGCTACAATTAATGAAATTAAAAAAATTGTAACCGCCGAAAAAAATTCTAGCGAATAAGATATGTACTAACGTTTCTCAGACGTTTTAATTAGTTTTAAATGCGCAAGACATTTCAAGTGGTACATCCTTGAGTTTTCGACGTTGTACCTAATTAAAATTGAGACGGGGTTTCTTAGTCCCGAAATATATTGTCATTAAGAAGGGCCTTCGTTACTGTAGCATCATACTTCGCTATACAAAAATCCCGCTCCTTTCAAGGCCTTCTTTGTATGCAGAACCAAATAAGGGAATCAGAAGTATAATAAACTTGGCATTTTCTTGAGATTCAGACTCCTTAATTAGAATGTTAAGATTTTGTCCGGTTTTGTGCTTAAACTGTCATTTGGATTTCTGTTGCTAATTGAAACACTTGAATTTTATTTTCAAAGAAAACATAACAATTTTCTTTAATAAGGATTTTGTTTCATTAAGTCTGTTTCTATAATCATAAATAATTAATAATTAATTGTATGTATATTTTAAATTTGTTCAAAAAGTCAGTTTTATACTTGTTTTATAAAACTTCTACCTTACTTTTATAATTATTAGATATGTGTTGTAAATTGTAATTAATCGTTAACAGTAAGTTAAAATTAACAATATTTTCAGGAATGGACGAAAATCCATTAATTTTTTAATTGATTACAACCAAAGAGTTTTAGATCTAGTTATAATTTTATGCAATAAAAATGCAATTTAATTGATCACAAACACAGAGTTTTAGATCTAGTTATAATTTTATGCAATAAAATGCAATTTAATTGATCACAAACAAAGAATTTTAGATCTAGTTATAATTTTATGCAATAAAAATGCAAACTTTTCAACATTTCAGTGTCACATAAAAGTAGCTGATATCAGCACGGTTGGCATACATATAGGAAAGCCTATCAGGAAAAGAATAGTGTACCTAAATTTATGGGTCGACGGAGGGCAGTAAAACCTCGTTATATTGAGCTATGACCCAATTGAGAGTATATTACTAGCGTGTGTGTTATTACCGAATTTACCGCGACACTTCTATGTGAAATTGCGAAAAATGAATACAAGAATTGTTACTCCCATATGTAAAGATAATAAATGCGCTGATTTAGTAGAAACCTGGAGTTGATTGATTAAAAGTCCATAACGTCTACAGTTGAGCAGAATGAATTTGTTCATTTACAAAATAAAATTTCTACAATGTAGTGATGTAGGCAAATTTCAGAGAAATAGTACGGATTCTATAATGTGCAGTAAAGACGCAATGCGATCAAAACAGGGGCCGTTTGTAAGTCAATATTTGAAAATTACTTCTTACCTTACTTACATTTACATAAATACTGCTACTGACTGAACGTAAGCTAGTTTTTTAAAAAAAGAAAAGAAATGAAATGAAATAGTTTATTAACATCCTGGGTAATAATATACACGTCTTGTCTTGATGTTTGTCATTGTTGTACGGCCATCGGCTCACCGTCATCCGCTTTGGGTGTGCTAAGGCTTATATGGGCTAGGAGAAAATAGCGGGCGGAAAAAAACTCCAATTGAGAAATGCTATCAGGAAGAGGGCAGTAAAGCCTCGTTATATTGAGCTGTGGCCCAATCGAGAGTATATTACTAGCGTATGTATTATTGTCGTATATACTCGTATTATTACCGAATTCACGAGATGCTTCTGCATGCAAAATTGCAAAACTGTCGCCGTACGAAAAGCCGTACTCTCTCGGGTACAGATGATAAATGAGCCGAATTGAACCGAAAAGTGTTTTTTTTCAACCTTTTTTATATCCCACTGAGGAGCACAGGTCTTCTCCCGAAAGTTAGAGGGATTTAGGTCATAGTCCACTACGGCAAGTCAGGATTGGTGGACATCATGCCTTATGAGTTACTCTTGGGCATGCACGGCGATGGAAAACATCGTACGAGTAATTAATTAAGTATCACACACAAATGGAGTTAGCATATAATAATTTCATGCAATACGTTAGGCTTCAGTGTATTAGGAGTGTACTAATGTGTGTACGTAAACAAATTATGCTTTTAGCACATTGGTAAATGTAGGCAAGGATCAGAGAAATAGTTGAATATCAAATTGGAAAAAAAATGGTGCACCAAAATTTTTGTGCCAAGGGAGGCCAGTAAAGACTCGTTATATTGAGCTACCAGCCTTCTGGCAGGTCCCCGTAGGATAAAAAATAGCATATATGCTATTCCAGGCTTCTTTGCTATATTAAAATCATAAGCATTTAGCCAGTTGCTTCAACTGCGTTGACCCTATTACCCATTTTCACGCAGGAATGAAGCATTTTCCCGCGGTAAAAAGCATCCTATGTTACTATGAGTGAATGTAGCTTTCTGATGGTGAAAGAATTTTTAAAATCGGAATAGTAGTTTTTGAGTTTATTCATTACAAACATACAAAAATACAAATCTTTCCTCTTTATAATATTAGTATAGATGACTCAATCGAGAGTATATTACTAGCGTATGTATTATTATCAATTTTACAGCGACACTTTCTATGCTAAATCGCGAAAAATGGCGTTATACGGGAAGCCGCATTCCCATGTGTAAAGATGATGAATGGCCGAATTGGGCAGAAAAGTGGAGTAAGTCGACCTAATTTCCTGTTGTAGCCAGTATACAAGCTGAAAATATATATTTGATAGAAGTTACTTGTATCATGTTATTAAATATGAAATTTCAGAGAAGTAAATAATAGGGGGACTGAAAATTGTATAAGTGGCGAAGATGGTTTAGAGGTTTGAAAATAGTATATTTAAAATCTGTCGCTATATTGCAATCTCTTTATAAGTCAGGCAGCTGTATTGTAAACATTCTACAATGAATATCTTAAATCTTAAATATAAGATAAATAAAATTAGAGTGTCTGTTTGTAATATTAAAATAACCACTTTTTACTACATGTATATATGAATGTATATACGGTACATATCATAAAACAACCTTTATTACAATTTTTTTTGTTTGTCTGTCTGTCTGTCTGTTTGTTCCGGCTAATCTCTGAAACGGCTGGACCGATTTTGACGGGACTTTCAATAGCAGGTAGCTGTTTTAACACGTTCGCGTGAGCAACCTCGAAAGTAATTCGCGATGCTGCGGTGCACTAATATCCCCATATAAAATTTTGCGACGTCTAAACACGTTCCACCGTAATATTTTTAGTGTTAGTGATATATAGCGGCGGTGTAAATTACAGGAATCGTCTCTGTTGCGGCGCAAAAAAGACGTGCCAAATGATTTTGTTCTTTAGTTGGACGTCATAAGGTGTTCCACCGAAAAAAAATAAGACGTCGGGCGACGTTGCGCCGATTCACAATTACTTCAAAACGACGTCTTAATCCGTTGATCACGCGAACGTGGTAATAAGGAGTAACTTAAGTAACTTAAAACTTAAAATAACTTAAAATAAGTGATTAAAGTGGTCTGAACTCAAGAACTCTAACCTGGCCCCTCATTCAAAATGAGCAGAATTTAAAATATATTTTTCATATACTGGTGGCCGTACTTTATCTTTTTTTTTGTTGTACCCGTACTTTATCTTTTTTTTCACATAAATAAACGAAAATGTCGTAAGTTTATAATGATTCATTAAATCAATAAAGATCCGACATTCTTTCTATAAGTCTCAGTCTTTCTATAAATTTCCATTTCTTTTCGAAATAGACCTTCAACCTAGAACTTTTTTAAAAGGAATTCTGCAGAATATCACGATCAGACTACCGACCTTACACGCGACGACATTGATTTCCATTTACTCGTCAAAAGCTTTTCATAAAAACCACCTTGGTTGAATTTGAATGTGAACGCCGGGTAACGTGTTATTTGAGCCGACCTAGATTTGGTTCGTAGGTTTTGGTAGACCCCATCTATCATAGTGGTGGATATGGAGGTGGGTATCCGTCACGCAAAAAGCAGACCGGGCATACATTTCTACATTTCAAGTGTTTGAAACGAAGAATACTTACAATGTTTTTTTTATAAGTAAACCGAAAAAAGGCAGACGGGCCGCGTGGTGTTAAGCGATCACCGTCGCCTATGGACACGGGCAACCCCAGGGGAGCCACCCGAGAATTGCCGGCTTTGGAGGAGAGCTTTTTTTACAGCTTTCTTGAAGAACCCCATGTTATAGTCTACTGGGAATGCCTCAGCTGGAAGGTTGTCCCATCCGTCACGTCACGTCCGTGGTAAAAAGGAGCGTGCAAAGCGGACTGTGGAGAACCGCCACGAGTCCAGATGGTGCCGGTGGAACTTTAACCTTCGTCTGGTGGTATAATCATGGAATGGTGATGCCCACACATAGTGGAGAATAATAGATTGTTCTAATAAACATCAATTTTAGATTATGATAAATTTAACTGATTATTGGTATTTGTAAAATAAATGAGATTACAAGCAACTAAATGTCTGTAAGATATACAAATATAAAAATCCAGCTTAATGTTACGTAGACTAAAATTTACTAATAATATGCCTCTTCACTGTACCCAATTTTCTTCGGGTTTCTTCGATGTCTAGATATTTTTTAGGCTGAGTAACAACACGTAACTACGTAACACAAATACGTCTAAATTTAAAATGGTTCTTTTTTACCGACTTCCAAAAGAAGGAGGTACTGTATTCGGCTGTATGTATTTTTTTTTTTTTATATATATGTTCACCGATTACTCCGCCGTTTGTGGACCGATTTTCAAAATTATTTTTTTGTTCGTATGCTTATACTCCCGAGGTGGTCCCATTGTCACCAAATCAGGATCTGATGATGGGATCCCGGGGAAATCGAGGGGAACTCTCAAATTTTATAGGCACACACATTGATTTTCTTATAGTTTCTGAAGCATAAGAGATATTTACGCATAGGAATCATCATCTCATGTTGCTGAGCTGATGATGGAAGGTACTGCGACAGTGAGGAGTTGAGAGCAAATTCTTTCAATAAATAGTTTTTTATTCGAAATCTTACATTCCCGAGATGGTCCAACTGTCACCAAGTCAAAGTCTGATGAGGGGATCCCAGAGAAATCGAAGGGAACATTCAAATTTTATAGCACAACAAATGATTTTCATATTTTTACAAAGCAAAACAGACATTTGTGTATAATTATCGTCATATCATGTTGCTGAACTGATGATGGAAGGTACTACGACGGTTAGGAGTTGAGAGCAAATTCTTTCAATAAATGGTTTTTTGTTCGAAATCTTACATTCCTGAGGTGGTCCAACTGTCACCATGTCAAAATCTGATGATGTGATATTAGGGAAATCGAGGGAAACACTGAAACTTAATTGGCACACACATGCTTTTAGTCATATTTTTAACATAATACAACTATTTATGTCTGGTAATTATCACCTGCTGTTGCTTAACTGATGATTGAAGGTACAACTCCTCAACGTTTAGGAGCTGAGAGCAAATTCTTTCTTTAATTTATACGTTCAGGTGGACTGATAGTATGTCTTTCAGACTTTTAGATGGCTATTAGATAAACATGATTATAAAAGGTAAATCTGTTTAAAGTTTAGAAGTTAAGTGAACATTTTTCCTATTATGCTAATACATACAGAATTATTAAAATTACTAAAAAGAGTGAAATAAATTAAGTTTTTAACAAAAAAATAGAACCGACTTCAAACGGTAAAAATAAAATTGTTCAGTACCTACTTCTTCTTGCTTATGGTAATGACTCTTAAAACTATTTTTGAAGTCGGGCCCTTAGTGAAATGTCCTGTCTTAGTAAATATAGTGTACCTTTCGTTCTGAATGGGCACCGACTCCAATATAGTTTTAACAGTCATTACCATAAGCAAGAAGAAGTAGGTACTGTCCCACTGTCTGTACTGTCGGTGCCAATTTAGAACGAATGGTACGACATTTACTAAGGGCCCGACTCCAGAAATAGTTTTAAGAGTCATTACCATAAGCAAGAAGAAGTAGGTACTGAACAATTTTATTTTTTACCGTTTGAAGTCGGTTCTATTTTTTTGTTAAAAACTTAATTTATTTGTATCCTAATTTCATAGTTGTTTTTAACATTATCCCTCATTATTACTGATACGATTTAACAAAATAAATAACTCTTAAATACATTAGTTCCCGTTATTATTCGGGGTGACCCAGATTTGTCTAGCTGGTTTCGTTAGGCCCCATCTATCATTAGGGGAGGTATCCATCAAGCTAAGTGCTGGCTGGGGATAAATTTCAAGTGATTTGAACAAGGAACACTCTAAAGTTGTTTGTTACCGCAAAATGGGTAAGAATAATGAATTATTCTTGTAAAAACATTCGTTTGAGAGTTATATTATGCATGATTGGTGACCATAAATGTTCTTAAAAAAACTGAATCTATCTAATCGTTAATTGAAGACATATTTATTCAAATCGTAATAAACACTTTATTCGTAATCTTTCTTTTATAGTATTTCTAAAACGTTTCAAGATAATTATTTTATACTTTGCCGTTTTTAGGGTTCCGTAGCCAAATGGCAAAAAAGGAACCCTTATAGATTCGTGATGTCTGTCTGTCTGTCTGTCCGTCCGTATGTCACAGCCACTTTTTTCCGAAACTATAAGAACTATACTGTTGAAACTCGATACGTAGATGTAATCTGTGAACCATATTAAGATTTTTACACAAAAATAGAAAAAAGGCAATAAATTTTGAGGGTTCCCCATACTTAGAACTGAAACTCAAAAAAATTTTTTTTTCATCAAACCCAAGTGTGGGTTATCTATGGATAGATCTTCAAAAATGATATTGAGGTTTCTAATATAATTTTTTTCTAAACTGAATAGTTTGCGCGAGAGATACTTCCAAAGTGGTAAAATGTGTGTCCTCCTGTAACTTCTAAAATAAGAGAATGATAAAACTAAAAAAAATATATGATGTACATTACGATGCAAACTTCCACCGAAAATTGGTTTGAACGAGATCCAGTAAGTAGTTTTTTTTAATACGTCATAAATCGTAAACCACAATTTACCTTTCATTCAATCTTAATGAACTGATTTCTTTAGATAATCAAAGGCAATGATGTATTTCTGTTGCCGCTATTGTTATACAAATACTAAAAACAGAATAAAATAAATATTTAATGGGGGCTCCCATACAATAAACGTGATTTTTTATAGATAATGGTACGGAACCCTTCGTGCGTGAGTCCTACTCGCACTTGGCCGATTTTTTCATAATTATTTTATACCACGAGGATTTCAAAGAGTAGTATACTACACTAAACTTTGGCATTTTGAATTTTTGACCAATTCCAAAGCCCGCTATCCTAACTCCGTAAATTCATTAGAACGTAATATATTTATTCAATATTAACTCGAATCATATCGAGATATAAAGGTATCTTCTAATTATTCGCGTTGACCCAGTTTGTCCCGCTGGTTTCATTAGGCCCCATCTATCATTAGGGGAGGTGGTTATCCATCACGCTAAGTGCAGGCCGGGGATAAATTTCAAATGATTTGGACGAGAGACATTTTTAAATTGCTTGCAAACGGAAAAATGGGGGAGAATAATGGATTATTACTTACAACACGTTTATAGATTACTAGCTGTGCCCGCGAACTCCGTACCGCGTTCAAATGTTTGGGTGGGCCACCCTTATCACTTAGGGGGATGAAAAATAGATGTTGGCCGATTCTCAGACCTACCCGATATGCTCACAAAATTTCATGAGAATCGGTCGAGCCGTTTCGGAGGAGTTTGGGAACGAACATTGTGACACCAGAATTTTATATATAAGATAAAGGATTTTGAAATTTTAACGCTGTTCTTCATAAAGTTTATAAATTTGTCTTCATATTTTATGAAAATGTTAGTTAGTTACGTTATAGTTACTTTGAAAGAAAATAAATTAAAGTATCAATGCCTAAAAGAATATTATTTATTAAAAATGCTTAAATAAGAATTGATAATAAGCATACTTGATAAGTAATAATCCTCATATGCAGTAGATATGCTAAATTTCAAATCTAAGTCTCGATAGTTTTCTTGAAATGTGAACCAACGAATGTGTAATTGTTACCTTGTATTAATAAATAATTTAATAGTGTGTCCATAATTTTTCCGAACCGAACCGAGCTTTCGTCGAAGCAAAATGTTCAATGGAGACATTTAGTAACGTTGTCCAAAAAATATTTTCTTATAAACGTGTTCCAAGAACGAGTATCTACGATCATAAAAGACGCCCAACTCAGTATTTCATTACGGGCCCATAAGATATTTATAAATTGCAAATATAAGTACATAATATTGGTACGAGATGGGGAACTCGTAAACATAATACTTGCTTTGAAACGATATTGACATTTTCCTGTTGTCGAGCATTGATAAAAGGGATATTAATGTTGTGTTATCAGAAGTAAATATCAATATAGGGATCTTGTACTCGTCGCAAGTAAAATTTATTTGCCGATCCATGAAGGATGTTATGATCATTCAAATTCAAATTCAAAATTCAAATCGTTTATTTCATGTAATTAAAATATGGACAAAATGCAGTTGAGAAATATCTGCCTTTTACGGTAGTTTTCACTGTGTTGTAAAAGACAGGTGCCTTCCCAAAGTAGTTTAAGATACAGTACATTAAATTATTTGACTAGAGAAATGCTAAAAATAATTCGTCTTCAATCGGATTTATCTTATAACAATTATTGGATTAGCTTCTATGCTTTCATGTAGTCACGTATTCAATTCTTACTGTATATTATTTATGTATTTCAAGCATATTGTAGAAAATACAACAATTATGAAACGGTTATGCGATGGTTATTTTACCATTAGATAGAATTAAAACTTAGGGTACAAATAATAAAAAATATTTATATGATTTTTGGAATACAAATGCTCGCTTAATACATAGTACCTAGTAAAATAATAAATAAACGCAATATGGTTTTGATTGAGGTTTGAACCGGGTCTCTAATTCCACAGTCAGCCCACGTAACCATTCGGCCAAGGAAGCTTTAATTTTAATGTACGAAATTTTTGTAGAGCTCTTTCAAATCGACATTGTCATTTCTTTTAATCTTCGGATTGGCGGATGGCGTTTGACGACGATCTAGGCCACAATATTATTAATACTCTCCAATAGATGTCAGGAAGAGTCGTATTTTTCAGTTTATATTTAAGTTGATTATCTCTGATTTTTTTAAATAATTTATTTCTAAAATTATAACCTATCTGGATCGATTTATCCTCTCCGAAACCAGGGTGCTAAATTTCATCAAAATCATTGTAGCCGTTTCAGAGATTCAAAAAATATATTTAGGTATGTACGAGAATTGCTCGTTTAAAGATTTTATTGTTTGATTTTCTTTTCTGTCCTCTTCTGTAGAAACATGAAACTAGAAATTGGTTCCTATACGTTTTCTTAATAACTTTTCAGGAAGGTCCAGAAATAATATTGATTTATAACAGTATGGTTTGGAAGATCATAATATATTTCACTTTCTCTTCTAGCGTAGTGGACTATGATCTGAAACCTTTTTCGATTCCGTGAATATCTGTGCCCAGTAATGGGACATTAGAAAAGATTGGAAAAAAGTTCTGCATTCAAAACTTTATAGTTCTAAATGATAGTATGGATTTTCGTTCAAGTAAAAACTTAGTGAAAACCCACGCTGGAGTTGGTCCAAGTAAGTTCGACAAAAACGTGTTCGACCTTCAGTTGAGGCGCTGTAACAAAAGCAGAACCTGACGCAGCAGTTCTGAAGCGATATCCTATAATACAAGGTTTCACGAAGGTTGCCTCAAAACCTAGACCGTTTTTAGTCTTGCCAGTATTCATATAGATAGTGCTGTTTTTATCCTATCTAGGCTTCTTAAAGGTAGAAAAAATGAAGTTATATAAGAAGTTATCTTATATATACAATTCTCGTGTCACAATGTTAGTTACCATACTCCTCCGAAACGGCTCGACCGATTCTCATGAAATTTTGTATGTATATCGGGTAGGTCTGCGATTCGGCTACTATCTATTTTTCATCTTCCTAAGTGATAAGGGTAGCCCACCCCAAACATTTAAACGCCGTACGGAGTTCACGGGGTCAGCTAGTATAACAATAAAAAGAATTATACAAAAGGACTGAACTTTATTTGAAATGGAGATATTATTTAAAATTCGATAAAATATACTGTCGTCCGTATAGAATTGAGCTTTATTATATTAGGTTAAACAAATCAGCATTTCAAGTCAACGACCTGATATGATTTTAGCATCAGATGGCCTTATAAGCTTGGTACTTTAAAATACGAGAGAAGATTCAAATGGCTTTCGCCCGGGGCTAGCTGAAAAATGTTTTTGTTTGAGCGTGAGTTGTGGCCTTAATTAGAGCGGGATCAAAGTTCTGGGTTTGTTTTAGCAAAGTGACATTGGGCGTGGTGCCTCAGGCATACTAACCGTTTTTTTTTCACGTGTTGGTTGTTTTAAAACAAAGTTATTTTATTTTTTACGCCCTACTTCATTTTACTTTTCTTTAAAATGGTTTTTCAATGTTTAAGAAATCGTTAGTTGTATCAGCTTACTATTATTATTATATACATACCAAATGTAAAATTTGGTGTAATGTAGGTGTTTTATGAGGCTATGTATGGACTTGCAAACATATGGACTATACAAACACACTGTTTTCTCTTTGGTTTCATGTTTAAATAAAATTTAATGTTTAATACCTTCCTAAATCATGTTCCAAGTGGTCCTTATAAACGTATGTATGTGTGTGATAAATTTATGAAAATCGATTCGAAATTACAAAACGGAATTTCGAGTATTTGTGGCCGGCATAAGAGCATTATATACGAATGCTCTCTCACAAACTTGAATACAGACTGTTGTAATTAAACACGTAAGTACATATACCATGTACCACGTGCTCTGTAGCTGCCTTTATCCGCCTTTATACCTGTGCGTTTGTAGGGGGACAGCAGTATTTTTTATAATAGGTATCTATTTTCCAAAAATCTTTGAGCCTGCATTGTCTTTTAAAAATACGGGCGCGAGCGGCCGGCACTCGGGGCTATCTAAAAATGTTTTTGTTTCAATATGAGTTGTGGCCCTAATTAAAACGACGTTAAACTTCTGGATTTGTTTTAGTAAAGTTACATTGGGCGTGATGCCTCAGGCATAGCTCTTTCCACGTGGCGAATTTTGTTTTTATACAAAGTTCTTTTAATTTTTACTTTCTCCTGAAATTAAAAGTGTGTAGTTAGGCCAATAGTTAAACGCCGGTGCGTTCTACTGGAGATCTCGGAGTCCTCCCCAAGCGCAGAGGCAGGCCGCCGAGGGGGTTTTATTGTGGTCAAATTCCACATAACCCGATTTTTCATTTTTTAACGACTATGACAGTCGTTATCGATAGCCAAAGCACGGAAACGCGCGTCAATTTATTCCAGTAGCCACCCATTTCACACCCGACTGTTCTCGTTTCACATAGCTGCGTAGATCGTTTGCGTTCTACCATGTGCGCCCTTAGGTATGTGGTATACATTACATTGCTATATACCTACAGTCCTACATATCTAATAAAACTACTTATGTAGATCTTAAAATTAGTAAAACTGGCTACTACCGTGAATCGTGAGCTGCCTACACAAGGCGTAGACAATTTCCGGGAGAAACTCCGTCATCAAAACCGTTCTCTTAAACTTTTTAACTTAAATCACCTGCCGTTAAATATTTGCCGATTTCCAATATTAGGGCGGAAAGTTCGGTGATGAAGTAAAATGAAAAATGATTCTAAATGTCGCACCGCCATGAAATGTTTAGAAACATAAACGAACTATAAATAAAACCGGTCGTTTTCTTATTGAAAGTCAAACTGATAGGCTCGCTTTGTCCATTATTTATCATCGTCATCATGCCTCACTGTCTGTCTGCCTTTATGTTCAAATAGTTTGTCGTGTAGTGTACACTGTTGTGTAGTGTGTCGTGTCGCGTAGTGTACAATACACTACGCATGCCCTTGAAATCAATATCAAATACAGAGTAAGGTACTTTGTAATTAAAAAATCACAGTCAACGCAATTAAAATAAACGAAGCATGTTGCATATCTGACACAGTTCATAGAGGCACTCAATCCTTTTGAGTCCTTTCCTTTGACATAGGACCAAGAATTTTGGCACAAAGTACGGTAAACTCGAAGCTCAAGTGAAAGAAAAATCCGAAAAGTCTGAATTGGTAATTACATCGTTTAGGATTAGTGTTTCTATTTGTATCCAATGCTTTTATCAATCGGCCAAGCCACCTAGCATTTAGCATTTAGCATTTAGCATCAACGATTCGCGATTTTGCGTGTGCATCGATGCTGCATGGCGTTTTGGCATCTTGGAGGCGGCAGCGTAGCAGCGGCAGCGGTGGACACGCAGGCATAGTAATATTAGTACGTCCGTCACTCGAGCGCCGTCATCCCGGCCGCCGAGATTTCGAGCAGATCGGCGTGACCGCTAGTAGATTTTTTGCCGGCAATACAAAGACATTTGAACTTGTCCACAAACTGCCGTCACCGTCACGTTAGCTCGGTTATTTTATTTTGTCTATTATTAATTATCATTACATAATTGTAATAAAAATGGCCAAGAAATTTAAATACTATATTTATTCATTAATAAAACATAATACGCCCCTGTGTATCGTTTACGTATTAGCGGATGAATCCAAAATTCTTTGCATCGCCTGCGCCTTCGATGGTACAAAAGCAGCAGCAAGTTGTCGCCGGTTTAACCTACTCATCACTTTATTTCTTCGAAAACGCGACTACCACGCGTGACAACCAGATCAAACTAAACCACCGAGATCGGTCGCAGTGGACAAAAGATCGCCGTCACGTCATCTTAAAATCGGTGCGAAATAAACTAGTTCTCGTTGACGGTCCGGTGACGGTGGCGGTAGACAAACGCTCTAGCATCGAGATTTCGTGACTATCTACATTCGAAGGCGGTAGCAGAATCGCGCTTTTTAAGGTTTTTATGTGTGCACGGTGCAGCCTTCGGTCACTGCGTTTAGCTGCTAAATAGCGACTAAATCGACGATTGTAAAAGTAGCTAGTGTAGCTTATCCGTAAGATAAGTAAGTACCTAGCCTTGTTTTAAAAGCTTGCATTTATGGCAGTTGAATGTAAACGAATATCCGCCGGAGATTGACTGTATCCTACTTTGTAGGGAACACGCGACCCAACCAGTTTTTTCTATCAGAAAAATGGGACAGATTTTCTTGTTTGAATCAAATGAAATGAAATGAAAATACTTTATTGTTGACTGTTTACATACATATTCTACAGTATGTCATATTCTGGCATACAATATTATTAATTAAAATTTACTAAAAATGTTTTGTTTTAAGATTATTTCTAACGGATCATCGGGCTTTGATGCCTACCCACTGCTGGGTAAATGATAGAAAAAAAGCCGGCGGAAAAAACCCTCAGGCATTGTTTAGAGTTATTTTTATATTTTACGCGGAAGTTCCTCAAACCATTATAATGCACGTTTCACGTTTAAAACGAAGCAAACCATAGGTTACGTGCAAAGTGACTATAATTTTTGGTAATCTTTCTCGTATTTTTGTTACCGACTTCCAAAAGAAGGAGGTACTGTATTCGGCTGTATGTATTTTTTTTTTTTTTTATATATGTTCACCGATTACTCCGCCGTTTGTGGACCGATTTTCAAAATTCTTTTTTTGTTCGTTAGCTTATACTCCCGAGGTGGTCCCATTGTCACCAAATCAGGATCTGATGATGGGATCCCAGGGAAATCGAGGGGAACTCTCAAATTTTATAGGCACACACATTGATTTTCTTATAGTTTCTGAAGCATAAGAAATATTTACGCATAGAAATCATCATCTCATGTTGCTGAGCTGATGATGGAAGGTACTGCGACAGTGAGGAGTTGAGAGCAAATTCTTTCAATAAATAGTTTTTTATTCGAAATCTTACGTTCCCGAAGTGGTCCAACTGTCACCAAGTCAAAGTCTGATGAGGGGATCCCAGAGAAATCGAAGGGAACATTCAAATTTTATAGTACAACAAATGTTTTTCATATTTTTACAAAAGCAAAACAGACATTTGTGTATAATTATCGTCATATCATGTTGCTGAACCTATGATGGAAGGTACTACGACGGTTAGGAGTTGAGAGCAAATTCTTTCATTAAAGGTTTTTTTGTTCGAAATCTTACATTCCTGAGGTGGTCCAACTGTCACCATGTCAAAATCTGATGATGTGATATTAGGGAAATCGAGGGAAACACTGAAACTTAATAGGCACACACATTCTTTTAGTCATATTTTTAACAAATTACAAATATTTATGTCTAGTAATTAAAACCTGCTGTTGCTTAGCTGATGTTTGAAGGTACAACTCCTCAACGGTTAGGAGCCGAGAGCAAATTCTTTCTTTAATTTATACGTTCAGGTGGACTGATAATAGTATTCTTTCAGGCTATTAGATAAACATGATTATAAAAGGTAAATCTGTTTAAAGTTTAGAAGTTAAGTGAAAATTTTTCCAATTATGCTAATACATACAGAATTATCAAAATTACTAAAAAGAGTGAAATAAATTAAGTTTTTAACAAAAAAATAGAACCGACTTCAAACGGTAAAAAATAAAATTGTTCAGTAACTACTTCTTCTTGCTTATGGTAATGACTCTTAAAACTATTTTTGAAGTCGGGCCCTTAGTGAAATGTCCTGTCTTAGTAAATATAGTGTACCTTTCGTTCTGAATGGGCACCGACTCCAATATAGTTTTAACAGTCATTACCATAAGCAAGAAGAAGTAGGTACTGTCCCACTGTCTGTACTGTCGATGTCGGTGCCAATTTAGAACGAATAGTACGCCATTTGCTAAGGGCCCGACTCCAGGAATAGTTTTAAGAGTCATTACCATAAGCAAGAAGAAGTAGTTACTGAACAATTTTATTTTTTACCGTTTGAAGTCGGTTCTATTTTTTTGTTAAAAACTTAATTTATTTTATAACATTTTCTGTCACTGTACGCATCTAGAGATGGAAATTATAAATAAGCATTGAAAATTAATATTTATTTATTTGTATTTATTAAATATTTATGATAAAGAAAATATCTGTCTTATTTTTATGTCTTTTTCAAGATAGGTAAAGACAATTCTCGTCAAGGTACCGTGGAGTTTTTTTTTCAACCTTTTTTTATGTCCCACTGCTGGGCACAGGTCTCCTCTCACAAGTGAGAGGGATTTAGGCCATAGTCCACCACGCTGGCCAAGTACGGATTGGTGGACCGTGGATTTATACGTTTAGGAAATTGGGATGATTTTACGAAACTAGAAAATTTCTAAAGCGTTTTCTTTAGAAATTTTCTAGTTTCATAAAATTATTTATTTACAATTCTAATTTACAGAAACAATAACATCCAGACCGAGAACAGTGATTTAAACTCATCATTCAAATTTCTGCTTCGCCGAAAATCGAACCCGGGACCCCTCGATTGGCAGTCCAGCATGGTAACCATTCCGCCACGCGGGTCGTCAATTATGAATTAAATTATAAAGCAAAAACAAATTTCAGAACACAAAAAATTGATAAATTTGTTATTAAAAACAATATAAATACATTTCCTATTTCGCTTTAGCTAGAGTCTCTACGTAATGCCATACTTTAATATTTTATGTCGAATATCTCTCTAGAGAAAGTAAATTTTTCTTCGTTATTTTGTTAAGTGTTCGCCACAGGTTTTGACAGGTGACGATAGCTGTGCGGATATTGACGCTTACCTTTATCCGGTGCCGACGCCAGATCATCTCAGAGGGTACGAGAATTAACCAATAGCTTCACACCAACAGTTGAAGGCTTTATAAAAGTCTTATAGACTTATAATTTTTCAAATTACAGATTTCCTTAAATAAACTCTAAAAACTCAAATATTTGGCTACCGTGGTGGACTCTGGCTTAAATCCTTCTCACTTGTGAGAGGTGACCTGTGCCCAGCAGTGGGACTTAAAATAAAGGTTGAAAAAAAAAACCGCTATAAATCTTTAGCGTCTTTTAGACCAGGCAACAAAATAAAAATAAAAGCGGAAAAACAAAAACAAAATGCTCTGTGAAGGGATTTGCTGCGACACGCGAGGCGCGGCTTAGCGTGGATTGGCGCGTATATTCTATGCGTGAAGTCATTTTGTTTTATTTTGTAATATAAATCCGACCACGCTGTGATATATTGGTATAAATAATAAAAAAAAGCTTGTATTATAATTAGCATACTTAGAAGCATATTCGAAGTTTTAAGTTATGGTCCTGTTTGCCGAAGGCTTGATAAATTCCTTGAAACATTTTTCGCTTAATGGTGAATTGCGGGAGCCTAGTGATAGTGGCAATTTTAGTACCGACAGAATGGCCTTCGGTTTGAATCCCACTCACAGTAAAAATTTGTGTGTTTTGTAAGTTGTTAATTTTTTGCTAATGCCCTAAAAGAGGCATCTTAATAATGAAGCTATTAGATCGACTACTATCGATACCGCGGAGAGTAAATTGATGGACATAAAACCTGCCACGTGCGAGTCAGACTCGCGAGCCATCTTAAAACAAAACATAAAAACAGTAAAAAATCACGTTTGTTGTATAGGAGCCCCTTAAATATTTATTTTTAGTATTTGTAGTTGTTGCGACAATAAAAATACATCATCTATGAAAATGTGAACTGTATAACTATCACGGTTCATAAAATACAGAATGGCGGCAGACGGACAGACAGACAGACATACGGACGGAGAGCGGAGTCTTAGTAACAGGGTGCTGTGTGTACGGATCCCTAAAAACTAAATGTTCGGTGAAGGGATATGCTGCTACACGCGAGGCGAGGCTTATCGTGGATTGGTGTGTACCTACATTTTATACGTAAAAGTCACTTTATATTTTGTTTAAAAGTGGCTCGATTTAATACTGAAATAACTCTTAAGCATCTTATAGTTTGAACAATAAAATTCCTGTAATTTTTTTTGCAAAAGTTATTGTTACGATTGATGCTTATTGAATGTTATATTAAAGTTTACAGCAAAAGCGCTTTATAGTTCGTTTAAAAATAAGTGCTAAAGTCAACATAAGATATAGTTTACAAACTATCCGGTACGTCAGGCTACCTACAAGCTACAAGTTTTTTTTACCATTAAAATAAAACATTTTCCGCGGGCAAAAAGACACCTATTTTCAAACCCCTAAACTATCGAGGGATCTCTATCTTGCAAAAAACAAGTCAATCTTTTGAACTGTTACGACGTGGAAGAAGGACAAACAAAAAACAAACAAATAGACTTTCAGGTTTATAATATTAGCATGTATTATATAACCAAATTTTGAAATACGTACGACTCTTTCACCAAGCCTACGATATTAATTTGGCTGATTCAAATTCCAGTCGAAATAAACCCTTTTATACCCGTATAATATACCCATATTTCTTTCAAAAATACTAACGTTTTTGGCATGAATTCCTGTTATAATTTTATTACTTTAAACGAGCAATTCTTGTATATCCTTACCCCAAACATTTTTATTTTAGGACAAACTGTTTAATTTTTTACAAGCTTTTATTTAGTTTCACCTGTCCCGTTGTCTATCTCTCGGTCTGTAATTAAATCTTGCAAATTAAATTTGATCCACTTACCGGCTTCCGATTGAGCTGAAACTTTGCATGCATCTATATTTTTATGATGTGGCATTAAAAATACACACAACCCTTAATTTTACCCTTCTTTCACCAAAAAACCTTGGAAAGGCTGTTAAATAATGAGAAATGCTAGGCAAGTTCCTACAATTATATTAAGTTGTATAATGTTTTCCTCGTGTCTATTCAGCGACACTTTACCGAAATTGTTTCCTCGTTTCAAAATGAATTGAGACGTTGGGGCAAGTTCTTAAGCACTTAAGCATCCAGGCTCAGAGAAATGGGTATTACTTGGTAGGTAAAAGTTACTGAGCAGCCTTTATTTATTAACTTTTACAATCATTTCTTGACTGCTTATAAAAAACTCAAATAAAGATACTATACGAAGCGCGCACTGCGTGAAGGCTGGTGAAGAACTACGAAGTGATCTACCCAGTTACGCCAAATGTGCATCCATTTGGCCGTGAGATGGGTGCACATTTGACTAGTGGCAAAAGAAAATAGATATCATGCGCGTTTCCGTGCTTTGGAGGGCAACTTAAGCCATTGGTCTCAGTTGTTACCGATAGTTAATAGCCGTTAAGCTATGACCGAGGCCTTATGGGATGTTTGAAAACATTTGACAACGGGTTGGCCACAGATCCGCGTCTCCACCAACCTGCATTGGACCATCATCGTGGTATAAGCTCCAGGCCTCCCCAATAATGGGGATAGACCCGTGCCCAGCAGGGGGATGAAAAAAAGGGTTGCAACAAGTTATACAAAAATGATTTTTTTTGTCAAAAAGGGTGGCTTTGTCCACTAAGGTGGGGATGAAAAAAGGGGTTGCAGCAAGTTATAAAAAAAAAACGATTTTTATTGTCAAAAAGGGTGGAGGAATGCCAAGGTGTAAAGCCCTTAGAAACTTCTTAAGAAATATTGGTTCGATCTCGCGTGTAATTTGTCATTCAAGGCCGTGACAGGACCGAGGCAAACTCCAGCCGAGGGATTACAGGACAACCTTATGAATAATTAAGTTACGGGGGAGAAACTTTTATATTCGTCGCTTACTTCCCTTGCCACGTATAAGTAGGTCATTTTTTAATGTGACAACCGAAAGAAAACACGGAAAATCGCTTCGACCTTTTCGTTTTCCGAATTTTCCCGGAATAAAATTGTCTAAGTCAGTATTAAGGAAATGCTTGTTAAAGGTAACTGGGAAAGGAGGAGAGACAATTGTGTAATTTTGGTGATGATGTTTTTTTTTCAATAACAAAATTAAATTAAGGTATCGAAAAGTGTAGATGATAATTTTTTTAATTTGTTGCCTTTTTATTATTATTAATTAAGTATCAATACATGTTTGCATAGAGAGATTATGATATAACAGAGAGTTATGTCTTTGCAGGAGATTAAGTCGTGTCGCTACCAACCCGCATTGGAGCACCGTGGTGGGAGGACATAAAAATGGTTGCAGTAAAGTCGTGAAAAAGTCGCTAAAAAAAGCGTGAGGTGCTTTTTGATATACTATTGACACCATGTACCCCAAGTTTTTTTTACAGTAAAATACATTTTCTTCTTATTTTTTACTTTTTAATTGGATTTTTAGGGTTCCGTGGTCAAATGGCAAAAAACGAAACCCTTATAGATTCGTGATGTCTGTCTGTCTGTCCGTCCGTATGTCACAGCCACTTTTTCCAAAATAAGAACTATACTGTTGAAACTCGGTACGTAGATGTGTTCTGTGAACCACATTAAGATTTTCACACAAAAATAGAAAAAGCAATAAATTTTGAGGGTTCCCCATACTTAGAACTGAAACTCAACATTTTTTTTTCATCAAACCCATATGTGGGGGGTATCTATGGATAGATCTTCAAAAATGATATTGAGGTTTCTAATATCATTTTTTCTAAACTGAATAGTTTGGGCGAGAGACACTTCCAAAGTGGTAAAATGTGTCCCCCCCCTGTAACTTCAAAATAAGAGAATGATAAAACTAAAAAATATATATATGATATACATTACGATGCAAACTTCCACCGAAAATTGGTTTGAACGAGATCTTTTTAATACGTCATAAATCGTAAACCACTTTACCTTTCATTCAATCTTAATGCAATGATTTCTATGGATAATCAAAGGCAATGATGTATTTCTGTTGCTGCTAGTGTTATACAAATACTAAAAATAGAATAAAATAAATATTTAAGGGGGCTCCCACAATAAACGTGATTTTTTATAGATAATGGTACGGAACCCTTCATGCGTGAGTCCGACTCGCACTTGGCCGGTTTTTTTCATATTGCATTGTCATCGGCCCTTGACCGCTGTGCAAATTTTCAAGTTAATCAGACGCTTAGAAGTAGGTGAAAATGAAGTTAAAAGATTCCGTTACATATATACATACATACAGATCAAGCTAATATAAGCGTGTTAAAATGGTGAATGTTAGGAAATCTCACTTTAAGATTTGAGAAACATCCCAATTACGTATTTATAGTCTCCATTTAATCGCAAAAGCAGACTAAGTTCCAATTTAATAATTGATGACAAAAGAGCTCTCTGGTGATTTATTGTACGAATCATCAATTAGGAAAAAAGTTTGAAGGTTCGTCAAAACATTATGAATTAATGATGAGAGTTGAGCGAGTGGGGAGTTTGGAACTTTGGTGAAATATTTAACGCTCTAGTCAACGAGCAATTCCACGTCTAATGATAACTAACCTGTAGGCTATAAGCTTGTGACTGATACATTTTTTCAACCATTTTTTTGACCCACTGATGGGTAGGTACAGGTCTCCTCTTACAGCTGAAAGGTTGTATTAATATTTAGTGCACCACGCTGACCATGAGGTTTTTTTTGACCCACTGATGGGTAGGTACAGGTCTCCTCTTACAGCTGAAAGGTTGTATTAATATTTAGTGCACCACGCTGACCATGAGGTTTGGCACTTGGATGTCCATCCATGAGGCATGCACGGTGATAGAAAACATCGAAATTATTTCAATATCACAATATTTTTCATTACCGTGGAAAAACGATAAAAACGCACGTTACTTTCTTTGTTAGATGTGCGCACCGAGGATTTGAACTCAGTATCTCCGTGTTAGAAACCGCCGTCTTTATCCTCCTAGCTGCTGTGATATGTACTTACATAAATAAACTATAATTAAGTACCTGTTCTGTTCTATGCGACAGAATCCGTAATGATGAAATTCGTAGACGAACGAAGGTTATCGACATAACTTTCAAAATCTGCAAGCTGAAGTAGCAATGGGCAGGCCACATAGCTATGAGGACTGACAACCGGTGGGGAAGAGCGGTCCTCGAATGGCGAACACGTCTCGGCAAAAAGAGCACAGGCCGCCCTCCAACCAGGTGGACTGACGACCTGAAGAAGATAGCGGGAAACCGCTAGATTATAGATTATAGATAGGGCGCAGGACCGGTCAGAGTGGCGAACATGGGCATTACTATGAGCATTAACTATGTCCAGCAGTACCTAGAGTCTAGGTCCTAGACTTTTAAAGGCTGATAGATGGATGGATGGAAGTACCTGTTAATAAAATTAAATATTGTTTTAAATTAACGGAGTAAATAAGTTTAATTTATTATACTCACACAAAAAAGTATCACAAACAAGTCTTCGTTAGTTTCCCTGGAATTCTTACATTGAAAATTTTTTGGTTGGTGTAATATTTTATTATATATCGAATCGTGAGTGTAACTTAACATGATTATTTATGAAACTAGTCGGCCTAGTTTTGGAAAAATGTCACGTGAGTCAAGTCGTATATAAATAATAGTGTAGAAAAAGATAAAATTTCAAAATAAAATACAAAAAGGCAGTTCAAAATACCAATAGTGAACGGAAATATTGACAACACAATAAAGTAATAATACATCTATGACGTTATAAATTCCATTTTTCCACGCGATGAGATTAAAACGAAACCTTGTGAGGCATTGTGGAGCATAAAAGCCAATAAAAGCTCGCGTATGCTATTCTCTTTCATGCAAAGTAAAAGTATTAGATATGCGGAAGAGGAACTGTCGCATTCTTGAATAAAAGGAAAACGTAGCTATGGATCTGTACATGTATGGACATCTAAGTCGAGTTTCTTATTGAATGGGCATGATGACACTATTAAAGAATCAGAGAATAAATGGTTTTACAGAAAAATATACGCTAAAAAGTTCTAAAATATGACCCCGTTTTAATATAAACATGAAGATTAATAAGATTTACAATAAAATAAAAGTATTAAATACAGCAATCGGCCATGTTATCTGAAACGCCAATCAAAAGGAATGACGTCACGTCTCAGTAAAAGTCATCGTGTTGCTTGAAGTTTGACGAGCAAGCCGACGCCATGACACCTACGAGCGTTTTCGCGCTTAATTCAAATTACATAGCAGAAACGCATTAATTTACGTTAAAACTTACGTTGATTGCTGAAATAAACTTTTTTCGAAACTAGGAGACGTGTACCTACAATAAGGAAAGGTATTTAAATCTGTCATCATGCCCATTATCTGTAGATAATTTATTTATTTATTTGGGTGTACCCAATCCTAGGAAATCATGAATTTTGTCCGCAGTTGCGGTCTTACACTAATGATCGTCTTATAAAGAGAGTGTAGTGAATATAGTGCATACGTTTTTAAACATTTTGCCCGATTTCATTACAAACCGATTTGAATTGAACTATATTTTACCAAGAGACTTGAGTAGCGTATAGAGCAACTTTTCTAAGCATTCCGAATCACTCTGAATCTTAAATTTACTTAAATGGAACTCATTGTAATACGCACCTTCTTAACACGTCAATAACTCAAACACATTTCCCAAGTACCTATTCCCCTGTCATTTCCAGCTTCCTCAATATGTAAGCCGTTACACAATGTAAAAGATGGATAAATTAATCCTGTTTGTCAACATCATCCGTCTCTTCAAGTAACCGGTAACTCATTTCCGATATTAGATACGTACTTGTATCAACCCCTCGCTCCTAACGGGGATGTACTTTTAAACTCCATGACATTATTGGTTATATTATATACTAGATTTGCTCAAAAATTTTACTTGCATTAAAGCAAGTAATGTACTAAGTAATGTACTATCTAACACAAAAATATTTTTTCAATTCTTAGCAGTTAGTTCCCGAGGTTCGCTTTTAGACAAACAAACTCTTCAGCTTTATAATATTAGCATTAACTTATTTTTCTTGCATTCTTTTGACATTGCTTAATAGACATAAGAATACTTAAGACGTTTTAAAAGTCAGAGATATGAAACCGGTTAAATAAGAGTGTATTACAAAGGACTACTTCGTTTTTCGGTGGTAATAATTGCGATAAACATTCTTGGCATTATTTTTGTTGGAATTTAAAAGGGAAATTAGCTACCAAATTGATGACTATTTGCCGTCGAAATCTTTTATTTTGTTAGTAAGTTTTTTTTAAATTAAAAACTCAAATAATAAAGACACGTTAAGTTGCTTGCTAAAACTGACTGAAGAAAAAACCAAGTTGGTTATATCAATTTATTTAGCAAAATATTACAAGATTACTTTCCACCTAATTCCATGCCATGCCAGTATGGCAGGCTTCATTAACTAGTCTGGTAAGAAATTAATTGAAATGCATTAACCCAGTCTAGTGTATCAGTAACTATGTGGCTTTCGCGGCTTCACTTAATTAAAATCACAATCAGTGCTTCTTACTGACTTAATGAAGAGAAAAAATAAATGTTCATTAAAGGAGCCGTAATAAATATTTTCAGCCCCTAAAATTGCTCCTAATTAATTTTTTCCATCGCTAAAAGCAAATTTTTGGCTCGTCTTGGGAGATACGATATCATCACTGGAATAGAAGACTTTTAAGTTCCTGTGAGACGCTAAGGTCTTAATTAAAATAGATTATTAAAAGATTTTAATGTATCATTAAGGTGAAAATTTTGTTGCAAAATAAATAATGAAAGTAAGAAAAAACTTCTATAACAGTTAATGAACAGACCGATAAAATACTGAGAAATTCTTTTTTAAGATAAGTATTATAAGCAGTTACTATAAATCCAATGCCAAGCTTCCAATACCAATTATTATTATGAAGATATTGCAGGAGGTGTTAAGCTTGTCTTTTTTAAATAAATATAATTTTCGTTTAAGTTTCAGGCCATCCCAATGATGGAGTGGGACCCGCAATGGTACGTAAAACAACCTTTTTTACGTCCCACTGCGGGTCAAAGCAAGCCTAAATTTGTTGCTTTATTTAAACTATTAAAATAAATGTATAATGGTTGCAACCCTTTTTGCGTCCCACTTCTGGGCACGGGTATCTTCCCCTAATTGGAGAAACCTGGAGCTTACTCCAACACGCTGCTCCAATGTGGGTTGGTGGAGGCAAATGTATAGAAAATCAGTTTGGTAGATTTAATAAATTTCAGTACATGTAAGCAACCTTACGAAATAATGTTAAAACTAAGATTAATTAGATACTTTCATACAAAAATTATCAACAAGGTCATAAGTACCTTTCAATAAAGATTTAGAATAATATTACGGATAGGTCGTAGAACTTTCATTGACCGGGTAATCTGATACTCGATTGACCTAAAAATTGTAAGCATTTTAGTCGCATCTTAAGATCAGGCAGGGGATACCGTAGCTCTATTCTTAATCCCGAAGCTACAGGGACCTTCTTCTTCAGGGGCCTTCTTCGTAGCTTACACCTTACCACACCTATCTAATGAAACACAAAATATGCATTACCAAGGATTTAAGTATGACGGAGAAAATAAACGTGTCCATTCAACAGATAATTATGAAAATTGAAAGATTTAATGACTGAAAACTGTTTATAATAATAATAATTATAATCATTTATTGCCTTAAAAATAACATAAAAAAGTACAAAAGAGGTTTAATACCACTTTAATAAATTAAGGCAAAAGGATATGACTCAGCTTTGCTGCCACAGGATCGAGACCCTGTGCAGCGCTGTTTTTCAGTCTTATTCTTTTATCCCTTACATTTTATGCGGGAGTACGTCTGTGTCCGCCGCCGATTTACAATTATTTTTTTTATATAATTACTTGTAGGTACATATTTACATGCAAATTTTAAATTTCAAAATATATTTTTACCATTCATAAAATATTCAATTCTAATTTCTAATATACCAATTTCAAGTCTAATTTTAATTCGAATTATTAAATTAAAACACCAATTAATAAATCATGCAAAAAGATAAAAAAATGATTTCATTCAATTAAACATAAAAAACATTTAAAAAAAAAATGAATTGTTTAGTGCCATTGTACTTGATTCATTCGTTTGTTCCCAAGAAAAAGTGTCAGGACAGGCAATGGACAAAGGAGTGATTCTATAAGAGTTCCTGTTTTCCATATTTAGTATCTTACCCTGAGAACCACTACGAGTATAAACGAGGTGAATAGAAATAAATCCACGCTTTAAAACTACTTTAATACCCGATACCCCGCTTTTGTTACGAATGATGAACGTTTAAATCCATTAATAAGTTCCACGGATTCCGCAAAGACTAATTGAATTTCGATGGTAGCGTTGCAATAATTCGGTTTTTGGTTAAACTTTTCATGCATCGGCGATGTTCGGAATTTAGCCAGGTAAGCCTCCGGAGCTCTTTGTATTGTGCCTGCAGTTCATTGATTTTACATTTTATTGCAAAAGGAATTCGTAATATACACAACCTGAAATAATATATGTAGAATCATATCGCAGTCTACAACTTTTAAAATAATGGACTTTTTGTTGAGGTATATAAATATTTTTAACAGTTTATAGACTCACATACAAAATTTAGGTAATAGACTGATTGAAGAATAAAGTCTTCTTATACTATGTCATAAATTCATACAAAAATCAATTTAGTGAAAATAAAACAGAGTAACAAGGTTATTAAATTTATTTTTTATTCCTGTCTAACAAAACCAAGCTTTAATGATATTTTGAATGCTTCAACATCCCTATTAGGTGCTTATACTAAGTACTGTGACTTTGGTATTAGTCATAGCATGATATTATATATCCTAAAACCTTCCTCGATAAATGGACTATCCAACACAAAAATATTTTTTCAATTCGTACCAGTAGTTTCTGAGATTAGCGCGTTCAAACAAACAAACTTTTCAGCTTTATAATAATATATTAGTAAGAGTATAGATTAAACTAATCGTCCAAATCCTCAAGCTCAGGCAAGCCGGGTTAACTTACGACCAACACCTTTTAAGTAGGTACTAGTTACCCCACTTACTAACTGGAGCACTTACCCAACCTTGGAGAGTAAGGCTTGAACTTTGCTCTCAGAATATTCCTTTTAATTTTCCGTAGTAATGTAATAACAATTTTACAAGGCTTGTTGTTGAAGGTGGTGTACAGATTTTTTCTTTAAATCCTTTTTCCTGTAACAGTATTTTATCTTGTACATTTACCCAGATATATGAGGCGTAATATATGTAGTAAATAAATTAAGTTTATTAAAATGATAATAGAATATAAGATTTTGTTACTTTTCTGTAATTATAGTTGCTAAGCGATGCTACACACAGTAGTTGTTATTTGGTAATATTAAATGCTACATATTAATGTAATATAAGACTTTTTGTAGATGGTAGAACTTACACTGATATGTCTGTGATATATTCTTTTGTAGGGGAAAAGCTATACGACCGCCCGTTAGCCTTCCTCTTTTTGGAGACTCGAAGGTTATCCGTCATTGTTTAAGGTACTTTTAAGCGCATAGTTACTATTAAGTAACTATCACACAAACACTATACCTAACATACCTTTTTGAATTTTACGTTGACCTAAATAATATTGTTTTTTTAATAACAGCGTCCTTAGCATAAAAACAAACGTCTTTAGCAGTCTCAAAGCTTACAAATTAAAAAATAATCTTCCGCTTCCTCAAATAGTAATTCATTTCGTTCAAAACGTGAGTTCCGTCTAATTTCGAGTAACATTGTTTATCCACTGGAAGTATGTCGGCCAGTCTATTCCCAGAGCCGGGGGATTTGCTTTTAATAAAAAATTTATGTCGACACGAACCTGTTATGAAGTTCCAAATTAATTTAGGCTGGTTTTGAAAACTCAATTTTCGGTTTATTTTATCCGCCAATATTTACTGAATATCAATTTTATTATCCGACCCGTTGTAGCCAGGGCGTCGCTCCCATCAATCTGAAACCCTTTCAAACAGTCTTGTGTTTAAAATTCATTGCGTATCTATTCACACTGCCTTTATGTAGGGATTTATAGAATGTCATCAACACGCGTCGAGCGGTGACTAACAATTCTGCGGTTTATTAAGCTTTTACGTTTTATGCACTTGCTTTTTTTTCGCAATGGCTGAGTGATAAAGATAAGGAAAACGTCCGAATTATCGTCAGCTTTCGTCAATGTCAGGATATTGGTCATTCATAGAAAAAGTATAACTTTTGACAGTTTTTCTATGGAATGACGAGTACTAGTACGCTGACGACATCATGGACGTTTGCCTTACCAGTCCCAGACACAGGCTTGCATCATGTCTATTCTATTGATGTTTTCTATAAACTTGCAGGTTAGGCAGAGTTACACAAAATTTCTCTAAGTCATGTTATTTCAAGGTTGCAAGCGAGCTTGCTTGAGATATCCGTGGGCTGCAACGACCACTTAACACAACGTTGCCTTTTTTTTAGTATCGGGGAGGAAACCTTCAAAAGGTACCCAGCACCTTGGGAGAGGTTACCGGGTTATGTGGGATTTGACCGCATTAAAACCCTCGGTGGCCTGCCTCTGCGCTTAGGAGGACTCCGGGATCTCCATTGGAACGCACCAGTGTCCTCCACGGGCGGCGCCCAAGAACGGGCCTTCTTCGGGAGAACAGATGTGCTTTCTTGCAGCTTCAGGTGTTCACATGCGGCCACGTACACACCGCCGTCCCTCCCGGGGCTGCTGGCTGGACGGGTCAAGCTCCCACTCTCACCGTCCGCAACCACGGAAGCCCCCTTTTAGTCGCCTCTGCCTGCCTGATCGTGGCAGGGGATACCGTAGCTCTAATCTGAATCCTGAAGCTACAGGGACTAATACAACGTAGCCTGTATTACATACTACTATACTGTATACATTGTAATATTTCTCTTCTTCTTGGTGAGCACGTAGTAAAAATCACAAACTTTGAGGTGCATGCTGAGAATTGAACCTCATCGCCCTTAAGGCCCTGGTATAAAAACCTTAAGAAGCGCGCATGGCCCGCCGGTTAGCGTAGAACGCAAGCGATCTATGCGACTAAGCCAAACGGGCCCGGTCGGATGTGAGATGGGTGACCGCTAGTGGCAAAAAATTTCATGCGTGTTTCCGTGCTTCGGAGGGCACGTTAAGCCGTCGGTCCCGGATGTTGTCGATAGATAACAGTCGTTAAACCTTGTCGGAGGCCTTATGGGCGGTTTGAAATCATCCGACAGTCGGTTGGCCACTAACCCGCATCTCCACCAACCCGCATTGGAGCAGTGTGATGGAGTAAGCTCCAGGCCTCCCCAATATCGGGGAGAGACCCGTGCCCAGCAGTGGGACGTAAAAAGGGTTGCAGCCATAAAAACCAAGTGTCTTAACAACTAGAACATCAGTGTCAAATTTTAATATACTTTCGTTTCATCATATTTTTTCATTAAAATGAAGCGCGTTTGGCTATGCATCAACAGGTGTGAGATAGGTGACCACTAGTGGCAAACATTTCATGCGCGTTTCCATGCTTCGGAGGGTGAGTTCAGCCATCGCTCCCAATTGTAATCGATAGATAACAGTCTCCAAACCGCAGACAGCGGGTTGGCCAAGCCTTAAAGCAATTCGTATAGAATAGCGTGGTGGTGTAAGCTCCAGGCCTGCCCAATAATGGGGAGAGATTCGTGCAGTGACACGTAAAAAAGTTGCAGCTAATATTTGTTTCATTTACCCTTTAACACAAATCGCAACTCGTTTCTCGGGTAATTTACAACAAGTACCTAAAGTTGAACAGTTCTGCAGACTCATTCTTAGTGCATTAAATTCTCTCACACCTTACAGGAGTGTAATAAAATGTAGTAGAATCGCTCGTTAGTATCTCCCGGCTCCCTCCACTTGAGGTTTTTACTCGCGGCTGAATACCGAGAAATCTTATTATCAGGTAGCGTGATTTCTATGAATATCATTACTATTTGTTACCACATACGAACATATCTAAGTACACGGTAGAACCGATGTATCAGATGATTGTGTACCATTGCTAACAAGAACAGTAAATTACAGTTTTAAAGAACTATACACGCTTTATTTATAATATATAATAAAGGAAGGAAAAATAAAATCTTAAGTTGAACTTAAAATGTATTAACGTACGTAAAAGAATGACGTACAGTATTTTTACGGTACAGCCTTTAGAGAAGATAAAAAATGTTATCTGCTTCATAATAATAAAAGTGAAATTCCTTCTCAAGGCACCTTTAAAACTTGTCAAAGTCAAGAGCGCTACGATTTAACATATCCACTTACTGTAAAGTTGTTTGACAAAGATAATTTAATTAATTAGGACACAGTGTAACTAAGTTCAGAGTCGGTGAATAAGGGCAAATAAGAATAGAGGTCAAACTTTGATCGTAAACTCTGTTGCCAACCAGCCAGATTAACTGCTGAATCTAGCTATAAAGCAAAGCTTCCGATTAAGTCTCTGTGCCGTATTTTTATGCAGTCATTCTGAAAAGCTGATTGCATAAAAAAACGGCACACGCCCATCTCTTTATAAAAAGACCAGCTTTGTTTATAAAGAGAGTGGGCGTGACCATATTGTGAAATAGAAACCCATATAAAAAAGTCGAAACTTTCAGAATAGTCAAACCGTATCTCCAGTTCCATGCCATTTTTTTAAAGAGCGGTATCAAACCTCCGTATTGTTCTGCGTGTGTACGGTCGTTTCGGCAAACAAACTTACATCGCGTTTGTTTTCACCTTTAGAATACCATACACGCGTACACGGGGTTTTTTCTGCGTTTTCGTACTGGAATCAGTGTAGGTGTCAAATTTAGAAGCGCGTCTGCGCTCGTAACAGTTAGTGCGGTTTCATACCAGCGTATTTTTCAGCGCGTTTGCGCGTCTATTGTTCATTTTTAAAAGCGCGCGTCAAGTTTTGACAATGACCTGTAGAAAAAGTAGGGCACGTGTAAGCACGAATTCCGAAAATACCATATACGCACCGAAATAACGCTAGCTTAAAACCGCACTTTTCGTACATGTGTGGCAAAAGCTTGTCGATTGCAAAGACAAAGACTTTTATTTGCACAAATATGGGTGTTTAAAACAGGTGTATTTATACATTAGGTTCGCCATACATTTGCCATGCCATTTGGTTGCAGCTTACACTATATAATACCCTGGTCTGATACCGGCCTAAGATTAAAGGTCAAGCTTGGATCATAAACTACTTTCCCAACCTGCTAGATAAGCTGCTTAATCTAGTTATAAAGCGAGTAGCTTATACTTTTATTATTATATTTTTATGTAATCATTCGTAGAAGCTATAGGTAAGTTGACTAACTGACTAAGATACAACTTCTTTATATAAAGAATGAGCGAGACAATTTTGTAAAATAACAAACTTACAAAATGAATACAATATGAACGGACTCTAGTATTAATGATACCTTAGTTTAGTACTGAATTTTATTTAGCAACAACGAAATTCGAAAAACTTCTTACAAATTAACTTTGTGTAAGACTTGTAAGAGTTTTAAATATGTTTTGCCTTGCTATGAGTCCGGATGTCATCCGTTATTAAATTTCACTGAAGGGCATGGTCCTCTTACTTTAATAAGGCTTAAAGCATACTCCATCGTACTCTAGTAAATAGGTTACACACATAGGTCTAATATTCATCATTTTGTTTAACTGTATGACGTTGTTTTGTGTTTTGCTCTTTTTTGAAATGAAAACTTCTTTAGCGGCGCTGAGCATTTTTTTTGGGATGGGTAAAAAATGTTAAACTCGCGTCAGGACACGTGGCCTGATCGAATATTCGTAAGACGGAGGGGTGACAGCTGATGACGGCTCGACTGTCTATACTTGTAAAATACGTTTATATCAAGTATTTAAAATATGGACATTGAATAAAATGCATCAATTAATGAAAAAAGTGAAGTTACCGCTCGACCATTGCGCGAATAACTAGTGCTAAGTGCAACTAGATATTCGTCATAAATTTTATTTATTGGTCTGGTTTCCCTAATATGCTACCCATATATGATATATAAACATATATTACACAAAGGCACAATAAGCACCAACTCATTAATGTCGAAATCGCTTTAAAATGCCGTGATACATCCCATTAGGCCTCTGACTAGGTTTAAGGAATGCCAACTATCGCTAACAAACACGATTGAGGGTTAACCGTGCCCTGCCAAGCATGAATGCGCACAAAATTTGTTACTAGCGGTCAATAGGAATTCTAATATTTATGAAAGCAAGAGCGAGAGTAAACTCTAAAATTCTCGTACAGAATGCAGGAAAATTAATAAGAATGATTAAAAGCGAGTTTAATTCCCGGCCAAGTGTATCGCTCACAATATGACCATAATAATATATAATATGTACCTTATAGTTACTTGCATCATTTTAATTTTTTTTTGAAATTCAGACACTATATTAATATTTACACATAAAAAAAGAAAAACCTAATAAAATATAATAATTAAAATATAGTATTAAAAGGAGTCCCTTTAGGCAAGGTTCCAATTCCAAAGATACTGGCAGCGTTCCCCCTTTGAATAGCTAGGCTAATTCTTTGTCCATTTTGTACCTTATTAGGAGAAACAAATGTAAAAATGTTCAAGTTTTTTAACGAAAGATTTTTAACCATAATATTTGTTACTGCTGCTAATGTAATACAGACACCTTTAAACCAGAAAACTTTTGTTGTTAAAGAAACTCTTGACATTTTTAAACCATTTACTTTCTCACAGTTGGGCACATGTCCTCTCGAATTTGATAAGGATTTAGTGCAACAGGCAAGCCAACTACGGGTTGGTGGACAACATGATTACGAGGAATTTTGTTTAATTCTCAAGTGATGGGAGACATCTCAATGATAATAATATAGTTCAATGTTTCACCGCGGAGCAGCGATTAGCACGAACTACTCGGGGCTTGAACTATGTCTATCTCGGTATCGCTATTGCTGCCCAACTCTTGAATATAAACACAGATTAAACACGAAAGACTTGTGTTTTAACTTCCGTCATCCGTCATCAAATACAGTTTTGAACTTTATACACTGTAATAAGGATTTAAAATGTCAATAAAAACGAGCGAGAGATTTATTGGCGCAGACAAACATTCGCATTCGTCTCAATTATCCGGACAGGCCATCTGTCAATCAGCCTCCCGATGGAGTGATTCGTTACCAATTTTCGTTGGCAACAGATAAAATATTCTTAGATTAGCATTCGGTATAAGATTCTACAAGAAAAATGCTTCGGGCAAAGATAACTCTTTTATAACGTACGAGTACTATGTAAGTGTACGGGTAAGTGAAGTATTTTATTTGAATGAAATGTCGGATGAGCATGCAGGCCACGTGGTATTAAGTGATCGCTACAGAACATGGATACGTACACATAACCTAAAGCAAGCCTAAGTCCTGCTATGGTCGTAAGCAGTTGCGCTGCTACTCCGGAGGCTGACGGTTGTTTCACGTAAGTCTAACCGGCAACTACACCTTTCCAGTGAAACACTAAGACCCATTTTCACTAACCATATACGACTAAATCAGATGCCTAAATAGGAGTTGCCTAGAGGAAAAACACGTTTCACTAACCCATAAGTCACGACTAACGACTCTAGGCATAACTAAAGGTCGATTACATTGATTTACATTGATTGATCGGTACTGGATCAATTTAAACATATTTCAATCCAGTACAGCTTACAGTGTCCAGCGCTGGAGCAAGTTTGCCAAAAATATCTACCTATATCAAAACAGGGTCTGTTTTGATATTTTTTTGAAGAACTCTGCCTGTCACGTATCTATTAAAATTAACAAAATCTCTATACATACAAGAAACACTTTCAAAAAATCCTTTCATATCAAAACCCCATAACAAGTTCGTTCCAAACTTCGTATAACTTACGACTGGCAACGAAATAGTAAAAATATTTATGCGTAGGTTTTTACGGGATTAATGCATATTTCATGTTCGGGCAATAAATATTGTAGGGCAGCAAGGGCGCAAAAAGTAAGGAATTTGGGTGCCCATAACTCAGTAAATTTAATCATGAGGCGTCCAAGTTGCCTCGCTTGAACTATGCGCTGCGGTCGCCACGTGCAAGCACTGACATTTCTTCTTGAAACTAATTATGGTATGATCGATAAGGCAATCTTTTCCGGTTCATTACGTCGCTAAATAGGATCATATTTTTATAAAATCCTGTTCAATATAATTTCATTGGGAATTTCCATAATGCGTAATTAACGTATTAATGTAAGCTAGTTACTAAAGCATGTTGTGCAGTATTTTAACACGCTTTTATTAGCTTGACCTGTATGTTTGTGAGTTTGTGAACTCTCCTTTGGACTCGATTTTGACCAACTTTCAACGGACAGATTTAATTCAAACTTACTCCACCTACTGGCAAAGTAACCGTCATAGAGTGGATGTTGCTCTGTTTTGGGGCAAAACACGTGTTTGTAGTGGTACATATGTTATATATAGTGGAAAAAAACTAAACACACGCTTTTAGAGATTATATTATGGTTCTATCAAGGAATAATTTTCACTGTTTTATTTTGATATGCTTCAAAAGCGTGTTTTTTTGTTTTTTTTTTACCTGTTTTAAAGATTTTTAAGTATTTAATTAAAACATAAATGAAATTGGTACTAAAAAAATGAACTAAATCGAACAAAAATGCGTCCACGTGCAGCCAAACGGCCAATGAGTAACCGCCGCAGCCTATAAACAAACATCTATTCTAAAACCCTAGAAAGGTAGAGGTTGCATGGTAAGGAAAGTATCACCGCCACACTAATTTCTGCCGTGAAGCAATCCTATTGTGTTAGGGTGCGTTTCTTTTGACGTGGAGCTGGATGGAGAGAAGCGGAGAAGAGCAGTGAAAAGTGGTGAGTGCTTCCACTAAAGCGGAGCAGAGCGGAGTAGTGAAGCGGAGATATCCGCATCCCAATGCCCGCTGTCCTCCGCTCCGCATCGCCTCGCTGTATTTTAATGAATATCCGGTCAGCTCTGCTCCACTCCGCTCGAGCTGTTTCCATTGAAGCGGAGCGGAGATTTCGAGCATAGTGATTGGTCAATTCATGCAACGCTAAGCACCGCTCCGTCCAGCTCCGCGTCAGTGGAAACCCAGCCTTACGGTGGAAAGATGCGGATACCGGATTACCCAAGGCGACCATCAGCATTAGGAATAGCAGCGCAACTGTATACGATGTCAGGCAGGACTCAGCTTTTCTTGAGGTTGTGTGTAGGGATCCACGGGCTGCAGAACCCACTTTACACCACGTGCTCGGAGTCTCACGCGTGCATGCTGGTGTGAGACTCCGATAAAATAATAAATCATAAATAATATCTCAACCTAAACACAAGCCAGCTTAGGTCTTATCTGAGGCCATGCTTAGTTGCGTTGCTTCTACAGAGGTTAATTTTTAACACAGAGAAAACAAGATGGTGCGCGCGTTATTTGGAACTCCGTGATTTTTAATAAATATGTGGTTCCGGTCATAGTCAAAATAGGTGCATTTTATTGTATTCCAAAAACGTATTAACTATAGGTGATAACTTCTTTTAAAAAGAAACCATTTTTCCTACATATTTTTGCAGATACATTTTAATGTTCAAACAGAAATCTCTATCCATAAAGCAAAGTAAAAAGGTTGAAAGTAAAGTTAAGTTCTTTGTATGATTATGCAATAAAACTTCGACTAACAAAAGAAAACTACAGCGAGTTATAGTACGGGTTTGAAATTAAATTTGGGGAAAAATTTTACAGGCTAAAGGCCTTGATTGCTGGGACCGTCGGGTTTTCGTGCGGGCGATTGCAAGTTTCAGTGATCGCTACGAAATTAATGGCTACATGTGTAATAATACGTTTTATTTACATTTGAAACAGATTTGTCGGGTGTGTTGAAATTATTATGAAATTAGTTGACTGGTACTGTCTGGTACTGTCCAAAAGGTACGTTTTATGCTAATGATAGGAATGTTAGGTAATAACGATAAAAATTAAAGATGATTAAATAAGTATACAATGCATATTATTATCACTCATATATTTTTATAGAACTATGTTAAAAAATTGATCCTGAAAAACATTTAATTTCCGGGACGTGCTGTTCAACTCTGTCAATAGCTGGTAATACGCAATTTTATAGCTAGAATAAAGTATAAGAGGAATATTCAGTGTCAAAAAATTGCAATGCCTGATAAAATAAGCAATAAAACCATGACGAACAAAAGAAAACTACAGTGAGTTATATGTATAGGTATAGTGCGTAATTAAACAGTGGATTTGAATTTGAATTGGGGAAATTTTTTGTTCGGCTTGTATTGTTCGGACTATTGCGGGTTTTCCGAGCGGGCGATTGCGGGTTTCAGTGCTTGCTATGAAATTAATGGTTTTATGTGTAATAATAAGCATTACAATTTACATTTGTCAGGCACTTGTCCCGAAAACAATATTATGACCATTATATTTTGTATAAATTATAGAAATGCATAGAAATATCGGCAAGAAATTAATCGGATTGATTCGGGACTTCCAGATGTTAAATCTTCGTGTTATTAAATCTGCAAAGCAACAACAATTTTTTTCACGCTATCTGAAATATCAATATGGCGACTATCCAACGCTGCATTACAAATATTACGGCGCCTATAAGTATGTATATTATTATGCTTATAAATATTTTTATAGCAATGTGGTAAAAATAGATCCTGTCAGCGATTAAATTCTCGGCGAGTGCTGTACATTTTTAGCGGTAGTTGATAAAGCACAATAATTAATTTTAATGCTAGCACTAAGTGATAATAATAATAAAAAAATACAAAAGTATGTTAAGTTAAGTAAAAAGTTTGGAAGCAAAGAGATTTCTTTGTATGTTCAAGCACAATAACTTCGACTAACAAAAGCGTAATTAAACATTGCATTTGAATTTGAATTTTTCATTTGGCCTGCATTGTTAGGACCGTTGCAGGTTGTCCGAATGGGCGGTTGCAGGTTTCAGTGTTCGCTATGAAATTAATGGCTTCATGTGTAATAATGGTTTTATTACATTTGGAAACTACTTTTACGTTTACGTTTACTAATTTGGTTGACCGTTATTGACCCGAACGTTATACAAAACGATGTTTCAATAATTGAAATTCAAAAAATAGTGACGAAAAATTGAATCTGATTGGTTGCTTGCGTATGGATATGCGGCTATGAAACATGTATTCGTATGCATTTAAATTGTCAAAGCAATCATACTGTGCTGTGTTTGTATAATCAGAAATTTAGCCAATCCATCATAGGTTTCACAGTTGGTTAGTGTGAATAATGAACAGTTATTACAACCACAGAAGCTAAAACGGATTGATTGGGCGTTTTCATTTAGTTATGTAAAACCATATGCGTTTATGTCACAGGATCAATAAATACTATTTTGTATCTTCTTTGCTATTTAAAAAAATTATATGACGCCCAGCATATAATTTGCTAAAAAACGTAAAAAATAAAGAAATTATAAAATCAAGTGAAAGATTCGATTGCGGTGTGTTTCTGGCGATATTAATACGCGGTAATCTAAAAATCCCACCCTAAAAGAAAGTTTTTAAGAAATATTCAAGTTAAAATGGACAAAAAAGTCAAGTATATATCCACTACATATAATTTTAAAAACCAAGCAAAGGTTTTTAGCTGAATGAGAAATAATATTTACTAAACAAAAGTAATTTGTGGAAATATACATACTTAGTATGCTATTTTACCAGTAGAGTCACTTGAAATTTGGACAGATTTTTTATTAACACGCTTATATTAGCTTGACCTCTATGTATGTATGTATATATTATGTATGTATGCATGTATGTATGTATTTAATATCATTGTCAGACAAAGAAATTTGTAATGTGTGCATTTATCGCTGCTCCACGGTGATGGAAAAAATCGTGATATTTAATTGATTACGATGTTCTCCGTCGCCGTGCATGCCTGAGAGGAATTCATAATTTCTTGAAAGCATGACGTCCACCAATCCGCACTTGGCCAGGTGGTGGACTATGGCCTAAATCCCTCTCACAAGTGAGAGGAGACCTGTGCCCAGCAGTGGGACATAAAAAAAAGGTTGAAAAAAAAATGTATGTATCTATGTAACGGAATCTTTTAACTTCATTTTCACCTACTTCTAAGCGTGTGATTAACTTGATCTGGGTCAAAAAAAACAGAGATCAAGGGCCGATGACAATGCAATAATATGAAAAAAAAAACAACTAAAAAATTAAAAATAAATAATGTAGTTTAAAAAACTAAAAAAACACGCTTTAAAAAATTAGAAAAGCGTGGGGTGCATGGTGTCAATAGTATCTCAAAAAGCACCCCACGCTTTTTTAAAGTAATATACATTTCCTTCTAATTTTTTACTTTTTAGGTCGTATTTTCACAAAAGCGTGTTTTTTAGTTTCTTTTAGTTTAACTACATTATTTATTCCTTTGGCCCGCATTGTGAGGAGTATTACGGGTCGTCGGTTTGAGTTACGGACACCGTATACTCGCAGCTAATTTAAACAGGACTCATGTTTACAATAGTATTTACGTTTAAGGTGAATTTGTTCCGCGGTTTGCTGGCCGTGTTTGAATTATTACAAATTGGGTCGACCGGCACCGAGCCCGACCGTTATACCAAAAATATATTATTATGTTCTATACAAATGATGGGAATGCAGAGTTAAATAATTGCGAATAGATTGGGTGCTTGAGTAGGTACTTATACATGAGCGTGTTAAAATTGTCAGATAATAACTACAATTTGTGTGCCGCCGGAATTAATGAACGTTAAGCGTGTGTGTATTGTGCGCAATGGTTAGATGGTTACCATACCGGACTGCCAATCGGAGTGACCCGGATTCGATTCCCGGCGAAACAAAAATTTTAATGGTAGGTTTAAATTTGTGTTCTCGGTCTGGGTGTTTGCGTTTCTGTTTTTGTATGTGTCCATGGTACTCATGAAACAAGGTATATCTACCCTACTGTGGGGCTATGGGTGTGAAAGGTTATTTAAATCTTAGTGAAAAAATGTATAATCGAGCATATAAATGTAATGTATAATCGAGCATATAAATGTAATGTATGATCGAGCAATAAAACTTCAACAACGAAATTAAACAACAGATTTGAATTTAGTTGGATTTTTCATAAAACCTGATGTTGCCACCGCTGTGGGTATTCCGAGCGGGCGGTCGCAGATTTCGTATGCTTGCAGCGAACGTAAACCTCCTAATGTAAAAATAACATTTGAGACGAATTTGTCTCGTAGTTTGCTGTGTATGTTTGAATTATTTCAAATTCGGTGCCCAGATTTAAACGTATACTGGGAATGTAGAGTAATAACCATAATTATTAATAAATAATAACGGCATAACCTGAAGAAGATTGATTAGATGCTTGCATACTAAAATACACACAACCTCAATACTTCAGAGGTCTGGTGGTCACCTAATTTCTTTACTTAAGAAGGCACAAGTAACTCAAAGGCAAAAGTGAATGCGTCCCTGTAGCTTCGGGATTAAGAATAGAGCTACGGTATCCCCTGCCTGATGAGGCGACTAAAAGGGGGCTTCCGGGGTTTTGGGCGGTGAGAGTGGGAACTCGATCCGTTCAGCCAGCGGCCCCGGGAAGGACGGCGGTGTGTGCGTGGCCGCATGCTGCTGTAAGCATGAGAGGGTACAGGAGAGCGCATCTGCTTTCGCTTTATTATGAGTGTGTAACGCTTTATTATTATAATGGGAATGCAGAGTAATAACTGCAAAAACTGAAGCGGATTGATTGTGTGCTTGTGTATGCAAATGTGGCTATGAAAAATGTATGCGGGTAAATCGTCACACCAATATCGATATTTTTTATTTATTTTGCTTTTGCTTTTTTATTTGCTTTAGAATTTGATGAAAAACTCAGACAAACTAAAAAAATCTAAAAATCAATGTAAAATTTCGAATGCAAATCGAACCACTTTGCACAGTTAAAAAAATTCGCTCAACAAAAGCTAATTGTACCGAGGAGTGTGTGTAAGCTTTGTTAATAAATAGTTGATTTATTATTGATTTTTAATTTTGGTAGTCTTTTCATCCTGCCGTGCGGACGTTTATTTAAACGTTTGCGTCGTTGTATGTTCGCTGTAAGTAAATAAAATGGGTAAATGTGCGATTGCCGGCTAAACTTCAGTGAGGCAACCTCTGGAGTAATACCGCAAGTGTAAATATCGATATTTTTTATTTATTTTACTTTTGCTTTTTTATTTGCTTTAGAATTTGATGGGAAACTCAGACAAACAAAAAAATCTAAAAATCAATGTAAAATTTCGAATGCAAATCGAACCACTTTGCACAGTTAAAAAAAATTCGCTCAACAAAAGCTAATTGTAGGTACCGAATAGTGTGTGTAACCTTTGTTATAAAATAGTTGCTTGATAATTAATTTTAAACTTTGGTAGATTTTTCATCCTTCATTTATTTAAACGTAAGTTCGCTGTAAATGAAATTGGTAAAAGTGAGGCCAAACTTCAATGAGGCAACCTCACCCTCTGGAGTATTACCGCAAGTGTAAATAACCTCAGACAAGACTCAGTCTTGCTTGAGGCCTGAAAATGTCTCAAGCAAAGTTCATATCAATCGCTTCAAATGTAGAATCTAAATTTTAATAAAATATGTATTTACAAAAAAGTAACGTAAAAGTTTTTACTCGTACATTTGGGGCGAATCTGTCCCGCGGTTTACCGTGCGTGTTTGAATTATTACAGATTCGGTCGACCTGCACCGACCCGTTATACAGTACACCACAGCTATACTTACGTTTTATGCAAATAATGGGAATGCAGGGTAATAACTGCAAAAACTGAAGCGGATTGATTGTGCGCCAATCAATCCGCTTCAGTATGCATATGCTGCTGTGAAAAATGTATGCGGTAAATCGTCGTATCTTTATTCGATTTAAGAAATCTAATGATGAGTTTTAATCTATTATAGATGATCTATTTCACGACGTCCGAACGGTTCTCGTTATGGTAGTTTTGTGTATTGTATGTGCGTAAGCTTTTAAAGCGTTAGCAAAGAAATAGGAACATCTTTGTTATTAACAAAAATATTTAAAAAAATATTACCCTACTGTCAGTATGGTTTCTCTCTTTTACGTTTAGTTGTCTTGCTGACGTTTCTCGAAACTGAACGCTCTCGAGATTACGCGCACACTAAAATAAGGTGATTATTTTTTAGATTATTATCTTCCATAATACAGATAATCGATATGCACATTATGTTTCATATATTACTAGCTGACCCCGTAAACTTAGTAACGCGTTTTAATGTCTGGGGTGAGTCACCCTTGTGACTCAGGAGGATGAAAAATAGATAGTATCCGATTCTCAGACCTATCCGATATGCACACAAAATTTCATGAGAATCGGTCGAGCCGTTACAGAGGAGTATGGCAACTAACATTGTGACACGAGAATTTTATATATAAGACTAGCTGACCTCGCGAACTCCGTATCGCCCTAAAATGTTTAGGGTGGGCCACCCTTATCACTTAGGGGGATGAAAAATAGATGTTGGCCGATTCTCAGACCTACTCAATATTCTCACAAAATTTCATGAGAATCGGTCAAGCCGTTTCGGAGGAGTACGGGAACGAATATTGTGACACGAGACTTTTATATATAAGATTTATCAGTACTTTTAAGTCCGTAAATAATTATCTGTTGTTGCCTATTTGTAAAAAGAGTTCCATTTAAAGCATCAAGTTTCTTCTACAACATTACTCTGTACCACGACCGTAAATTGTCTGGAAAATGCAGTGGAAACAAACCATACGACTACCGAAATCATTTCATCGCTGCTGGGAGTTGCAGGTGTTCTCTAGCTTATCCAGCTGATCGTAAATAATGTCCTAGTTTTACAAATCCATTCGACTTAAAAAGTTTCCGCAATTCGTTTTAAGGTTATATAAAATCTGAAACCAAACTTGTATTAAGGAAGTATAGGTAGCTTTATGTGGAACCACTGGAGCGTTGTTGTAATCTAGTGGATTTCACAGGTAAGACTGTAGAAAAAAAATGTGTACAATCAAAGTGGTGGTTTCAAAGTGGTGTAGCCACTTTTGTTTGATTTTCACCTGCACGCTTCAGTCATTTGTATAATATATTATATATTCTTAGTGTGTATAATATGCTCATGGAAGAAGGTGTGCGATCTTACCAGAACCTACCTACAAGTCAACTCAATGGTATTTTTAATATGCTGCACCAATTCTGTACCCAAATGTACGATGATGACTTATTGTTTCTTTTTGGTTGCATATTTGTAAATACCACATTTAATGGATCGTGCAATAAATGAAAATAACAGCATTATGTAGTGGACATTGTTCTGTGCCACCTGTTCTGTTCAATGTTCAAACAAAGGGGTCATCCATAAATAACGTCACACCTTAAGGGGGGGGGGTATCACTAGAATGTGACATTGTGTGACAAGGGGCAGGGGGGGGGGGTCAAAAATTTGTGATTTCACATGTTATAATTTAAAATACTCGAACGCGAAATTTATATGTGAATGAAAAACTTTAGCAATCTGAAAATGAAAATAACTGATTTTGATTATTTTTAAATACATGTATAAAATTAGAAGATGTGTGACGTCACATCAGGTGGGGGGGGGGGTCTAAAAATGTGACGACCTGTGACAAGGACGGGTGGAGGGGTTAAAAAGTCCTGAAATTCGTGTGACGTAATTTATGGATGGCCCCAAAGCGTACCCGCTACTGAACCATTTTATAGCTGCTGGAAGATGTAGGTGTTTAATGCCTTAGTTTTACGACTGAATAACGACGTACACAATATTCATAATCGGAATCTGTATAACGATTATGCCCGGGATTAGTTGCAAAGCTGAAAAAATGCACATTATATTAAATACAGGATTTAATGCATCTTTTCATTTTAAATCTACAATGGTAATTATATAAGCGTACTGCAAATTACAAGAAATATTGTGGAAAAAACATAATTTATTTTACAACCAACTCGTCGATTTACACCTGATTAGATGCCGCACATTGATTTGAAACATAATTAAAAATTATGTATATTTTTATATATATATTTATTACATATAAATACTATCAATTTTATATATATTTACCATAGGCAATAATATTTATATCTAAAATGAGCTCTGATAACTCAAACTTATTACTAACCAACGAACCTTCGATAATAAATGTACGTTTTCAATAATGACGTGCTTGTGTTGTTATATTTTTAAAAAATTAAATAAATATTGCACAACCCCCGCAATAAAACAGTTGCAGAAATTATTTACATAAACTACGTTAAGGCACTCATACACACGACATTGTTCTAAAACATAATCAGAAATACGCCTCAAACAGCAGTAAAAACAAAGGGTACTATCGAAGTCATTTTATCGCTGACGGAAGTTGCAGGAACCATTAACCGCTACATTCAGCTGATCGTAAATAATGTCTTAGTTCTAGGAGTAGAACCCGATTTAGAAAGTTTTTATAATCGGAATCCTTTTTACTATTATTTCACAGTAGTCCAACATAGAATTAAAAACATTGACACTGACTGTTTCTTTGCCAATTTTATACCCAACCACTGATTTGTATAAGATCTCCAAAGCAAGAAAAATTATATAACCGAAATTTTATACTACATAAGCATCTAAATGGTACTTTACGTTAGAGACTCGTCGAAAAGTTGTCGTTAATATACACGATTAATGCAAGTCTCACATTGTAGCACCACCTTAGCATGGCGTAGTTACGAGTACCTCTCTTGTACTGTTTATAATAGATTAAACAGACTTGCAAATATTTACACGGAATAGAAATTAATTATTGGAATTTAAAAAAACATACATCTGTGTTTCTACATCTAAATCTTTCATATGACGAAACTGAAGTACTTATTGACACTGATCTCTGATACCTAACATGCAAACCCACTCGCACACACTTACACACATCCACAAACACACCCACACCCACTCGCACGCGCGCACACAACTATACAAAGTGTATTAATTAAAACATTAATGTGTCTATCTAATATCTTTGAACGAGCAAATCTTGTAAATACCTATATTTATAATTTGAATCTCGAAAACGGCTTCAACGATTTTCATGAAATTTAGTGCCCAGAGTTTCGGGGTGATAGATTGATCCAGCTAGGTTTTATTTTTAGAAATTGTCGTTTTATTCGAATTTTCAGCGATAATCAACTTAAATATAAATTGAAAAATATGATTTACTGACATCTATTGGAGAATATTAATAATATTGTGACGAAGAACGTCGTCAAACGTCATCCGCCAATCCGGCGTTCAAACAAACGACAATGTCGATTTGCAAAAGCTCTATAAAAATTTCGTCGATGGCATTACAGCTATCTTGGTCGAATGGTTACGTAGGTTGACTGTGGAGCTAGAGACCCGGGTTCAAACCTAAATCAGGCATGTTGCTTTTTTTTATTTTTTTTGGGACAGTATTTTTGTTTAATTTATAGGAGCTATTTCAGATGGCATTGTTAAGTAACAAAAAGCCAATGAATGTTTTGCGTAAAATTAAACCAATTAAATCAATTGTTTTTATGCGAGCAACGCTCGGTCGTCCAGTTACATTTAATAATTAGTTTAAAATATATTTAAAAAAAGTAATTACTTGTAGTACTAAATTTGAAAATCTTTTAAATGAAAGAAAGAAAGAAAGAAAGAAACTTTATTGGCGACTAAGTCTACACCACAGAACACATACATAGAAAAAAAATAACACATACATTGAACACATACACAGAAAAGTACAATACAATTACATGCATTGGGTTGCTAACAACTTTATTGCTAATGTATGGTTAAACTGTGCTGCAGTAAGCCGCGAAAAGGTATCTTACTCAGCATAATGCCACAGTCTGCAAGGGACTGCAGCGCTGATTTTCAGTAAGACCCCTGTGGTAGTCTGAGCAGTTCATGAAGCGTGCCTAGAGAGTTCATATTTATTTTTCATTTCTACCGTGCCTAAAGTTAATAACAGTTAAGAAGAGGGGCGTACCGCCGGAATAAGTTTAGAAGTGCGTATAATTTATCTTCCGCCACGTTATTATTATTAATATTATTATTATTATTAATGAATTTAATGAATAACTTTAAAATATTTAGAATAAAATTAAAATAAATATATAATTGTTTCTGGTGGAATCCGGCTCGACCTGGACCAGAAATTGGAGGGAATCCGGATCGACGGATCAGAAATGTTGGGTAGAGGGATGGGGGACCTCCGGTTCGGTATGACCAAAAATGGTGGTGGAATAAAGGGTGGAAAGGAGGGTGGTCCCCCACTGCGGGTGATGGAATTGTGGACTGTAAGTTGCGGTTTGAATTAAAGGTGGAAAACGAGAAGGATTGATAAAGGGAACAAACGCACTTACTTGGTGTATCCCAGGGGCTGATGGTATGCTCGTGTACTGATGAAGCCTTCTCTTGCCCGGGAACTGATGTTGTCTTTCACACTCACACTATTATAGGTGCCTTGCACCATACACTTTGAGTCAGTTAAATCACAAAACTATTGACAGCGGTGATGGCGGCGATGCGGCGAGTCTGATGACCACGTGTTAGGTGGCTTGCGGTGCGGTGCTTGTCACGAGAGGACTTGCATACGCGTCGGCGGCGTGCGCGTCGGCGGCGGGACGAAGGCAGACTGAGTTGATAGATCTTCCTGATCCATATTATGTAATAGTGCGCTTGCGGGGAAGAGAGGGAGGGTGAAGGGGAGGGAGGTGAAATGACTTAATTGGCGCGAACATCCCCCCGGCCTTGAGGTCTCCTCAAATAGCGAATTAAAAAAAAATAAACATAAATATATACAGCGGAGTTAATATCATATAGAAAAAACTATATATGCGGTGAACAGAGGCGATGCGATGAATATAATTAGTAAATTAATAAAAATATTATAATAGCGGGATGAGAATTTATACTTAAACTATAACTTATAAAATATAAACTACATAGGCATATAGAAATATTATTGTGTTGGTAGAGGGCAAAGTCTAACAATGGGCCGCTGCAAAGTGGAGCTCTTAGTCTTCACTTGTGCAACGCGCACCACACCATCCCTACCAGGAAACAGTTCAGTGACGACGCCTAGCGGCCACTGAAGAGGCGGAGCGTTATCCATATCGATAAGAACAACGGTTCCTACAGAAATGGAATTAATAGAATGTTTATTCCACTTTTCTCTTGCTTGTAGTGTATGTAAGTATTCTGATCTGAAGCGCTTCCAGAATGACTGAACTATCGAATCAAGTAATGAAAAACGTGATAAAAGATTAATGCGTTCCTTACTAAGATCAGCGGCGGGTAAACATCCAAGTGGATTAACAGCGAGGAAATGCGCGGGCGTAAGTGCAGTAGGTTCCGCCGGATCGCTACTTAACACGTAAAGCGGTCGTGAATTTAATATGCGTTCGACCTGAGTGAGGACAGTAAGCAATTCCTCATACGTGAGGATTTGCTTACCTATGACGCGAAATAAATGATACTTTACTATCTTTATATTTGACTCCCAAAGCCCACCAAAATGTGGAGCGTTTGGAGGGTTAAGTTTCCATGTGATGCGGTTATCAGAAAGGATCTGATTAAATACTTTATAATATTCGTCTGAACGTAAAAAGGAATGAAGTTCCTTCAAGTATGAACGCGAAGCAATAAAATTAGTAGCGTTATCACTAGTGAGTCATCATCATTAACGATGTGCGAATAAATCACGCAGCCATACGCCTTTTCACTGGCGTCGGCGAACGCGACTAGCGAGACTTGCGAATTTTTATTTATACCCATATGGCGAGGAAACCTTAATTTCGATATCAAAGGTAACTCTGAAATATATTGTTGCCATGCAGTGACAACGTGAGCGGGCGGAGCCTGGTCCCAGTCAAGTTTGAGAACCCATAAGGTTTTAATGAGAAGCTTAGAGAAAAGAATTACTGGACCCACGAGCCCCAGAACATCATACAAGCGAGCGGTTGCGGATAAAATAGAACGCTTGGTACAAGCGAGCGGCGGCGGCAAAACTAGAAAAGAAAAACAATCAGTTGCGGGGTGCCAACGAAGATCCAATATTTTAAAAATATTTTGGTCGTCGAATGAGACCTCGTCAAGCTGACGGTGCGTTGCGGGGATGTGCTGTAAAAGCTCTGAACTGTTACTAGTCCACTTAACCAATTCAAATCCTCCACGCTGAAACATTTGAATTAGTTCAGTGGCTACGTCAACGGCGCTGTTGACGCAGGGCGCGCAGGACGCGATATCGTCCATATAAATATCTCGCTCGACCACCGAAGCAGCCAGAGGATAGGACTCCCTCTCCTCGGAAGCCAACTGACGTAATGTGCGTAGCGCAAGAAAAGGCGAAGAGCGTAAACCAAAAGTCACACGATTAAATTCGTATGTTTGTATGTCTTCCTCATTAGAAGAGCGATAAAGAATGCGTTGAAACGCGCGGTGCGATTTTTGTACTTCAATGCATAAATACATTTGTCTAACGTCGGCAAAAAAGGCGATGCGATAAACTCGTACGTTTATTAAAATATTAAAAATATCAGACTGTAAATTTTGCCCACTATGTAAAATATCATTCAATGAAATATCATTATCTGACTTAGCGCTTGCGTCGAGTACTATTCGCAATTTAGTTGTACTTTTATCATTACGTATGACAAGGTGGTGCGGGAGATAAAAGCAAGGTTCCGTAAAATTATTTGAAACAACCAATGATAAAAAACCCTTGTTGATGTATTATTGAATGACGTCATTGTAGCGGGAGCGAAGATCGGGACATTTATTAAAAACGTCTCTCTAGGAGCGAGAAGCGTTTTTTAGCGGTTATAAAAGAATCACCTAACTTATCAGGCGTGTCCTTGAAGGGCAGGGCGACAATACATCGTCCGTTCAAATTGCGACGAGTAGTGGAATTATAAATATTCTCACATTTCTGTTCATCAGGACTCAAATAAGTTTTTTGCGGCAGCTCCTCTAACTTTAGCGACGTTTGACTTTTATCAATACGAGTAGGATAAGAAACTAAAGAACGCGGCATGCATGTAGGAAAGTCGATATCTGCGTCTCCCATTATTATGTATCCTAGTGACGTTTCTATGGCACTCGGCGATTGCGAATTAATTATTTTATCAGTTAACAAAATTTGTAAATAAGTATTAACCCCTAGTAAAACGTCAATGTCACCTGGTGTATGGAATTGATCGTCAGCTAAACGTAAATTATTTATATAATTAATTTTCGAAACGTCTATTAACGACTCGGGTAATTGTCCAGTTATAGCGGGAACAACTAGCGGTTCAATATGATAAAGTTTATTTTCATCAAAGCGGGAGCTAAACTGCAAAGAAGTAACACCTAAAATCTTCTGCGACACCCCACCGATTCCTTGCGCCTCCCTAACTGGTGTTTTATTGGAGATCGGTAGGTACAAACGTTTGCAACACTGTTTCGTGATGTAATCACATTGCGAGCCAGGGTCCACTAAACAACGCAACAAATATTGGTGTCCGTATTTAGTACAAACTTTAATCTTCGCAGTTCCCAATAATGTAGTGCGGTGCGGCGCATTACCACAATCGCGCGAAACGTTACATGACGTGGATGCATTTTTTTCTCCTGGACCTTGTTCTACCGAAGGCTGATCGACCTTATTCCTACTACTAACAAAATGAAGTAGCGTATGGTGCGAGCGGGAGCAATACCTACATCTACGCTGTGACTTACAAAAAGGAGTGGCGTGTTTATTACTTAAACAATTAGTGCAACATTTATTTCGTTTTACAAAATTGTACCTGTCCTGTGCATTTATTTTTAAAAAATGCGGACAGACAAATAGGTGTTCGTGATCACCCGATTTACAGAAAATACATGACCGAGACGAATCTGTATTAATAAAAGTTTTGCTTATATTTTTAGCGGGAGCGGGAACCAAATTACCTTTAATTTTATTATTGTTAGACATATTATGCGAAGTATTTATTGTATGGCACAAAGCCCTATTCTGGTCATGTAAAAACTGAACCAAAGCGGAATATTTCGGTATGTTTACGTTGCGACATGACATTTCGAACGACTTTACGGTATCGTTATCTAATTTTCTAAGCGCGATATTTAGAAATAGAAAATCAGATATGTCATCAATATTAAGTTGCTTAAGAGCGTTAATAGAAGCATCAAATTTATCCATAAATATTTGATAACCAGCGGATGTGTTAGTGTTTACGTTCTTCAGTTCTAACAGCTGACTGACGTAGGTAGTCGCGAGCGCACGCTCGTCGTTATATCTACGTATGAGCGCGTTCCATATCACAGAATAGTTTTCAGCTGTAGGCATTAAGCCTGAGCAGACTGATAATGCCTTATCACTAAGTTTACTAACAAGATAATAAACGCGTTCAGCATCTGTTAATTGCTGATTATCATGAACTAATGTTTTAAATTGTTGGTAGAACATAGACCAGTGTCGTATGTCACCATTAAAAGAAAGTAATTCTATGGGCGGAAGCGACGGTATAATTTTTGGTGGCAAACTATTCTGTAATTTACTTGAAGATGAATATGGAGCGTTTAATTTAGACACTTGACTTTTAATACGACTATATAGATCATGAAAAGATTTCCACGATCCGAAATCTACTTGCGCGTTCGGATTTAATTTTAAATTTGTAACATTATAAGATTCTAACGTGTCCTTGAACTCGGTACGCAAGTATTCAAGGTCAGATGCCGTGTCAAGAAATGTGTCCTGTTCGTCTGACGAACTTGATGCACTTATAGATAAATCATAAATTTGTTGTAAACGTTCGTAAATAGCATTTCGTTTTGCAATTAATATTTTCAAACTAATTTCGTCATTTGAAACCGTTTCAGATACAATTTTACCTTTAGTAGACATTTTGTCGTGAACAAGATAAATCAGTTAAAACAGTTGAAATTATAAAAATTATGTATGGCGTAATGAATGAATGATTACGTAGGTAGTTACTAGCGAAACAACGATCGCCGGTCGCGTCGGCTCCGGCAAACACAAATATGGCGGACTTCAATTAATGAAAAATAGAATGCGTACCTATGAGGTGTAATTTTGATTACAAATATAGGTAAATAATGGTGCGAATGGTGCGGTGCGTTGCAAAAATAATAATATACCTACGTGAGCGGTGCGTTATTAATATGCGGGATATAAAATAATCGTAGATATAATACTTATTTGCAAAAATAAATATGAATAGGCACTTATAATATATTACATGAAATACATATGTATGCGTATTTATGAGATTAAATAATTAACCCGGGTGAAGTTACCAAACTATTGGCTCGAAATCAGGCTCGACTGGACCAAAATTTTGGTGGAATCCGGCTCGACCTGGACCAGAAATTGGAGGGAATCCGGATCGACGGATCAGAAATGTTGGGTAGAGGGATGGGGGACCTCCGGTTCGGTATGACCAAAAATGGTGGTGGAATAAAGGGTGGAAAGGAGGGTGGTCCCCCACTGCGGGTGATGGAATTGTGGACTGTAAGTTGCGGTTTGAATTAAAGGTGGAAAACGAGAAGGATTGATAAAGGGAACAAACGCACTTACTTGGTGTATCCCAGGGGCTGATGGTATGCTCGTGTACTGATGAAGCCTTCTCTTGCCCGGGAACTGATGTTGTCTTTCACACTCACACTATTATAGGTGCCTTGCACCATACACTTTGAGTCAGTTAAATCACAAAACTATTGACAGCGGTGATGGCGGCGATGCGGCGAGTCTGATGACCACGTGTTAGGTGGCTTGCGGTGCGGTGCTTGTCACGAGAGGACTTGCATACGCGTCGGCGGCGTGCGCGTCGGCGGCGGGACGAAGGCAGACTGAGTTGATAGATCTTCCTGATCCATATTATGTAATAGTGCGCTTGCGGGGAAGAGAGGGAGGGTGAAGGGGAGGGAGGTGAAATGACTTAATTGGCGCGAACAGTTTCATTAATAAATATAGGTACGAACGCTGATTTAATAATATTTTTTCTGTTCCTTTATAAGGTATGTTTTATATTTAAACTTAAAGCTGCTAACAGAACAAAGACTGCGAAGTGGAGGGGGCAGGTTATTCCAGCACTTTGTGGCGGCGTATTTAAAACTTCCACGAAATCCTGCACCTGTATACCCAGGATGGCAAAGCTTGTGAGTAGATGACCTTGTACTGTAATTAGCATTTTGATCCTTCGCCCAGATCAGTTTGTTATATAAATATGCTGGGACCTTGTCCTTAATTATGCCAAATAATAGACTGGCGAAGTGTAGTTGTCTGCGGCTATGCATTTTCATCATACTAGCACTATTTATAAAAGGAGTTACATGTTCTCGAGGTGGTACATTAAAGCAAAATCTAGTGCATGCGTTTTGGACCCGCTGTATCATAGCTTTAGAGCGTACTAAAAGCCGGGGCCCTACGAGAGTATCTCCATAGTTTAATTTGGATAAAACTAGCGACTCACACAGGGTTACTCTAAGATCTAAACTGAGATATTCCCGAATTCTATACAAGACTTTAAGTCTATAAAAACAGTTCCGCACCACTTCTATGACATGCCTCTCAAAACGAAGATGCTCGTCCATTACAATTCCCAAGTTGCGCGCTTCTTTTACACGATCAATTAACACTCCGTTTATATGAAGCAGTGGTTGTCCTTCAGAAATTTTGCACACTTGAGAAGGTGTGCCAAGTACTAAATATTTAGTTTTCTTAGGATTAAGTACAAGTGCGTTTTGTTCTGACCAACGGGCAATCCTCACCAGATCCGAGTTAATATTGTCTAAGGCTGATTGTAAGTTTTCTGTATTGAACGAAATATAAACCTGCAGATCATCAGCGTAGACATGATATTTGCAATATTTAATATGGTTGGTTACGTCTGCGCTATAAAGTATATATAACAAAGGACCCAGTATTGAGCCTTGTGGTACACCCCGATTAACACACTTGATGTCTGACGAAATTGTAGAAGTGTTGGAATCGTTTTGGAGTTCAACAAACTGAGAGCGGTTTTTAAAATAGCTATCAAACCAAGCTACTGCGTTATTATCTAAGCCATAAAAAGATAGCTTTGATAAAAGCAATGAAATATTTAAAGTGTCGAATGCCCTCGAGTAATCTAGCAGGACCAATATTGTACCCTCCCCACTAGCCTGGGACGTCAATATGTTGTCTACTACATCTATCAAAGCTGTAGTTGCATGCATTAGATATAAGTAGTTAGAACATAATGTCAATATACTCATATTTTGGAGCGGGCGTAAACTGCAACAACACAGTTAATTTTATTAACTATTGTAGTCGTTTACAAATACTATGTTTTGTTATGTTACTCATATAATGTCTAATATATTTTTGAAATCTTTTTTGACGTGATAACGTCTTTAAAATCGTTTTAGTCGGGTGACATGTTCAGAAACTTGTGTCACACCAAAACCTCACGAGCGCGATCGCAGGTATAACGAGAGAGAGACGGACCGATCTCCCGTCTCATCTCGAGCGCTGCCAGTCATTCCGTGAAACTTGTCACGCGGAATCCTCACGAGCGGAGGCTGGCATAGCGTTCGAGTGAGTGGACCGATCTTCCGTCTCTCTCACTCTAGCGGCATGCAAACGAATGGAGATTTTCTCGTGCGGACGTTATCACGTAAACATCTCGATCGTAAACCTACTTTACAAACAATTTGCCGTTTTTTTATCTTTGAACTGGAATCACCATCATTTTCTTTTGTAATCGAGGTATTGAAAATAACAAAAAATACAAATATCTTTGAAACTACTAAATATCGGACCGGGTGTTACATAAATAATTTTACAGCAATTGGTCTATACTTTTCCCCGTGAAAGATATTACACTTCTAACAAATCATCCGTATATAGCATAAGGTATGCACAGACTTATATAGATCATGCTCTAAAACATGATCAGAAATAAGAAGAAGAGCACACTTACTTCAAAATCATTTTATCGTAGCCAGAAGTTGCAGGTGAGAACACCTTAACTAGTACCAAGTAGAATCGTAAACTACTACATGCAGCTGATAGTAAATAATGTCCTAGAACAAGTACAAACCGACTTACAAAGTTTTCGAAATCCGGTTTTACGGTTATTCGGCAAATCTCAAACCACACTTGTACTAAAAAGCCAACAAAGTTCTATGTAGATTTACTCGAGCCTCGTGGATTTTACAGCTTAGAAGTTTGAAGGAAAAAATGTATGTACCTAATGTTTAGCTGTACACAAGAACGTTAGTACAAATGCGTTGTTATATCTAAGGAAACAGACAGTCACTTCATATATTTTATGTTTGGTCGACAAGTAAATTTAGCGAATAGGTTTAATAATTATTTTTTTTCACAAAAAAAAATAACAATAATATGGGTCGAACAATAAATAAAATATTTTTTGGTACAACGTACCTTATATTGTTCTGTACCACCCGTTCTTTTCAATGTTCATACAAAGCTGAAACAATTTTATCACTGCTGGGAGTTGCAGGTCTTAGCGCAAGTAGATAGTACAGTAAACCGCTACGCCAAGCTGATCGTAAACAATGTCCTAGTTTTACATGCATGAACCGACTTACAAAGTTCTCCAAATCCTTTTTACGGTTATTTGCCAAATCTCAAGTCACACTTGTATTAAGAACGCCCACGAAGCTACATGTAGATTCACTCGAGCCTCGTAGTAATTATAGGAAGGTTAGTTTATGTAATTAATTATTGAGGCTTACGGAAATATGAAGGATATATGAAGCTATTGGATCAACATAGGATGGGTTTTTGCATGCCAGATGAAATACATTTCAAAAATCTGACGAGTTGGGTAGGCGTCTGGGTCGTTTACCTGTAAAAGAAAAAAAAGAATCATTAGAATTATACACGAGCGAAGTTGGATTTAAAAAATATATTTTCGAGATATTTTTGCTAAATCGAAGTGACAAAACCTTTAAAAAGTGTAAGTTTCCCATAAATAAAATTAAATGGTTTTCGGTTAATTAACAGTATAGAAGCAGACTCAGAATAGTTTTCAAAATTTATCATACTTGAGCAAATCCGAAAATTCCCTCTCGGTATCAATTGAAATGTGTGGCACTTCATATACTCGGAAAGTAGGTCGGCTCATATTCATTCAGATAAGGGAGTAATGAAGATAATTAAGCCTTTATCTGTAATGTTTTATTCAAAGGGATCTGTTCCACATTAGGTTTTGCTCCGTCTTAGATATTGTAAAAGTTTTCTTCGTGGAAATTCATAGCTTCATATTAATTAATGAAATGATTTATTTATTTTATTTATTTATAGTCAGAAATATGCTAACAGTACATGACCATACACTATGTGAATATTGAATTATATACATAAAACTGAATTATATAGTAACTACATGTAAAAAAAAATTGATGTATGTTTTGCATAAAGATCGGGATGTTGCAAGTCGTAATGTACTTTAGTAATTAATTTATGAAAAGGGTTTCTTATATTCCATTATAGGCCAGAAAGGTACAGTTTTCAAAAATAATAAAACACTGAACAATCAAGAAAAAATCTATTTCGATTTTTTTATTTATTTTTTCATTATAATATAATGTTTTATTTGGTCTGAAATCGTATGCAGTTACACTGGTACTCTGAAGGCCGAAGGTTACCTATTTTTACCAATAAACAAGAAACCTACCTACTAATTCTAACAGCAAAAATAAATCAAAATAATATTTGTATAAAGAAAATGGCTAAAATAACATGTACTGCCCGGACGCAGACGTATACAATATGTTATGTATTAAATGCCAAGTGGAAACAAATGATCACGAAAGGGATTAATGTTCACAGGTAACATTTGTGAGCCCCAGATTTGAGCCAACCCTCCAGGTACGTGAGTGGCGAGACAAGCGGCTATCGTGCAGAAACGAGTCAGGACCTGCTACAATTAATCGGAAGCCCGAAATTTCGGCAAAATACTATAGCTGTACTATATTATTCTATGTTCATGTAATCCTATTTAGATTGTAAACATCAAGAAATAAACCTTTTTCATTTTACTTCACTTATATATGAGCAGCGATGGCCGAGTGAGCAGCGATGGCCGAGTGGTAAAAAATCGCGGTCCTCGACGCGACTGATCCCAGGTTCAAATCCTCGGCGCGCACCTCTGACAAAGAAATTTGTAATGTGCGAATTTATCGCTGCTCCACGGTGATGGAAAATATCGTGATATTTCATTGATTACGATGTTCTCCATCGCCGTGCATGCCTGAGAGAAATTCATAATTTCTCGAAGGCATGACGTCCACCAATCCGCACTAGGCCAGCGTGGTGGACTATGGCCTAAATCCCTCTAAATTGTGAGAAGGAGACCTGTGCCCAGCAGTGGGACATAAAAAGGTTGAAAAAAAAAATATATGTTTTACTTTTTTTGTGGTCACACGTACTGAACGACTAACTATTAGTCCGGCAAGTGTCACTTTTTTTTTTTTTTTTTTTTTGGACAATTCACACAACACCATCTGATTCCAAACTAAGCAGAGCTTGTACTATGGAAATCAGAAAGCTGATAAACATACTTATATAATTCTAAATACATACTTAAATAGATAATTAACACCCAGACGCAGAACAAATAGTCATGTTCATCACACAAATATTTGTCCTGGGTGGGAATCGAACCCACGACCTCACGTTTCGCAGTCGGCTCATCACCCACTACGCCACGGAGGCTGTCAAACAGAAACAAAACTTGGTGAACATTTATACTATACCTCTATTCTCTTATTTATCTACCCTCATTCAAGTTAAAGAAATAAATAATGTAGCATGTCTGCTGCCGGAGGTGGCCAAGTTTTACCTACTTTATGTATTTACCTAATTTTCATAATTTTACTCATATCGTCACCTCTTCCTTTCCGAAGCCTTACCTAATAAACGTACAGAAATTTATCACGTCACTACGAACCTTAATATAAAGAAAGGTTTAAAATGTATTTCCAAGAAATCTACAGACAGTTTAAGTATCAAAGAGTCAAACCTTGTACTGAGATAATATGCACGTATTAATTCCCCAGAAGAGACCAATTATTGGGGATTAACGTTCGTAAGTAACAATAATAATAATTGTGAGTCCTAGATTTGAGGCAACCCTCCAGGTACGTGAGCGGCACGACAAGCGGCTAACGTGCGGATGGTGGGATCTCTTACAATTAATCGAGAGGTTGAAATATCAGCCAAAAATGCTTTTGAGCTAGAACAGCTTTTAATTGTATTTTTTTGTATTAGATCGTTAACAGTTAATAATAATACTTTTTCATTTTTCTTCAGAAGTTTCTTTTTATTAAAATTTTGTTCCCCACTGTTGATCAAACGTTACTTAAAGCTTAGAAGTTTAAATCTATACTTAATATATAAACCTGAAAAGTTTGTTTGTTTATTTGAACGTGCTAATTTCAGGAACTACTGGTTCGAATTTAAAAAAATATGTTTGTGTTGGATAGTCCATTTATCGAGGAAGGCTTTAGGCTATAATAATATAATTCATGCTATGACTAATATGAAAGTCCACGCGCACGACCACTAGTCGCGGGCGGCCCTAGTTTATGGTAAAGCTGCAGAGGCATGTCAATACAACTACAAACAGTCAAAGTATCAAAGTCAAAACTTGTAATGACCATGCACGTATTAATACCCAAAATGATCACGAAGGGGATTAATGTTCACAGTTCACAGGTAACATTTTTGAGCCCTAGATTTTACCAACCCGCGAAGTACGTGAGAGGAAACACAAGCGGCTATCGGGCAGACAGCAGTCAGGACCTTTTACAATTAATCGGAAGGCCGAAATTTCAGCAAATATACTACCTCGTTTTTTTTCAACCTTTATCAGATCTCACACCTTTCTGAATTGAGAAGGACTTAGGCTTAAGAGTATTTTTGTACAAGGTGCGCATCTGGACACCAACCAGACTCCAGTGTCTGATTTTCTTAACCGCTTAATCTGTAATTATGACAATAGTTTTAATAGTTTAAAAAAAAGGAATTTTATCTTAGTCTTGTTTTATTTTCATTTACTTGGTATATTTTTGAGTTACAACGAATACAGTTGCTGGTTTTTTGATTGATTTCGGCTAATTGTAGTACCCTAGTGATATAGGAATAACATCGCATAAATATAACAACCCGTGTAGGTTGCTTCGAGAAACTTATTAACCATTGCTAAAGGATATACTCGTATCTGACTGATATGGTGACTTATCTGTATCACTGATATTGACTCTGAGTTTCGAAGAAACAATAAAAAAAATGAGAATAGTTTTACCACATAAATAAAATATGCGCAGATCGTGCGATGCACAGAGACAAAAGAAAGAAAACCTTTATGACGCAGTAGAATTATTGCAAAGGTCGTTAAAGCCAAATAAATCTCATCCAAATTTAAAGCTTAAGTTTAAACAGCTGAAACGTGAGTTTTCAGCAAATTGGGTCGCACCATGCGGGCTCGCTTGCCTGACCTTGTGGCCTCTTTGTAAAATAAAATATGGCCGTTATTAAATAACCAAGTGCCAACTTGATTCCCAAAGGACGTTATGAATAAAACGACGTGTTTTAGAAATTCCTGCGTTGGCTTTTTACTGAAAGATAATGTGATTTTTTTATCTATTTCTGTATCTTTTAAGATTTGACTAAGACATTTTCTTGTGTTGTGAAATACCATAAGAGTACTCATTTGTGCCGTAAAGAAACTCTATTGTGTTTTGGTTGAAATATTTGAGCCACTTTTAGAATCAATCCCGTGTCAGTAAATAATTTTGATAAACAGTTCTCAACGCGAAAAATTAGCTACTTTCCTATTTTTTTGTTTTCTTTCATCGCAAGTGAAAAATAATTGAGTTAACAAAATTTCCAAGTCAGAAATAACTAGGTACCGTAAGAAACAAACACAAAAGGTGTTCGAAAATAAATAAGCCAAGTAAGTTTTGTTTATTTTCGTCTGTATACATAGTTTTTTCTTTACTTAATTTCGCACTCTAACAATTTAACTATATGTGATCTATAAAGGCTTATAGATATAATACACGCAGAAATGAAGCTTCCCGGACTTCCTCACATTGATGTAGCAACTTATACGGCATAATATCCTGTAGGTTTTAATAAAATCAGTACTGCAATATTCCGTTTGTCGCGGAATAAATTTCGCCAGCGGCTGAATCCCTTTGAAATGGCTGAATGCTCGCGAAATGTTGTTTTAAGCTCGCCCGTTACATGATTTTATGTAATTTCGATTTATAATCTCTTTTATATTCGTCTGCTATTCAAACATGGCGAAAGCTTTCACCAAACAGCCCTGTCAATAACAGGTTTAATAAAAGACCCGCTTTTGCTGACGATTTTGATTGCATGCATTTTTATTCGGCAACTTGTCAACGTTAGTATATGAGCAATTGGGTTGCTGGGCGTTATTACGCCGCTTTGACGAACGTAAAGTGCCCATACAATACGGCGTTCTCTAATTTAGCTGAATTGCAATCCGGCTGAACGAGAATGCGCTGCATTACAATAGGTACAGCAATGTTTTAGGAAATGGCTAGCCTTAATGTAATACGGCGGAATACACAATTCGATTGCGACATATACAATACTCTGTTGTTGTAAACAAATAGATTTTTATCTTGTGTCTGTTTATAAGGCCTTTTTTTGGTATCGGTATCGGGGGAAACCTTCAAATGGTACCCGGCATGTTTGTAGGTACCGGGTTATGTGGGATTTGACCGCACTAAAACCCCCTTGGTGGCCTGCCTCTGCGCTTGGGGAGGACCCCAGGATTTCCAGTGGAAAGCACCGGTGTCCTGCACGCGCGGCGCTCCAGAACGGGCCCATCTTTGGGAGAGCAGATGTGCTCTCCTGCACCTTCCGATGCTTACGGCGACATGCGAACAAGACATGCAAAAGTCTTTTACTAAATTATAAGAAACTGGATGAAAAATACGACGATATTCGTGGTGCAATTATGACTCATATCGGGCTGTAATTTAATGGGGCCCGGGTTGATTCTCAGTAAATTAGAAATAAAAGACAGTGAATTTAAATTTTCCATCTCGGTCTGGGTGTTGGTGTTCTTATCATTGTGATTATCCATTTGTCCATTGTCACCACGTTAAATCTGATTCAGTAATACTGTATTTTAAATTACCTCTAATTGTAAGTTCTGAAAAATTGGCTTAACACATCTAACTAAGGAAATTATCACGTGCATCTTTCTTATAATTTAATTTAATAACCCTTCGTACTGAGGAGAAAACCCGTGCCCAGCAGTGGAACATTACAAGAATTGCTTTTGTTATTCACGGTGATGATAGAAATTTTAATGGAATTATGAAGAGTCCAGTCATAGCTGTTTTCTACAGTTTATTAATTAAGGGTTGCTTTAACAGTGGAACGAACAGCTTTAAAAATAAAAAAGAGAAGTCAAGGAAAAGCAACGTCAATGAGAAGTTGAAATTAAATTAAAATGAAAATTGAAAAATTGCTTATCGAATCTGGTGTTTTCAGTAATAATTCTAGGAAATGTGTATTTAAGGTTCTATTTTCAGAAACCTTTATTTCACTTCACCATTTACAGAAGAGCGGAAAATATTGTTTTTACTGACAGCACTTCGCTTGCAGAGAAGTGGTAATAAAATAACACAGTTTGAGTGTTCGAATACAGGTTTTTAACAACAATGAAATTGTTAATAATAATCGAGTCGCAGTATTTTTTACATGATTTTATTTAATTTACTTGCAAGATTTGATTACAGACAACCTGTCCCGTTGTCCTTAATCAAATCTTGCTTGATCCACTTCCTGATTTCCGAAAGCTGAAATTTTGCATGCATGTATAAATCAGATGACAATGCAATATTATTATGATATTTCCGCCGGCTTTTTTTTCTCTCAGTTTACAAAAACCCTGCAATATGGGTACCCAAGGCCGAAGATCGGATCCGATCCGAAAAATAAAATTAATCATTTGAAAGGCGCAATATGGGTACAAATAATGATAAAAATAATATTAATATCATATAATAAATAAAACTATTTCAATGTAGATTTTATATTTGTAATTACTAATTAGTTAGGTTTTTAATTATTGTAATATTTGCATACCTCATGAAGGTAAATATGGCGAACCAAATGTTAAAGAGCATCTTTTGTAAACACCAATATTTGTGCAAATAAAAGTCTTTGTCTTTGTCTTTAGAGCTGATCTGATGATGGAGCTGGAAGGTGGCCATAAGAACTCCGTAATTAAACGACGCAACCCCATCGAGTTTGAGCTCGTTTAAATTTAACTTGACGAGTACTTTGATACTAGATGGTAACAAGGGTCTGATAATGGAGCTGGAGGTGGCCATAAGAACTCCGTAACTAAATGAAGCAAACGCCATCGAGTTTGGACTCGTTTGATCCGTCTTGACGAGTACTTTGGTGGTAGATGGTAACCAGTGTCTGATGATGTAGCTGGAAGATGGCCATAGGATTTCGGTAATTGAACGACGTAACCCCGTAGTCAAACTTGCATCAAAAATATTAAAAGCTAAAAATAAAAATAAAAACTTTTTTAAAGGCAACCTTTTATTAAAAAAAGAATTATAAAGTTAAAAGTAGGTAATTTAAACCTGATAATTTCATAAATATAAGCATGAAAGAAAACATTCGCATCTGCGATTATATTTAAGGTATTCTGTTTTAAGCTTTTATCGATAAGCGCTTTATTTGGCCGGTAGAGCTTTTTATAAATACATATTTGGCTGTTCTCCGAAAAACTCTATCTATGTTGAAAGCGTACACAATATTTTGTTTGCTTTCATTTTATTTGCGTTTATTCGGAATATTTTAATATTTGCAAGCATGTTGTATAACTTTCGGCAGAGTGCGTTATTACATTAAAATAAGTAATAAAACGGCGGTACGCTTTAGTTTTATTATAACCGAAGCTTTTAGGATATAAGGATTGTAATATTCGAGTTTATTTTGTTCCGTACAAACAATTACGATCGAAAAGTTTTCGCTGATATTGAAATAGGCTCTTGATTGTTTGAGATGGAAGTCTAAAAGGCAGTTTTATTTAAAAATTCAGTATTGAATTTATCTACTTGTGCGATGCTTTAATGAGATGTTGTTTGCAGTAGTTTTTTTTTCAATTTTGGCATCGCAAACTCAGTGCCTATTGCCAGCGTCAAGTATAATATTTGCATAAATTTTTTGCCAGTTTCGTTGAAACTGTAGGTAAAGTCAGTAAGTCGTTAGTAATCAGTCAGTCAAGTCAGTCAGACCTTCAAGTAAAGCGATGGCTTCTTTACCAGAACGTGACCAATGGGAATTTTGGAAGCAAGCTGAAAAAACATATTTTTGCACTGTTATTTTATTTCACAACACTCGTGCACTGTAATTAATCTATATTGAACAAAATGTCATCAAATTTATCCGATATAATTTAAAAATACACCAAGAAAATGAAAATAAAACAAGAGCACAATATGCCTTTTTCGACTTTCCGCCAAAACTCTTTTTGCAGTAGTTTATAGAATTAGTTGTAGATAAAACCAGCCAAGTGCAAGTGGGACTCGCGCACGTCGGGTTCCGTGCCATTATCTAAAAAAATCACGTTTATTGTATGGGAGCCCCCTTAAATATTAATTTTATTCTATTTTTTTTGTATTTTTTGCTATAGCGGCAACAGATATACATCACCTGTGACAATTTCTAATGTCTAGCCATTACAGTTCATGAGATACAGCCCATTATCTAAAAAAATCACCTTTTTTGTGTGCGAGCCCCCTTAAATGTTTATTATATTTTGTTTTTAATGTCTGTTGTTATAGCGGCAATAGAAATACATCATCTGTAAAAATTTCTTATGTCTAGCCATTACGGTTCATGAGATACAGCCTGATGAGAGACAAACAGACAGACGGACAGCAGGAGGCTTAATAATAGGGGTCCCAGTAAGTCGGTAACTGACAGCTTAGTAGGCGAACGTGTAAGAATAATAATAACATATCATAGATCTGAAGCTTCCTATTTCAACCATCTTTCTTAGGGTTTGTTCATAAAGAAGAGGCTCTAAACTGTGGCCACTGTTAGTTGTTCTACGTTTTTTGACTTTTTGCCATTCATGGCACCAAACGTCGGGTGTACTGTTAATTTGTGTCACAACACTCTTGAAAAACAAAAGAAGTCTAATAACATAACTTTTCACAGTGGTTTTCAATATTTTGTAGTAATTTATAGTTAATTTGGGGAAAATAAAAATATTTTGTTTGTCAGATCTGCTGTGACATCTGTGTGAATCACAGACTTATATTTACCTAGACGACGCAAGTGCATGTACTTCGCGTGTAAAAAGGGAGCGAAATTCTCTTCTTTTAGCGCCATTTCATTCAGTCGAACGTTCTCGGTGAAGGACGTCAAACGAAAAATTAAAAAATGTCTCATTGTGCCGTATTGAGCTGTAAAAACTACACAAAAAAGTGGGACAAGATATTGGAAACGTTTCCTTTCATCGGTTAGTAATTTTGTTATTAAATTGTTTGTTTTTTATTGCAAAATCAATTATTAAGTATGTATCGCATAATTCATAATACATTGCCGCTTTTGGTTACGAAGCTGTATGGTAGGGCTTGTCTGTTAAAACACGCAATGAACTTTAAAATAAACGATATTTTTACTTGTCGTTCAGCTTCGTGGTACGGTGGATATGCTCATTTTTCTGTGAAATAAAGCAATAAGTGTTGTTTTGTACAGTTAGTTGTTCTCGATTCTAATTCTAATCGATTTTGGAAACAGAGGAATTATTATGCGTTAGGTATTCATTCATGTAGGTACCTAAATTATTTTTATTACTGCAATGTTTCTATTTTATGGAAATTAATTACAGATAATTACAGTTTTCCGAGTGATCCGAAAGAAAAAGAGAAATGGATTAAAGCGACAGGACAAAAAATTGGTTCCTTGTGTTGGTTGTATAGTCGAATTTGCTCTGTACATTTTGATGAAGACAGCTATACGGAAAATGACTAACATTGCAGTAAAAAAAAAACAGTAATTCCAGATTTATCATTTCTCTGTCGATGAACTCGAATAATCGATTGCAAAATAGATGTTATAAAATTATTATTCTTTACTCGCATAACTCTGAATCGTATACGTGCGAACAGGGAGTTCCCATCACTAAATCGATCATGTGACGTCGCAGTAGGTAGAAAAATAATGGCACGCTTGGTTTCTATACAAGGAATGAGACTAGCGTCGTCATCTAGATAAATATTGTAAGTCTGTGATGTGAATCTATTTAGTGCTTCAATTTTGACAGCGCGCTTATATGAAGACACTCATTCTATATGTAATTATTCTAAGACCGCGCGTAAATTTGCCTTCCACGTTACACAAAGACACGTTCACAAAATATTAAATATAATTACAAAGGAAATAGCAGGAGGTAGCATATCTAGCTTATTCTTTACAGGTTTCTCTTTTCGTTTCGGAGATCTTTTCAGGGACCTTGATCCAGGGGGGCAGCTGCCCCCCCCCTGCCCCCCTGGATACGCCCATGCCCACGACACAGGGAATTCTAATGTGAGGCTATGAGTGTATTAACGCAAAACTTGGTGGTTCCTACATCTATTGGATCAATCAAAAGTGTATAAACATGAATACGTTTTTACTTATCGAATGATTACAGGGCTGACAAAACAATGGTACATGGTTGATTAGGCATTCAGGGCGGAGGGTTCACCCAGATTCAACCATTCAATCATCCGCAGGCTATGGACGGGTCGCTTTTGTGTAGCAATGCAGAGATTTCGTGGGTTGCACGTCAAAGACAAAGAACGCGCAATATGGTTGTTTACAAAAGTTGTTCATATTTAATTATTTCGCCATATTTACCATGAGGTATGCAAATATTACGAAAAAAAAACTTAATCACATCCAATCACAAATTGATATAAAATGTAAGTACCTACACTTAATGTTACAGCAATTTCGTTATTATTTATTTTTTTCGGATTTACGGTAAAGTAAAAGTAAAAAAAATTGGATCCAATCATCGACTTTGACTTCTCATTTAACTAGGTTTTTGTACACTGAGAGGAAAAAAGCCGAGGGATAAAAAATCACACATCTCCTCCGTTTCTATGGAATTCCTTAATGCCATTTTATACGTCATAGCATGTTGTGACGTGTTATAGTTTTCACGTGATTTCTTTTGAAATTTAAGGGTGAAAATGGATCATATAATGTAGACGTGTTTTCGTGTGTCAAGCATAAATAAATAAATAACGTTTCACACTCCATAGCCCCACAGTAGGGTAAATATACCTTGTGTCGTGGGTACCGTGGATACATACAAAGACAGAAACACAAACACCCAGACCGAGAACAGAAATTTAAACTCATCATTCAAATTTCTGTTTCGCTGGGAAACGAACCCGGGACCCTCCGATTGGCAGCCCAGCATGGTAACCATTGCGCGACACGGGTCGTCAAATCATGTTACCTATTTTAAATGATGTAATAAAGAAACTTGCAAGCTACGAGGTTTTGTGTGGTCGCTACAAATATTGAATTTTTAATTTCAACCTATTTTATGTTCCACTGCTGAGTGAGTGCAGATTGGTGGACATCATTCGAGAAATTATGAGTTTCCCTCAAGCAAGCACGGTAATGGAAAACATCGTAATTAATTATCACAATATTTTCCCTTACCATGGAGCAGCGATAAATACGCAGTTAACAAATTTCACTGTCAGAGGTGTACAACGGAGGTGAACCGGTATTTACGTGTCAGAGACTGTTAGTTTTCTGAGTTTTACTGCCCGGCCAACTCTGATTATTTATAGACCCTTAAATATCTTCTTTCTACATAACTCCGTGAATTTTTTTAAACAATTATATAGAACTACCACGCGACGACCACGTGGCGTAATGGTTACAATGCCGGACTGCCGATCGGAGGGTCCCGGGTTCGATTCCCGGCGAAGCAGAAATTTAAATGATGAGTTTAAATTTTCTGTTCTCGGTCTGGGTGTTTGTGTTTCTGTCTTTGTGTGTGTCCATGGTACCCACGACACAGGGTATATCTACCCTACTGTGGGGCTATGAGTGTGAAGCGTTATTTATTTATTTATTTATTTATTATAACTTTCCTATGATGTCTGTGGATTAAAAGCAGTATGAGGTGTATGTATGAAAATACATTAAACTCACCGCCCTCACTCACACAGTATATTATTTAATTCTATTAAAATCTATTTCGCTCCATTACACATAGTCCCATTCAAACAGAACCCCCTAATTGTAACAATGTGAGAAACAAGCTACCAGTAGTTTACAAATAGGACCGACTCGTACCGTACATGTACACAACTGTACTTGTCTTTGTTCACTTTGTACGCCGACACGAAATTAGCACGAAATTCACGCTAGGGAAGAATTGAATCGATGTATTATTACATACCCCGGGTCCGCTACGAGAACCTTGTTTGAACGAAGCTGTTTAGTGTTGTCTATTAAAATGGCTGGTATTTAGACCCGTGGGAGGGAAACTCTAGCTATTCATTTAATACCGGTTGTTGTACTATAAATACAAATTAGAGTTTCAGATTGCATGTTTGCTGTATTCCTGCATTTGTGACATTATTTATTTATTTATTCTTTATTACCAAATTTACAATTTGAACAAAAGGCGAGCTTAATGCCTGTTGGCATTTTCTTCCTACTAACCTTCAAGAAGTGCAGAAACTTTATATTTTCTGCAACAAGAATAAAGAAAAAGTACTTGAATAAAGGGTCAGAAGAAAGAAAAGAGAAGTAAAATATGATAAATAAAAGAATATAATATGTGCGATTAATATGAAGAGATACTAATATTATACGACAAAGAATATATTTGATATAATATAATACTAAAATCTTCCAAAATTATGAGCAAAGGTCCAGGTAATGAGATATAAATATTGTAAGACAGATAATATAATTGATATAATACTTAATCATCCAAAATTATGAGCAAAGCTAAAGCTCCAAGTAATGAGTAAAAACACCCTTTTTGAAAGAGGGCTTTGAGCACATTTTTTTATGGTGTTCAGGAAGAGCATTCCAGAGGCATGTCGAAAATCCTGAGTGGTGAACAAGAAAAGCCAAGGCCATGTTGTAATTTAAAAAAAAAAGCTAACACTCACTCACCCTGTGTCGTTGGTATGATGGACACACACAAAGACAGAAACACAAACACCCATACCGAGAACAGAAATTTAAACTCTTCATTCAAATTTCTGCCTCGCCGGGAATCGAACCCGGAACCCTCCGATCGGCAGTCCGCCATGATAGCCATTGCGCCACACGGGCAATAGTACAAGTATTAAAATTTGTATCATTTAGTTTAGAGAATAGGTAGCTCATAAACTACCTTTTCTAGAGTTACGAGAATTATAATGATATTCGAAAAATGTAAAAACAGCACACCGAAATGTATCACGCAACTTCGCTGCAAGCTGCAACCATTTTGTGTCGACATAGACACAGACCTCTCGCCGTAATTGGAGAAGCCTGAGGCATATTCTCTCAACGTGCAACTCGGTTGATATAGTATAGAGATACATGGACTCGATATTTTTAAATCGCTGCATCCATCAAGTTTTGGTGCGGAAATAATGTATGTATGTGTTTCAACATTACCAGATTTTTGGAACGAAGTTCCTTAACGTATTATGGGTAGTGCGATTTAGAAGAAATCGTGACGTACATAACGTAGTATGTGTGTGTGTATCGAGCCTACCAAAGTTGAAATAATTGGACTTTTTTTGACCAATAAGTTCAACTGGTTGAAACTGTAGTTGAACTTGTGGAACAAAACACTACCACCGCCGCCGATACGTAATTTGTGCTACTACAAACAAATAAGCACACGAGCTGACGTGTGCGCAACTGGGTGCACAACTCTCTTTCTGTCTCTTTTTATCGTATAACCTCAACACAATGTTCTCCAGAAACGTGGAAATTTTGTGAAAATGCATATTATGTTATTCTGATTTTTTTAACAAATATTTTTTCTGAAATATTGAATGAGACTTCGTTCGTTTTCGATTCTTGCCTTTAAATTGTTTGCCTTAAAAAGTAATATAAAATAAAAATTGAAATTTCATTTCAAATTACATTCGGACTTGAAGAAAAAATGTAAGGAATTCTTCGTCCCTGACGGGAAAGTCAAGTCAAGGGTAACAGCATATTTGGATTGCGTTGACTTGAATGTTTTTTTTTGCCTGTCCAAGGAGCTGTAGTCGAGAATATAATTTTGAACGCGATAAGGTCCTAAAAATAAGGATATTTACTACTCTCGGTCGATTTATAGATAATGAATATCCTTAAACTGTCTTTATACAATATTATCTATTTTGTTCCGCGATGAATTCTGTAAATACGCTGATATTGAATAAAACTGCCTTCATTCATCTGTAAGTCAAAGGTCTATTTAAACGAAGGCTGCCATTTATAAGCATTTCCAAATAATATTTATTTAATCCTTAAGCTACGAATTTATAAATGGTTTCACTTTTGTGACAATCCCGAGGCTATTTGGGCGCGGACTTTGAGAAGGGCAGAATGTCATTTTAGCATAATTTTGATAATGGGTATCTTTGAATTCAACAATGCTCGAAATGTGAACCCTTGTATGAATGTGAATATTCTGACGTTTTAAAAAATACTCGTGTGAATTATAAATTTAATATGCTTACTATGATGAATGAATGTTATTTGTTGTTTTTTTAGAAGTTGTCGAAGATATATATTATTATAACATAAATAATATTATAACAGACAGCATTAAGTCCGCCTTTTGTAAAAAAAATGCAGTAAAGGGTAAATAAATAAATACATACCTATATACTAAAACATTATTGAAGCTATAAAATTAATAAAAATCGGCCAAGTGCAAATCCGATTCGTGCGCGTTCCGTACCTAAATTATCTATAAAGAAAAACGGCAAAAATCACGCTTTTTGTATGGGAGCCCTCTTCAAATATTTATTTTGATTTGTTTTTAGTATTTGATGCTAAGTTCATGACTATGCAGCCTAGTGACGGACATAAAGACAGACAGACAGATGGACCGAGTGTGAAGTCTTAGTAATAGGGTTCCGTTTTGCCCAATAAATATGGAACCCTAAAAACGTTAATATGGTGGCATCTCAACGTCGTTCACCGGACAAAACTTTTTTTACAATTACCGATCACAGTAAAAAAATACAACCTTATTAAAAAAAATTCAACTATTTTATGTCCCACTGCTGGGCACAGGTCTCCTTCACACAAGTGAGAGGGATTTAGGCCATAGTCCACCACGCTGGCCGAGTGCGGATTGGTGGACGTCATGCTTTTGAGAAATTATGAATTTCTCTCAGGCAAGCACGGCGATGGAGAACATCGTAATCAATATAAAGTCACGATATTTGCCATCACCACGGGGCAGCGATAAATGCGCACATTACACTTTGTCAGAGGTGTGCGCCGAGGAGTTGAACCCGGGATCGGTCGCGTCGAAGACCGCGGTTTTTTACCATTCGGCCATCGCTGCTCTAATTTGCTATTAAATTATTTTATTAAATTTCCTAAAAGTTGCTTATAATAAACGATAAAAATTATAATGTCAATCACTATCAAATATGTGTGTTTAGTAAACAAATCCACTGAGACTAAATCCAATCAAATCAAGTACCGTCGAGATAAGATTATTGAGAAACAACTAAACAAACGTGGGGGATTGCCAGCATTATAATAGAGTACTTACTGAACCAATTTTGCTAGGACGGTAAAGTTTAACGACCTTTTATTATTGTTTTGTTATCAAGGACCGGCGGTGCTGGTGATCTCGATTGGAAAATAAGGATTACTGGGAGCTCATTTCACAACTCATATTATCTAAAAACATTGTATTTGCTGCGAGCGACCCTTTGGAAATGAATTTTGAAACCCACCTCGCATAATCAAATACATGGTATGGAAAGTAACGTCGTGTTGCCTTTTGGGTTTAACAAAAAGAACAATGTGATTTGGAAATAAAGCAGTTTATTATTGGTTTTTTCAACCCTTTTTATGTTCCAATGCTGGCTGGGCACAGCTCTTCTCTCGGAAGGAAATTTAGGCCACAGTCCATGACGCTGGCCAAGTGCGGATATGTGGACATGTTGCCTTTGAAAATTACGAGTTTCTCTCAGGTAATGGAAAACGCCACGTTTTTGAGCCAGCAATTTAGGATTAATAATAAAACAAGTACTTGTATAATAAATTCATTGTCATGGAAACTATAAGTACAAAATACCAGCTCAATGAGATGAAGATATCTGCTTCAAAATTGAGTTGCAAGATTCCACCCACAAACAACATTGCAAGCTTATAAAAAGTCTTTAAAATACGGCTTTATATTCATAGCCCCACAGACACGCTGTGTCGTAATACAATAAATACTCAGACTAAGAATCCAATGAAAACAAAAAATGTTAAGTAAAGAGACTGTACGATGAAACATACATAGCAAAATGAAACTGATCTTCAAGTTAAAATTACTCGCTGGATATAAAAATATTGTATTCAAAATATCTGGAAAGCAACGATTACATAGCCTTTTTTGCCTTAGAGTAAATAGCAGCTGAAAATATTTACAGTTACGGATCTCAAAGGGTTTACAAGTCCTATGATGCACATTTTTAAATCGGTATTTGCTGTCGAGCTACGCTTTAGCTTAAAAGTCTTCGTTTTATACGTAAACTTTTGTTTGCAGTCCGTATGTTCGTAACTGAGATGTCAAAGGAATGTCCTATTATATGTTACAGAAATATCTAAACGTTTGTGCAGTATTTTTTTATGTAGCAAGTTAAACTCATTTTAGTGATGCTTCACTGTATTACGGGATGCCGAGTAAAAAGACTCTCGCTTATGTGACTAACTCTACGTTTTCTTCTTTTTGATTTTGTTGCTGTGTATTTTATAGAACTTTGCAGCTTCCTTTGGTAACAACAAAGCAAGTGTTTGATGGATCAAATTTTCATGCGATGAGTAAAGACATACATAGTGCTTTCTACTTGAAGTTGTCTATGTTCTTAAGATTGCACATTACTCTTTTTCTTAATTTAGATAATAATTATCGTATTTTTATCTAACACTGTTACCCATCATTCTATCCTTTAAAAGGCCATTGTTTGACACAGACCTCCCCTTATTGTCGTCTTCAGATCGTCAGTCCATCTGGTTGTAGGGTAGCCTGTGCTCATTTGCCGAGACGGTTGCCATTCGAGGACCTTTCTTCCACATCGGTTATCTACATCCAAATAGGTACAGTTCGTGATCAACCCAAGTTCAAGCAAAAGCACTGACGACTCAGAGCCGTTTGTATATTTACTTTGGCTAGTTTTTACCTAAAACAACATTAAAAAGATATGTGCGAAATTAAAGATGAATTATTAGTGAAAACTGGTGGTCTTTAGCGGACCATTTAGGTGGCTTCAAAAATAGAAATTGTAGTTTTTTAAGAAATTATCTATATTATTGAGCACACATTTTGATTCAAAATTGACAGTGAAAAACACAGATATTTTAAATAAAATTGACAATTAAAGGAAAAACTAAAAAGATCAACGAAAATAAACGAAAATTATCTTTTACAGAGGCCACAACATCCTCCGGCCCGTTGAAAGGCCACTTTCAACCCTCAGCATTTAACAATGGGCATAATCTGATAACTGCCCTTCGGACATCTCCTTTGGCGGTTCTGATCTCTGCTACCCTTGTTATGCATCAGAACCAGGAAATAACTTCTTACCGATGTAGAGCTTTAGCTGCACTACTGATCGTTTTTGCTGAGACTAGTGCAGTTGTTGCTGTTGCGCGATGTAGAACTTTAGCTGAACTATATTAATATAAATAATATAAATTATTATACATTCAATTTAGTAAAATACATTTAATTGTAGGTAGTTGATGATAAAACAAGAAAAGAGCTGCATACTTGCTTGTTTATAATGTTTTTTTCGTTTATTTTAATATTTTTCGGAATTTTTGTAGAACTTGGCGCTCATTTAGATCTCAATACTTTTTCATCGAAGTCCACAACCAAACATATTCTTATTATTGAACTTGGCTGCCATTTTTCACATTTATTTTTTTGGTAATGGTGTTTTTTACTAACAAATTTACAGTTTACAAACAGTAAAATCAAAAATATTAATCAGCACCGTCCATCTGATGACGATACGATACGATACGATGATATTAACGAGGGTGATCATCTACATAGCCTCTGGTAAAAATCAACAGGAATAATAAATAGCAGATTTTAAAATAGGCAAATGTAGCGTTCTGTTTACTTCCTGTTATTATAACTAACCTATTGGCAGGAAATTTAGCGAGGGATCTTTCATCATGTAATTTCCGGTTCCCAATTTCGCCACTGATTGCAAAAGCTTTTAGAGATTCTATAATATTACCTCACAATTCTGAACCAGACACGCACTTTAAGACGTTAATGAATAATTAATTACTTAGTATTTTAGGACAAATTCTAGACGAATGAATATCGTTAGGAAAATCTAAAACCATGTTCAAATTTTTGAGAGTTCGTTGAAGTGTCGGTCAGCAGTGGCATTGCCGTGCGATGTGTACTCCATGTATATGCATGCTTGTACCTTGAGGCATTGGAAATCTGTTTATCCATCTTTATGCCGATATTCACAAATAAGTCACGGTCAATAGCAATCTATGTTTAGTGCTCAATGCAAGACTGCGGGCACTGCTCGAGACGTATGGCGAAAATTGACTAACGAAATAAACCAGTTTTGTTGGAAATAAGTGGTCAGTAACCAATTCTATTAACTAGCGGCAAGTTGTGTATCATTAAGCTTGCTTCATAAGTAATATAATCTATACAGGTAATAGGTATGTATTCTATATATGTAATATGAACTAGTTGTTAATATTAATAGACTGGTCTTCGGTTCGGTAGTCCCCGGTGCTAAATAAATAAGAAGTTAATTTGTACCTCTCTTTGAAAATTACGACTGGTATAATTACGACGAACGATGAAGCGCGCATGGCTCTTCGGCTAGCGTCGAACGAAAGCTGTCCGCGACCGTGTGACCGCTAGTGGCAAAAAAATTAATGCGTGTTTCCGTGCTTCGGAGGGCACGCTAAGCCGTCGGTCTCCCTTGTTGTCGATAGATCTGATAACAGTCGTTAAACCTTGTCGGAGGCCTTATGGGCGGTTTGAAAACATCCAACAGCGGGTTGGCCACTAACCCGCATCTCCACCAACCCGCATTGGAGCAGCGTGGTGGGGTAAGCTCCAGGCCTCCCCAAAAATGGGGAGAGACCCTTGCCCAGCAGTGGGACGCAAAAAGGGTTGCAGCCAATAATCACGACATGGACATTAGACATACTGTTTGTCTTCTCCATGTTCATCTTAAGACCCACAAGTTGTGAGGCGCCATGGAGGTCACAAAAAATTTAGGTATAATGTTTTCTTTACGGTGAATGTCTACAGAAAATTCTTAAAGGCATAATAATATGATGTCCACCACCAACCACTACGGCGTGATTCTTCCCATACAATAAGAAAAAATCAATATGTTGTACTAACAAATGATCAGCTTTTACACAAAGACAACCTACCCTTTCATTAAACTACAGCATTTCCATTATTGGGATACACCTCGGGCTGTTTGGGTGATAGGCAGGCACCACTATTGTTTCAGTGTAACTAACACTCCAATATGTATATGTGCATAACCATGTATAGAGTGTATATGTAGAGAGTATAGCTTTATAAATAGCCAGCAAGGCCTTCGGTGTGGAAAATGGTCTATTTCGTATTTTTTTCGTTTGAATATTAACGAATTTTTAACAGAAAGGATAACAAGCATAATAAGTACTATCCATACCCCATGGCGATACAAAAGATTAAACGCATTAAATACTCGTATAGGGAACGAGATATTTTACCGATGAGGTAAAAAGTAGCCTATGTCTCACTCAAGTCCCTATCTCCACGCACAAAAATCATTCGTATATCCTCATTATATACGGTTGTTTAAAAACTTAGGCTTTATTATAGTTTCTAAGAGTTCCAATATGTGCTCTCTTACTAATCCTGAAATATATTTTCTGGCATAATATGGCAATCATCACGGTAAGAGCTTAGAAGAGTTTAAAAGAGCAATTCTTGTAAATACATATATATATAATTTGAATCTCGGAAACGGCTCCAAGAAATTTAGTGCCCAGGGTTTCGAGGGAGATAGCTCCAGCTAGGTTTTACTTTTAGAACTTGTCGTTTTATTCGAATTTTCAGCGATAATCAACTTAAATATAAACTGAAAAGTATGACTCTTACTGACATCTATTGGAGAATAGTTATTAATAATATTTTGGCGAAGAAAGCCGTCAAACATCATCCGCCAAATCAACGTTCAAACAAATGTCGATTTGAAAGATCTCTATGAAAATTCTGTCGATGAAATTATATCTTCCTCGAAAGTCGAATGGTTACGTAAGCTGACTGCGGAGCTAGAGACCCGGGAAATCTCAATAAGGCATGTGGCGTTATTTTTATTATTAAGTTTTTAATAAAGAGCTATTTCAGGTGGCGTTGTTAAGTAACACTAAGCCAATTAGTGTTTTGCTTAAAATTAAACCAAGAAAATCAATTATTTTTATCCCAGCAACACTCGGTCGTCCAGGTACTCATACCTAAGTTTACACCTACGAAAAAGAACTTTAAAAGCGTATTTTGAAAGTAAACCAAAATAAAAAGTGATGAAATTGAAATCAGTTTTGATCCTTTGAGCGATGAACAACAACACTTAAAGATGAATTTGACAGCTGCTCGGAAGTGGCATCGAATTATGTCGGGAAGTTTATCTACCGCTCTTCGATTACGGATGTTTGAGAGTAAGATATAAAAGATATTTTTTCGAAAAAGCTTACATTCAACTACAATTACAAACCTGTTTTATTTAAATGGAAAGCAGATCGAGTTCGAATCAACTACCCAAGATTGACTGACAGGCTAGAACCGCTTAGCTTGCGAAGAGACATAGGCTCGCTCTGCGTGTTCTACCGACTTTACTATGGTGAGTGCTCCGAGGAACTTTTTAAATTAATGCCTACATCACGATTCCATGATTATACCACCAAACGAAGGTTAAAGTTCCACCGGCACCATCTGGACTTGTGGCGGACCTCCACAGTCCGCTTTGCACACTCCTTTTTACCACGGACGTGTAGGTTATGGGACAACCTTCCAGCTGAACTTTCCATGCCAGAGGCATTCCTAGTAGACTATAACATGCGGTTCTTCAAGAAAGTTGTAAAAAAGCTCTCCTCCAAAGCCGGCAATGCTTGGGTGGCTCCTCTGGGGTTGTCCGTGTCCATAGGCGAGGGTGATCGCTTAACACCAGGCGGCCCGTTTGCCTTTTTGTTTGGTTTATTTATATAAAAAAAAATCTTGTTTAGTGGTGAAAATTTAAAAGTTTTAAACACTACTTCTGTATATAATTATTATGATATAAAAGAAAAAAATCTTCGCAAACAATTTTCTTGAAAATGTGTAATAGAAAATTTTAATGTCATAATTTTATTGTAAAACTAATAATGACTTGAGATAAAAAAGAAAACATTGGTACCTAATTACTACTTTCTACTAAATAATATACCAAAACTTATTAAAAATACATAGGTACATAGTATCACATTTAGAAAGTCTGAAAAAAAAAGTTTTGTACAAACATTATCACTAGCTTTTTTGTCCTCGCATATCTCTTCTCGTTTCGAGTCGTAGTTTTTAAATCTCTCTGAGTGAGGTTTCCGAGAAATATTTTTCATGCGTTTAATCTTGGATGGGTGGCGCTGTGGGTGGCCCGCCACGTTGCCTAGCGATTAAACTCCGCTTTGTGAGATCGATGGTCAAACAGTCATATTTCCGAATAAATACGCTTTTGGACTTCGAAATCTAGCGGAAAAACTCGTGTCAAAAAAGAATAAACAGATTAAAGGCCTGGGATGAAAAACATTTGCTTTGGATATTCGCTTTATAAAAATATGTTTATGAACATATGAAACGTTTTTCGGGGTTACTAAGAGACTATTAAGGGCGTAAACCTTATTTTATTTCAATATACCTGGACATTCTTGACTGCCAGTTCGTTACTTACTGTTTTTGTTTATAAAGTAAGTAGGTACATATTTGTAAATTTCGGTTACGATAACGTTTTGATTTGTTATAGCTAGCATAGCTATAGCATACACTTTTATCACTTCACTTAAATTACAAAATTATTAATCTCGCACTAAACAAACCGACAGTATGGAATTAGAGGTTTGTACTGCTTGGTGTCTCGAATAAGACTGATCGCTTCGCACTTCAATACGACTCCGTTCATGTCCCACCATTACTGAACTAACAAATAATCGTGACGTCAGCTTTTCCGTTTACCCACTTTGCAAAATGTAATCAGTTGAGTTACTTATTTGACCATTATGAGAGATAATAATATTCCATGATATAATAAAACCACGACATAATAACCCTGACGATGTCTGTCGGTCATATGACGTATGACGTATGACGTATGTTCGGTCGAAACACAAACAAATCATTCGTTTTTGTCTACATCTGTAATATAAGCTTTATTTGTAATATAGCTTTACTTCCTCTATATGCAAACAGTTTGATTTAACTTAAGCTACATGTGTACAGTTCAGTTCGAATCGTAGAATCAACAGTTCGTTGCTCCTAAACCAAATTTGCATGTTTATACAGTGGCATGTGCCACCGCAAGCGAATGTTACCCTGTAACACCGTAAACGCTGATAGCCTGGTAGTTAAGAGTTCGATTATTCTGCTACGTCTACACTTTATATATATACAACGGTTCCTTCTAGATTTCTGAATAGTCTTACGTCTCACTGATTTTTTTTCTATCTTAGCAAGGATATTTTAAACGTTTCTTCTATAATATCTACACGATACGGGTTGTACGCACGTGATAGGATAGGTACCGATGTTCTGTTTTATCAAATTTTTAAACAGTGCTGCGTAAATACGAGCACTATAATGGGCCTGATGACACTATTAAAGAATCAGAGAATAAATGAATGAAGATGAAAAAAAAAAAAAATTTTGCAGAAAAATATATGGGTGCTAAAAAAGTTCTAAAATATGACCCTGTTTTAATATAAACATTAAGATTAATAAGATTTTCAATAAAATAAAAGTATTAAATACAGCAATCGGCCCTGTTATCTGAAACGCCAATCAAAAGGAATGACGTCACGTCTCAGTAAAAGTCATCGTGTTGCTTGAAGTTAGACGAGCAAGCCGACGACGCCATGACACCTACGAGCGTTTTCGCGCTTAATTCAAATTACATAGCTGAAAATAGATTAATTTACGTAAAAACTTAAGTTTATTGCTGAAATAAACTTTTTTTCGAAACTAGGAGACGTGTACCTACAATAAGGAAAGGTATTTAAAAATCTGTCATCATGCCTATTACTATAGAACTTTTTGCCACCGCGTATTTGAATTTTTGAATGCGCGACAATTTTCATGTACTATTCTATTTTTATTTAATTATTTTACATTCAAAATGAAATAATCTGCTGCATTTTTTATGCACACTTTCAAGGACAGTCACCTTTATAGTTTGGAAAAACTTGAAAATATCTGACACCGTCTAAATGCTTCCATATGGCATTCTATGGGAGCATTTAGACGGTAGCAGTTATTTTATGTATAACACTAAGCACGGTGAGTTTACCGTAGATATTTATATGCCAAAAAGAACGTGTGTCTACATGGACTCGACCACTTGTATCACGGGTTCGTAACGCATTTCAAGAATCAGAGCAACTGAATATTTGAATCTGACGTATAAAATAGATCTACTTTACTACGTGTTTTAAGCATCACGTAGGCAACGATCGTTAAACTCATATACTCCGAGTACTTTGACGGAAACACTGAATTGTAAAAAGCGTGTAAAGGTTTTTTGGCTGGGATCGCATCTAGTTTAAAGCGCGTTAAGAAAAAAAAGACGATCTGTTCTTCTTACCTTCGCTCCTGTCCGATATCACTCATTTATAATACTAGAGCAGCTCATTCCAAATCCCTTTGTTTTATTTTGTAATTCTTCAAACTTGAACACTTATAGCGTTGGTTACAGAGGCTTTAAATATTATGACATAGTGATCTTTTGAGTTGGTACCGTTGTGAAGGTAATGAAATCATTTCGTAAGTTATACTCTGCTTCGAAAGACCTTTTTACTTAACATTAATGAAATTAATGTAAGATGTATTTAACATTAATGTAATTAATGTAAGATGTATTTGCATATGCACATATATTTGCATACATCATGAAGGTAAATAATAATATGGCGAAACAAATGTAAAAAAACAACTTTTGTAAACACCCATATTTATGCAAATAAAAGGCTTTTGTCTTTGTGACCATAAATTAAAATCTATGGCTGTAACGCTGTACGGTACCAAAGTGTTCTCAGAGGGACAGCGATATTAGTATTTTTTTCCATATATTTTGAAAGATATAATAAATATGGGTTTCGAAAAATTATCTCAGCTCTCATTACATACAAGGAGCGTTGTCTACTCCGAATAAATACACAGTGTGAGTCCTCCTTTACTAAACAGCGGGGGTTCAATAGAATATCTAGATGGAAGAGCGTGCGTATGTGGTTACAAGATCAAATTTACTTGTCTATGTAAGGGCGTTTGATTACCACATTACGTGTTGAGATTTTCACAAGTAGATTATTCGTACAACTTGAGCAAAGTACTACCTTCTAAGGTGTAACCTACGTAGATTATACTACTCTTACAAACAAGTGATAAAAAGTTACTACAAGTTACTGAAAACAACGCAAATTTTTAGCAAACATCTAAGCGACGACCCGTGCGGCGTAATGGTTACCATGCCGGACTACCGATCGGAGGGTCCCGGGTTCGATTCCCGGGGAAGCAGAAATTTGAATGATGAGTTTAAAATTTCTGTTATTGGTCTGGGTGTTTGTGTTTCTGTCTTTGTGTGTTTCCATGGCACCCACAACACAGGGTATATCTACTCTACTGTGGGTGGGGCTATGAGTGTGTATAGAGTGCTATTTATTTATTTACTAGCGACCGCCCGCGACTTCGTCCACGTGAACTTTAGTTTTAGAATTTCTCTAAAATAAAAGTAGCCAAAGTTACTCCTTATTACATCAGCTACCTGCCAGTAAAAGTTCCGTCAAATTCGATCCAGTCGTTTCAGAGATTAGCCGGAACAAACAGACAGATAGACAGACAGACAGACAAAAATTGTAAAAATATTATTTTGGTATAAATATGTACCGTATAAAATTCATATGCATGTAGTATTTAGCAGTTATTTTAATATTACAAACAGACTCTTCAATTTTATTTACTTGTATAGATGTATAGATTTATCTATAACAATGACCACTAATAAATCCTTCACAATTATGAAAAAATGTTCAATACAGCAGTGTAGCATTAAAAAAATTTATATAAATTTGATACGGCAGTGAAAGTCAATAACCGCAAGACATCCAAATTCAATCTGTATTGAATGCGAATTATAATACTTTTTAAAGCCAGCTTTGGATCAAATCTGTAATTTATACTTGCAGAGAAGACTTTTTTGCTGTGTTTAGAGTATAAGGCACAACCTGTGTTAAACAATTCTCAATTCTACCAAATTCATCACCAGTGCGTCCACATTTCATTTCATTCTTACACCACATGACGTAAACAATACGAATCAGAAGTAAAATTTGCATATTTACACAGTGTGTCGTCACCGCGATTCGTTCAGTATACGGCGTTCATCGAAAATTGTAGCGCAAATACAAGGCGCGCAAAGCCACGCAAATACAAGGCGCGCAAATACAACTGGCGCAAATACAACTGGCGCAAATATTGGTCGAATATCTGGATTTTTGCTGCGGATTTTGTTTACGCTTACAGGCGCTTGCTTGATAGACTTTCTTTGAGGTTCAGTCCAAACATTTTTTTGTTTACGCAAAAGAGAATAGTATTCAATGAATTTTAACTGCGAATTGTTTTGATTGAGGTATCGTATTTAAATATTTCTCTTTTCAAAAGTTGATGGTTAGAACAAGCGTTCGTTGGAATTATAAAGGATGTATGAGTGGCCACTGCTAGAATTTTTTTAAGGTTTCCCCAGGAATACTTAATATTTTATATTACCTTTATTTTTTCTTCATATAAAGGTTAACAATTTTAGGTTCAGCACTAAAAAGGTTTTTTATGGCTGCATGCCTTTTTGCGTCCCACTGCTGGGCACGGGTCTCACTTCCCTGTTGGGGAGGCCTGGAGCTTACTCCACCACGCTGCTCCAATGAAGGTTGGTGGAGATGCCGGTTAGTGCCCAACCCGCTATCGGATGTTTTCAAACCGCCCATAAGGCCTCCGATAAGGTTTGACTACTGTTATCTATCGACAACAATCGGGACCGACGGCTTAACGTGCCCTCCAAAGCACGGAAACGCGCATGAAATTTTTGCTACTAGCGGTCACCCATTTTACACCCGTCCGCGTCCGTTTAGCTTTGCTGCATAGACCGCTTGCGTCCTGCGCTAACCACCGATTCATGCGCGCTTCATTTCGTTTTTTTATAGGAAAGCAAATGTCGAAGTCACGTCCCGCAAATTCTTCACGAGCAAGCTCATTGGAGCAAGAGTTATTCCGCGTCATTACGCACACGAGCCGTAAGTCAAGAGGTTCATATTGAGGCCTGCTGTAGGCAAAACTTAATCTGTATCTAATACCTTGAAACGAGCAATTATTGTTTATACGAGTACCTATACAATAATATATATACTCATAATTGTATAGGTATGTACAATCCACCTATATATGGAATTTTATCAAATTTTGTATCTAAGTTTTCAGGGGCAATAAATCGATCTACCTAGTTCTTTCTTAGAAAATATCGTTTTACCCTTGTTCTCAGCGATAATCAAATAACTAATTCTTTCAGTTGGGCACGGGTTTTCGCTCATAGTAACATCACTAACTACAAAACTATTTACCATTACTAGCTACAAAGAGATTTAGAAATGAAATCATAGCATAAAAGTATCATACAATAGAGAAGTACCTAAGTAAATTTCATAAGAATTTGTGGGTGTTTTGACAGTTTCACTTTAATACGATTGTCAGTAGTCAATAATATCTTTATAATACGATTGACAGTAGTCACTACACGGAGATACCGAGTTCTAACCTCTCTGGCGCGCATTTCTGACAGAGAAAGATGTCCACCAATACGCACTTGGTGGTGGACTATGGCCTAGATTACCTCTCACTTCCGAGAGGAAGTTTGTGGCCAGCACTGGGACATATAAAGGGTTATAAAAAGAGAAATGAAACTTCATACAATAGTTACTATGACTAGCGAAACAATTATTATTCTATCTGTATTTTTCGTGTTCAATGGTGTATTCATATTTTTCTCATATTTTCTTTAGAAACATTCATTAGATCGAATTTTCCTTTCAAAATTTTACCTATCGGCAGCAAAAAATGTCTTATCGTGGGACACCGGATAGGAACCAAGTTCCTTATTACGAAAATATTAATTATAAGTTCAATTCGAGGTATAAAAAAATTATTATTCGGGTATAAATTTTTAAATTATGATTTTTTAATCGATAAAAAGCAAAGAAACTACTTTACAAAATTATCTTCAAACCTTAATTTTATTTACAATGATTTTAAAATATATATTATAATCATCACGTAGACTATACATTAGGCACTGTATAGCCATCATACATAGACTATACATAAAAATCTTACTGTACCGACGTATTTTCCGGCTAGGCTGCCTCTCCAAAACGCCCCATAAGGAACTTCGTTCCAAAAATTTAGTTCATCACCAGGAAGCTTTTGCCGAAAATTGTATAGTTTTATTGTATAGTTGTATATTTTTGTACGATATAGTAAGGCTATTATTAAAGTCAACGTTCCTAAAAAGTTCACGAGCAAGTTCAGTGAAGCTGGATTTGTTCCACATCATTACTCGCATGAGAGGTTAGTCAAGAGGTTCATATTAAGGCCACGTCCTGTTGTAAGCAAAATTTAATGGTTTGGGCAATTTTTCTTGCAATTTTTCTTTCTCTTGTTCCAACCGGCTAAATTATTGTCCATGTAGGCACACACACATTTGTAGTTGACATACTTTGTTGAATGGGAGAGTGCATAAAAGATTAATTCTTAACTTTGTGATAAGAACGATGCGATGCGATGCGATGATAATTCTCTTTCAAAATGAGACCATAACAGATTTTGTTTGTGGAGCTATCGTCCCATAATAACTGGGACAAAATCGGATTAGGCTTAGATTAAATAATGTTATTAGGTAATTAAAGTTTCTTATCAATTACAGAAAATATTGAAGTCACGTTCGTCATTTGTATATACATGACCAAGTTTAGTGAAGCTGGAGTTTTCCGCATCATTACGCACATGAGAGGTTAGTGGAGAGGTACAAATTGAGTCCACGGCCCGTTATAAGCAAAATTTAATATGTATATCTGCGTTGCCTATTACAGGCTGAGTTCGTTACGCCAGCATTTTTTTTCCATTTTTTTTATGTCCCACTGCTAGGCAAAGGTCTCCTCTCAGAAGTGAGAGAGATTTCAGGTCATAGTCCACCACGCTGGTCAAATGCGGATTGCGGCATGACGTTCTTATGCCTTCGAGAAATTGTGACTTTCTCTTAGGCGTGCAGAGTGATGGAAAAAAACATCTTTAGTAGTTAAATTAACACATTATAAAAATAACGGCGGCTAGCTAAGTCTAACGGGCGCGGTCGGGTGTGAGATAGGTGACCGCTAGTGGCAAAAAATTGCATGTGCGTTTCCGTGCTTCGGAGGCCAAGTTAAGCCGTCGCGGTCCTGGTTGTTGTCCATAGATAACAGTCGTTAAACCTTGTCCGAGGCCTTATGGGCGGTTTGAAAATATCCGACAGTGGGTTGGCCACTAAACCGCATCTCCACCAACCCGCATTGGTGCAGCGTGGTGGAGTAGGCTCCAGGCCTCCCCAATATGGGGGAGAGACCCGTGCCCAGTAGCGGGACGCAAAAAGGGTTGCAGCCAACACAATATTTTCCCTCACGGTGGAGCGGCAATAAAGATGCACTTAAAAATTTATTTGTCAAAGGTTTCGTAGGTTTCTCCGTGTCGAAGAGCAAGGGTTACACTGCTCAGCCATGGGTGGTCATGCTACATTAGACTTGTATCACTTGAATGCAACAGAATGGTCTTGTGAGGAAAAAAAATTGTTAAGTTAAAATGCATTTTATGATAAGCGTAGAAAAATATTAAAAAACCGGCCAAGTGCTAGTAGGACCCGCACACTAAAGTTTCTGTGCCATTATCTATAAAGGCACAAAAAATAATGTCTGTTATAAGGGAGCCCCCTTCAGTACTTAATAAATTAATTATTGAAGGCCTTTGTGAGTAATGATTGCCTTCATGCATTCAGGCATTTGACAAAAATACAGTACAATTAATTGTATAAACGTGGCGACGTTTTAATTTCCTTTTATGACCTGAAATAACAGAATATGTCCGTATTTCACAACGGAGCGCGATTGTAATCTTTTTTTAATATTTCGTGTCCGAATACGATTTACGGTTATTATTTATCTTTAAATAGGGTTAATATCCTTGTACACGTGCTCTTAAATGGTTTGCGAGTTTCGCGAGTTCATTGATCTTCGGCGGGGTTTCTACATCATTACACAAATACAAAGGTACAAGGTAAGTCAGGTATAGTAAATGAATGGAAGTTATGACGATATTAATAGAGGTGAACACACAGGCGCAACAATCGTCTTGGCAACATTTTTCATGAAACTGTTTTTGGTAGGATTTATTAATTGCTTTAGAAAAAGCTTCATAATGCATCGTAAATTAACTCTACAATATCTGCAACAGACGTATATTTAGATGTAGACTTAAATTTTCATATTAAGAACAAAAGTAACTTGACGTATGAAACGTTATATTAAAATAGTGCCCTATCATATAAAATTCAAATTGAATATGTCACAATGTAAGCTTCATAATGCATCGTAACTTAATTCTAAAATATCTGCAACAGACGTATTTTTTTTATTTGAATGGAGTAGCAGACGAGCATGCAGGCCATGTGGTGTTAAGTGGTCGCTGCAGCCCATGGACATCTACATATAACATCAAGCAAGCATAGGTAAGTCTTGTCTGAGGTCGTATGCAGTTGCGCTGCTACTTCGGAGGCTGGTGGTCGCCTCATGTAAGTGTGGCCGGAACCTTTCCACAGAAACACAATAGAATTGGTTCACGGCAGAAGTGGGTGCAGCGGTGGTACTTCCCCGGGCGAACCATATTACGTAGTCTTAAATTTTCATATTAAGAACAAAGGTAACTTGACGTATGAAACGTGATATTAAAAAAGTGTCCTTTCATATAAAATTCAAATTGAATATGTCACAATATATTCTGCTATCAGTTCCGCTCGAATGAGCGGTTTCAATGTCCCTTTCAATTACTGGAGCCTTCGAAGATAGGCAAATGAATGGCTCTCTGGGTAAGACGGCAGGGATCGAGAGGCGTTGCGTCGGACGAGCTCTCACTATTCAGAACGGATGATGGAATATTGGTGCGTACCGGGAATTATTTCCTAGTTGTCTGTTTTCGACGTGATGATTTACGGCCGGGTGTGAAGGCTTACTGTTGGGTAGAACATTGCCTAGATTTTGATTAAGCCTTAACAGTTCGGTTGTCATTGAATATATAGAATAGTAGTACTAGTTACCATTTTATAGTTGTTTGGTATGTAAATTAGAATATTTTATTTCTATCAAATATATCTCTAAATAATTGCCGATTTGAACTCGCCATTCTTTTTAATTAAACTAAATTAAATAACTTTACACATTCATAGCCCCACAGTAGGGTAGATTATACCCTGTGTTGTGGGTATCATGGACACATACAAAGACAGAAACTCAAACACCCAGACCGAAAACATAAATTTAACCCGGAACCCGGGACCCTCCGATCGGCAGTCCGGCATGGGAATCATTACGCTAAGAGGGTCGTCGTCGTTGGGAGCTTAAAATGCTTTATTGTATATTTTCTTAAAGCAAATAAATCTTTTTATCGACATGAAGTCTTTAAAGATAGAGAAAATTTCTTCCTCTAGTAAACTGGATAGCAAACAAATAAATAATATAGTTTAAAAAAACCAAAAAACACGCTTTTGTGAAAATACCAACTAAAAAGTGAAAAAATAAGAAGAAAATATATTTTACTGTAAAAAAAGCGTGGGTGGTTTTTATGATACTATTGACACCATGCACCTCATGATATTTTCACAAAAGCGTTTTTTTTAGTTTTTTAAACTACATTATATTTTTTTTAAATTGGCTTTTTGTTCTCATATTATTGCATTATCATTGACCCCTGTGCAAATTTTCAAGTTAATCAGACGCTTAGACGTGTTAAAAATATAAAACTTTGTATTTGTTTCATTAAGTACCTTAGGCCACGAACTTATCAGCCGCCCTTTGCATATTTTTTTATCCTGATGATCCTAGTTAGGACTTTAATATAAAGTAATAATTTAATATTGTGATCGGCCTTTGACCCCTGTGCAAATTTTCAAGTTAATCAGACTCCTAGAAGTAAGTGAAAATGAAGTTAAAAGATTCCATTACATACATACATACATACATAGATACATACAGGTAAAGTTAATAAAAGCGTGTTAAAAATAAATTGATTACCTATTTAAATTAAACTCTTACTTAATGCCTGAATTTCTACCGTTAAAATTCTAGTATCGAGTTGAATTGGTGTGGATTTCAAGGGTACGACAGATAAGTATGAGTTTTCAAAATATTTATCAACAACCAGTAATAAAATTCTTACTCTGACACCGACCGACCCTTTTGCAGAGTATTTGGAGTCTACGAATTCCCCATAAAGAATCCACGAAATCTCTCTCGTTCCCTGATCGGAATAATTTCTGCGAATCCTGCTTCAGATGTAAGTAGTGAGTGGTGTTTTATGGTCGATTCAAATCAAATCATCGGTGTGATGCTGCATTGATTGGCCATATTGTCAAGATTTCAGTCGTTATCTATGAGTGTTATATTTTTCTATTATAGAAGCTTTAATTTGCTTACCTTTTTAGGTTTATTTGTCTACTAGAGGAGCCGTAATAATAAATTAACAATAAAACCATTCACATAAATAAACTTTACATTAAACTTTTAATTTCGCGAATAAATCATTTTGTCTTTTGTCTTTTTTTTTTTCACTTATTTAATAAATCGAAACAACCATCAACAATTTGAATTGATTCGAATGAATGAAACAGCGAACCACCATTTTGAGTTCCTATTACCATCAATGAAAATTCCTTAAACTTTTCAGTTCGGAATTAATCACGCGGATCTTTCCCTGGACGTACTCCTAAGTAGGCCAACGTGATTTGTAGTCGTTACACGCCCCACTGGTGGGATTTAAGATATTGACATGAATCGTTTAACCCTTCCAGTGGAAACCGTCATCAGGAAACGGGTAAAATACTTTTCAAATCAGTGCTTAATTTAGCTCAGTATAGTATATTTAGCTTATGTTTTGTATTTATTAGTGGTTTTTGTTTGAAAAAAATCTGAATCCTTTAACCTAAATTTTTAACCTTTACCAGATATTTAAAATTCTCGGGATAAAATATTGGTAGTGAACTAATCAAACATTGCATAGATCTAATACTTTAGGTTTTGCTGATATCTTCTAGATATAATATTATATATTCGTAACATAAAAGCAACTTCAAAATGGCGAAGCCAGTCAAAATGTGACTAAGTTTGGGTTACGTTAATAGTAATTGAAGTTAGGGCTAGTAGAAATAGAACGTATAGATTTAGAGGTTTGACTCAAAATGAGATCTGATATCTTATTTATAGGGTAGGTCAAAATATGCGTTCATTTTGACCACATTTTAGGGCTGGCAGAAATAGGGAGTATAGATTCACGAGTATGGCTCTACATGAGATATGATTTTTTCACAGGGTAAGCCAGCCGTGTTTTGGTCAAAATTTTAAATGAAAATATTTTGCTACAGCAATTATGAGATAATAGATGAGCCATTAATGACGCTGATAAAATACCGTATAAATAATTACCAAAAACAATAAAAAAACGCAAATATGGGATAAATATAAATCAATAATATGATTAGTTAATTTAATACTTAAATAAATTAAAATTTCTAAGTTAGATTTTAGTCAGTACTTTTATTTATTAATAATATAATATAATATTTGCATACCTTACTGAGGTAAATATGGCGGATTATTAAATGTATAAAACAACTTTTGTAATACCCATATTTGTGCAAATAAATCATTTGTCTTTGTCTTTGCCATTACTTACAAAAATCCACATTCAAATTGTTTTGTTACCCTATTCGATGAATGCGATCAACCAACGGATTACTTTATAACTGCGAAATTCCTGCTAAACATTGATGAAAACTCTCGACTTTCCTGTTCGGAATAATTGCCGTGAATCCTCTGTAAGTAGGTCGCAGTGGTTTTGAGTCTTTTCGAACTGTTTCGAACCATTGCTACGTGGCATCGATCCGTTTGTCAGCATTTAAGCGAAGAGCGTGTAACAAAGATTATTTAGTGAATACGTGGAATGTTTTTAATGGAACGAGTCTTTAATGGAATTAAAAAGCGTAATTGTAGTTTCTTGTTATTTTATTAACATTTATTTTACAAACGGGGAAAAGACATTAACAGAAATATGCAGTTATTACAAGGTTTACGTTACTATTTTTATGAAATGAATATAAAAATATGCTGTTCAATCGCTCAAATATAAAAAAATATATTTTTAAATGAAAATGTATCTAATAGCTTTAAACGAGCAATTCTTCTAAATACCTGTACATATAATGTGAATCTCGGAAACGGCTCCAACGTTTTTCATGAGTGCCCAAGGCTTCGGCGGTGATAGATTGATCCAGCTAGGTTATATTTTTAGAATTTTTAGAAATTAAGCGAGTCAGAGATTGATAAGTGATTGAGAGATTGAGAATTGATAAGTTTTAGTTTCTGTTCTCGGTCAGGGTGGCTTTCTTCATGTCTTTGTGTATATCCATTGCTCCTACGATACAAGGTGTCCATACGTGTCCATAGGCGACGGTGATCGCTTAACATCACGCGGCCCGTCTGTCTGCCTTATTGTTAGGTTTATATATATAAAAAAAAACAAGGTATTTTTCCCCTACTGTGAATATGAAACGTTATTTTATGTAATTTTTAGGATGTTAAAAACGGCAATAAGTGGCTGGGTGCAACCTTTTTTGCGTCCACTGCTGGACACAGGTCTCTCCCCCTTATTGGGGAGGCTTGGAGCTTAATCCACCACGCTGCTCCAATGTGGGTTGGTGGACATGCGGGTTAGTGGTCAACCCGCTCTCGGATGTTTTCAAACCGAGCATAAGGCCTCCGACAAGGTTTAACGATTGTTATCTATCAACAACAACTGGGACCGACGGCTTAACGTGCCCTCCACGACACGGAAACGCGCATGAAAGTTTTTTGCCACTAGCGGTCACCAATCTCACATCCGACCTCGCCCATTTGCTTACCTACATAGACCGCTACGCTAGCCGCCGAGCCATGCGCGCTTCAGTAATAAGTGCTATTAAAGAAATCATTCAATACTAGCCGTCAGCAAAGACAAAGACATTTATTTGCACAAAAATATAGGTGTTTACAAAGTTGTTTATATATATTTAGTTCGCCATATTTACCTTCATGAGGTATGCAAATATACTATCAGCACATTACTTTGACTTGTCGAAGTATTCCTACCAACCGAAAACCGTCGAAAAATCTTTCCTTTTAAAGAGAGGGTCCTTTCCTATTCGGAATAATGCCTGCGAATCCTGCCTCGGACGTAAGTAGGTCGCAGTAGTTTATCGGTGTTTCACACCGTTGCGATGCATTTACCTCGTAGTTAGATTCAGGGTGTACCAAAAAGCGTGAAAAAAATCTTTAGTAAGTAAACCCCTACTAATATTATAAATTCGAACGTAACTCCGTCTGCCTGTCTGTCTATCTGCTACGCTTTACTATCGATCTAATTTTAATGAAATTTGGAACACAGAGTGGACCTTTGGAAAGGACATAGGATGCTCTTTATCCTACGGGAACCTATAAAAAGAGTCCACGCGGGCGAAGCCGCTGGCGGAAGGCTAGTATGTAATGTATGGGACTCTTTTTGACGTGATAACGTCTTTAAAATCGTTTTAGTCGGGTGACATGTTCAGAAACTTGTGTCACACCAAAACCTCACGAGCGCGATCGCAGGTATAACGAGAGAGAGACGGACCGATCTCCCGTCTCATCTCGAGCGCTGCCAGTCATTCCGTGAAACTTGTCACGCGGAATCCTCACGAGCGGAGGCTGGCATAGCGTTCGAGTGAGTGGACCGATCTTCCGTCTCTCTCACTCTAGCGGCATACAAACGAATGGAGATTTTCTCGTGCGGACGTTATCACGTAAACATCTCGATCGTAAACCTACTTTACAAACAATTTGTCGTTTTTTAACCCTTTTTATCTCCCACTGCTGGGCACAGGTTTTCGGAAGTGAGAGGGATGTAGCATAGTCCACCACGCTGACATTCAATTTCAATTCAATTTCAATGATGTTTTTATCGTGATTAAAATATCACGGAACTCTTGAATATAATTAATAAATCATACGAGTTATTGCTTTGATATTATAAATCTCACCTAATATTAACAAAATTATAGCTTGGATATGTTTAAATTTAATGTAGTAGCTATTGACGACCCGCGTGGCACAATGGTTAACATGCCGGACTGCCAATCGAGAGGTCCCGGGTTCGATTCCCGGCGAAACAGAAATTTGAATGATGAGTTGAAATTTCTGTTCTCGGTCTGGGTGTTTGTGTTCCTGTCTTTGTTGGTGTCAATGGTACCCACGACACGGGGTATTAATTACCTTACTGTGGGGCTATGAGTGTGTAACGTTTAAAATTTCAGATGGCGTTGAATAGTAACACTAAGCCAATCAGCCAAGAAAATCAATTGTTTTTATCCGAACAACGGTTGTCCAGGTACTATTACGATATTTTATCAGTACAAATATGGGTAGACAAATAAGGTTTAGGGCCTCGTTCACCATCTCCAAGTAAAGTGTAGATTAGTTACGTCCCAAGTAAAGTTGATTGGCAAGTAAAACCTATGAGTACGGATCAGTTTATCATATGATTAGTGCTGCTCGAACATCGTGAAATTAAAATTGTAGTTACTGCTTACGACAATTAGCGAACTTGTCACTTTACTTGAAGGTGGTGAAAGAGGCCTTTCCTTCCTGCCTTCGAGAAATATCACGGAACTCTTGAATAGAATTAATAAATTATACGAGTTATGACTTTGATATTATAAATCTCAAATCATAGCTTGGATATGTTTGAATTTAATATAGGAGGATATTTATATTGAAAGCATAGATGAAATTTCAATAGCGATAATTCACTTCAACTGCAACACAGGGCAGTCAAACTATTCAAAGGTTACTTAACGTCTTCGCTTTTGAAATTCCATTTAAATTGTTTTTTCTCGCTGTCGACAGATTTATTTTTGTTACCGATACCAATCTAAACCCTTGAAAAGTTCATAGCCTGTTCCTTAATGAGACGTAACTAGTTCGCAGTGGTTTATCGTTGTTTCATACCAGTGCAGTGCGATGCACATTTGGAGTGTATCGGAAAATGTGAGAAAAATGATTTTATGGAATTTATGATCATATACTATTATATTATTTAGCAGCGATGGCCGAGTGGTTAAAAACTCACTCACGCGTCTTCGACGCGACCAATACCGGGTTTAAATCCTCGCGCGTACCTCTGGCAAGGAAATTTGTAATGTGCGCATTTATCGCTGCTCTGCGGTGATGGAAAATATCGTGATATTTAATTGATTACGATGTTCACCATCGCCGTGCATGCCTGAGAGAAATTCACAATTTTTCGAAAGCATGACGTCCACCAATCAGCACTCGGCCAGCGTGGTGGACTATGGCCTAAATCCCTCTCACTTGTGAGAGTTCACCTGTGCACTGTGGGACATAAAAAGGTTGAAAAAACACTATTAAATAATTAACCACGTTAATTTTTAATTTATAAGTTAACCTTTCAAAGAAAAGGACTTTCCTTTGACATTTGAGACAATGGAATCATTATGATTCAACATTATTATTCATCATTATAATTATGTTACATCGTTACAGGAACCTCTGTAGATTATGGGTAAAAAGGCAAAATACCCGTCACATTCTGACCAAATGGTGTTAAAAAAATAATCTGTCCAGAAAAAAAGATGTCAGTAATACGAGCGCAAGTTAAAGCTTAGTGAAAAAACATTACGAGAAAAAACGATTAGGCTTCATTAAACAGGATCCCGCTTCCCGTGACTGAAAGGTCAAATGAACAAGTAGTACCTTTCTTTGATGTGTTTACGTAACAAAATTATTTACGATACGCCCATATACAAACAAATTTTCAAGAAATTTTGCGTACGTAATGGCTTCGAAATTTCTATAAAACCGTTCGTTACTGTTCATTAAACGCCTATTTATTAACACGCTTTTATTAGCTTGACCTGTATGTATGTAACGGAATCTTTTAACTTCATTTTCACTTACTTTTAAGTCTGATTAACTTGAAATTTTGGGGTGGTTTTTAAGATACTATTGACACCATGCACCCCACGCTTTTTTAGAGTAAAATACATTTTCTTCTTATTTTTGTACTTTTTAGTTCGTATTTTCACAAAAGCGTGTTTTTTAGGTTTTTAAACTACATTATTTATATAACAAATTAGCTTTACGGGTGTAATGGGATGCAACTACCTATGAAAATACATTAATTGAATTGTGTTCCTTTCAAACATGTCAAGCTCGAATACTAAACGAAAGTAAAATTAAAATATAAACGCAGATGTCAGGAACACAGACGTAAGTTGAAGCTTAGAAAAAAAACATTACGAGAACAAAACAATTCAGCTTCATTTAACATGATCCCGCTTCTGAAAGGTCAAATTAACAAGTTGTACCCTCTTTGATGTATTTATGTAACAAAATTGTTTACATTCGCCGATATATGTATGAGTACAAACAAATATTCAAGAAAATTTTACGTTGTAAAACCTTCGATATTCTTATAAAACAGTTGCGTGGGGCAAATATTTTCGTATGTTTTACTCGAGTTATAACGAAACAACAGAATTGCTTCACTTGTAGGTACTCGCATGTCGAACAAAAGTTTCATATACAGCCTATTCTGTAATAAAGCGATGGAAAAATAAAAAACCGGCCAAGTGCGAGTCGGACTCGTGCACCCTCGGTGCCGCCACCCGAAAAACGGTTTACGATTTATGACGTATTGAAAAACTACTTAATAGATCTCGTTCAAACCAATTTTAGGTACATAGTAATGTAAATCATATATATATGTATATATTGTTTTTATCTTAGAAACTTCAATATTATTTTTGAAGACCTATCCATAGATACCCCACACGTATATATGGGTTTTATATAAAAAAAAAACAGTTTTAGTTCTAAGTATGGGGAACCCCAAATTTTTTTGTTTTTCTTCTATTCTTGTGTGAAAATATTAATGCGATTCGCAGAATACATATACTTACCAAGTTTCAATAGTATAGTTCTTATAGTTTTGGAATAAAAGTGGCTGTGACATATGACGGACAGACAGACAGACAGACATGACGAATCTATAAGTGTTCCAGTTCTTGCCATTTGGCTACGGAACCCTAACAAAGTAGGTACTGCACTTGTTTTTATGAGTACATAATAATATCTGTTTATCAAATGCCTGTTATATAAGAAAACAGCTATATGGGTATAATGGCATGCAACTACCTACGGAAAATATCATGAAAATGTGTTTCTTGGAAGCATAAAGCTCGAACACTAAAATAAAGTAAAATAATTGTGCTCAGAGAAATATAAAGTGCAGATGTCAGTAACACAGTAGTTACGTGTTGAGACAGCCCTACTACTATACTAGCCATTGTGTCAGCCCTATGCGATGTAGCAACCACCAACTGATTACGCTGCATCTTGCTTCGAGGAACGACAGCGCTGACTAGGCGCGTTGCAAGTGCAGGTGGCCCATCTGCCGTGGGAACTCAGATCACCTCCATCGCGGAAAGTGACTCAACGTACTCTCTTAATTATTATCTTGATAACTTTAATTTTTGAAAGTTGTAACAATTATATTAAAACTGATTAAAGTAGATACATACTAATAGTTCAGTTGCATTATTATAAACATCCCCGACGCCCAGCTCCCGTAACTGGCGCAGTCGAAAGTTCCGGATAAAGTCGAGTTAGTCGCGTTTCGGACTGTCGAAATCCAGCTAAGTACATCGAGTACGAATCGACCCGGAAAACGAACTTTTCTACGAGATCGGGACGTCGGAGAATCCTGCTCAGTTCGCGCTACATCCGAAAATCGATGTGCAGATGCGAGATGAAGCTGATTCTGTGAGTAATAGATTTTAAGTATGTAATAATCCTATTGGTTGCAGTTCCTATATTTTTCCTGTTCCTATAAGTATATATATTGTAATTTTGAGTTTATTGCATAGTTAGATAAAATCTTTCAAAATTTTTTCTTTACGTGCAAATAAGGGTAATTTACCCAGTTCTCGTCAAGATATTCGGAGATCTATACGAGACCGTAACCGTAATTTAGATTTATTTGTCATAGAAGAGTCTTTAAATATGACAGAAAATTCAGTGCCAAGTTTAAGTGGAACGGCAATTTCTGCCTCTTTGTCGGACAAAACCGATAAAATTTATAATGCTTTAAGACTAGTTCCTGAGTTTGATGGAAATTCAAATGTTTTAATTAGGTTTTTGAATATATGTGATCAAATTGTATTAGCTTATGTCGATCCGGCATCAGGAAACGAGTTAAATAATTATGCAGTGATCAATGGAATTTTAAATAAAATTACGGGACCCGCGGCTAGAACCTTAGCTACGAACGGAACCCCATCGGATTGGAACGGAATCCGCGCAGCTCTTATTAATAGTTTTTCAGATCATCGTGATGAATCTTCCTTATATAGTGATTTATCTATGTTATCTCAAGGCAATGACACACCACACATTTTCTATGAACGAATTCAGAATTTACTCGGTACAATAATGACATATGTTGAATTACATGACGATATTACAACTACAGTCGAAGCTAAAAGAACTTTATACAAAAAGTTAGCTTTGCAGACTTATCTTAAAGGCTTACATGAACCATTAGGTTCTCGCATACGTTGTATGAGGCCTCCAACACTTGAAAAGGCTCTGGAGTTTGCTCAGGAGGAATTAAATATTATTTACATGCAAAATAAAAATTCTTATTCACGAAAAATTACACAACAGACACCAACATTCAGATCTAACAATTTTAATCCTTTTTTGAATAAAAAAAATAACCAGCAGTCATACTCGAATAACTCTCAGATGTTGCCATACTTAAATAATAAGCCTTATCAAGGTCCGTCAAAAACCCAGCAAATATTTAGGGCTCTGCCAAGATCGAATATGAGCACTGGTTTTAGAATTCCAAATAGGGACACTCAACCGTTACAGCATCAACGCCATGTTAATAATCAAATGCACGGACAGCCTATGAGTGGAATTAGCCACCCCAAAGCCCGTACATTGCCACCGACTTCAATGAAACCTGAATGGAGCCGACAAGGTCAGTACCAGTCTCCAAATTATTATAAAGAAATTAATAGCAATGAATATGATAACTGTAATGGCATTGATAATTATGATAGCTTTGTGGATAGCTATGATATGAACTATGACAACCCGTGTAACGTAGTTGACCATTTAGTTGCAAATAGTCACATAAATGACAGCAATTACGTTCATAGCCAGAAACTTACTGACGAACAGACTGACGAACAAACGGACGAAAATTTTTTATCAGCTCAAGTTCCAAGTGTCCCAAGATAGAATTAAATTTACAAAATAAAAGACAGCTTCCATACATCCAAATTCATAATCCGCCGCTAAAATTATTAATAGATACAGGAGCAAATCAATCTTTTATTAACCCTGAAGCTATAGAGAAATATTATTCGGATTTACCATTAAATTACGACCCTTTTATTGTGACAAATATTCATGCTTCTACTAAAAATAACTACTCTATAGAAATACCATGTTTTTCTGAAATTAATGACAGTGATCCCATAAAGCTTTACATTTACAGATTTCATACTTATTTCGACGGTTTAATCGGTTGTGACTTGTTAGAACAGTGGAAAGCAAAAATAGACTTAGGCTCTCGCATACTTAACACACAATTTGCAAAAAATCAAATCCATATGTTTGAATCTGGCAGTGTAAATTTAATAGAGGTGATAATACCAGCGCAATCTAGCAAAATTATTAAAGTTCCTACTACTATAGATAACGGCGAAATCATTATAGATAGACAGACCATTTGTGCATGTAGTGTTGGTGATTGTTTGACTACTTCCGATAATAGCCAGGCCTATGTAGAAGTTTCTAATCCTTCCAAAAATGATGTGATTTTCACATTGTCTGAACCAATTTCTGCAAGTATATTCAATGAAGAATCTGTTTCAGCCTATAAAAAATCAAATAAATATAATAATAAAAATTTAGAACGCACACAACAAATTTTATCGCGATTACGAACTGATCATTTAAATAACGAGGAAAGTGCAAATTTAATTTCCTTGTGCAAAAAATATGCAGATGTTTTTTATGTAGAAAACGAGCCACTTACATTCACCAATCATATCAAGCACCGTATAAAAACGACCGATGAATTTCCTGTTCATTGCAAAACATATAAATACCCTCATGTGCATAGGGATGAAGTTCGGACTCAAATCAAAAATATGTTAGACCAGGGAATTATTAGACCATCCACTTCTGCTTGGAGTGCACCCATCTGGATTGTACCCAAAAAGGCAGATGCTTCAGGTAAGACAAAGTGGAGACTTGTGGTGGACTTTAGACGACTGAATGAAAAGACTATTGAAGACAAATACCCCATCCCTAATATTAACGACATACTTGACAAATTAGGTAAATGCCAATACTTTTCGACTTTAGACCTAGCTAGTGGTTTTTACCAAGTAGAGACTCACCCTGACGACATACACAAAACTGCATTTAGTGTTGACTTTGCCCCCGGACATTTTGAATTTTTAAGAATGCCCATGGGTCTAAAAAATGCCCCTTCAACCTTTCAGAGAGTCATAGACAACGTTTTACAAGGCTTACAGAACGAAATTTGCGTAGTTTACTTAGACGACATACTTGTATTTTCCACCTCACTACAAGAACATATAGTTAATCTACGTAAAGTTTTTGACTGACTTCGTCAATCCAATTTTAAAATTCAATTGGACAAATCGGAGTTTCTGAAACACGAAACACCTTATTTGGGACATATTATAACATCTGACGGAGTAAAGCCTAACCCTGATAAAATTAGTGCTATTTTAAAGTATCCAATTCCCAAAACGACAAAACAGATTAAAGGATTTTTAGGCTTACTAGGGTATTATAGACGTTTCATACCTAACTTTGCAAGACTGACCAAACCACTGACTAGCTGTTTAAAAAAAGGCGCAAAAATTACCCTATCTGAAGAATACATTGAATGTTTTAATCACTGTAAAACACTACTGACTAACGACCCGATATTACAATACCCTGACTTCACTAAGGACTTTAATTTGACGACAGACGCATCAAACTTTGCACTTGGAGCTGTTTTATCACAAGGACCTATAGGTAATGACCGACCAGTAGCTTACGCATCCAGGACTCTCAATGACAGTGAATTGAATTATTCGACAATTGAAAAAGAATTGCTAGCAATAGTGTGGGCGACTAAATATTTTAGAGCATATCTGTATGGTCGAAAGTTTAAAATTATCACAGATCATAAGCCCTTGCAATGGCTCATGAATTTAAAAGAATCTAACTGTAGGTTGACAAGATGGAAATTAAAATTAGCTGAATATGACTTTACAGTAATTTACAAAAAGGGAAGACTTAATACTAATGCAGACGCTCTTTCTAGAGTTGAAATTCATAATAATGATTTAGATTCAATCAATGTTAATATTTCTTCCTCTTCATCATCAACTGTTACCGCTCCAGATGACAGACCCTTTATAAGTCAATCGTCGACTGACACAGCACCAGACATAAAACCTTTAAGTAGTCCATCTTCCGCATTAACAGCGAACTCTCGATTTTCTATTACTGACGAAGTATTACCTGCAAATGACGTTGTAACTGTCAGACCATGTAGTGAAACCATACATACCAGTAATGAAAATCCTGTACTTGGAATACCTATTGTCGATAATCCTTTAAACAAATACCATAAACAATTAATTCTTAATATTTGTGAGCATCCATCTAACTGCAAACCAAAATTCACAACGCCTTTTAACTTGTATGAAAAAATAGTTATAGATATTTCAGTTACCAATTTTCAACAAGATTTGTTAAATGCTGTAAAAAAATTTGTTAACCCCAAAATTCAGACTGCTATTCTTGTAAATCCGCCTGAAAAAATGCTTACCATTGTTCCAATTTTGCAAAAATTCTTTAAAAGTTCCTCAATGAAGTTAGTCCTAGTTAAGCATGAGTTAGAAAATGTCAGCAATTATTTTGAGCAACAAAATATTATACGCAAGTATCACGAAGGTAAAACTAACCATCGTGGTATCACAGAAACCTATTTATCTCTTTATCATAGATATTTTTGGCCTAAATTAAAAGAAACTGTAAGTGAATATATTAATTCATGTACCGTATGTAGTCGAGCTAAATATGATCGTAATCCTATTCGCCCAGAATTCAAAATTGTACCACCTCCTAGTAAACCATTTGAAATGGTACATGCAGATATACTAACGATTAATCAAGAAAAGTACTTAACTCTTATAGATGCATTTTCTAAATACGCTCAAGTATACCAAATATCTGATTGCACAGCCCCGAATATAGTAAAAACCTTTCTTACTTTGTGTACCCATCATGGATTTCCAATTAATTTAACTACCGACAGAGGAACAGAATTTACTAATCAGGTATTTAGAGAATTCCTTCGGTTACATAATATATACCACCACACTACTGCACCTCATGCTCCTAATGAAAACGGCATGATTGAACGTTTTCATAGCACCATACTCGAACACTTAAGATTATTAAAACTACAATTAAAAAATGAATCCGCTTCTACTTTAATGAAGTATGCTCTAATTGCCTACAATAGTTCCGTACATAGTTTAACAAAATGCAGACCTTTTGACTTAATAACTGGACATTTCGATCCGCGTGACCCTACTGACTTAAACTTAAATGAACGATTATTGCAGCAATACATTCAAGACCATCGCCAAAAAATGGAATTAGTATATAAAATTATACACGACATTTCACAGACTGAGCGTAACACGCTTATGTCACAACAAAATGCTAACAGAGAACCTCAAATCGATTATGAAGAAGGGCAAGAAGTTTACATTAAGAACCCATTGGCTACACGACAAAAAATTGCACCTCGTTTTTTACATGATAGGGTTATTTCTAACTTACCTGTCCATATATACACTTCAAAAAAGCGCACACCCGTTGCCAAAAATAGACTGAAACGCAAACGCAAAACGTCTGGATTGTTACAGATGCCTGATGATCCTGACAAACCTGGCCCAAGCACAAGATATCCGGCTTGACAATTTAAATGATGGTCCTGGCATTCTTCCCTTTAAACTTGGACCTGCAAAAATAACCGCACATTATCACACATTTTTACATGACATTAATTTTGACCAAATTCAGAAGCAATTAGATTTGACTAAAACTCAGTTAACTGATGTCACAAATAATTTAACAAATATAAACTTTGCTTTTTTTAAATATCAAATCATACACTTGTCTGACAAAATTAAGGAAATAAGTGCTCAATTAGATACTTTACTGCCAACAAAAAGAGCCAAGCGAGGTTTAATTAATCCTTTGGGATCTGTAATTAAAAGTATTACGGGAAACCTTGATTATAATGATGCTTTACGGTATGAACAAATGTTTCATATCTTACAAAAGAATGATATAGATTTAGCTAATAGTTTAAATAATCATATAAGTTTATATAAGCAGATGATTTTCCATCAATCAGAAATATTAAGCAATTTAAGTAGTAACCAAGTTAAATTAGAAAAAGCTTTGACATACTATATTAATACTACAGGAAATAATACTATGCAATTTACGCGTTATTTCCAATTATCGCAAATATTAACACTTATAGCTGCAAATATTCAAGAATTGCGTTTAGAGATAGATAGAATAGAAAATATTTTAGCGTTTAGCCGTACGAGTACCGTACATCATTCTATTTTAAGTACTAGTAATATAATTGATATGTTAAGCAAATTGAAAGAAATATATAACCAATATCAGGTTATTAACTTAGTTGATATTCGACTTTACTATGATTTAATTAGTTTAGGATGTTATTTCGTAGACAATAAACTCATTACCGTTTTTAAATTTCCCATTGTATTTCCATCATCTTATGACCTTTACCGTTTATGCCCGGTTCCTAATAAACACCATGAAGTCATAATTCCTCCATCTCCTTTTATTGCAACCAACTCCAAGGAATATGCATACATGGAGGCAGAATGCCCGAAGGTCGACTCCACATTCATATGCAAGCAGCAAGTCAGCTATCAGACCCGAACATCTCAGGACTGCATCAGCACACTGATTAATTTACAGAAAATAGATGAAACGTGTCACCCCACGCCTATTTTTCTGTCTCAGGAGGCTCTACTGGAGCTTGACGATCAACACTATATAATATCTTTTCAAACACCCACGAAAGTACAAACGTTATGTGGACAGGAACGTCACCAAATCATTGAGGGTAGTTTCCTCGCTACTATTCCGAGGACTTGCAGCATCAGGACAACGGAATTCACTATCACCAACGTTAACGATAAACTCCGTGGACAGCATTTCGAGATACTCACATTCACAAATTCAGAATTACTAGCCTTGTCATCTTCAAAGAATCGAAGACCTCACTTCAACATTACTGCAATTGATCTTAATAAACTACATGTGATTGAAGACCAAATATCAATGGAAACTTCACCAAAAGTAACTGACGCCACTTCGATGAGTACTTACCATACTACTCTTCCTTTGTACCTGTTAATCCTACTGGGTACAATTGCGCTCGCTATTCTGTATATAAGGCGATACCGGCGAAATAGAAAATCTGAAGACATATCGAAGTCTAATGTTGAAATTTCTCTTCAACCATGTGCAACCTCAAGTGAGCATCACTCGTCGACAGCAATACGAGAGGAAAGGAAGGCCGCAATATTTGCACTAAACGTGGGCAAATAATTGCTCAGCTGGGGCGGGAGGAGTTACGTGTTGAGACAGCCCTACTACTATACTAGCCATTGTGTCAGCCCTATGCGATGTAGCAACCACCAACTGATTACGCTGCATCTTGCTTCGAGGAACGACAGCGCTGACTAGGCGCGTTGCAAGTGCAGGTGGCCCATCTGCCGTGGGAACTCAGATCACCTCCATCGCGGAAAGTGACTCAACGTACTCTCTTAATTATTATCTTGATAACTTTAATTTTTGAAAGTTGTAACAATTATATTAAAACTGATTAAAGTAGATACATACTAATAGTTCAGTTGCATTATTATAAACATCCCCGACGCCCAGCTCCCGTAACTCAGTCGTAAATAAACTAGTTGAAAAACATTACGAGAAAAAAAGATTAGACTCCATTAAACAGGATCTTTTTTTTGGATGGATTACAGCTAAACAGGATCCCGCATCTGAAAGGTCAAAAAGTTGTACCTTTCTTTGATGTGTTTACGCATAAAAATTGTTTACGATCGCCCATACACAAACAAATTTTCAAGAAATTTTGCATACGTAATGGCTTCGATATTCCTAAAAAAACTGTTACGTGGAGCAAAGGTATTGGTATGGTTTAGGTTTGTGTCTGTTTTAAAAATGAAAAACGTTCTATTTTAAATCACAAAACAGTTAGAAAATATACGTAACAGGTGTCCGAAACGATTAGGTTTCATTCGACATGATCCTGCTTTTGAGAGATAAAAACGAATAAGTCGTAAGTTTATTTAAGCATTGAAATAATAATATTCCTCTATAAAATATACCAGTTCGAAAATAGAACGGCTCTACGAGTAAGAAAATTGAATTCCATTTGAACCCATGAAACTCGAATACTAAACGGGGAAAAATTCAAACTAAAGACGAAAATCAGTCAAAATATAGTGTAACTAAACAAACAAACTCATATAAATGCTATTCTACTACATAGTTCTTCATTTTCATAGTATGATCGCTAGAATAGGAAGCTATTGGTAGCACAATTTCAATTTTGGAATTGATACTGTTCAATTTACAGATTTGTTAGTTTTATAAAATTCTACCTTAGAAACTTTTGCGAAATACTTCTGTTTTACGTACCTGTAAAAGAAAAAAAATTATTAGACATGTTTTATAAGGAAAAAAAAGTGATCTTTACTCACAAACAAATTATTCATTTATTTTGTTTCGACCTTATAAATACTTCTAACAGAATTACGAAATACAACAACATTACAAAAGAAACTACAGCTGCTCCCATTTCCGCCATGAAGCAATACTATTATGTTCTAGTAAAACTATGCGTTTACCGAACACACTTAGAAGATGATACCCTCAGTCTTCGGACTAGCAGCGCCACTGCACACGATTTCAGGAAAGATTGTATATTAATCCTCTTAAAAAAGAGTATAACCTTAGAATAATAACGTTAAGAAAGTCAGTCTTCATACAAACGCGCTGTCAAAATTGAAGCAATAAATAGATTCCTACAGCTGTCACATCTGACAAACAAAATATTTTTATTTTAGCCAAATAACTATAAAATACTACAAAATATTGAAAACACTGTGAAAAGTTATTTTATTAGATTTCTTTTGTTTTTAAAATGTGTTGTGATAAAATTTTACCTTTACGGAGCGGCCCGGCGTTTGATGCCATGGTGCAACTGCAACATGCAAATGTTGATTGGTGCCATTAATGATGCACCAATCAAATTGAAATTTGGGCGCGCGAACTTGGTTTCTATAATGTAATTGTAATTATTCTAAGAGTATAACATTATTTCGAAAAATGGCCACAGAAAATAATATAGATTATATAGAAATTGAAATAATAATACCTTATCAAATTGAAATTCTGCAAGAAGAGGTACAAACGATGGAACTACATTATATCCTTTATATCCTCGAAGCTAAACGAAGACTGAACGCAAATGTAATTTAGCCTCTTTTATTTCCGCAGTGTCTTGACAAGAAATGGATGACGCTGGCAACACTGCAGGTAGGAAAGCGTGCAGCTGGACACTATGATAGATTAACGGATAGCGTTGTGTTTCAGCTTATATACAATTAAGACCACACTGAAAGGAAAGTAAAAAACTAAAGATTCACATTCATAGCCCCAAAATATAAACACAAGTCAAATAACAAGACCAAAAAGGACATTTAAATTCATCATTTACATAATCTATTGTACTGGAAATCTAACCCAGGATATAAATAACGAAACATTGTTATGCTATGCAGTGCAAGAGGTCATGCGGTCAAGAAAGACGACCAGTATCTCTGTATATATAAAAATGAATCCCATTTTCCCTTGGTCACAACATCACGCGTGAACGGCTGGACCGATTTCGCTAATTCTTCTTTTGTTGTGTTTGTTATTAGCAGAAGAAGGTACATATGTAAGAAAACATTAAGGAAATATCACGAAAACTTAGAAAATTTAAAAACTATTTTCCAATTCGAATGCAACATTAACATTTAAGACAAGACAGCGTCCTTCAAAAATGTGACTCACATGAAATATTCAGAGAGCTAAGCAATGAAAACTTGCAACCATTTTCTAATATTTTGTTTTAATTACGTCACACCAGCTAAATTTCTTAGTGTTTGAAATCCATGATGAACTGTTGCACGGTATTAAAAAATTAAGCGTTGATCATCAGTTATGGAAAAGATTTTGATTTTTTATATGAAAACTCTTGAACTTGCAAAATGTTAGTTACTATTTTTATCGACTTTCATACGTGATACACCGAGTTACAAGTTTTGCATGACTGAACACTGTGAAACTTATCATTAATTGAATGCTTGCTTCTTCTTATTTTTTATGGTTTTAGAAAAGTTACTGCAGTGAATATTTATTTTTAAATTGAGGTAAGTACCCTCTACGCCAAACGTTAAGAAATCCTGCTGACTGACAAAAATATTTCTATGCTCCACCAATTTGACGGAATGTAAAAAAATTGCTAATTGAAAATGTTTGTACTTTTTTGTCGCTTTTCTCTCGAAATAGCTCTCGGAATCAAACGTTAAAACGAGATCTGTCATTATTTTATTTTCTTCCATGACAGTTTATTGGACAGTAACCTAAAAACTTCATAGATAATATATAATATGAATACTTAAAAAATACTCTTCATACATTTGTTGTAGGTTTCTGTACAATTTAGGTAGTTTCTTCATGAAGCTAAACTGGCTAGCTCGGGATTGCTCTCCGTAGGTGGAAGTAAGAACAGATCAGCTACCTAATCGTAAGAGGCGAATAAATGTGAACTTCTGGAGTTGTGGGCGGCGATTTGGAGCACCGCGCATGGAGTCCTCTGAACACTCAGGCAGGCCACTGAGGAGGTTTTAGTGCTGTATAAATCCCACATAACCCGGTATCACTTTTCAATCTGACACGTACCTTGCGAAGATTCCGTCCCGAAAACATAAAAGTTACCTCGGCATTAACAATATGAAATATGGTGTCCTCCACGTAATCATAAAAAGCGACTTAGTAGAGGCTTTCACGGCTATAGTGGGAGTCGGACCAACAGCCACGGGTAAAACGACGGCGTATTCGGCCGCACGACTCTTGGCAGAGTTACCTACATTGCTCACCCAAGAGCCCATTTGTAACGCCGCGCCACAGAGTACATCGCTGCGCATGGAAGACATTGGCAGGTTTCGCTGAAAATCCTATTCAGTGAGTTTTAGTGTGGTTGAAATGTTAAATAAATAACTCGCTGTCTCTCTCGGGCGTAGCCTCAGATACCGTAAGAAGGTAGATTTAAGTGAAAATAATTAATTGTTGAATAAAGTTATTAGGTAAATCAGGAGCTGGCTCTGCAACACGATACTAGATTTACTCAAAATATTTTTGAGCCTTTAAAAAGTAAACTAACTCCTACGAGAGTGAAATAGGAGAGTGAAGTTTACATGAAATTTTCTCATTTCTGGACCTTCTCTATATATATATAACTACTCTACTTATACTTCTAATAAGTAGAGTAGGTAATATACATACGAGTATGTGATTGATTACAATTTAAAATGATTTGTGCAGGTGAAATGGATAAACTTCCGCCTAAAAGGGTAAAAAGGCGGGGGAAGGGTTAAGTAAAATGTATAGAAATTAATTATCATCTCATTTCTGAACTTAGCAGTATAAACATTGGGATATAGGGCCTGACTTTCTTATTTCTTAAAAATATAAACCTTTATATTTTGAATAATACAATAATATAATATATAATAATAATGAAAACCTTTATATTTTGGTCGGACTAATTTAAAAAGGGGGCTGTTTTTCTCACGGTCAGGTTTATGTGGCTTGCTAGCGGGTTAGTGCACCAAATAACTTGGTCATTTTAACACCAGCTTCAAAACGAAGTAGGTACTGTAGTAACCTGTTACCTATCTTTTATAGCAGTACCTACTTGCAGACGCAGAACAGATACGTATGATACAATTATAACGGGGTTAATTTAAACTGTGTCCTGATAACTAAAGTACACGCGAAAGAAGTCGCGGGCAAAACATTTCACTAACTCTATATGTATAAAACTGAATTCCTATTTCCCCTGGTCTCGGCCTCACGCGTGAACGGTTAGACCGATTTCGATAATTCTTTTTTGTTGTGTTTGTTATTTTCAGGAGAAGGTTCTTATCAATGAAAAAAATTAAGAAAATTGATAATTAATATATATTTTTTACAAATTCGATTTCAATATCCATAGTTAAGACAGGAAAACGTCTGTCGGGTCAGCAAGTGGTGATATGAAAAGTAAAATTAACCAACACCACTGCTTAAGTTGGAACAACGCTTGTGTGTCGCGTCGCGACATATATTCTAGTGGCTGGCTGCAACCCTTTTTGCGTCCCACTGCTGGGCACGGGTCTCTCCCCCTTATTGTGGAGGCCTGGAGCTTACTCCACCACGCTGCTCCAATGCGGGTTGGTGGAGATGCGGGTTAGTGGCCAACCCGCTGTCGGATGTTTTCAAACCGTCCATAAGGCCTCCGACAAGGTTTGACGAGTGTTATCTTTCGACAACAACCGGGACCGACGGCTTAACGTGCCCTCCGAAGCACGGAAACGCGCATGAAATTTTTTTTGCCACTAGCGGTCACCCATCTCACACCCGACCGCGCCCGTTTGGCTCAGCTGCATAGATCGATTGCGTTCTACGCTAGCCGCCAGGCCATGCGCGCTTCGTTTCTAGTTTCTAGTAGTAGTCACAAATTGTAGAAGCAGAAGAACATTATGCCACTAATGCTACGAATCTCAAGAAGGTCAGATCAGTTTACTCGTCATTAGGTAAGTAAAACACCTAAATAAAAACGTAGAAGACGCTGCACAGGTAAAATCTGAGAAGAAAAGATGTATCACACAGCTCGAACCGAGTGTAGCTGGACAATGATAGATTAATAGCATTCCTGCTGCAATTTAAACTGCTGCCGACGAGAGAACTTTAAAATGTTAACCGATATAATACGTGCGGTACGTTCAGAAATGTATCAATAAAACCAAAAGTTTTAGGTTTAGGTTCAAAGAAGTTTATTCTCAATCTAACTACAAAATTCATTAACATTAGAACATGCTTATTCCAACATTTAATAGTAAAATTAAAGCGTACGCGAGCTTAAAATATCAGTAATAACATTAATGAAAAATTCTTACATTTAAATGAAAATTAATTGCATGACTTCATATTAACATTTTAGTTATAGAAAGACTTAGAAAAAGTTACAAACCATGAGAGCGAATTGAACAAAGTATGGAGCGCAGTATAGAAGTGACTAGATTTTCTTCAAAATAGACCCATAGCAGGATACCCTGTGTTATGGACACAAACAACCAGGTGAAGAAAATCAACTGATTTTCTTATTTCAGCTCCGCTATTGGTCGATTACCTTCTTCAAGCTGGCAAGTTCAACATGTTGACATTTGCGGGTGTGTATTAATTTTAGTTAGCAGTAGAAGTTACCATAACCTAAGTGCTTATTTCCGATACGAAAATACATATTTTCTGTGAGTTAAGTTAATGAAACACCATTCAATGTTGGCTTAATTTTATAGCAGACGAACTCATGAGTTTCTGCAAACTTGAGTGAAATCTATGCAATTAAATGAAATTGGAGTGTCTGTTTGTAATATTAAATAAAATAACAGCTTTTTACTATATGCACATATACGGTAATGACAGTACATGACATTTTTTACAATTTTTGTCGGTTTGTCTATCTATTTGTTCCGGCTAATCTCTGAAACAGTTGGACCGATTTTGACGGTACTTTCACTGGCAGGTAGCTGATGTTATAAGGAGTAACTTAGGCTACTAATATTTTAGAAAAATTCTAAAAGTCCACGCGGACGGATTCGCGGGCGGCCGCTAGTACCTTATTAAAATCTTAAAAGGTACTTACGTATTTAAACGTAAGGCAAGGTTACTGGTTAAAGAAGTAAGAAGAAAAAGATTTCTCACTTCGCTTGGACCGAGCGCAGTCGGACAATGATGGATTAATAGCGTTCCTGCTGCAATTTAAACCGCTGCCGACTAAAGAACTTTCGAGTGTTAAAAATATAGCTAAACTACACAACTACACGTGCAGGGAATTGCGGTACTATGCTGCAACTTGCAACTAATTTGACAATTTTTTCCCGTTATAATAACCGGCATAATACGGGTGGATATAGTTAGATGCTCTCTTCTATATAGAAGGAAACCTTTTTGGACCAAATGAACGCTACTGAATTTTATTACTTAACTAGCCTTCCGCCAGCGGCTTCGCCCGCTTGGACCCATTTTATAGGTTCCCGTAGGATAAAAACCATCCTATGTCTTTTCCCAAGGTCCACTCTATCTGTGTTCCAAATTTCATTAAAATTGGTTCATTAGTTTAAGCGAGAAAGCGTAACAGACAGACAGTTACTTTCGAATTTATAATATTAGTAGGGATAGAGGCCGCCCGCGACTTCGTCCGCGTGGATGTTTGATTGTTTGAACACGCTAATCTCAGGAACTACTGAAAAATTATTTTTGTGTTGAATAGTCCAGTTATTATAGGGAAGGCTATAACCTATATAACATCATGCTATGCGACATTAAACTCCTCCAACGATGTATTCTGTGCTCCAACGCACACACGCACACTGTTTTGATAGATATGATCTTTGACGTTAGGAACACACCTACATTGCTTAGACAACAGTGAGTGCTTGTAATTTAATATGAACTTTATACAATAGCAATAAAGCTCAAATTGACTACGTTTTAGTTAGAAAACATTTGTATGGGAAAAAGAAAAGGGCTGTTTTTATGGTTTTTCCGGCAATTATTCGAATTTTTCTCGCCGTACAAACCATCCTTGAACTTCAACGAACATTTAAAAAAAAACAATTGGCCAAATTGGTCTAGGCGTTGTTGAGTTATGCGCTTACCAACACATTTTGCGATTCATTTTTATATTATAGATTTTTATTAGTCTCAAAAAATCAAAATGTTCTTATGTATGCTTGACGCATACATAAGTACATTTACTTTAGTCAAGCTTCGGACAAGAACTAAATACATTATCGAGCCTAACATTTACAAAGATATGTACCAAACTTAATATTGTTTATCAACCTTTTTTATGTCCCACTGCTGGGCACATGTCTGCTCTCACAAGTGAGAGGAATTTAGGCCATAGTCCACCACGCTGGCCGAGTGCGGATCGGTGGACGTCATGCTTTCGAGAAATTATGAATTTCTCTCAGGCATGTACGGAGATGTTGAACATCGTAATTAATTAAATATCACAATATTTTCCATCACCGTGGAGCAGCGATAAATGCGCATATTACAAATTTCTTTGTCAGAGGTGCGCGCCGAGGATTTGAACCCAGGATCGTTCGCGCAGAAAACCGAGGTTTCTTTCCACTCAACCATCGCTGCTCAAACTCAGCTCAAACTTAAATATTTAAAATAAATTTCTCTTCCATTAAGTTATTATAGTTACCTATATCAGGAAACATATTAATAAGAGATAGCGCAAGGTTTTGCTAACTAACTATAAGGTGTTCAATAATGCGTTTTGAAGTTTAGTTAATTTATCGGCAAAAATTACTTTAGACACATAATGAAGCGCCTGTACTCTTAGAATAATTACGTGTACTATAAGATAAGGGATGACTCTGTAGATGTATCGCCAACGGGAATACGTGGTAGACAGCGTAGACAGTACAAGATCTATGTCGGAAGGATTGAGAACGACCGTAATCAATGTCGAATAAGCATCACATTTGTAGATCAAAGAGCTGGGATTGTAATTGGGTTTCTTTGCAGTAAAATTTATATCGAATAAAAAAAATTGCGATAAAACGTTACACACTCATAGCCCCACAGTAAGGTAATGAATACCCTGTGTCGTGAGTACCATGGACACATACAAAGACAGGAACACAAACACCCAGACCGAGAACAAAAATTTAAACTCATCATTCAAATTTCTGTTTCGCCGGGAATCGAATCCGGGACTCCTCTCGATTGGCAATCCGGCATGGTCGAGTGGTAAAAAACCGCGGTCTTCGACGCGACCAATCCCGGGTTCAAATACTCGGCGCGCACCTCTGACAATTTAAATTTGTAATGTGCGCATTTATCGCTGCTCCACGGTGATGGAAAATATCGTGATATTTAATTGATTACGATGTTTCCCATCGCCGTGCATGCCTGAGAGAAATTCATAATTTCTCGAAAGCATGACGTGCATCAATCCGCACTTGGCCAGCGTGGTGGACTATGGCCTAAATCCCTCTCACTTGTGAGGGGAGACCCGTGCCCAGCAGTGGGACATAAAAAAGGTTGAAAAAATAAGGAAGGGAAGTGAACCAAAACAAGAGCAAAAATGAAGAATTGTGTCTGTGTTCATGTCTTTGTTTGTTGTCAAGGAACCCACGAGGCAGTCTGTTGCCCCTACTGTGTGGAAATGTGTGTGAAATATGTCATTTTTAAGCGTTTTTCATTTATTTATTTTTTCTCTGATCATGTTCACCTGCACTTCGCTAATGATATGGACTACGAACTAACATTCTCAATTCTTTATGAAAGCGAGTACCTAGAAGTGGATATTGAATACAGCTGAAAAAGTTGACAATAAAAACTCACTGTAATAACTTACTGTTCAAGAATTACGCAAAATAGGTTTATAAAACTTTTGCAAACTACATTGTATACGTCAAATACAAGATTATGTTGTTAACCGTATCAATATAAAGTATTGTAGTATCTTTATAGGAGCACGTAATAAAATCATTAGTCTCAGCTCGGTGTATAACTCCGCCCTTTGTACAATCTAGTTTAGTTGTAACAATCAAGTATAAAAAATTTCAGTGTATTAGAATGTTCATCTGTTCTGTTGAACTATTCATCACATTTTGTAAACAAAAGTGAAACCCATGTAAAACAAAAGACGGACGAAAGAAGGGGAAACATGCAGACAAACAAAAACACTTTCAAGTTGCATTACAAAATGTGAAAGTGTTAAATAAATTATAGGCGTTATCATTTTGTGAACCAAAGTGAAACCTATGTAAAACAAAAGGCACCATCACAGACGTCAAAAAGCGTCCCCAGTTTTATGCCTATTCTATTTTTGAACGGCCTCTCTTAACAGAAATGCTATTATTCTTTACAACGAAGAGCTGTCACATAATGTAAATGAATAGGTAGCTCGGTGCGAGCGCGTGTATTTCGTTTGCGCTGACGTTTTTACCCGTCCCCCGGGAGCAGCGCTCCAGCTGCTAGCTACAAGAATTATGCAAAATAGGTTTATCGAACTTATGCAAGCCAAATTGTATGTACGAATAACTAGAATGTGTGTATACAACGTTGGTAACAATATCAATACCGAGTTTTGCATTTTATTCGAGCAGGTATGTTACGTATACCTATTTTATAATTTGAATTGGATCCGAAAATAATGCAAAAATAAAGACATTGCCGCGTCGCAGACCGCAGTCTTGTATAGGCAAGATATCATATTCGAGGTTCTGCTGACACAGGACTACCGACCGCGCGTGGGAAAGAAGAGGCCCGCAGCTGCACAGATATACCGGTCAAACATGGATCGCGAATCGCTAGTTTTTAAGATAATTATAATGTAGATTTTAATTTTTAATTAAAGTAATTAAGTTTAGTAAAACTATTAGTTTTCATTTCGCACCCTGCTGCGACCGCCCTAAATATAAGTGGTAAATAAACAATATAACGTAACACTAAAGGTAGGTTTCATTTTGCACTTCTCCCTTCCACTCGCTGCCCTTTTTGTTTCGTCAGTCGCAGAACGGCTTTGTTCCGTTGCCAAGGCGTAGTCACGATTCACGAACTATTCTACCCCATAAATTTTCTACTTATCCCTCTAAATATCGCCTAACCACTGCAACCTCAATAACGACTTGACAAGGCGTGTAAGTATGATGGTATCACAAGCCTTCGGAGTAGCAGCGCAACGGCAAATGATCACAGGCAAGACTTTAGCTTACGTGAGATTGTGGGATGTTCATGAGCTGCAGCAATCAGTTAACACCATGTGGCCTGCATTTTGGCCTGCTAATTCGTTCATTCAAATAAATATAAATAATAACTTTGCTATGTCTATGCAGCTAAGGCGAAACGGGCACTGTGTAAGATGGGTCACCGCTATTGGCAAAAAATTCATGTGAGTTTCCGTGCTTCGGAGGGCATGTTAAGCCGTCGGTCCCGGTTGTTGTCGACAGATAACCTTTAAACCTTGTCGGAGGCCTTAAGAGCGGTTTGAAGACATCCGACAGCGGGTTGGCCATTAACCCGCATCTTCACCCACCCGCATTTGGAGAAGATCCTGGCCTCACCAATAAAATGGAGAGAGACCCGTGCCCAGCAGTGGGACGCAAAAAGGGTTGCAGCCAATTCATTTATTCAAATAAATATAAATAATAACTTTGCTAGTTGTATCAACGCATTAGTTGGTCTACCGATTTAATGTATAATTCTGTCTTTGAGTCCGTGTAAGGAACTTACGTAAAACATACAAGTTCTCTAAAACTTTCGGGCCCAAAGTGAGTACCTATACGCATTTATGTGTCTTCACAGTTCCTTTTCATCATTACACGTTCTTCAGGTTCAAAACTTATTTACTAACATTTGACCACGATAAGTAATACCTACTTTTGTTAAATAGGTATTCTGTAAAAAGTACCAATCCTCTATATTTAAAATTTTGTGTAGTATGTGAACGTCATATCAGGCGCGGTCGCAGATTGAATTTGGAGGGGGGGGGGGGGGGGGGGGGGCACTAAGAAATTTAGGGTAAGAGGTCTCCCAAATTGGCTTGTTTCGCCTTCTCGCATGACTACTACTGAATCTACGCATGACTGATGGATTTTGGTCATGTCCCCTGTGACCGCCCTCCTGGGACCGCTCCTGCGTCATATCAGCAGGCGATTGACATAGTAAACGGAAAGATTAGTGTCAATAGTAAGATTGTAGATGTAGTTATTCGCCACAACCTATCTTTATACCATGGCTTCCCAGTTCCCCGTTGCTAAGCCTTGTTTGAGGCTTTCCACCTTACACCAGTTCCCATTAAGGCAGTATAATGGAGCAAAACTCCAGCCTTTTTCGATTAAAAAATGATTATGAGAAGGAGAACGCAAAGAGAAATGCAGTCAACAGCCAATAGGTAGTAAATTGTTTAATTTGCTATGATGTTAAATATTACTACAATAAGTGGTAATACTTATTGGTTGGTATGATTACCAAATTATTACCTGGCACAGTAATACTTACATAAACTTATATATACTTAGACGACCCGCGTGGCGCAATGGTTATCATGCCGGACTGCTAATCGAGGGGTCCCGGGTTCGATTCGCGGCGAAACTAAAATTTGAATGATGAGTTTAAATTTCTGTTCTTGGTCTGGGTGTTTGTGTTCCTGTCGTTGTATGTGTTAATGGTACCCACGATAAAGGGTATCAATTACCTTACTGTGGGGGCTATGAGTGTGTAACGTTTATTTATTGTTTATTTATTTATACTTACGTATACCTCTTAAATATACTTTTTAAAACTTACTTATTGTAAGTAGATTATTCACCCCACATCAAATTCATATGAACTTTCATAAGCCGTACTTAGTTTTACGGAGAGCGATTCTGGCGACAAAACTTGCCTCCGGAGTCCTATAAAGGATGCATGGAAACTAAAAAGAATGGAATAAGCTACACGAAAATTTTCCTTTTAAACAAGGGGTTCACGTAAATGTTTCACCGCTATACTAGGTAATACTCTTATGATTTTATTATTTTTAAACCTATGAAAAGTTTTCAAACGCTTTCATAGAACAAAATGTGTCTATCCTCATTTTATAATTACTTGTAGTTTTACAAGGAAGATTTGATAATAATATTTTAGCAGAAAACTTGAAAGTTATGTACCTGTACACTAAAATTGATGGCGTATTGTTTGTTGTCGTATTTAGCTTCATGATAGCGGCAGTTTATTACAAAAAATAAATGGAATAACAATTCATCGTTACAATACATTTGTTTTTTTTTTCAATTACCTAATATTGCTAATGAATTTATGTTACTCAGGCAAATCTAAAATATTACTGGTTTCGATAGCAATGAATTTACGCATAATTTTGAATTAACACAATTTAAAGAAAATAGAATCTTAAAGAAAATATTACATATACCGACATCAAATTCATCAATTATTTTATTAAATAAGTTAGGTATTCTTTAGTCAACAAAAATTTATGTCAACTATTAATAATGTTAATTAATTAATGTTAATTATTAATTATTATTAATGTCAATTTAAAAGAGAACTACACAAATAGTTACATACATACGAGTACGGACTTGCTTTTGAAATGCTAGTGGAACCTTGTTACAAATTTTGACTGCCTTCCCGAATATCCTTTTTTTATCAATAATAAAATGAAGAAATTCTAGTAAAGTAACCGTCGTCGCTTCACTCATATTATATAATTGACTGATTTAAATAACTAAATGCTGTCCTATTCATTAAATTTGACTTAAATGCTTTTCAAGACGCTATTAAAAATAGGGGTTTATAGCAGGATGAAAATTAAGGGTAGGTATGTAGTTATTAATGGCACATAATAAAAAATAATAAAAAAAATCTCCAAAAAATTTTTTTTGTTTAATTATTTATTTACCAAATACTTAATAAAATTTTATAATAGTCTTGAATTTCTTAGAATTATACATTTATGCACTAATAGAGTTGACACTACTAAAATGTTCCGTTCGTAAATTCGTATAACGTTCTTAGGACTGTGTCTAAATTTAATTGAATTAGAGCTTTTTAGTAGTAAAAAGTCTAAGTTCTTTCCACGTTTAACGAAATAAAAGTAACCTATTATTCTGTCTCTAGTAATAAAAGCCCTTCATTATTTAAAAACGAGTATAAAGTAAGGACGAACGACTTGTCCGCCGAAGAATAAAGCAATCGTTTCTTTTATCTATGATGTGAATCCAAATAAAAGCGACCATTCTCCTTCGTTACAATTTAGGTTAAGAATGGCTTTCTGAAGGCTTTGTTAAAAAAACGGACAAGCGTGAGTCTGGCTTGCGTAAGAAGGGCTCTCTACAAGCCTTTATTAAAATCATCTATAATCCACGTAAAAAAATTGAGATGTTTTTTTTAAATCTAACTATCAGTTTATGGTTTTCAGTTTTTTCTTATTACAATACGCTGCTTTGTAATCATTACGTAGACTTAATTTTTACTCAAATATAGGGCATGAATCTGTTGATTGCTTCAACGTAGTTATTCATACTATTATGTGTTTTTGTATGTAAAGTTCTTGATAGTCAGATTGTAACAAATAAGACTGATAAAGAGATGAGACGTTGTCAATTTTAAAGGCAATTTTTTTTTCCATCGTTCCATCATAATGCAACGAGGTGCCGACTAACATCGTCACGCGAATACTTTCGTTGCTCTAAGTATTCCAATAGTCTATTTGGGAAATAAGCTACCTGCAGGCAATCTAGAGTTAGTAAAATAAAAGCCATCTCAGCGGCAAATGCACCTGCGACAAAAACTATTTTTACACGCTTTTTATTAGCTTCACCTGTATGTTTGTATGTTTGTATGTTTGTATGTTTGTATGTTTGTAACCGACTTCTTTGGGCGCGATTTTGACCCACTTTAAACGGCCAGATTTCGTTCAAACTTTGTAGATTTATTGAAGACCGATGACAATACAATAATCTCATAACTTTATGTTAAAGTCGTAACTAGGATCATCAGGATAAAATAAAATATACGAGGGGCGGCTGATAAGTTCGTGGCCTAAGGTACTTTAACACGTCTAAGCGTCTGGTTAACTTGAAAATTTGCATAGGGGTCAAGGGCCGATGATAATGCAATAATTTGAGAATAAAAATCCAACTAAAAAATTAAAAATAAATAATGTAGTTTAAAAAACTAAAAACACGCTTTTGTGAAAATACGAACTAAAAAGTAAAAAAATAAGAAGAAAATGTATTTTACTGTAAAAAAAAGCGGGGGGTGGTTTTTACCACTGTTACTGTTGAAACCATGTACCCCACGCTTTTTTTTACAGTAAAATACATTTTCTTCTTATTTTTTTACTTTTTAGTTCGTATTTTCACAAAAGCGTGTTTTTAGTTTTTTAAACTACATTATTCTACTACACCAATGAAAATTCCTGAAATTTGTACTTAGTTTGTAGTTTTTGTAGGTGGTAGAACTATTATGGTTCGCCTGGGGAAGTACCACCGCTGCACCCACTTCTGACGTGAACCAATTCTATTGTGTTTCGGTGGAAAGGTGCAGTTGCCGGCCACACTTACATGAGGCGACCACCAGCCTCCGGAGTAGCAGCGCAACTGCATACGACCTCAGACAAGACTTACCTATGCTTACTTGAGGTTGTATGTAGATGTCCATGGGTTGCAGCGACCACTTAACACCACGTGACCTGTATGCTCGTCTGCTACTCCATTGAAATAAAAAAAAGTTACTACCCCTACTGTAAGGGGTTCTTTATTTTGCTGCTCAGAACCCGAAAAAACAAAAATGCCGAGCACAAAACTGCCTGAAATAATTGTCAAAGAAGCCGGTGAAACTGAGGAGTGAATAGACGTTGGATCAACAAGACTGATAAATTGGACGCCGTAATTGAATAACATTTGTCGTGTAACGATTTTACGGTAGGGCTGATTCACCTCTATGTCGGTTTGTTCCTTTTATTTCTTAAGTAATTCAATTTTATATAAATGCGTATGTTTTTATGTTGATACATAAGTATTACAGTTCGTGCGTCAAGAAATATTGTAAAGTTTGTAATCTTACCCATAAGAGCTGAAAAAATACCGAAATTCACTACTTATTTTTTATATTTTGGTTGTGTTTCCTTAATGAGAGTTTACTTCAATACCTATATGAATCTTGTATGAGGTCATATGTTAGAAAAGTAAGTTTTAGTTTAGGAGTACGTTACTACACGAGAGTAATAGTCGCCACGTAGTATGTGTGCTAGCGCCTGATAATTCCTATCGAAGTCGTCGTCGCTGAGTCGAACCATACTGAGTTCTTCACTCAATTAAATTTCAGTTGATATTAATATATTTATAAAGAGATAAAACATATTTAAATGATACTTTAAAAGTATCTGTGTGTAGGTACTCTTCCTAACCTGAGAAAATTCCTACTATAATATTATAAATTCGAAAGTAACTCTGTATGTCTGTCTGTCTGTCTGCTACACTTTCTCGCATAAACAGCTGAACCCATTTTAATGAAATTTGGAACACAGATAGAGTTGACCTTGTGAAAGGACATAGGATGGTTTTTATCCTACGAGAACCTATAAAACGGGTCCACGCGGGCGACGCCGCTGGCGGAAGGCTAGTATTATTATATGTTAATGTTACATTTATGTCTACGGTCCCGTACCCGTAGTTCGATAAACATATATCCTTCACAATGAGATTTGAAGACCACAGCGTAGCGTTGCAAAGTTTGCAAATTAGGCAGAACCGAATTAGATCAGACACTTACAATTAGACAGACAGATACAAAATTAGACAGAATTTCGTTTCTTTTTCAGATTTCCATCATCGCCTATTGTTTCTGGTGTCCAATTATGCGAAGACCTGTGCACATCAGTACCGTGGCACGCGAAGTTACGGTACTTTCCTGTATGCACGTATTCGTATAGTAAATAGTCCATCTTTTCAATAATAAAATTAGGACGCAAATTAAATAATTTTTAGTTCTTTTCTTATCAGTTATTTATTGTACTCGTAGCTCAACATGGCACCCCTAGTGAATACAATACAAATTATCGGAGAAACAGACAAATCCAAGTCGTCTCCTAGTCGAACATTTATCGTACCACATAATACGATTCCACCGTTGGAACTACAATCAGATAAACTGTTAAGTCTTTGTCGTACATTTATGAGTTATTACTGTGTGTATGATTGTGGTTATGTATGTATGTGGTAGAATGACTTGAATAAAGGCTCCCCACACAGGCACATTATTATCGGTCGATAATATCGCATGCGTTTTTGCGATATCTGTTTTCAGTACATTTTGTATTAGGATGGCCATGGAGTTACACACTGTTGCGATAATAACGCCGCAACGGAAGTAGGACGTTGCGTTTCTCCGTTCTGCGATATTCCGATATGAGTTCTACAATGTTTTGTATCAGGACACAAACGACACACACCTGCGATAACTATTTGGTTATATCGACAGTAAGTAGGTACTTACTAGCTATATCCATCGCTGTGCATATTTCCCTTTGCGCTGCGTTGACTTTTTTTTTTGCATACCTGAGATGGTATATTGCCTCCGCGGCGCTCTCTCGTAAGAAATAACAGACGATAAAAACGCAGCTCTGTGTGCAGGGGATCGGGACGCATTATCGCAATAACGCATGCGATATTATCGACCGACAATAACGTGCCTGTATGAGGGAGCCCTAAACTAAGCACGGCATTAATTTCTGCCATGGTATATTTTTATAATATTTTTTTTATTTGAAAGGAGTAGTGTCTACTAAATCGTTATCATCATGCTCGTAGCATGCAGGTCACGTGGCCACTAAGTGGTCGCTGTAGCCCATAGACATCTATACACATCCTCAAACATGCTTAAGTCTTGTCTGTGTTCGTATACAGTTGCGTTGCTAATACGAAGGCTGATCGGCATATAGAAGTCTTTCATCAGAAACACAATAGAATTGCTTCGTCGCGAAGCCTTCGCGGCAGAAGTGGGTGCAGGCGGTGGTACTTCCTCTACTCCTGGTTGAACCATTAAAATTTTTCCTACTTAATTTTATAATAATTCAGTGAAAAGCGATTGTTGGCCATACCTAAACGACCATCAGTTCCCGAACGACTTGAGCTTTGTTCTATTTGGGATCTGGTGTGGAGTTTGATGTAACGAGACTGCACGCCACATCGATTTTACTAAGATATGTGATGTTTGGTATATGACTTAGTAAAATCCATAAGCTTGGAGCCGTCCTGGAGCTTACTCCACCACGCAACACCAGTGCTGGTTGGTGGAGATGCGGATTAGTGACTAACCCGCTGTCGGATGTTTTCAAACCGCCCATAACGCCTCGACTAGGTTAAACGACTGTTTTCTAAAGATAACAAATATGCTGTTTAGTTTAGAAAAATTAAACTGTCTTATGCGATTGTTCAAGTTTCTTAATGTTGGAATACTAAAACAGACAATATTTCAACATGTTACCTATCAATACGTTTTGAGTTGAAAGACAAATTTAAATAAAGCTAGACATTTTGTGACTGCGACATTCGTTACTAACTCCAACAGATAAAACGAACTTCTTATTTATTATTTGACAAATCTGTAATTAAACTAGATCTGTTTAAAAGCGACTTCCCGCGAATTTTGCCCGGAAACTTGAAAATTGGAACCGCGGCAAGCAATTGTAACTTAGCACTATGTTTTCCATTTTGAAATGTTTCTTAAGATGTACTGAGATCATCGCTCACAATAATGAAATGTCTTCACGAAGAGTTTAATTTCTCTTATTTATGTTTTCGTTTGCCTCTTCTACATAGTTCGAAAGTATCAAATAACATAGTATTTTTATAGATTGTGATGGTTTATAAGTTCTGCATTGGATGACTTATTGTCCACTTAAATTCAAAATAATTTTATCACTGAAGAAATAAATACTGCAGTGGTATTGGCTTGTAGTGTACTTACTAAACCTGGAGCTTACTAAACCACGCTGCTCCAATGCGGGTCAGTGGAGATGCAGGTTAGTGGCCAACCCGTTGACGGATGTTTTCAAACCACCCATAAGGCGCAAGATTTATCGACTGTTATCTATCGACAACAACCGAGACCGAAGGCTTAAAGTGCCCTCCGAAGCATGGAAACGCGCATGTAATTTTTTGCCACTAGCGGTCACCCAATCTACAGGCAATAACACTAAGTAAAAAGTTATTCCCAATAGGGGCTTCTAATGCTTTTTAATGTAGCCTATGACTTTTTTTCTTGTTGCCACTCGCGTAGGGGTTTCTCCTGATTTTGCAAAAGAACATAGGCAATGATCATTTATCATCACGCTAGTATTATAGTTAGATTATAACTTACCTAAAAGGGCGATTAGTAATTTTAATTTAGCCATTTTATTATATGGATAGATAGCTTTAACGACCACGCAAAAATTAGAAAGCAAACTCCCTAAGTAACTGTACGTAATGTATGTACATGTACCTACTTAAAAGTATTTTTATTATTTCCTCAGCAGTCCAACATTGCGAAATACAAAGTCAATGTAAACAAGAGACTTATAACTTTATCGTACTCTTCAAGTAGGTAGACGTTTTGCCAACTTTTGTTGGTTGTAACATTCTTTTACGTTCTCGGAGATTTAAAATACCCTTAGAAGTCATTTTACTAATGCTTATTGTAAATGCAAAGGTTTGTCTCTCTCTCATTTTTAATATTCCAGTTGTATGTGTAGTTCGTTTTAAGAATTGAAATACATTATAAGTAGTAAACAAATTAATAGTTATATAGTTAGATAAAAACTACTTTAGTCCCTGTAGCTTCGGGATTAAGAATAGAGCTACGGTATCCCCTGCCTGATTGTAAGAGGCGACTAAAAGGGGGCTTCCGGGGTTGCGGACGGGGAGAGTCGGAGCTCGATTCGTCCAGCCAGCAGCCCCGGGAAGGACAGCGGTGTGTGCGTGTGGCCGCATGCCGCCGTAAACATCGGAAGGTGCAGGAGAGCACATCTAACCTCCGAAGATGGGCCCATTCTGGGCTCCGCGCGTGGAGAACACCAGTGCGTTCCTTAGGAGATCCCGGAGTCCTCCCCAAGCGCAGAGGCAGCCACCGAGGGGGTTATAGTGCGGTCAAATCCCACATAACCCGGTATCCTCTACTAGGTGCCGGGTACCTTTTGAAGGTTTCCCCCCGACACAAAAAAAAAAGGTAAAAACTACTTTGCAACAATCCGCAATCAGAACGTATGATTGTGTATACTTACATGTTTTCGTGAAGTATGAAGCGCAGTGAAAAGTGAATGTGGTGTCAATTATTATTGTTTATAGCAACAAGTATTTTCTTATGACGTTGTCACGTTCAACTATCGTCAGTAAACCGACTTTACAGACTACCGATTTTTAGGTAAAATTAAGACTTACTTAAGGGTTGTGTGTGTATATATAAAAATATAAGCTCTTCTATATTATTATAGCCTTTAATATCCTTTTAAATCGGTGGCTGCTTTTCGTATATAATACCATCACACATCATAAAATTCATTTAAAAATTTAATGATATCAATAAATAAATTTTAAATCTATTTAATCCTCAAATAGCTGGGAAAATAAAGGGAAAAGTATAGGATGCACCCAGTATTTATTTTTCTTAGCCTGTGCGATGGCTCCATTAATAATAATATAATTTAATTTTTCGAAGATGAAGTATTGTATAGTACTGTCCAGTCCAGTGATACAAGTACAAGTGACATTTTTATGTATAAAGACTGGTGGCTATTATCACTGGTAAGTAGTACTGAACTCCGGATTTCTAGACCGCTTGCTGTTTGGGCAGCTATGAACGCTAAACGCACAACTCGACCGCAGAACTTAGAGTGCCTTGGCGGTGTGTTCGGCGCCTTACCCCAGGGAATTTATTTACCGTATTCTATTTGAAACTGTATATTTTGAGCATAATTCTGTTTTCTGTCCAAAGTTTGGCTACTTATAAAACTTTGCAGTAAACACGTTTCTATACGAAACCTTTAAGAAGTTCTCTTTACATATTTATGTTTTCAGTTTAGGAGACAGGTATGAAGTGAAATAAATTGTTTTGTATAAAGTGCTACCTAAATTTATTTTACGACTATATTATAGGTAAGTATATATTTTGTTACTATTTTTACTATCTCGGCACTATTAAAATCAGACACTGACAGAAAAATTACGGTGGATACCCATAGATATTTTATTTTGACTACTAGTATATATATAAAATCTACGGGTGGACCTGTAGACAGAAATACACTTTGTTGCCGCAGAAAGCCGCTGCCTGCCGCTTTGTCAAGACAAAATCTTTATTCGGCGGTTAGACTAATAATGTCTTAACCATTTTTTTAGTCCATAAACATTATAAAGTATGCTTATGTTCTTATCCAAGTAAACTTTTATACCATAGTTGCATCATTTCTATTGAATTGCTTCATGGCAGTGTTTAGCTGGACAGCTACAGTTGCCGTTCAATGACTAACGGAATTACAGCGCAAATGCATACGATCTGAGCTATGAAGTCAGTCTTGCTTGAGATTTTGTTTAGGTGTCCATGAGCTGCAAAAATATTGTATTATTATTAAAATTTTAGTATTTTTTTTAAGCATAACCGAGAAAAAATTGGAATTCAAATTGGGAAGCTTATCCGCCCCCCTTCTCCAAAGAGGCTTAACTTGCAATCGTCTCCCTCCCCTATAAATACTTATACATGACCTGTGTGTAAAAAGTTTATGCGTGAACATCAAGTGGCCTGCGAAGTCATCTGCTACTCAATTTAAAATAAAATAACTGGAGATATATAAGATCCCGGTTGTTGTCGATAGATAACAGTCGTTAAACCTAGTCGGAGGCCTTATAGGTGGTTTGAAAACATCCGACAGCGGGTTGGCTGCTAACCCGCATCTCCACCAACCCGTATCCGAGCAGCGTGGTGGAGTGAGCTCCAGGCCTCCCCAATAATGGAGAGAGAGAGAGACCCGTGCCCAGCAGTGGGACGCAAAAAGGGTTGCAGCCATATAAGATTACAGTTGCTAATATTGTAGGTATGTACTCATAATAGGAGTATATTGACGCAGACGACAGTCATATTCGACCAAGTTTTGAATCGATACCAGCGGCAACTTATCGCTTTAGCACGCGCGTGGAGCCCTTCAAACTTTTTCTATAAAGCGTGAAGAAATGTTGTGACTTGTGATATTTCTCCGATAACAAGCAAACTTTTCTCCTTCGGCGATTATGGACTTTCGGGTAGCATGCACGCAGACTGCGACATGGACGTTAAAAAGGGACAAATTTTAGCGAACAAATTTTATTTTACCCTTGATATGCTAATAACGTAGATAAAATGATTTACAAATTTAACCTACGTTTATAATCTTTCGAACTAAAAGAGCACAAGGTGAACAATAAATCCAAAACATTCACCACAATTCAATTAAATTCATTTATTTACTGAACCCATACAAATATTATAAATAAAAAAGTGTGTTTGTTTGTTTTACTTTCATATCGCAACGGTGCTACGAATTGACCTGATTTTTATATGAAGATGTTTGATGATGAAAAACATCTCATTCCTATGGGGGAAACGGGTAGCCTACGCGATGGGAAAGGCGGTCGCAAAACTAGTTCAGAAAGTTCGAATACCGTTACAATAAAGCTGTATTCCTTTGCCCGTCATAAAGTCTTTAGGGTGGCTGTCACATTTGGACGTTTGCCAGAATCAAAGCTCCCATCTTGATGTGACAGTAGATTCTGCATGCTAAACGCAACCCAATTCCATCGATAGTACATTATAGAGTTTATTGGAGACTCTTGTGTATTCCTGGTCAGAAATACATAAATTGTAACAATAAAAGTTTTGTCCTTCGCCCATCATAAAGTCTATCGGGTGGCTCTAGCATTGGGCATCTGCCAAAATTGAAACTCCCATCTTAATGTGACAGTAGATACTGCATAAAATACGCTACCTAGGTAATTCCTTTGTTGTAACTTGCTTCAATAGTACGTTGACAGTAGATTTAGTTGGCTACTCTACTGAGTTGTAGGCTATTAGAAATAATAATATATGTATGTATTTGCAGAGTTTGATATGATTTTAGTGGACGGTCTATTTACGTTTTAGCATCTGAACTGAACTGGACAAAGACAAAGACTTTTATTTCAAAGATTTCAAAGATTTTTTATTGAACATAAAACATGACAAAATTTGAATTTGTTCGTAAACAACTGCAATAATTAGAAAACTGTGTCGCAGTCAATTTGCACTAATACTTACGGGTGTTTACAAAAGTTGCTTATATATATTTAGTTCGCCATATTTACCTTCTCGAGGTATGCAAGTATTGCAAAGAGAAAAACTTAATTATAATACAATTACAAAATTTACATTTACTTACATCTATTTTATTACAATTTTTGTTTGTCACATATTGCACCTTTTATAAATTAAAAGTACCTGGACGACCGAGCGTTGCTCGGATAAAAACAATTTATTTTCTTGGTTTACTTTCAAACGAAACACTGATTTGCTTAGTGTTACTTAACAACGCCATCTGAAATAGCTCCTAATAAAAATAGTTATTTTCATAAAAATAAAAAATACACAATATGGTTTTGATTGAGGTTTGAACCCGGGTCTCTAGTTCCGCAGTTAATAACTCAAGCAACCATTCGACCACGAAAGCTTTAATTCAATCGACGAAATTTTCATAGAGCTCTTTCAAACTAACATTGTCATTTCTTTGAACGTCGGATTGGCGTATGGTAATAGGGGAGCTCAAGAGGGGATTTACGGATTTACTCGAGCGCGTCAGATTAAGATATGGGGTACACCTTGCATCCTGTTCAGTGCTGCCACGATTAAAAAAGACCTTCTATGTAGGTACAGTTTTTTTTCTTACTTCTGGATGTCAAAATGGCCAGATTAGAAAACCCCGTTACCGTTGAGCAATGAATTTTGAATAATAAAAATTCGAACTCTTCAAGAGTTTGCCAAAATGCCGTTTTTTTATTTCGCTGTTTTGTATACATTCATACTAAAATCTTCAGATTACTGAAATATGACTTACCATGCATTTAAGTTACTGAAATATGACTTAGCATGCATTTAATTTATTCTACTATTTTACCTGGACCTTGATATAAAATTTTGAAAACCTATAGGCGCTCTCTCCGCCGGTTAAACGCAAAACGTCATGAAGTATAATAATATTAAATAATATAATATTTTAATCTTACTACCACCCAACCTATAAAAAGCACAAGGTCCTGATGACGCTTGAGGAAATCCACAATGAGCCTTGTGGGCTCCCCAGTTTGACAGCGTTTACGCCACAATATTATTAATACTCTCCAATAGATGTCAGGAAGAGTCGTATTTTTCAGTTTATATTTAAATTGATATTCATTGAAAATATTTTTATACAGCTAAAAATTTCCATCAATAAAAATTTTGTGGATCGATTTATCACCCCCGAAACCAGGGTACTAAATTTCATCAAAATCTTTGGAGCCGTTTCCGAGATTCAAAAAATATATTTAGATACATACAAGAATTGCTCGTTTAAAGGTATTAGATATTTATTTATTAATATTTCGGAATAAATTATCGTCGGCTTAACATCCCACATATCACAGAGTGTTTGTACACTGAGAGGAAAAAAACCAGCGGAATAAAAACCAATCAAAAACATTTAAGTATTAAATTTTAAGTCCAGCGTTTGACTGCCATTGAGTGGATCATAATCACATCTCTTAATCGTTTATACGTGTCACTCCTGTATATTACGAGTATAACGGCGTTTTTACAATAAGATGTATTGAGGTACTTCTTTTATTTTTCTGTGTGTGGCCAATGATGTATAAGAGCCATAATAATCACACAAGATCACCAATACTTGGAAACTGTGACAATAAAACTTTGTCCATCGCCCGTCATATAGTCGGGTGTTTGTCGCGTTGGGCATCTGCCAAAATTGGAGCTGCCATCTTGATGTGACAGTGGATACTGCATAAAATACGTAACCTAAATCCTTTGTTGTGACACGCTTCGATAGTTCGTATTCCGAAGTGGAATTATTAACGGACGGAAGTAGCGACTCTATTGACTTCTCGTCAAGAAAGAGGTACTAAAGTTTGTTTGTTAAAAGTTTTGAAAGCTTCTTTTGCAACTACTTCTATAGTGATTAAATATTTAACGATTACGCAGTACTAATGATCTTCTAAAGATTTAATTACTAGAAGAAAGTTGCACGGTAGTGTCATCCTGGCATCAAACGCAATATTTTATTACTTTTAAAATCAATAACTAAATTTTCTTCAATATCCTTTGCAAACGGGCACGTACCCCACAAAGAAAGTTTTATTAGCACACCAGCCTTAATCATCCATGCCCACACGCTTCTAACAAGAAGATTCGATAATTACTTTTCCAAAATGGGATATTCGTAGGAGCATAAGTTACATAATTAAAACTGGAATAACTCAAGTTGGTACACGGGCTTCTCAATTTGAGCTAGATTAATTTTGATTCAAAGTGCCCCCCACCTGTCCAATTTAATTACGGAGTTCGCCGGATAAGTAGGTATCTCATTTCACATGATCCTGAGTGAAGCTCTGTAATTAAATTCTTTGCACTTGATATTATTTGCTTTGGAGGGCTATTCAATAGCTATAAAAATCAGGCCAGTGACTTGGCTGCAACCCTTTTTGCGTCCCACTGCTGGGCACGGGTCTCTCCCCCTTATTGGGGAGGCCTGGAGCTTACTCCACCACGCTGCTCCAATGCGGGTTGGTGGAGATGCGGGTTAGTGGCCAACCCGCTGTCGGATGTTTTCAAACCGCCCATAAGGCCTCCGACAAGGTTTGACGACTGTTATCTATCGACAACAACCGGGACCGACGGCTTAACGTGCCCTCCGAAGCACGGAAACGCGCATGAAATTTTATGCCACTAGCGGTCACCCATCTCACACCCGACCGCGCCCGTTTGGCTCAGCTGCATAGATCGCTTGCGTTCTACGCTAGCTGCCAGGCCATGCGCGCTTCGGTTCGCAGTGACTTAGGTTCCCGTAAATGAACGAAATGAAATTATTTTCTAATAATTCTGATATCATAGAAAATATAAAGGTAATTTTATTATTAAAAGTTTTTTTTTTTATAAAAAACTGCTTGTTCGCTTCTGACATTTTTGAAGTGAAAACTTCTTTAGCGGCGTTGTGCACTTTTTTTGGGATGAGTAAAAAATGTTAAACTCGCGTCAACTACACGTGGCCTGATCGAAAATTCGTAAGACGGAGGGGTAACAGCTGATGACGGCTCCACTGTCTATATACTTGTAAAATTCGTTTATATGAAGTATTTAAAATATGGACATTGAACAAAGTGCATCTATTAATGAAAAAAGTGACGAAGAAGTAGTGAAAGAAAATGAGTGAGTACTTTATAAAAATACTAGATAGAAATTAATACTGATGATTCAAGCAATTCGTTCTGAATTATTCCTTAACGATTCCAAGACATCAAAATGCACAACGTTAATGTTTTCACTTCAGCCGGCACTCCCGGAGTGCATCCCGTTTTTTTTTTTATTTACATTTCTATATCAATATCATTATCGTAAAAGTAAAGTAAGGTTCAATGATTTAAGTTCGGCAAAATTGGCATTTGGCGTAGTTGTTAGAAACAATGTTTGTCAAAACTGCTGTTCAAAAATCGAGATCAGATTTCACTTTTGGAATGTTCAACGCATAGCAAAACAATGCAACGAATTCCCGGAAATCCAAAACAACTTTTGCTTTGTCATATCGGAATAAAGCAGGGCTACTATTTGAACTTGTTAGTGGACATTTTTGTGATCTCTTCAAAGGCAGTAGTGAATGGAGGTATTCGGCGTGGCATCTCGTGCATTATTAAGCGATATAGAGGACTAGCGGTCGCAAATTCTCTGACATTGCATTTCGATTGTCCCCGCGGTGTACTGGAAGATGCTTTGTAATGTCGCTGTAATACTGACCAGTTCGTTTAAGTTCATTCTTTGAGAATTATTTTCCAGAATCTGTGTACGCTACCTGAGATTCTTTTATTTTACGACATACTCGTGGATATAACGTTATTCTTTAATGCAAATAACTTCCTAGAGAAAAGTCACATCGCGACAGTCACTACGTCTTAAAGCATCTTATTATTTTGTCTTTCAGTAAATTGGTGTTGTTGCTGGACACACTTCCGTGAGGCGAACATCAGCATTCAGGGTAGTAGTATCAGCTACAAATTGGTATGACTTCAGAGAATAGTTGATAGAGCTTAAGTTTTGATATCCATGCGTGCTGTGCATTAACATAAAGCTATATATATATATATATATATATATATATATATATATATATATATATGGAGTAATACCGATGGACATTATCTGACATTGCTTTTTCCTCCGCTTTTTTCTCCTAGCCGATATTAGCCTTAGCGCACCAAAAGCGGATGACGTTCAGCCGATGGCCGTACAACAATGACAAACATCGAGTGTAAATTATTACACATGATGTCAGTAAACTAGGTATTTCACTATTGCATTTCGTTTGTTCCCGCTATCTAGATACCTTGTTCAATATAGCTGTAATGTGGACCGGAGCGCTTGACTTGATTTGATTCCAGTCGTTGTCGACCCCTGTGGCGCAATAGTACCCTACTGCCAATCGAAGGGTCCCGGGTTCGATTTACGGCAGAAATTTGAATAATGAGTTTAAATTTCTGTTCTTCTGGGCGTTTGTAGTTCTGTCTTTGCGTGTATCCATGGTACCCACGACACAGGGTATATCTATCTATGGGGCAATGAGTGTGAAGTGTTATTATTTACTTGAAGCGTTGTTAACGTTACCTGAGCTTTCTTTATTTTATTTTCTACGTGTGGTTTAGTATTTTTGTTTCTTAGTTTCTTAATTTTACAAAATATGCAGTACATACCTACTTAACCTGCCTAAAAATTTTGCCAGAAATCATGTGGTTCACGTTAGGATTTTACATAACATTTATTTTGGGTTTTACTACTTCTTTGTCGGTGTGGTGCCCACAACGCTGTCGCCATCGCTGTGTCAGAAGACTGTTTTTTTAAAGTAAAATGCCTTCTGGTCATCCGAGAAGAGAAAAAGTCTGTCCGACAATAGTATATTGTGTGGCAAGGGGTGAAACAAGACAATTTCTGACGAGGGCGAGAGGTGACTGCCCGAGCGAAGCGAGGGCTGTCATCGCCCTGGTCTGAAATCGTGTTTCATCCCGTGCCACACACTGTACTTTTCATATCATATGTAATGAAACAACGAGTTTTGATTTTTGTAGCCAGTCGAAGTAAGACTATTTCAGAGAAATAGCGCAGTAATATCTTTTGACAACGATTTGACGACAGTTGTCAATGCGATTCTGACAGACTTGAAATAAGGACGTAAATAATAAATAAATGAAGGTGACTGACACATTCGAATTGGTTTGAAATTGTCTTATTTCGACTGGCAAAACAGAGATAAAAACTCGCTGTTTCAATGCATGTGATATGAAACAATATGATTATACCTAATAATTTTCAATTTTGAATCACTTTTAGTATCAAAAACCTTACGTTTCTTAAGCTTTGAAAGTTCAGTCTCGGCAAGTAAAAATTTCATTGTAATTACTTATCTGAACTTTACAGCGGTGTTCCAGTAGTCGCTGTAACTTTCTGAAAATTCTCTTATATTTTTTCCTTTTTTCTTGCATTCTGCCACCTTTGGACGTCTACATAAGAGTTATATATACTATGTAGAATAATGTAGAGTCTAGTTAATAGAGCGTTAAAAGACGGGGCTTGTATTCTCGTCATGCTCAAATCAAAATCAAATCAAAAATATTTATTTCATATTAGGAATACAAAATATTCGCATAATGAACGGCATTTTTTCCCGGTCGTCGCCTTTAGGTGCCCGTTTGAGCTAGATGTTGAGCTGAGAGGAAAAAGGCGACGGAAAAAAACTCCCAGCAGCACTTTAAGAAAAAGTACATATATATTTGTTATAACAGTATGGCTATGGGTCCATAAAGGGCACACGTGACAGCGGATCGTATGAGAATTAATGCACAGAAAACGTATATGTTATGTATGTATGTAAATGGTTTGTTGCTCATAATTATTTACTGTTTGTGTTTTGCAGTAAAACTAAAATATAAATGCATGCTCCTCTAAGTACAGGATCTTGTACAAAATTCTCAACTTTGCCAGTATGTCAGTGTAGTGACAGAAACAGCGTTTTATTTTGAAAGTTCCTTGGCTCTGTCCAAGCCATTGCTTTGCAGGATAGTGCGTCCAATGTTGTTGGAAAGTTTTAGAAATTCTACTTTCCGCTTGCAGCAAGTATATTTTTACGAGTATGCATCGGTCGATGTTGGCACAGGATTATATAAGGTTACCTTATTGTTATTAGTTGTGAAGATTCATGAAGTTTTCATAGAACTTTGACAACCCGCGTGGCACAATGGTTACCATGCCAGACTGCCAATCGAGGGGTCCCGGGTTCGATTCCCGGCGAAACAGAAATTTGATTTTAAATGAGTGTGAGTTTAAATTTCTGTTCTCGGTCTGGGTGTTTGTATTCCTGTTTTTGTATGTGTCCATGGTACCCACGACACAGGGTATTAATTACCTTACTGTGGGGCTATGAGTGTGTATTTATTTATTTATAACTTTTCATAGGTTTCAAATAAATAGGTTTCAAGTAAATCAGATTTTAACACGCTTTTATTAGCTTCGGTTGTATGCAATGGAAATTTTGAACACGATTTTGACGTACTTCTAGACATCGCATTAATTTGAAACTTTGTATACTTAGCAAGGACCGATGACTACGCATGAATATGAAAATAGGTCGCTTGATATATTAACTGTTACAATCATTCAATTGGCAACTATCTATGAGAGGAGAGTTATGATAATGTAGTAAAGTGCACCCCACGCTTTTGACTCTGAATTGATATTTTGAGGTAATTAATTATGATTGATTGTTCGAACTTCTACTACTGTAATATAAACTCTTTGTAATTAATTTTTTTTTCAACTTTTTATTTCGATTAACTATAAACGCGTACTTTTTTCTTTTTTTAATTACTTACATGGAGTAAGACTTACAGACGAGCACGTAGGTTTTAAGTTTTAATTCAATCTCGTAATCTATTACATACAAACTCAAGGAAGCCTAACTCTTGCGGTTATGTGCAAGTATGTGTAAGTTTTGCCAGCAATCACGCCATTCCGCGGAAATGCAATACCGTTTCCGCCGTGAAGCATGGAATTTCATAAAAACGGAAGCTCCGGACGAACCATGAATGGTCTACCAACAAAAATATGAGGACTCCCGAAAAAATTCAATATACTTTCATACTTCTACGTTCAATTATTTAAGATGCGCTCCATGTTGTGGAAAATTACATTACAAAATGCGTATATTTATAGATATGCTCTAAATAGTTGCCTATATTACAGAAAATTATAATTTATACCCGCAGGTACTTAAGATCTTTCAGTAGTATCAGTATCGTTCAGTAGAGATCAGTGAATTATTAAGAATATCTTTAATTTATAATAATTGCAACATCATTACAAACTTCGTTACAAGTTTCCTTCCAACTTTACTTGATGGCCTCATTAATTTTTTGAACAGTCCATTATTAATATTTTCTGTTATAATGAACAAAGTTACTGTTTATTCAAATTGTATTGCGTATATAAAGCCAATCACAGATAATTGAAGTTTTAATGTGATAGCTATAATATAATCATTTCGTTGTTTACCATTGATACTGCTAAATAATATTCTCACTTACCAAAACAAACCCTAATTAGGTAATTTGGGAAATAGGTCCAGTAATGAAGTTGCAGAATTTATTTAAAATTAATGCATTGTCTAAACTATAATATTAAATATTATTTCTGTGCTGTTTTCAGTACGTATTTCATTACATTTGCCATTGTTTCTACAAAACAATTGTCTTTTATAGTAAGGCGACCTGTGCCCAGTGAGGCATAAAAGAGGTAGAAAAAATAATTATTACAGTTAAAATACGAGTACGTGAGTCTTCATTGACTCAAGTCACTCAATTCAGTCATTTAGCCGAGTAAAGCGATGATCACTGGTCATGTTAGTTTGGATGGCCACCACCTGATCGAGGTCTAGAGGCAACTCCGACAAGCCTATTTATTGTTATTTTATTCCGCAACGCTCAATTACTGCCAACAACCATCGGTCCTTTTCGATAAAAAACAAAAATACACTAAAGCAAATAAAAATAAACCAAGACACATCTCTTTCAAGTACCCGCTCAAAACTTGTTTTACGTTTTTAATAACGCTAATAGAACAATAGTGCTGTACCTTGTACCAAGTCAAGTTGTTTAGATATTCGCGAACTGGCTCCTCAGACGTTTATTTGAAATGAGTAATTCTTTTTTCATTTCGTACTACTATATTTTCTATTGTGCTTGGAGTTGAAAAGACGAAACAATAAGTAAAGCACAAAGAGGTGTCTGCAATTGCACAGCCGGATTGTTTCAGCAATATTATTAAAATTAATTTTGTATTCTAGTTGAGAAAAATGTTTATCCACGGCAATATTTTTGAATCGACTTACAATTCCACTAGTCTAATCAAGTCTATAAAACCGTGTTAAGAAGTCCTTTTATATAATTACTTATATGGCTTTTGCGTCACTTATTAAAATCTAAATCAATGTAATAAAACGATTAAGTAAGATCCTGATTTACAAATAACGCCTTTCGTGGCGGAAGAAGTCGCGAAAACAGGTAATAAGTATTTTCTAACTAAAAGCCAAATTATTCTAAACACTTACCAGCCCATCTCCTTATAGGGAACATTGTTTGTGGTCGTTATTTGATCAATTTTAATGACACCATTAAAACATTTTCGCAATGATCAAAACTTTTGTACATTATCGCGGCATACGTCGTCACTGCCAAAATCTGTGTAACCTACCGCATTAAATGTTTTACATCGGAATTCTGAATGAATGACTTCAAAGTGCGAGTTGCATAACTTTGACAGCTACAAATAACCAAATCATAAGGATCTCGTATATCTGAATATGGAAATGGAACGCGCAACTCGTGCCAAAAAATCTATTTACAGAACATAGTTCTAAGAAACAGCGGTAAACTACGAGTAATAGTACAAGAACCCACCGCTCGATTCTGCAGCTGTTTTTTCGATACAACTAATTACCGACTTCCAAAAGAAGGAGGTACTGTATTCGGCTGTATGTTTTTTTTTTTTTATATATGTTCACCGATTACTCCGCCGTTTGTGGACCGATTTTCAAAATTCTTTTTTTGTTCGTATGCTTATACTCCCGAGGTGGTCCCATTGTCACCAAATCAGGATCTGATGATGGGATCCCAGGGAAATCGAGGGGAACTCTCAAACTTTATAGGCACACACATTGATTTTCTTATAGTTTCTGAAGCATAACAGATATTTATGCATTGTAATCATCATATCATGTTGCTGAGCTGATGATGGAAGGTACTGCGACGGTGAGGAGTTGAGAGCAAATTCTTTCAATAAATGGTCTTTTGTTCGAAATCTTACATTCCTGAGGTGGTCCAACTGTCACCAAGTCAAAGTCTGATGATGGGATCCCAGAGAAATCGAAGGGAACATTCAAATTTTATAGTACAACAAATGATTCTTATATTTTTACTAAAGCAAAACAGGCATTTGTGTATAATTATCATCATATCATGTTGCTGAGCTGATGATGGAAGGTACTACGACGGTTAGGAGTTGAGAGCAAATTTTTTCAATAAATGGTTTTTTGTTCGAAATCTTACATTCCTGAGGTAGTCCAACTGTCACCAAGTCAAAGTCTGATGATGGGATCCCAAAGAAATGGAGGGGAACATTCAAATTTTATAGTACAACAAATGATTCTTATATTTTTACTAAAGCAAAACAGGTATTTGTGTATAATTATAATCATATAATGTTGCTGAGCTGATGACGGTTAGGAGTTGAGAGCAAATTCTTTCAATAAATGGTTTTTTGTTCGAAATCTTACATTCCTGAGGTAGTCCAACTGTCACCAAGTCAAAGTCTGATGATGGGATCCCAAAGAAATGGAAAGGAACATTCAAATTTTATAGTACAACAAATGATTCTTATATTTTTACCACAGCAAAACAGGCATTTGTGTATAATTATCATCATATCATGTTGCTGAGCTGATGATGGAAGGTACTACGACGGTTAGGAGTTGAGAGCAAATTCTTTCAATAAATGGTTTTTTGTTCGAAATCTTACATTCCTGAGGTAGTCCAACTGTCACCAAGTCAAAGTCTGATGATGGGATCCCAAAGAAATGGAGAGGAACATTCAAATTTTATAGTACAACAAATGATTCTTGTATTTTTACCACAGCAAAACAGGCATTTGTGTAAAATTATCATCATATTATGTTGCTGAGCTTATGATGGAAGGTACTACGATGGTTAGGAGTTGAGAGCAAATTCTTTCAATATATATTTTTTTGTTCTAAAACTTAAACTCCTAAGGTGGTCCAACTGTCACTATGTCATAATCTGATGATGTGATACTGGGCAAATCGAGGGAAACACTGAAACTTAATAAGCACAATATTATACATATGTACAGAATTATTAAAGTTACTAAAAAGAGTGAAATAAATTAAGTTTATAACAAAAAAATAGAACCGACTTCAAACGGTAAAAAATAAAATTGTTCAGTACCTACTTCTTCTTGCATGGTAATGACTCTTAAAACTATTTTTGGAGTCGGGCCCTTAGTAAAATGTCCTGTCTTAGTAAATATAGTGTACCTTTCGTTCGGAATGGGCACCGACTCCAATATAGTTTTATTAGTTATTAACATAAGCAAGAAGAAGTAGGTACTGTCCCACTGTCTGTACTGTCGATGCCCATTTAGAACGAATGTTACCTACGACATTATACTAAGGGCCCGACTCCAAAAATAGTTTTAAGAGTCATTACCATGCAAGAAGAAGTAGGTACTGAACAATTTTATTTTTTACCGTTTGAAGTCGGTTCTATTTTTTTGTTAAAAACTTAATTTATTTTAAATGAATGTTTACAAAGTAAACAATGGATTAGGGATAAGTTACCTATCAAAAATTAGCCACTATTACCTGCAATTAATTTTAGTATAATTAATTCGAGAATGTAAGTTGCAGCTAAGTATATGTTTTTATAATGAATTTTACGACATTTGAAAGAAAATAATGTTACGAATTTTAAAAAAATGGTTACCAGCTCTCATTCAGCCGCAGCGTTAGGGTTGCCAGGTGTAAACAGGTATATCAATGTTAATTATTTACACTCACCTGTTTTAAAAAAAAATTATCTATACTAATTATGAAAATCCATGGTTGCCAGCTGGAAAATGGCCGCAAACAGAGGTTGCCATGACTTCAATAGACGATTCTCGCTCCAGGTAAGTGGAGTATCTAATATGTGGCTAAACTATGTCGCAGAAGATCGTGAAATTACTCGTAAGTGGTGTTCGGATTCCATCCTAGACGTAGTCAATACATAGCAGTCGTTAAACCTTGTTACTATAGAAGCTAGACTGCAAAAACTATGGAGTCATTAGTCTAGTAGGTTTTCCCGTCACGTAAGTGGTGTACTGTTTCCAACCTAGACGTAGTCAACACATATCAGTCGTTAAACCTTGTTACTATAGAAGCTAGACTGCAAAAACTATGGAGTCATAAGTCTAGTAGGTTTTCCCGTCACGTAAGTGGTGTACTGTTTCCAACCTAGACGTAGTCAACATATCAGTCGTTAAACCTTGTTACTATAGAAGCTAGACTGCAAAAAACTATGTAGTCATAAGTCTAGTAGGTTTTCCCGTCAAATTTTACCCACAGAATCTAGAGAAGAGGTAACATAGCAGACACATTGTTGGCTGCCTTCCAACCCGGCCCTGTTCCGCTTGTCAAGTCTTTGGGTCAGCTCGTCACAAAAGCCAATGTGACATGACGATATTACTTACTTGTTACAATTTGTTATCACAATAAGCAGAGGTAGGTAAATGAATAAAATAATATGAATATAATAATAATAATTATTAATTATAATAATAATTATTAATATATTATTAAGAATATATCTTGACGAATCACGGGTTGAGGATATTAATCCAAACCTGGTATTTTGGAAAGCTTAAGTGGGGACATTGGTCCAACATGTTGACGCTCTTTAGAGACAGTTTAATGTTGTTTTGTAGTTAAACATGACGGACACCATCCTCGAACGCATCACATATTATGATGATCCGAGAATGGAACTATTAGGTATTATTATTATAGTACCTGGACGCCCGAGCGTTGCTCGGATAAAAACAATTTATTTACTTGGTTTATTTTTAAGCAAAACATTCATTGACTTAGTGTTACTTTACAAATCCTTTTGAAATACCTAGCTCCCAATTAAAAAAAAAGTTACAAAAAAATAAAAACGCAACTTGCCTACTTGAGATTTGAACCCGGGTCTCTAGCTCCGTAGTCGGCTTTCGTAACCATTCGATCAAGAAAGCTATAAATAATTTGACGAAAATTTTGAGGTCTTTCATAATTATCGACATTGTCATTTGTTTGAAGGGTGGATTGTCAAATGTTGACCATTTGACGGCTTTCTACGCCACAATATTATTCATATCTTCCAATAGATGTCGCTAAGAGTAATTTTATATTTAACTGCATAAACATTAAAAAAACACCAATTTCTATCAATAAAAATTTGTGAATCGATTTATCATCCCCGCATCCAGTGTACTAAATTTCATCAAAATCTTTGGAGCCGTTTCCGAGATTCAAAAAATATATTTAGATATATACAAGAATTGCTCGTTTAAAGGTTTAGATATACTATATTAATAATGATTTTTTTAGGTTTTATAGTAGGTATCTCGAGTGATGCTTTCAATTGAAACACAATAGAATAATCGAACCATATAAATTCTATCACCTATATTTTCTTCGGCAATCAGTCTTAACCACAAGATATCACATGAGTTAAATAAAATAACTAAATAACGTTTCACACTCATAGCCCCACACTAATGAAGATATTGTTAGGCAGTGTATAAATAAAACATGGAATACGGTTGAAAAGTTTATCTTCAAGGAAACTTTACTACTTTACAGTCACACTAAGAGAACATGGACGCCATTATGATGCAGAAAGCAGATTAATTCACAACTCTAAAACAGAATGTATGAAGTAAGACGGAAACAGCTTCCGCCTGTGCATAGACAAGTTGAACTTTTTTAAATATTTAATTGTCATCTCAACAGATATATGTGTCGTGGGTACCATGGACGCAAACATTGACAGAAACACAAAAACCCAGACTGAGAACAGAAATTTAAACTCATCATTCAAATTTCTGTTTCGCCGGGAATCGAATCCGGTACCCTTCGATTGGCTGTCCGGTATGGTAACCATTGCGCCACGCATGTTGTCATAATAAGTATAAGTATAAATAAGTTCTGCAAGAAACTTTTCAAATTCCCAGAGCGCACTTGAACTAAACTTTAATGACTTACTAGCATACTGACATAAATATAGCTACTTACCTAGCTCTTACTAGGTAAGTAATTATATACTATAATTACTTACCCAGCTGTTACTAGGTAAGTAATTGTAGATGTCATCTAGGCTATCCAGAAGATGAATCATAATCGACAAAGTCTAGCAAATTGTAGTCGTGTCACTGCAAGCCATGTGTTATTAATCACGCTTAATATTAGGTACCTACAGTCATAGACCTCATATTCCGCAATCAGTTTATTAATAACTAGCTGTGCCCGCGACGTCGTCCGCGTGTATAAAGACTTTTATAAAATGGATTGATTAAAAATTAAAGATTATTTATTTGCATTGAATAAGTAGTAGGTAGATTATTCTTACATATAGTGAAATCACTTATAATACAATGTTTATATGTTCAGAAGAAACCTAATGTATTTTTTCTAAATCCTTCAAACCTAAAACAGTAAGGAATGCTTACTGTACTGATCTTACTATCCACTTTTCTCACGTTTCGCTTTTCTCGCGCAATCAGATTCTCTTTACAAATATGTACCTCGTTTATTAAAGTTAATAGATACTGCTGTGCCCGTGGTACCATCTATATTAAAAATAGTATCTTTAGTAAATTGGGTGAATTTATACTGCAAAGAATGTATAGACTCATTTTATATACATAGCTTTAACCTACTGCAGAAAAGAGGTGCACTATACAACTACTTGTAGTTGGGAGATAAAATTTCTAAACATACACGTGCTTAGGATTAAACAATCCGAAAAATAATTGTAAGGTCAATTAATAAACTATAGGTTTAAAACTTGCGGACAGCAGTTTGGTCATAAGTCATAACTCATATAACATAGTGAAAACTAAAGCAGAAGGCAGGGTCTCTACACAGTGTGCTATCTGTATTTGGAAATAAAGAATATTTTTATAAAGAATCCTTAATATCTCCATCAATCAACGTGTGTGGATGAGCCCTCAGCCCGTACGCAATAAAGAGACGCAAAAAATGAGTTAAGTTATCATTGGTCCAATTAACAATGTTCAGCATCATACGTATACCTACCCAACGATGGGACAACCCGCGTGGCGCAATGTTTACCATGCCGGACTGCTAATCGAACTGTCCCGGGTTAGAATCCGGGTGAAGCCGAAATTTCAATGATGAGTTTAAACTGTTCTCGGTCTGGGTGGTTGTGTTTCTGTCTCTATGTGTGTTCATGGCACCCACGACACAGGGTATATCTACCCTAATGTGAGGCTATACGTGTGAAATGTTATTTTTTATTTTTTTACACTATGTATTATTTTTTTACACTATGTACTTTTATTAGACTTTAGGCTTTTATTTGAAATTATCTCCATCGAATCACTTTGGAGAAGAAATGAATATTGCTCAATAACGCCACCTACCGTATGACATGTAAACTTTTTGGTTGATAAATCGAATGTCAAATTACCAAATACGTTTTTGGTATTGAGATTAATAGTTGGTTCACTAAAAGTTTAACTATTCGTCACCTAGATGTCTGCAGTAGTCTCGTTTTGTTAAGGCTTTGTACATTCTGTATGAAGGTTTAGATTCCGTATCTTACAACCTTAATGTTGGATGCATTGAGATTGTAAGATTTGGATTTCGGTTCATCGGAGCTAGAGGCCTCCTCAATATTGGGAGAGCTCCATGCTCAGCAGTGGAATGCTAAAAAGGTTGCAGCTTGATATAATGTAGCGATAATAATCGTTTCAGCTGCAGCCTATTCATAATCTTCCACCCCAAAAGAAGACTAATAGGCTGAGCAACTAACTCAATGGAGCCTGTGATGTAAGGTTCGGCGGCGGTAAGGCTCGCGATGCACTTATTAGGTACACTTATTACCTACTCTAGCCATTCTCGGCCAACGAAAGAAAATACAGTAAGCTGATCTAATTATATTTAATATAGTCGACAATATTAGTGAGAGTTCAAAATAATTTTACTTAAATTTAAACTTTTATTTATGGTTTTGAATGGGCTGTTACCGAAACTTTCATACAAATTCCCCAAAGTGCCTTTTAAGTTTATGTCCCGTATTGTGTAAATGAACATAACTTTTTTGTTTATCACCCGATTGATATGAAATACACACTAATGTTACGGAAATTCATTCAACAATATATCAGTAAACACATCATTCAAAGAAGGGAAAAGAATTTGAGAATGAAATATTAAGTTAAGGTTAATTATTGTACGCTTGAGATACCAACTTTCGAATCCATTTTATTTGCTATTGAGGGGTAGTTTTGAAAAAAGCTTAAATAGAATTCTTACTATATTAGTAAAGATTACAAATACAAAATTATAAGTATATTACTCTGCACAAAAATATTCTGTACATCAAGTTTCGACACTCAATTTTCAAAGAGTTTCAAAGAAAATTGACATTTAAAGGGTGAATTTCGGGAAATGCTGAAACACGTATTCTTTTATTTTGATTAGAAAATATTTATACCAAATTTCAAGAAAATCTATTGAAAAAATCCAAGTTTTCCATACAAATTTTCATCGCTCATTTCACACCCTTAAAGGGTGATTTTTAAAATTATCTATAGCCTAAATGTTAGCGAGGACTAATATATATAAAACAAAAAAAGTTTCATCAAAATCCGTCCAGTAGTTTTTGCGTGAAAAGCTAACAACAGACAGACAGACAGACAGACAGACAATAATTTCAAAAATTATATTTTTAGCTTCTGTTACTTATAAAAAGATCCCTAGAAGTATTTTTTTAAATTTATATGCAATGTACAGAATTGACCCTGCTTACAGTTTTATTATATGTATAGATATGTATAGACAAGAAAGTTGCCCATTCAAAAGAAGTTCTCCTACGTCATAATAAAAAATGTTCAAGTACTTAACTTTCTGTGACCAAATTAACAAAATTAATAAGCCAACCTAATAAACAAATATAATTTTTTTATTTTACAATTTAGTCTTGACTTGGAGGTAGCAAAAAACGAGAGCCAGATCTATTTACCTAAGTTATTGGACGTGACCTTTAGCCGTTTTTCATCTGAGCGTTCAGTGACCTATTTAATACCTACCTCTCAGCACGCATTGCCTCCTAATGATTAAAATTCAAAAATTGAAGCACTCCCACACAATAATATTATAGGCAGGCACTTTGGCCTTTATCCTGCGCCCTTAGGATCTATACAACTAAGCCTAATCGAACGTGGTCCAACGTGGATATAATATATACCTTCATATTTAAATAGACGTCTAGTTCAGTTATTCATAAAACAGACCCCCAATCTTTTGTAATCATCCTACTCTAAACAACTTCGGCTATGTTTACCATACGTAAACAGCAAAGTTGGAAACTGAAGGTATAATAATGGAATATTGAATTGTATAATGGAGTCGAAAACTATTCGGAGAGCCCTTGGTACGAATGCGGTCCTTCTACCCTTTTAGCGAGTAAGTGGAACAATCGTTGAGTTTTCCTAACAGATACCCACGTCCTTGAAATATGGCCAGCGGTGTTTGTTCGCGGACTTGTCTCATTACTTACAGATAAGCGAATTGATTTAGTAAAATTATAATTACAATTGGGTAAATGGTAGATGAATTCAAGTCAAAATTATTTTTTGTCAATAAATAGCAGAGTTATAAGATTTTAAAGATTATTGTCTCTCCCTTTCTAGCAAAATGAAGCTTTTCTATTATTTTGTACTGCTATACACGAAAATGACGTCATTAACGGTTACTGCTCTCATTGCAATGTTAAAATTGAAGCGTTTAAATTTGGTTTTGGTGTGCTAATCCTTTAAAAAAAATTAAAACATTGTCATTATTCCAATTTCCAAATAAATAAAATTAAAGTTAAAGTTACGCTTGGTCGATTACTGACAGCTTTACGTTCGAAACATTGACATTTATTTGCGAGTGTGTATTGTATGTGTAGTATTTCTCATACTATACAAATGCATTCAATTCCTCCTGTGAAAAGAAAACCTTTCCTCACAAAAACTGGTGAACTGAAATTGATAAGTTAATCAATGAAACTAACCACTCCAAAAGATTGTGAACTGGGCTGGATTCGCCCTTGATGAAATAAAATAGTTTAATGAAATGAAATAGTTTATTAACATCCTGGGTAATCTATAATATAAAAATGATAACTAATAATATACACTTGATGTTTGTCATTGTTGCACGGCCATCGGCTGACCGTCATCCGCTTTGGGTGCGCTAAGGCTTATATGGGCTAGGAGAAAAAAGCGGGCGGAAAAATCAAAATAAAAAATCAATTAATTTTAATGCTTATTATTCATCGCTTGCTCTGTGATCACTGAAAGCAACGAGAATTATACTTCAAAAGTGTATAATAATACAGGTCATGATGCAACATGTGCCTTAAGCTGAATTATCTTATCTGGGAATGCTTTTAAACGTAATATCGTGTAAGTCATAAGTCAGTGTTCGTCTTTTGTTAAATCGTAAGCGTTTGTGTTATTAACAATTCACTGCCAATTAAATGTACAAATGCTTAAAATATTTCAAAACTTAAAGTTTCTGTACAGGTCATAGGACAGGTCAATCGGCCTTATAATAATGTAAAGCAATCTAAGTATTATTTAAAAAGGAAATATTAGATCTTTTTCGCGTTAAAATGTAGTCAACTTATCTAATGCCATGGTTTTCGGTGTCGAAGGCTGTGTATCTCTATATTTTATGGTTAAGGGTCCCAAATGGGTCATTATTGGTATCACTACGGGTGCGCCCTCATAGCGATGCAGCGATAAAAGAATTTTATTTTATTGATATACCTACGTAATTCGTAACGTTTGTTTTATCATATAGTTTTGTGTTCGGTAGTTTTCTTTACTGGGTGATATTGTGAAGAATGTCCTTTAAAGATACAGTACCTAGACGACCGAGCGTTGCTCGGATAAAAACAATTGATTTTCTTTGTTTAATTTTAAGCAAAACACTCATTGGCTTAGTGTTACTTAACAACGCCATCTGAAATAACTCCCAATTAAAAAAATACTGCCACAAAATATAGAAAAAACGCAACATGCCTGATTGAGGTTTGAACCCGGGTTTCTAGCTTCGCAGTCAGCCCACGTAACCATTCGACCAAGAAAGCTATAATTCCATCAACGAAATTTTTATAGAGCTCTTTCAAATCGACATTGTCATTTGTTTGATTTGTGGATGACGTTTGACGGCGTTTTTCGCCACAATATTATTAATATTCTTCAATTGATAATAAGAGTAGTAGTAGTAGTAGTAGTAAGTCATATTTTTTAGTTTTTATTTAAGTTGATTATCGCTGAAAATTTAAATAAAACGATAATTTCTAAGCACAAAACCTAGCTAGATCAATCTATCACCCCCGAAACCCTGGGCTTTAAATTTCATGAAAATCGTTGGAGCCGTTTCCGAGATTCAAATTATATATATATATAGGTATTTACAAGAATTGCTCGTTTAAAGGTATTAGATTAGGATTACACCTGTTACCAAAGGCGCCGAGACAAAGACTTTACATAGTAATAAGGCTACAAAAATAATTGGTTAACTCACTCTTATATTTACCGAAGTTTAAAACACATGTATGTATATGACTAGCAAATAAAAAATATATTTAAAGTTCATTGTTCAAAGTATATTGAATTTTAAATTTTACGTTCATTTGCGTTTCGAAAAGTCGTTGATTGCTGTTGTCATTAAGATCATTAAGAGGTAAGAAGTGAAGCAGGGAAAATCATTTCCTTAAGAAGTTTTGGATTTGTTAGTTTGTAGTAAAAAACCTTCATTAGTGAGAATTCGCGTGCTCTAAGCTATTTGAGCGCTCCAGGATCGCTAATTACAAGCTACTCAAAATAATGTTCTGCCAGTGAGCTTTAGATGAATGTACTTTATATGTACAAAACTACAAACAGGGTTTGAGAGTGGTATAGCCTCTTATAGTCAACTTTCGCTAAATTCTTAGCATGAGCGATCGGAACATGGGAGAAGGTCATATGTGCGACCAACAAGTTAACACATAGTGTTTTGTAAATGCTTGACCATATCTGCACTAAACTGTACAAACATCTTTCGTAATAAGATAGAAAAACTCTTTAGAGTTTACTACCGTTTCATTTGTAAAATTGTAGGCAATTGCTGGAGTCTATTTGTCCATGAATTACAAATAACTCGTGCAATACGGCCAAGACACACTCACTACTTATAGCATCGGCGATTGGCAATTTTGAGTGTGCATCATTATGCATCGCGTTTCAGTAACTTGGACGCGGCATCGGATTCGCGCGTTTTACCGCTTGGCTACAGCCAACAAAGGCGCGGATTTCGGCGCGACTTGGGGCGCGGTAAGGTTTGCACGACGAAAACAAACGTAGGACAACTCATGAAGTATGTCACAGCTACCGGCAACGCAACCTGCGGCGCGGCATGAGTTGCGCGGTAAGTAGGGTTGCCTCATTTTTTTTTTAGGACGAATAGAGTATTATTAAATTTTGGTAGACAACGAAAATAAAATACACAACATGAAAAAAGTTTTTTTTTAAATTATTTGTCCTTGAACGAAAATAAAATACACAACATGAATTTTTTTTTAATTATTTGTCCTTAAAAACATATTTTTTTAATAATATTTGTCTTTTTTGAAGATATTTACAGAAGATTTGACATTTTCGTGGCGTTCGGAAACGTTCAATATTTTCAAACGCCCTGTGGTTGTGGATACCAGTTTTTTTGTTTCATGTAATATAGTATTTTAGCGTACTTTATTTACTGTCGTAGATTATAAAATACGTCTAAATGAAAAAGAGAGTACGGGTGGTAACCCTAGCGGTAAGCGCCGGCGACTGGCTGGGCGGCGTGCAATTGAAACAAAATAATAAATCTCGTACTAGCGAGTATCGAGGCGACCACAGCTTAGCGCAGAGCGTGCGGCGGACGCATTCGGATCGCGTCGTCACTCATCACTACATGAAAATACCTTTATGTGTCAACGCGCCACTTTTCGAAATACGAAATAATCGAAATACCTGCGGATTCTGATGCGCGATAAAGAGGCAATCATACAAGCGTGTTTTATCTAGAAGTAGGAAAAGGGGTGGCTGTTGCCTGATACTGTTCCATAAGTTCTGTCACCTTACAAATATAGTAAATTAGTGGGTATTAGAGCAAAACACCTGTTTTAGTGTAAGATCCGTAGCTGAGAGGAAAAAACCTCCATTAGCGTGGGCTTGCGTGCTCTGAGCCATTTGAGTGCTGCGAGTTCGCTAATTACTTTCTGCTCGAAATAACGTTCCGGTAATGAGCTTTAGATAAATGCAGTTAATATATACTACACCTATACCTAGTATAACCAGTGGAAATATCATATCATAGAAAAAAAGTGTTACCACAAAAAAAGTCGAAGACAAAAATGAAGGTATTGGCTGCAACCCTTTTTGCGTCCCATTGCTTGGCACAGGTCTCTGTATTAGATAGATAACGTCATTATTATTATTATTATTCATTACACCCTTTCAAAGCACTTTTTTTCTAGTAAAATTTGATATCTTGGCAATAGTGTGTATTTCATATCAATCGGGTCATAAACAAAAACGTTATGTTCATTTAAACAATACGCGACATAAACTTAAAAGACACTTTGGGGAATTTGGATGAAAGATTCGTTAATAGCCCTTTCAAAACCATAAATAAAAGTTTAAATTTAAGTAAAATTATTTTGAACTATCATTAATAATATATCGACCATATTAAATGTAGGTACTTAGATCAGCTTACTGTATTTTCTTTCGTTGGCCGAGTATGGGTACCTAAAGAGCGCATCGCGAGCCTCACCGCCGCCGAACCTTACATCACAGGCTCCATTAAATTAGTTGCTCAGCTTATTAGTCTTCATTTGGGATGGAAGATTATGAACAGGCTGCAGCTGAAACGACTGTTATCGCTACATTAATCAGGCTGCAACCTTTTTAGCGTTCCATTGCTGGGCACGGAGTTCTCCTAATATTGAGGAGGCCTCGAGCTCAGACTAACCGAAATCCAAATCTTACAACCTCAATGCTCTAAACCTTCATACAGACTGTACAAAGCCTTAACAAAACGAGACTACTGCAGACATCTAGGTGACGAATAGTTAAACTTTTACTGAACCAACTGTTAATCTCAATATCTACCTATTTGTTAATTATTTGACATTCGATTTATCAACCACGAAATTTTCATACCGTACGGTAGATGGCGTTATTGAGCAATATTCATTTCTTCTCCAAAGTGAATCGATGGAGTTAATTTTAAATAAAAGTCTAAAATCTAATAAAAGTAAGTACATAGTGTTAAAAAATAAAAAAATAACATATCACATTTATAGCCTCACAGTAGGGTAGATATACCCTGTGTCATGGGTGCCATGAACACACACAGAGACAGAAACACAAACACCCAGACAGAGAACAGAAATTTAAACTCATCATTGAAATTTCTGCTTCGCCGGGATTCGAACCCGGGACCCTTCGATTAGCAGTCCGGCATGGTAAACATTGCGCCACGCGGGTTGTCCCGTCGTTGGGTATACGTATGATGCTGAACATACACTTAACACATATAACTGACCAATGATTACTTAACTCATTTTTTGCGTCTCTTTATTGCGTAGGGGCTCATCCATACACGTTGGTTAATGGAGATATCTTCTTTCCAAGATTCTTTATTTCCAAATACAGATAGTACACTGTGTAGAGACCCTGCCTTCTGCTTTAGTTTTCACTGTGTTATATGAGTTATACTTATGAAGTTATGACCAAACTGCTGTCCGCAAGTTTTAAATATTTAGTCTATTAATTGGCCTTATAATTTTTCCGACTGTTTAGTCCTAAGCATGTGTATGTTTAGATTTAGAAATTTTATCTCCCAACTACAAGTAGTTGTATAGTGCACCTCTTTTCTGCAGTAGGTTAAAGCTATGTATATAGAATGAGCCTATGCATTCTTTGCAGTATAAATTCACCCAATTTACCTAAGATACTATTTTTAACATAGATGAAGCCACGGGCACAGCGGTACTACGTATCTTTTAACTTTAATAAACGAGCTACATATTTGTAAAGAGAATCTTATTGCGTGAAAAAAGCGAAGCATGCGAAAACTGGATAGTAAGATCTGAGTACAGTAAGCAGTCCTTACTGTTTTAGGATTGAAGGATTTAGAAAAATAAATAAGGTGTCTTCTGAACATATGAACATTTGATTATAAGTGATTTCACTATAATATGTAAGAATAATCTACCTACTACTTATTCAATGCAAATAAATATTAATTTTTATTCAATCCCTTTTATACAAGTCTTTATTCACGCGGACGACGTCGCGGGCACAGCTAGTAATTAATAAAATTTCCAATTTATATTAATTTAGCTACGGAGCAAAATAAAAAATATATAAATTACGTGACATCATTAAAATAGAATTTAATTAGTAGCAAAGTCCAGTATCTATCTACCAGAAAAAGTAATTTAAAAAGGAAATGAATGAGGGATTCTGATATTGTTGTAGCGGCCCTTTTTATGGGTAATAATGGCCTTGAAGCGCAATGGACCGGCCGGAAATTTGATCTCATCGAGGACTCTTTACCCCGAGTTTGTTCTAAGTGTACTTCTGGAATATTTCTATTTTTAATTAAAACGAGGTATACCCGATATTTTTGCGTGAGTTATTGTCCAATTTTAGGACCTTATTTTTTCGTGATGTCCATGTATTTTATTGTCTTTAATGTTTTTAAAAATTATATTTTTATTTTTTATTTAATTTTAAAATGCATTGATGGTTTTTCTTTCACCTCTTATTTAAAAAGACAACATAACTATTTTGAAATCTTCATTTACAAATTGTGGTACAAAATACTGTTGTGAATTTATTTTTCTGTGAAAACCCTTTACCATTCAGTGGGACATAAAACGGTTTTCTTAGAGTAAAAGTTCGTAAGGGGAAATCATTAAATATTTTTGTGTAATATATCTAGACACGCGGCAGCCGAGTGTAATATTACACGAACCACTTGGTGCCACTTTTGACCCTTCTATAACTCAAAACCTCTTTAACATAAACACATAAAACTAAGTGTGTTTAATTATACTCATAAGAATATCTAGAAACCCAAATTTCATGAAGCTAGCTCAAACGGTTATAAAGATATGAAGGTCAAAAAGTCGTAAATTTGAGCAGTGACTGACTGACATATATATATATTATTATAGTTTTCTTTACAAAAAGTAATGATATCTATGTAATAACTTTATAAAATTACTAATGTAATGAAAACTGGCCAAGTCAAATCTAACCTAATTTAAGATCTCACATTTTTAAATAACAGCAATTGTTATAGGTATCCAATAAAGCAAAGAAATAGAGTTTAATACTTGTTCATAATGTTATTTTGTTATTACATACATATTTGGATTTTGCATAGAACTTGGCACTCATTTAGATCTCCATTCTTTTTGCGACGAAGCCCACAGCCACGAATAATTTTTTTTATTGAACTTGGCTCTCCTTTTTTACAGTTATGTTTTTGGTGGGATTAATAATATGAATGCAATATAATAGTTTTATTTAACAAACATATGTACTTAAAAACAAAATAATCTTGTAGAAAATTTATAATATTCTAGTGTTGGTCCTTCTGACGGGTAATAACTGCCTTGTAAAGCCAAGTGGACCGGCCGGAAACTTGATCTCTTCGAGGACTCTTTACCCCAAGTTTGTCCCTAGATAAACGCTGTAAGTGTACTGAGGAATATTTCAATTTAATTAAAACAGGGTACACCCAATGTTTTTGTGAGAGCAGTTGCTCAATTTTGAGCCTTTATAAAACTTATCTTGCGTAATGTTCTTTTTCTTCATTTGTATTTTTATTGTTTTAAGATAGATTCTAGGAAGTAGAGTTTGATTAACCTACAACGCTTTGACAACCCGTGTGGCGCAATGGTTACCGTACTGGACTGCCAATCAAAGGGTCCTGGGTTCGATTCCCGGCGAAGCAGAGATTTGATTGATGAGTTTAAATTTCTATTCTTGGTCTGGGCGTTTGTGTTTCTGTCTTTGTGTGTGTCCATGGCAACCACGACACAGGGTACCTTACTGTGAGAGAATGAGTGTGAAACGTTATATTTATTTTTTTATGTTTGTTTGTCCGTCCTTCACGACAAAACGGAGCAGCGGATTGGTATAATTTTTATGTGGAGAGAGTTGAAAGGCTGAACAGGGACATAGGCTATTTTGTTTCTTTCTATTCCTCCACCCCCTAAAATATGGGGTGGAAGTTTGTATGGAGCATTCCGCAATTTTCAAGGCAAAAAGCTAAAACTTGGTGTGCGGACTCTTTGTAGCTAACGAACAATACGTTAATTTTTTGGAAATCTGCCCCCATCTCCATAAAAGAGGGGATGAAATTTTATTCCCTAAAAGAGGCAATGATAGTTTGAACGGGACTTTCGTCAGTTTTCAAGGTAAAAGCTGAAAATTGGTATACAGACTCTTTGTTACTCGTATAAACGAAAAATACTTGCATGAAGATTTTTTAGATATTTTCCCCTAACCCCCTAAAAATGGGAAGGGACATTTGTATGTGACTTTCCCCAATTTTCAAGGTGGAAAGCTGACTATTATTGAACAGACTCTTTGTTACAAACAAATAACAAAATAATTTAAATAAAACAAAATTGATACATTAAATCTAATCGAAAGTAGTGTTTTGTTGCGAAATCTTCTCTGCATTGTTTTCTGTGTTCTGTATTAAGAAAGGGGTACTGACTGTGTTACTCCGAATTTGAAGCAAGCGAAGCCACGGGCAAAAGTTAGTCAGTTTATATTAGTGGTTATTAAATTAATTAATAACCGAAGCTCTTACCTGTGCATAATTAGTAGAGAATAACTAATAAAAAAAACGAAAATTCCGTCCATTTATTTATCTTTTCGTTTATCCAAGTATCAGATGTCTCTTCAACAAGGGCTCTCGGCGAGATCAAATTTCCGGCGAGTCAACTTGAGGGCTGCTGCGCTTGTATAGCGTCTCAAAGGGCAGTCTCCAATGTTAGAACACCACTCTTTCATTGCCTTCCCTGCTTCATTTATCCGTTGAGACCACTCGTGTACTTCACTCATGGATTTAATTAATTTTGGAATGTATGATTAGATTGAATGCGGTCGCAGTAAAATATAAAAAAATAATAAGTGAATTTTAACTTATACGTTGTGTCTAATTTTATGATTGATAAAAAAATATCTTACTGATTTTGCTAGCCGCCCGCTAGTCTAGCTAGCCCCCAGCTTCGCCCACGCGACCTACACGTTTTTTAAATAGTAATTACTTAAATGAGACATGTATTTACCCGGATAAAAAATAGCGAATGCTTTCATTCAAAATCAGGTTAATCCGTAGAAGCGTTGCGACGTCAAATAAAGACAAACAAACGAACACACTTTCACATTAATTATAATATTAGTATGATAATAGATATAGATGATTAGAGATATAGATCATAGTATAATTTTAAGCATTGTTACGAACATTTATTGCAACTCCAGAAACCGTTGATGTTGGCAATTCTACACTTAGATTCCAGCGCTTAGTAATTTGTTTACCTAATGTGAAAAACATGAAAGGGGAATTTCTGAACGAATCCAGAAGCTAATTCTCTTAATTAGTCTCTTATCTCTCTGATGACTTAAGTGGTGAACATAAAATTACAAATACACACAGAAAACAAATAAATGTTTAATAGTTTGTACACTAATTTTCCAAAAGTACCTTAGATATATACTATATTTATTCCAATGTTTTCAAATTAAACCTAGTGTTCATCCAAAAAAGTGGTAACTCTGCATCACTATAGGGTATAGTGCTGGAACTGCCTCGGCTAAAGCCAGTAAATTCTACTTGTATGAAGATATTCAGCTAAAACTAAACGCTACATTTCCAACTTCAAGACCATTTTAATCACACTGTAAGAGTTACTTCATTGTGTACTTTATCGCTTTGTAATAAAGTGCTAAGTGGCAATTTGTGCAGCTAGTGGGTCCCAAAATAACAATGTTCCCCCTTTAATGGGGCGAATATGGCCCGCAATAAAAGGCCGCCTACCGCGCGAGGCCGTTGGAAAATGACATTGTCACTCCTTGTTACTTTTATTTTCTACCTGCTTTTACATTAGAACACGATATACCGGGATTTTCAGTAAACCTTTTTAATTTTAAGTACCTAGGTACACTCTAATAAGCAGGCTATATAGTTAGGGGGACTGGTAACAGATAGGGCCATGGAGCAGAAAGGTCCTCGAATGGCGACCACGTCTCGGCAATAGGAGCACAGGCCGCCCTCCAAGAGGGTGAACTGATGACCTAAAGAAGACAACGGGACCGGACGTAGTGGCGAATAATAGGGACCTATGTCCAGCAGTGAACTTTTAAAAGCTGATGGATGCATGAATGGACACTTAAACGATGCTTGAGGTAATGCACGCAAGTCCTTAATTAGTCCTTATTAAGTGATAAAAAGCGCATATTTGAAGCAAAAGAAGAAAATATGATAAAAATCAAGCAATGCCAACAGTTCTATACTATTTTTATCGTATGGAACTGCTCGTAGCACTCTCCATCTAAATAGTTTTATCTATTGGTTACAACAAACAATGAACGTTCAACATTTATCCCTGATACTTGACGCGTTTTATTGTATACTTCATAGTTTTGTAATAAAGTACTAAAGGGCAATGTGGGCATCTAGTGGGTCCCAAAATAACAATGTTTCCTAAGTTTAGTCGGAAGAATATGTTCCGCAATAAAAACATCGCCTATTGCGTCAAGACCGATTAAAATGAGGTTGTAACTCATTGTAAACTTTTATTTTTATCCAGCTGGTAAGTATACACTAAAGCATTCGTATGATAAGGCTCTAGATACACTATCATCTACGCTTTCATAATACATATTATTATGTATAATGGATGATATTAGTACCCGCTCGACCCAGCGCTCTTTGTATTGTGACCCAGCGTTACTCGCATAAAACAATTAATTTTCTTGGTTTAATTTCAAACAAAACACTCATTGGCTTAGTGTTACTTAACAACGCCATCTTTTTTTAGTTTATATTTAGGTTGATTATCGCTGAAAATATAGATAAAACGACGATTTCTAAAAATGAATCCTAGCTGGATCGGCATATCACCCCATCCATTAAATTTCATGAAAATCGTTCGTGTCGTTTCAGAGATTCAAAATATGATATATACTCGGAGGTATATACAAGAATTGCTCGTTTAAAGGTATTAGATAAACGTATAAGTTACGTATTAGTGTTACGGGTGTTAGCGTTACGTATGTTAGTGTTACGGCTACGGGCTGACCAGATTGTTGATTTCAAGATAGTTTGGGAGCTGTGCTGTGTGACATAGGCTATTTTTTCCCTAGTGAAATCCCATTTTTATGGGGAAAAATCTATAGCTGACGTGTGGAGCGCCGGGTAGAAAGCTAGAATTAAAATTTATTAATTTTAATCATTTTTACTTTGCCTGTTTTTAAGAATCCGCCAAAATTATGAGATTTCCTCTTTTAATATTTATAACACCAGTAGGTATTTAAATTAGAATGTTTTTGTTTTAATGGAGATAATTATTTACACTAAGCTATGAGATGAAAAGAGATAAGACTAAAGATGGTTATTTACAGTACCTACCTAAGAAGGACACTTAAGAGGATTAGCAGAGTAAATAGTACGTAAGAAGTAGCTACATATACCTCACCTCCTCATCATGTACCTAAAATGTAACTCTCATTGTAACTCCTATTCAAGAAGTCTCCACTAAGATGTGACATAATATCATGTATTATTTTACATACGCAGAGAATGTTAGTTCTGGTAAATATTAATTGTAAGCTAAACAGATCTAGACGGCTTTATTCCAAGTCAAAACAACATTGGATGTAACAATCGTGTTTTATTGCTTTACGGTAATAATTTGTTAGGGTTGTCCGATTTTGTTGAAAGCTTATGGCAATACTGCCCACGCCCACGACACTGTTTTTATTAGACAAGGAAATAAAGAACAATTACTATGATACACTACAACGTTCCTCTTAGAGTATCTTCTTGGAGTATTAACAGCAATCGCGGGATTGCGTTAATATAAAAATATAATTCTGAACCATTAAATTGAAAGTGGACAACCACATTAATATGAATTCTATGCGAACGCATTATTTAGATAGTTATGATTTTTACAAGTTACTTAAAAATACTTATATGTACTTATACTACTACGATATTAATACTACGATACTAAATTATACATATATGAACAGACCATAGCTATGTCATTTTGGCAACTGATACTTGTTGAATTGTAATAGATTTATTTAAAAATAGTTGTTTTATTAAACCGATTTTTTGGGTTAATGCAATATAAAAAAATAATGTGACAACCCTACAGCTAAACGAGCCGTAAAATCGTGAAACGTACACGTCATCGATCCCAAAACGCCTGGACCGAAACTAACACAATAAAAGACGCGAGCTACGTAGAAATTGGAACGACTAACGGCTTATCTGCCATTTCAGGGTTACCACCTATTTAAGGGCGCTACGAGTTTTTATGGAACACAAAAGCTCAACACAGACGCCAAAGTTACAATAGACATAAGTATACAATAGAGTAACTTCATACTATCGCCCGATATGACGCACGCACAGAGACAAGTGTCATTTACACGGCCGCTAACCAATCTCGAAAAGACGCAGTGCCACATCGCACTGTGGGCTGAAAATCGAGTTTGATAGTTTCATCTTAAATTTTCAACTGCCGTTTTTTATCATGGGCTTTGTACACCACTGTTATTAGACTTTTTTATACGTGAATCGGGAAATAAGGCTGACAGGTATGATAAACCGATCACACAAAAACACGGACATCTCCAGAGCGTCTAAGCATGAGCGGCTTTTTTATACCTAACCTTCTCGAATATGACATTTAAGTTCATTTAATATTAAAATAGATGATTTACTATTTTTTACAAAAATTGTATGATGATGTAATAATAACCTTAACATCTCTACAGATGATTATTACGACTATTTTAAATTTTTAATTCTTTAAGTTAAGCCCTTTCATTTGATACCCAAATCGGATGTGTTGTACAAAAATATACTACTATAATGTAAAAAAATGCAAAATAATAATGGTGGTTGTAAAGAAATTCAAAGAGCTGAAATTTTTCAATAATGATAGAGACAGATTAAGAATGAATTGCGTACCTAGGTAAATAATTCAAGTTCCTGTAGCTTCGGGATTAAGAATAGAGCTACGGTATCCCCTGCCTGATCGTAAGAGGCGACTAAAAGGGGGCTTCCGGGGCTGCGGGCGGTGAGAGTGGGAGCTCGACCCGTCCAGCCAGTAGCCCCGGGAAGGACGGCGGTGTGTGCGTGGCCGCATGCTGCCGTAAGCAAGATGGGCCCGTTCCAGGGCGCCGCGTATGGAAGACACCGGTGCGTTCCACTATGGAGATCCCGGAGTCCTCCCCAAGCGCAGAGGCAGGTCACCGAGGGGGTTTTAGTGAGGTTCAAATCCCACATAACCCGGTATCCTCTCCCAAGGTAACGGGTACCTTTTGAAGGTTTCCCCCCGATACAAAAAAAATAAAGGTAAATAATTCAAATATGACATGAAAATCACTATTTCAACAAGGTGACTTATGAATAATATTCAGTATAAAAATAAATAATATAATGATTGCCTGTTCAATCGACCTGGTTTAAACTGAAGCCTTGAATGAGTTTCGTTGTAAATTTAGGTCAAGGATGCAGATCAGGGACACTAACTACCACAAAATGGAAAATTCTGTTTTGAACTGTAAACTGCCTAGCTCATGGAAATATATGATGATGAGTTTGATGCAAAATAATAAGAATGAATTAGTATCAATTCTAAAAATTCGGCGATATTTGTTCGTGGGTCTAAACACTCTAAATTGTAGAACGCAAAATAAAATGAAAAAAATTCATAAGCTACCATGACTACCACCGCAGTGGCGGATTATAATGTTTTAAATAAATAGTAGGGGTAAATTATGCATATTATTACTGTCGCTTTAGTACAACTGACTTATTGTATAAAAGTTTATTCTAAAATCTTATTTCGTCTTTTATCAGCGCAACGGCAAATTGGTAGACTTCACATGTGCGACAATTTGGAAAGCAGCCGTGTGAAACAATGAACGCTTACGCCAGTCGCTGCCACTTTATCCTGAGCCCCGATGTTTTATGAACTTTGAGGCAGTCGTTTATTTAAAAGAATAAAATTAAGTAACAGACAAATGAGTGATGTTATTATGGATTTGAACATGTTTTCACACATTCATGGTAAAATCGGAAAATTCCTTACCCATTTTTCAAATTACGAACCTATGACGTAGCATTAATACTTAGGTATTATACTCATCTACTTGAGATCATAGAGCAAAAATAACAATAAAAATAATTGTACCTACATTATATGGTAAACACAGATCGTAACTACATATTGATGAGTAGAAAATTTAAGTTGACTATTAATTGTAGAATAATACGAATGAAGCTTGTATTATTGTATAATGTATTAATTTAATCAATTCACATCTTCTTAAAATCTTCGTTCAATAAAGCCATTAAAACACATTTCAAAGAATTATAAGTGGACGTAACTGCAAATGTCCGCTTGCGATTACCATGTCAAATAACATTTTAAAATGCCGAAGCTCCTATAAATCGGGGGTTCTACCTTATCTGGTCGCTTTAGTAGTCTCGCAGTTACGTCCTCAATGGTTGGTTGTTAAGCCCTGAACGAAGCTCATAGTAAAAAAAAAACAGATAAAACACGAGAGGGGTAGTTTAAAAGAAGTTTTACGGGTAGCTCGATAGCCACTGATGAGGATTTTATTTTATTTCCTTTAGGGAATTGCCTCGCCGCAAAAGTAGTCCATACTTATCCATACCAATAGTATTAAAATGTGAAAGTGAGTTTATTTGTGTGTCCTTCTTTCCACACTCGCAACTGTAGTAGTACAGCAATCCGTAGGTAATCCGAAGGTATTGGCCTGATTTTTTTTGGAGATAGTTGGGGGCTTGAGAATGACAAAACTTTTGTCTCAAAAGATATTTTTACCCAGGTAAAAAACGTCTTCTTGCCATGGGAAAAACATACCTATAGCCAACGAGGGTGGAGCCGCGGGATGACAGCTAGTTTTTTTAAATATTTCTTCGTAAACACTATCATTCTTCTACTCATAGCTCTCAATGTTACTATCACGGCTATGGAAATGCACGTAATTCAAAGCAAAAAATACACATAAATGTTTTAAAAGAGATTATTATTATTATATTAATCCTTTATTGACCAAATTTTACAATTTGAACAAAAGGCGAGCTTAATGCCTATTGGCATTTTCTACCAGCTAACCTTTAAGAAGTGCAGAAAATATAAAGGCGGTGCAACAAGAATCAAAAAGATCTACCTGAGTGAAGGATCAGAATATATGTTTTTATTTGTTATATATCACTTCTATTCTGACCTCCTGAGAGAAGGATCAGAATAGAAGTGATATATAACAAATAAAAACATATATGCAATAAATATGAAAAGATATAAATATTGAAATACAGATAATATAACAGACATAATACAAAGTTTTCCAAATTTATGAGCAAAGCTCCATGTAATGAGCAAAAAGAGATTATAAGCTTTAAGCTAATTATTTTTTATAACAAAATATCTGGAGGTTTTATCCACGTCAGGTGACGAAATAATTTTCCGAGGAATATTTTCGCAAATTAAAGGCAAAAGGTGGCCAAGGGTCAAAAGGAAAAAGTTTGAGATACATGACATTTTTGCAGGTTTAAAATATTTCAGGAACTTTATAACGGACCCGGGCTTTACGGTTTAATATTACCTACATAGATAGCTGCACTAGTAGTACAACACTTGTAATGAGTACTCTTTTCAAATTGTTGATTTAAACGCCTATTACATATACAAATAAGTTTGAGGAAAAAACACATAAAACTTTTTACTGACAGATTTTCTCACTAAGTTTTCTTACGAAATTATGATATGTATATATATTCGGAAAGATATGTAGGTGCTTTTGGAACTGATAAAAAAAACCATAATACAAAAGAAAAAATATTGTTGGTTGTGCAAAAATATGTAATCCGCCATTTCACTCCGGCTTTCATTTTGGATTTGCCACAATATTATATACAGTTGTATTGTCATCCAAACTAAACGTGTATACGAAATTTCAACTCAATCCGTTGAAGATTTCTGCTTCAAAAGTTCATTATAAGATTCTATCCCAACAAACACACATTTCAAATTAATAAAAATCTTGTAAAATTGTAACATTACAAAAACCTTAAATTCTCGTGGGTGGACAAAATGAACGATATCAACACTAAAGAGCAATACTCTCCAGGTGCTCCTTCTTCTTCCTTGTCGCATTCTTCCATACTTGTGTACCTTAATCGTGTCCTTAGTGAAACTCGTTAGCGGTTCTTATGAGTTGCCTCCGTTTTTCACGATCTTCGGCTTTTCTTAGAGTTTCTGTGACGGAGTCCGGTTAGTTCGGTCACCTGGTTACACCAACGGTTACGCGAACGACCGCGGGATTTTCTTCCTTCGACCTTGCCTGTCTGGTTGTCGAGGGGTAATGTGGCCAAAATATCCCAGGATTCTTTGGTAAGTCCCTGTAGCTTTGCGATTAAGAATAGATCTACGGTTTACCCTGCCTGATCGTAAGAGGCGACTAAAAGGGGGCTTCCGGGATTGCGGGCGGTGAGAGTGGGAGATCGACCCGTCCAGCCAGCAGCCCCGGGAAGGACGGCAGCGTATGCGTGGCCTCATGCCGCCGTAAGCATCGGAAAGTGCAGGAGAGCACATCTGCTCTCCCAAGGATGGGTCCGTTCCAGGGCGCCGCGTGTGGAGGACACCGGTGCGTTCTATGGGAGATCCCGGCAATCCACCCCCAGCGCAGAGGCAGGCCACCGTCCAAAAAAAGGATTCTTTGGTAGTATATTGTTGAGAGTCTAATCTTGATGGGAAGTTGATCCAGCATAGACTTGTTTGTTCTCTTGGCAGTCCACGGTATGCGAAGCATTCGTCAATACTCCAATGATGGCATTAAAACAGGCAACCTATAATGAATTTCATCCACTCGATATCATTAGCGTTCTCATAGACGGTACCGTACATCACTCGTTTCAAGAGGCTTAATACGAATTGCGCCAATTAGTGAACACACGTAATAACTTGATTTTCACGAGAGATTGAATCTGTCGCTGTTCATATAACTGTAGGGCAATCCAAGATGTAAAATTATTTATTTGAATATGATAGAAGTAAAACGATCATTAGAAGTATTTGCCGTTTCCCCGGTAGACAAAAAAATACATTGGAAAACTTCACCTAAAGAAAATTATTTAGGTGTGGTGAACTTAGTGCATCTTTAATGGTGTGTATTTAAATTATCTGGCGATTTGAAAATGAAATAAGGAATGGTAAGGTGTAATATTTTTTTACTTAAAAGATAAAATTTCACAGTTGTTCTCAATATCTCTGGAATCGCATCATTGATTTTGACTTGGTGACAATTTCACTACATCAGGAATATAAGCTTTCTAATAAAATAAAAAAAACAGTCCACTTGGTGAACACATCTACATAGAAAATACACATAGCCAAACACAACAAACAATCAGATAATCTAATCTACCGATTTTGATAGCCAGAAGTGACAGAAATCATAAAAAGAACATCCCAAAATAGAGCCGTTTCATGTCAAATATTTTCAGTCCACATTTCGCGCCGCAAACATTTACTGATGACAGCCAGTATGTAAATGTCCTATTTTATCCTACTCTGCAAATGTAGTGATAAATATGTAGATTTGTTGTGTACTAAAGTTGTAACAAAACGTTGCGCCTATTGCTGCTGGCATAGAACGCAAGCGATCTGCGCAGGTAAGCGAAACGGGACACGGTCGGGTTTGAGATGGGTGACTGATAGTGGCAAAATTTCAAGCGTGTTTCCGAGCTTCGGAGGGCACATTATTTTTGTAATTTAATTTGAATTGAATTTTATTTATTTATTTTTATTTTAATGTTTAATTTTATTAATATAGTGGTATGGGTTCTGTTATCTGATTTATAATTAATTAATTAAATTAAGCCGACCGTGACGGTTGTTATCGATATGTATCAGTCGTTAAACCTTGTGGGAGATCTTATGGGCGGCCTTAAAACTAAAACAATCGACTACGGGACGGCCAGTAACCCACATCACCATCCAGGCAGCCAGATCCCTATAGCCCATGCCCATCTAGACACAACGTTGCGCCGCTACTCTGGAGGCAGATAGTAGTCTTTGAGTCTGACACTTAGATTGGACCGGCAATGTGATTTCTCCACTACTGAAATGAGCGCAACTACCCACCACCGGGTGGGTACCTACTGGCGGGGAAGTCCCCAGTCGGAATCTGCAAGATGTACCACCATACCAATTTATAAAGTTTAGTAGCACATGAAGACGGACACATAATAAATCTTTACTTTTGTATAATAGTCTATCTGATGTCCTAAAGCTTACCGAATTAACAGCAGCCATCACGGGCTTCCCCGCTTCGAAGCGGCTACCAGCTCATTCTGAAACAACACAAAAAATAAAATATATTATTAACTTTACGGTTTTTACTCTACATAAACTTTATTTTATGGTTTCATTTTTCTGGGCTTAGGTAAAGATGAGTTGAGGGAGAAAGCGAGCTGACAATAATTTTAGCCCTGATTTAAAATATTTAACCCTATTTGTGTTGTGCTCGCGTTTTTACCCGCATAAGCAACAAACGCATAAGCAATAAAACATGAAAAAAGATACGTGGGTAATGAACAGGCTCACTTACTAGCAAAAATTCTCATATTACAGAACCCTACAAAAAAAAGGTCCACTGACCGCCAAGACGCAACAAAACTCATTAAGTCGAATCGTAAATTGAATTAGTCCAAAAGCAATATCGTAAATGCTCAGAAAACGGGTCGGCCTTGTTGATATCTCATATTATGTGCTCTGACTCAATGCAGTCTCCGCGTCGGCGACGCTTCGCCCTACCGAACGTCGGCGTCGTGGAAATTAACCAGCGTATACAAATTTTTCCCTAAATACCAAGACATAAGTCATATAATTCGTCAACGTGCGCCACACTAAGATACGTCTCGCGATAAATAGAATTGCCGCGTTCACAGTCAGTAGGGCAAATGTCCAAGTCCATTAATAAGATTGAATCATACGGACATTCCGAGGCACAATATGTGCACGTGCGAAAATAAATAGTGTTCGGCACGAAGAGCATTCAAAAAGCTGTCTTCGGGAAAGTACAGAACCAATGACAATGCGTTGGTATGCCACAAACCACTGCGCGACATAAAAGGACGGAAAAGTGTTCCTCGTAATAGGAACCACAACTATTTTCACATCCGTTCCACAAATGTGCACTGCCATCTCTGTCTGACTTTATGATGTAGGTACAATCGCCCACACATTTTAATATCATCTGTCAAAATTTGTTTGCGCAGCTGTCAGCGCCTTTGTATATTAAAATACGACCTAAAATGTTTATTTCTTTTTGCTGTCGTCGCGCTATAATAAATCTTTTAGATAACAAGCCCCAAAAAATCATATTACGTTATCGTATGTACCTAAGTAATAACCTTTATGTTTCATAAAATAAATAAGATGGTAGAACAATATTAGTATCAGAAACAAGATAATAAAATTAATCCTTGCTTATTAATTTTAGCCAATAAAATAACATAAATACGAAAATAAATAAAAACAAACAAACAAATAAAACTAAATATTTTGCTACAATTTTTTGAAGTTATACTTCTTTTGGCGCGTTTGGATGATCTGAGAGCGAATTTGTGAGCTGCGCGCGCAGATACGACATGATCAAGTTAGCCACAGAATAGAAATAATATCAACACTGAATATATTGTTTAGTGCCCATACTATGTAGTAGATAGATATTCAGCCAGTCAAGTCAGTGTTGTGAAATATAGTATTCATATGAATAATTAATTTAAAGTAATTATTACGTTAATAAAACTTTTTTTATTTATACAAAATCTTTTTGATTGATTTTGTTATTAATCGTCGATTACTACTGCGTTTGAGTTATTTTAAACTATTTTCATACGCCAAAGAAGTATAACTTCTAACGTGTGCACATAAGTACACACACTCTTTTTTTTTACATTTAGGTACGTTCCGTTATTTACGTTTAAAGAAACAATAAAACTAGTAGATATTATTACCTACATCAAGCAGTCTTTTCACTAAAAATGACGCACGACAACGTGAAATTTTCGTGCAAAATGCAGAATTTCCAGCCCAAGTAAAATTATGGACACTCTGCTTTTTAAAATGAGTGTAGAATACAATGAAAATAAAGACAAAGCTTCTGTCTTTATTAAGGTACGCCATCATTTTTATCACTTTCCCCGAAAACTTTAATAAAATGGAGACCCGACGACTTAGGTGAGATATTACATTTTTATGTACATGTTATGTTTTAATATTTGAACATAAAATATGAACTCTTCGAAGCGAGGCAAAACAAATTAATGTGATGCAGCTAAAACTTAATATCGAGTTCATAAAGCGCGTTGTTTCATAAGAATATTATGCAATATATTTTGTTACACTGATTTTGCTACGCTGATAATAATTTTATTATTATCTGTCACTAGGATAGAATTTCATATTCCTTTTAGAGATTAAGAGAGTTATTTGAATGTTTTATTTCTTTTTGCGTTGGCGTTCGAATATACTCGTAGACAGAAGAGAGTATTACCATAAGAATAAATAATAATTATACATTATTCTTATGGTATTACTTTCTTTCGTCCGAATGTCCTGACTGGACACATGATTGTATGTATTTGGTTAAAATATTGGTTTAAATACCAATAAACAATCTTTCAAGTACTGTAACAAATAAGGCATGCAAGTAAAGTATGTCTATTTAGATTCTAATGCAAAAATTAGAATTTTAAAAGTTATGTTACACTTAAATATTCATTTATATTTTAACTTTGTAATATATATTTGCATACCTCAAGAAGGTAAATATCGCGAAATAAATATATATATAAACAACTTTTGTAAACACCCATATGTGTACAAATAAAAGTCTTTGTCTTGTCTTTGTTTCTGTTTCTATCTCTGTCTCTGTCTTTGTTTCTGTCTTTGTCTTTAGATACCTATTATAAAAAAGAATTTATGCGAAATTCGTTCAGGTATACTTCATGGGGCTGCAACACTTTTTGTGTCCCACTGCTGGGCACCGGTCTCTCCCTATTATTATTTAGGTGGCCTGGAGCTTACCACACCACGCTGCTCCAATGCTTTGTTTGTAAAATTATCCACTTCATTGGAAAGGAAAATGTACGTAAAAATAAATTTAATGAGACTTTTATACCCGATTATATTGTACTAATAGTCTTGTTTTGCTTTAGTAAGTATCGATAAATTGTTATAGAGCCATGAGGCAAATGGCCAAAGCCATTAATAAAATTGAATTAGTATATCGGACAATAGAGAGTCGCTGGTCCAAGTACTTTATAAATCTGTAAAAACTCGCCAAGTGTGAGTCAGACTAGCCTGGTAATTGTAGGACCAATGTCTAGTAAAAGCATTTGAAAATAATTTTACAAAACTAAAAAAATATTTAATTATACAAATAAATAAATAAATAAATATCTTTGGACAATTCACACAACACCATCTGTACAGGTCAGGTATAAAATTCGGTGTACTTAATTAAATTAAATAAAACGACCGTTCGGACTTGAATGTAAAAATTGTAATGCAATGAACATAGAACCAACGACAATGAATATTAGCATAGACAATTACAGATAACAAAACACATAAAAAGTACAGATAAATTATACACTAGGGAAAGCGCCCGTTCAATCTTAAACATGCCCCCGCGCGTTAAAAGCTCGTCTTTTAACCGAATAGTAGTCTTCTAGTCATCAGAAAACAAGGGAACAATTTTACTGAATGATCGCCGTAAAATGCCAGTCGCCGTCCGAACATCAGCCACGCGCGCGATACCGTCGGAAGGGCCAGGATACACAGCAACGATACGTCCAAGCTTCCACTTTAATGGTGGAGTGTGGTCTTCCTTTATAAGAACCAAAGTGTTAGGCTCTAAGGAGTACTTGCAGGATCGCCATTTTACTCGCTGCTGAAGTTCTGAAATGTACTCCTTACTCCATCTACTCCAGAAATGATGACGTATCTGTTCGATCCGTTGGAAGCGGGTTAATCTGGAAACATTGCAGTCTTCAGCGTAAGTCCTTTCTGGCAGCGCTGTGAGAGGACGGCCGATGAGAAAATGTCCGGGCGTAAGTGGCGTAAAGTCTTCTGGGTCCGACGAGAGTGGAGTTAGTGGTCGAGAATTAAGTATAGCCTCGATCTGCACCAGTGTAGTTGTAAGCTCCTCAAATGTTAAATTACAATGTCCCAGCACTCTATTTAAATGATACTTGGTGGACTTCACACCAGCCTCCCAGAGACCTCCAAAATTAGGGCTATATGCGGGAATAAAGTGAAAATTAATACTTTCCAAGGCTGAAGTTTCAGCCAGAGAGTCACAATTGGCCTTCAAAAACTTAGATAGCTCATTGCACGCGCCAACAAACGAGGTTCCATTGTCTGAGTATATGTGAGATGGTTTTCCCCGACGAGATATAAATCTGCGTAATGCTAAAATGAAGTTATTGCTTGTTAAGTCACTCACCAGTTCTAAATGGATTGCCTTGGTTGTGAAGCATACGAAAATAGCAATATATGACTTAAAAATTCTACAACCGCGGCCAGCGCGACTAGCGCAGGACATGGGTCCCGCGTAGTCTACACCTACACTTTCAAATGGGTAACCCGGAAGGAGCCGCTGCCGTGGCAAATTTCCCATCAACGGAGAATATACTTTGCCCTTCATACGAGTGCAACGAACGCACTGGCGGTAACATTTCCTTGCTAAGTTGCGACCACCTATGGGCCAGTAGGTTTCACGAATGGTAGCCAATAGTAACTGAGGGCCGGCATGCATTAGCCTTTTGTGCTCTAATTCAAATAATAATTTTGTGACATGATGTGTGGACTGTAAAATTATAGGATGTTTTTTCTCAAACTTAAAATCAGAATTATGTAATCTACCACCAACACGAATTAGGTTATATTCATCTAAATACACGTTAAATTTTGTCAGTGGGCTTTTTTGAGGTAACTGTTGCTTTTTCATTAATAAATCATATTCAGAGAATGACTCCATTTGTGAAAGCTTAATAATAAATTTTAAAGATTCATCCAGTTCAGTACTGGTCAAATATTTAGATTTAATTTTCATTTCCCCCTTTGAATTATTTATAAACCGTAGTACATATGCAACCGTCCGCTGCAGCCTAATAAGATTTGAAAAGCGACTGAAATCGATTAAGTTAGTTGCGGCAGCTGAAGTGACATGTAATGAAACTTCATTTTTAGTTTCAGGCAACCGGTCAACAGTGTTGGGAGTAGTGGGCCAGTGTGTCTCACTGCGCTTTAAATAATCAGGACCATGCCACCATAAATTGCTTGCTTGAAGAGAACACACACTCAATCCACGTGAAATTAAGTCCGCAGGATTATTATCCGTTGGAACATGTCTCCAAGTACAGTTGCCAGTTTTATCTAACACTTCAGCAATACGGTTACGCACGAATGGTTGCAACTTAGATGGTAACATTCTAAGCCAACCTAATACTATTGTGGAATCCGTCCACAAAGTGGCGTGCATGATTTTAGCTCTAAGTGCAGTGACGGCTTTCTCATATAAACGAGCACCAATCACCGCACCACAAAGCTCGAGTCGTGGTATAGTAGTAGGCTTAATAGGAGCAACTCGGCTCTTGGCTAGCAATAAATTAACAAAAATCTGACCGGTAGCGTCAATACTTCGGATATATACACAAGCTCCATACGCACGCTCAGATGCATCCGTGAATACGTGTAACTCTAAACGGGAATATGAGTCACAGATGACATGTCGTGGTACACGGAGACTGCGTAGTTCCGGCAGGCTGTTCACAACATCAGACCACACCTTGGCTATCTCTGATGGTAATGCCTCGTCCCAGGACAAGCGTTCCAGCCATAGTTTCTGTAAAATAATTTTCATTAAAATAACCACACGTGACAATAAATCGTCCTGCATAGTAGGCCCTATCCCTTGAATATTATTAAATGATACGCTTGTTGTAGTAGGGCTACTAGCATTAAACACAACCCTGAGTTTTGTGGTTGTACTACTTTCACGTAATATGCCTTGATGTGGAATAAAATAATGAGGCTTCGTCAAAATTGGCGTGCACTCTAAAATGTGACCTAACATTTCAAATTCGGACATGAACTCTTTATACATTTTGTCCAAACAATTATTATTTTTACGCTGAGCTCGCTGATAAGAATCTCCTAACACGCTTGGTGTTTGTTTTGATGGGATTCTAACACAGAAACGACCATCTGTGAGGCGAGTTGTATTCTTTTTAACATGATCTTCACAACTACTTTCATCAGGAAAGTGCTGAGCTGACTGAGGGCCAACTTCTTCAAGCTGCCGAAAACGCATTAATTGGTTTTGAATGTCATGCTCAGGATGTTGTGAAGGCGTATCAATAATTTGTGTAAACTTACACTTAATTTCTCGAGGTAGTGAGAATATACGGTCGCAATTTACAGGACCTGACACTATCCAGCCAAGTCTAGTTTCGTACAGAATTGGCTTTCCATCTCCCAACTTGATGTTTTGCGAACCCAAAATGTCCCAGAAAACATCAGCGCCAATGATTAGATCAACGGCGGCGGGCGTGTAGAAAAATGGGTCTGCTAAACAAATATCAGATGGAATATTTATACTACTTATGTCTATCTGACAACCGGGTACTTTATCAGTAATAGACGACAATACAAAACAAGTTAAAGTAGTTGAAAATTCTTCACTTAACGATTTCATAGGCAAGCGACACATTTTACTTATACGTGATGTTAAACTATTAATGCCCATGACTGACCTATCTGTATGTATAGCTGGTAATTTTAACCGATTAAGCAGGTTTTCAGTCATAAGACATGTAGTGCTGCCACTGTCAAGTATTGCACGTGCAATTACCTCATGATTGTCCCTATCATACAATTTGAGCAACGCAGTGGATAGTAAGACATCACACTGACCAAATTGCTTATGTGTATCTGAGGTGATGGATCCCGCTAGTGTGACTTCAGGCTGTACAGAACCAGTCGACGGTTGGTTTGTGTTTCTGTTCTGACTGACATGAATCAATGTGTGATGTTTACGCTTGCACACCTTACAGCCTGGTTTCTTGCATGTATTGGCATAATGACCACTGCGGAAACAATTAAAACATATTTTATAATTAGACATCACCTTGTAACGTTCGTCGTTACTTAAAGCAATAAAACTAGGACAATTATTAAGATAATGCTGGGCATTGCACTTCGGACATGGTTTCATAGGCGATGTGTTGGGCTGTATTTTACTGTCATTACCTTGTACAGAAACCATAGTTTTAATTTTATTCACATTTTTTGTATTAGACACACTAGAACTATTATGAGACATTTCAATCGTTTCTAATAAATCTGCACGGTTGCGCAAGAATTCAAGAAAAGAATTAAGATCAATAGGCTTATCTTTTGGTAAATTGCCTTTTGTTTGTTCCCACTCGCGATATGTCTTTCCGTCTAACTTATGAGTCACTATATAAATTAACAATGTATCCCAATGACTAACTGGCTCTCCTAGTGATTCTAACGCCCTTAAGTTTTTATTTAATGAATCAATAACGCGTTTTAAAATAACAGAGGACTCTTTGGTGACCGGTTCAAGGTTGAATAAAGCTGTTACATGATTTTGGATCAATAACCTTTTATTATTAAATCGGTCACACAAAATCTGCCACGCTACTAAATAGTTGTTGGCGGAAAACTCAATCGACTGGATTACCACAGCAGCTGATCCCCCCAAGGATGCCCGTAAATAATGAAATTTATTAATTTCATCAATTTCATCGTTATTGTGAATCAAACTTGTAAACGTATCATGAAATTCCAGCCAATTTTCATAGCTGCCGTGAAACTTGGGCAGCTGTATTGTGGGTAACTTAACAAACCTATGATTATTGTTGGAAGTAGATACAACTTCGTTTTTATCATGATTCTTTCTGTAAGTATCTAATAACTCCTGAGCTTCAGCAAGTATTTTATAATATTGAGTTTCGAACTCATTTCTCTCACTTAATTGTACATCAATATTATCTGAATTACACTCTAACTTGGATTGGACCTCGTCATATTGATCATACAATGAATCGATCTTACCAATGCGCAATTGTAACTCCCTGGCTTCCGAGGAACTCATCTTAGATATGTTCAAGGTCATTAAGAAATTAGCGAATGACGTGAGACGTCCCTTGTAGCTGCCTCGTTTTTTAATTAAATCCTTGTCCTCGGTCATTCTGGGAGACTGGTACGATCGCCCTGGAATTGATACAGGTAGCATGTATTAGTACTTAAATTAACAAACGAATCACTTTTCCTGTAAGCCTAAATTATAATAAAGATATTGATCGGATTAAATATAATGTCTCAATAATTAATTTCAATGTCCTAGTCCTATGCAATGTCATACAATACTATAAATTCCTATTACAAATTACAATTAATAAATAACAGTTAAATAATTTATTATATATTAAATTACAATTACACACAATTAATTTCAAATAATGATTATTGAATTCAAATAATAATAGCTTAAAAAATTATAATTCCAAAAACAATTTCAATTTAAAATCACCATTACAATTCAAAATTCCTAACGGTCAAAGTCGGTTACAACATCATCAAATTGAATGCTTAACGGTCAATACACTTACATTACACTAAAACAATAAAGTAATCCTATTAATTTGTCGAAAATTAATGATATTTTGGTTGAAACAATAATGATAGCCAAACTATAATACGTTCACCTACACTATAATGCCACCATGACAAGTACACGTACGATTGGACTACCTACCAAATTATCTGACAAATTATGGACTTACAGATATAATAAACATGTAAATGTAATATTAAACGTTACTGACCTGATTTTACACCTAATTATCTTTAGTTTTATACCTGATTAGAGTGTTGGGTTCAACTATCACTATACCTAAAATGTCTATTGTTCTCACGTAGTTTCTCACTGAACTCTCGACCACTCTTTTTCGCTGCGTAATTCCGCTTTGCGCTTCACAGCTTCTGTTATTGCTCTGGTTCTTATTATTTCGACTTATCCAGCGAAGATGGACCATGTACAGGTCAGGTATAAAATTCGGTGTACTTAATTAAATTAAATAAAACGACCGTTCGGACTTGAATGTAAAAATTGTAATGCAATGAACATAGAACCAACGACAATGAATATTAGCATAGACAATTACAGATAACAAAACACATAAAAAGTACAGATAAATTATACACTAGGGAAAGCGCCCGTTCAATCTTAAACACCATCTAATTCCAAACTAAGCAGAGCTTGTACTATGGTAATCAGAAAGCTGATAAACATACTTATTATTTATTTTATATTTGTCCTGGGTGGGAATCGAACCCACGACCTCACGTTTCGCAGTCGGCTCATCACCCACTACGCCACGGAGGCTGTCATAAATCAAAATAATAAACAAAATACATATATAAAACAAATACAATCGATTTTATTTTTAAGGTCGAATTTCGCCGAGCCGACCACTAGTATAGGTATAGGATACAGTGAACATTTGAACAAAAGATCGAGTTTCACTTGCGATAAAATTTTAATGAACAGTGAAGTCTTACTAATAGGTTTTCATTGTTACCCTTTGAGTACGGAGCCCTGCAAACACAGTGAGTACCCAAAACATTGGACCGTGATCACGTAAGGGACAAGTTCTCCAGTTTATCCCTAATGGAGAACTTTGTATGAAGAGATTAGGGACATCGATTTATTCCCCTTTGTACTTTTCACTACGTGTTTCGTCTTGGTAAGATATTCTAGTGGCTTTTTGCTGTACTATGTTATGGTATAGTTTGATCAACTTAATATGCAGCATATATTTAACCAGTTTATTATGTATATTAAGAATGGTATCGATTTCGCTTTTTGTTTCAGTTTTGCTATAGGTCATACTTAAAAATATATGCTATTTCATATTTAAAAAAAACTCATTCCGCAGACCTACAAAAAAAACATTCTGTTTCGTATGTACCATGAAGACACAAAGTCAAGAATACAAACACCCTTCACCGCATCGTTTAAATTTTTAAGGTGACCTTAGCAAGACTCTTCAACATGAAAATAGCGTCTATGACACTATGCACAGAAAAATTCAAAATGCATACCTTAAAAAAGTGGCTTTAAACCACGCTTCAAAAGCTGGATAATTGTTAATTTATTTTAATACAACATTTTTATTACATTTATAGTTTTGACGTCACAAATCATTTTCTTATATAAAATGTATGTGGATGAGTATCTCAATTGAATTGGCAGTCCAAGACCGGATTTTAGGGTAGTAAGTGTAGTACTTTAACGTTGCCTTTGAAATTTCTGTGATCTTCGGAGCGGCTTACATTTCCAATTTTCCATATCCTCTCTGTCTGTCAGTACACTTTACGCAATTTACGCGCGTTCCCGTAACGGTTACATAAAAGTTCTTATTTCGGGTAAAGTCTAAAGCGCGTCAATGAACGTCTGCTGGAGCCCTGTTTATTTCACAATAAAACGCCGTTTTATTATTACTGCTACAGTTCTCCTACGTCTTTCATAGTCCTTGTAGCAATGCTTGTAGAGATCTAGATAAATCTATACGAGTATCTTCACCAATTCTTGAAGTGCTGTAAACCACTACTGTTGTAGTATAAATCGTTCGTATAAAAATGTATTATTACTAGCGGCAGCAGTATTTAATTGAACTTACTAAATATATGTTTATATATTACGTAGATTATAAGTTTAGGATAATTTTTGGACCACCCTGATTTATATTTGTTTATTAGACATGGTAAAAATTGATACTTTTTTCTTATGAATCTGTACATGAGAATTCAACTTAATGTAGCTTGTGAATCTAGATACAAGAATGATGCGAATGGTGGTGAAATAGAGAGCTTTGCAAGTGTTATCGATTCTCCTATTTTGTATTAGTACCTGTTAAAGTTTTTTTACGCACTTTACTCTACGAGTGATATAAAAGTACTCATGCGATGTAGTCGATATCGAGAAAAAATATGGACACCGTATCATATGTTTGTAAAAATTTATAACAATATTCCTGAGGATCTCAAAAAATTACCACACCTCAAATTTAAACGTCATTTACATGAATGGCTCGTACAAAAATGAAACTATTCCCTTAAATCGCATATGAAATAATAATTTAATTTAAATGATGTAAATTTATTAATTCAATCTAAATATTGTTAACTATTGACATGCATAACAAAAATAATGACATTCTTTTATTCAAATTTATCATCTGTAAATTATTTATGTTTAAAAGTATTGTACAATGTTTTAATTACCAATTTCTTTAAATAATTTGTAATATTTAATAAAAATAAATATTTGTTTAAATAATAATAATAATAAATACTAAAATTGTAATTGTACTTAATATGAAATTTGCACACCATGAAAATGGTAAATTGTGAGATATGACTCTCTATGTAACAACTCTGTAACCACAATTTGAACGAATAAATGAATTATGAATTATGCTAAGATCGAGGCGCGTCTATGAATGACTGCCGGAGCCCCGTTTATTTCATAATAAAACGTCGGTTTACGACTTGCGCTACGGTTCTGCTACGGGTTTCGTAGTTGTTGCAGCAGCGCTAGTAGAATTGTAGATAAATCGAAACTGTCAGCAATTCATGCAGTTCAAAGCATTATTTAGTTTACAAGAATATTATGAACATTATCGTGTAAGTAGGGATCATTTTTATTACTTCAACAAAACATTAGGTATATTGGTCAGGAATGTATCTTCAATCTTAAGTATTGTATAGTAGTGAAAGTACATAATTGAACCGATATAGAAAGTTCGTTGCTATTTCGGATTATCGCTCTCTTTCTGAAATTTATAGATTCATATAAGACAGGCGCATTTAAAAAAATTGTTCATTTACTCATTAATCTCTACATCACGATTCATCCTAATAACTTCTAGCTAATCTAATACATAACACTTGAATGGTGATTGTTCGCGCCAATTAAGTCATTTCACCTCCCTCCCCTTCACCCTCCCTCGATATATTATTCTTTTTGCAAAACACACCGCACCATCCGCTATTTATTTTTGCAAATAAGTATTATATCTAAGATTATTTTATATCCCGCATATTAATAACGCACCGCTCACGTAGGTATATTATTCTTTTTGCAAAACACACCGCACCATCCGCTATTTATTTTTGCAAATAAGTATTATATCTACGATTATTTTATATCCCGCATATTAATAACGCACCGCTCACGTAGGTATATTATTATTTTTGCAACGCACCGCACCATTCGCACCATTATTTACCTATATTTGTAATCGAAATTACACCTCATAGGTACGCATTCTATTTTTCATTAATTGAAGTCCGCCATATTGTAACTGGAAACGCGACCGGCGATCGTTGTTTCGCTAATAACTACCTACGTAATCATTCATTCATTACGCCATACATAATTTTTATAATCTTAACTGTTTTAACTGATTTATCTTGTTCACGACAAAATGTCTACTAAAGGTAAAATTGTATCTGAAACGATTTCAAATGACGAAATTAGTTTGAAAATATTAATTGCAAAACGTGATTCTATTTACGAACGTTTACAACAAATTTATGATTTATCTATAAGTGCATTAAGTTCGTCAGACGCACAGGATGCATTTCTTGACACGGCATCTGACCTTGAATACTTGCGTACCGAGTTCAAGGACACGTTAGAATCTTATAATGTTACAAATTTAAAATTAAATCCGAACGCGCAAGTAGATTTCGGATCGTGGAAATCTTTTCATGATCTATATAGTCGTATTAAAAGTCAAGTGTCAAAATTAAACGCTTCATCTTCAAGTAAATTACAGAATAGTTTACCTACAAAAATTATACCGTCGCTTCCGCCCATAGAATTACTTTCTTTTAATGGTGACATACGACACTGGTCTATGTTCTACCAACAATTTAAAACATTAGTTCATGATAATCAGCAATTAACAGATGCTGAACGCGTTTATTATCTTGTTAGTAAACTTAGTGATAAGGCATTATCAATCTGCTCAGGCTTAATGCCTACAGCGGAAAACTATTCTGTGATATGGAACGCGCTCATACGTAGATATAACGACGAGCGTGCGCTCGCGACTACCTACGTCAGTCAGCTGTTAGAACTGAAGAACGTAAACACTAACACATCCGCTGGTTATCAAATATTTATGGATAAATTTGATGCTTCTATTAACGCTCTTAAGCAACTTAATATTGATGACATATCTGATTTTCTGTTTCTAAATATCGCGCTTAGAAAATTAGATAACGATACCGTAAAGTCGTTCGAAATGTCATGTCGCAACGTAAACATACCGAAATATTCCGCTTTGGTTCAGTTTTTACATGACCAGAATAGGGCTTTGTGCCATACAATAAATACTTCGCATAATATGTCTAACAATAATAAAATTAAAGGTAATTTGGTTCCCGCTCCCGCTAAGAATATAAGTAAAACTTTTATTAATACAGATTCGAATCGGTCATGTATTTTCTGTAAATCGGGTGATCACGAACACCTATTTGTCTGTCTGCATTTTTTAAAAATAAATGCACAGGACAGGTACAATTTTGTAAAACGAAATAAATGTTGCACTAATTGTTTAAGTAATAAACACGCCACTCCTTTTTGTAAGTCACAGCGTAGATGTAGGTATTGCTCCCGCTCGCACCATACGCTACTTCATTTTGTTAGTAGTAGGAATAAGGTCGATCAGCCTTCGGTAGAACAAGGTCCAGGAGAAAAAAATGCATCCACGTCATGTAACGTTTCGCGCGATTGTGGTAATGCGCCGCACCGCACTACATTATTGGGAACTGCGAAGATTAAAGTTTGTACTAAATACGGACACCAATATTTGTTGCGTTGTTTAGTGGACCCTGGCTCGCAATGTGATTACATCACGAAACAGTGTTGCAAACGTTTGTACCTACCGATCTCCAATAAAACACCAGTTAAAGAGGCGCAAGGAATCGGTGGGGTGTCGCAGAAGATTTTAGGTGTTACTTCTTTGCAGTTTAGCTCCCGCTTTGATGAAAATAAACTTTATCATATTGAACCGTTAGTTGTTCCCGCTATAACTGGACAATTACCCGAGTCGTTAATAGACGTTTCGAAAATTAATTATATAAATAATTTACGTTTAGCTGACGATCAATTCCATACACCAGGTGACATTGACGTTTTATTAGGGGTTAACACTTATTTACAAATTTTGTTAACTGATAAAATAATTAATTCGCAATCGCCGAGTGCCATAGAAACGTCACTAGGATACATAATAATGGGAGACGCAGATATCGACTTTCCTACATGCATGCCGCGTTCTTTAGTTTCTTATCCTACTCGTATTGATAATAGTCAAACGTCGCTCACGCATTTGCTCGAAAAATTTTGGAAGTTAGAGGAGCTGCCGCAAAAAACTTATTTGAGTCCTGATGAACAGGAATGTGAGAATATTTATACTTCCACTACTCGTCGCAATTTGAACGGACGATATGTTGTCGCCCTGCCCTTCAAGGACACGCCTGATAAGTTAGGTGATTCTTTTATAACCGCTAAAAAACGCTTCTCGCTCCTAGAGAGACGTTTTAATAAATGTCCCGATCTTCGCTCCCGCTACAATGAAGTTATTCAAGAATACATCAACAAGGGTTATTTATCATTGGTTGCTTCAAATAATTCTACGGAACCTTGCTTTTATCTCCCGCACCACCCTGTCATACGTAATGATAAAAGTACAACTAAATTGCGAATAGTACTCGACGCAAGCGCTAAGTCAGATAATGACATTTCATTAAATGATATTTTACATAGTGGGCAAAATTTACAGTCTGATATTTTTAATATTTTAATAAACGTACGAGTTTATCGCATCGCCTTTTTTGCCGACGTTAGGCAAATGTATTTATGCATTGAAGTACAAAAATCGCACCGCTCGTTTCAACGCATTCTTTATCGCTTTTCTAATGAGGAAGACATACAAACATACGAATTTAATCGTGTGACTTTTGGTTTACGCTCTTCTCCTTTTCTTGCGCTACGCACATTACGTCAGTTGGCTTCCGAGGAGAGGGAGTCTTATCCATTGGCTGCTTCGGTGGTCGAACGAGATATTTATATGGACGATATCGCGTCCTGCGCGCCCTGCGTCAACAGCGCTGTTGACGTGGCCACTGAACTAATTCAAATGTTTCAGCGTGGAGGATTTGAATTGGTTAAGTGGACTAGTAACAGTTCAGAGCTTTTACAGCACATCCCCGCAACGCACCGTCAGCTTGACGAGGTCTCATTCGACGACCAAAGTATTTTTAAGGTATTGGGTCTTCGTTGGCACCCCGCAACTGATTGTTTTTCTTTTCTAGTTTCACCGCCGCCGCTCGCTTGTACCAAGCGTTCTATTTTATCCGCAACCGCTCGCTTGTATGATGTTCTGGGGCTCGTGGGTCCAGTAATTCTTTTCTGTAAGCTTCTCATTAAAACCTTATGGGTTCTCAAACTTGACTGGGACCAGGCTCCGCCCGCTCACGTTGTCACTGCATGGCAACAATATATTTCAGAGTTACCTTTGATATCGAAATTAAGGTTTCCTCGCCATATGGGTATAAATAAAAATTCGCAGGTCTCGCTAGTCGCGTTCGCCGACGCCAGTGAAAAGGCGTATGGCTGCATGATTTATTCGCACATCGTTAATGATGATGACTCACTAGTGATAACGCTACTAATTTTATTGCTTCGCGTTCATACTTGAAGGAACTTCATTCCTTTTTACGTTCAGACGAATATTATAAAGTATTTAATCAGGTCCTTTCTGATAACCGCATCACATGGAAACTTAACCCTCCAAACGCTCCACATTTTGGTGGGCTTTGGGAGTCAAATATAAAGATAGTAAAGTATCATTTATTTCGCGTCATAGGTAAACAAATCCTCACGTATGAGGAGTTGCTTATTGTCCTCACTCAGGTCGAACGCATATTAAATTCACGACCGCTTTACGTGTTAAGTAGCGATCCGGCGGAACCTACTGCACTTACGCCCGCGCATTTCCTCGCTGTTAATCCACTTGGATGCTTACCCGCCGCGGATCTTAGTAAGGAACGCATTAATCTTTTATCACGTTTTTCATTGCTTGATTCGATAGTTCAGTCATTCTGGAAGCGCTTCAGATCAGAATACTTACATACACTACAAGCAAGAGAAAAGTGGAATAAACATTCAATTAATTCCATTTCTGTAGGAACCGTTGTTCTTATCGATATGGATAACGCTCCGCCTCTTCAGTGGCCGCTAGGCGTCGTCACTGAACTGTTTCCTGGTAGGGATGGTGTGGTGCGCGTTGCACAAGTGAAGACTAAGAGCTCCACTTTGCAGCGGCCCATTGTTAGACTTTGCCCTCTACCAACACAATAATATTGTAGTTTATATTTTATAAGTTATAGTTTAAGTATAAATTCTCATCCCGCTATTATAATATTTTTATTAATTTACTAATTATATTCATCGCATCGCCTCTGTTCACCGCATATATAGTTTTTTCTACATGATATTAACTCCGCTGTATATATTTATGTTTATTTTTTATTTTTTTTAATTCGCTATTTGAGGAGACCTCAAGGCCGGGGGGATGTTCGCGCCAATTAAGTCATTTCACCTCCCTCCCCTTCACCCTCCCTCTCTTTCCCGCAAGCGCACTATTACATAATATGGATCAGGAAGATCTATCAATTCAGTCTGCCTTCGTCCCGCCGCCGACGCGCACGCCGCCGACGCGTATGCAAGTCCTCTAGTGACAACCGCACCGCAAGCCACCTAACACGTGGTCATCAGACTCGCCGCATCGCCGCCATCACCGCTGTCAATAGTTTTGTGATTTAACTGAATAGTGCATAGTGAGAGTGAAGGACAACACCAGTTCCCGGGCAAGAGAAGATTGATGAAGACTTCAGCAGCACACGAGCATACCATCTGCTCCAGCCCCTGGGATACACCAAGTAAGTGCGCTCCCTTTATCAATACTTCTCGTTTTCCACCTTTAATTCAAACCGCAACTTACAGTCCACAATTCCATCACCCGCAGTGGGGGACCACCCTCCTTTCCACCCTTTATTCCACCATTTTTGGTCATAGCGAACCGGAGGTCCCCCCTTTACCCATCAATATCTGGTCCTTGTCGATCCGGATTTCCTCCAGTGATCAAACGAAGCATTCTTCGCAATATTTTATTGACTGTCATATTACGTGTACCTTCCCACTGTCAACATTTTCTTTTTACGCACGTTACTCTAGGAGTGACATAAAAGTTCTCATTATGGGTAAGATCGAGACGCGTCAATGAACGTCTACCGGAGCTCTGTTTATTTCACAATAAAACGTCGTTTTACGACTTGCGCTACAGTTCTGCTACGGGTTTCGTAGTTCTTGTAGCAATGCTTGTAGATTTGTTGATAAAAAATCAATACCTTCAACAATTCGCGCAGTTTGAAGTATCAGTTCTACTAGAACTACGGTTAAGCGTTTGATGAAAATTAGGATTTATAATATGAACCGTTTTTCTACTACAAACATAGCTACTTGCTATGTAATCTGCAACTGCTATTTAATCATGACTGGACACCTCAAATACATTTTGTTAACATTATAATTTTCAGTAAATACAATCGTAGTCGAATAAAATTGTAAATACCAACTTATCTAATTAATTAGCCACATGAACAAATGAAGACTATTATAACGTATTGACGCCCTGCGTGGCGCGATGCCGGATTGCCAATCGAAGGGTCCCGGGTTCGACTCCTGGCGAAACAGAAATTTGAATGATGAGTTTAAATTTATGTTCTCGGTCTGGGTATTTGTGCTACTGCCTTTGTGTGTGTCCATGGTACCCACGACACAGAGTATACCTACCCTACTGTGGAGCTATGAGTGTGAAGCGTGAAGCGTTTTATCCTTGTCTTTATTCATTACCTCACTTCTATTTTTATTTGCCTTCTTACTTTGCTTACTTTGGTTTCGGCCGACTAGGTGCAGGTGTAGGAGTGGGTGGAAGTAGGACCTTGAGTCTCCGTCGTAACGTTACTACCAGTAGATACAAATAGTATCTTGTTAGTTACTAAGCTAATGGTAAATGCAGTAACTTTTGACAGAACGAAATTTCCGAATCCGAATCTCAGAATCGGAAGCTTCGTACTTTTCAATTTTATAAAAAAAATCGAATGCTTATTAAAAATCACTTTACAAGTAGTTGCGAAAGACACACACTGTTTAAACGACTGCTTCAAATAAAAAACTGTTGGCATTAAGTGTAACACGTTGAAGTTACTGAAATGCTGGTCTCGAGAAATCTTTTATGTACAGTAAGGTGCAGAAGCGGTATAATTGAACTTCCAATAAAACTATCGCGTCAACTTGTTGGTCGCACATATGACCTTCTTCCATGAACACATCACACCCTATGAATATTATTTTATATTAATCTAATATAAATATAAGAATGCTTAAAACATGCCGGCAAAAACCGACCTTAAGAGGCTACACCGCTTTTAAACCCTGATTGTATTTTTTTTCGACCTTTTTTATGTCGAACTGCTGGGCACAGATCTGCTCTCGGAAATGAGAGGGATTAAGGCCATAGCCCACTACGCTGGCTAAGTGCGGATTGTGGATGATCCACGAGGTAGGTTGGGACTTTATAAACAAGTGCGGATTGGCTATTGGACATCATGACTTCGGGAAATTGCAAGTTTCTCTCAGAAATGCACGGTAATGGAACACATCGTAATTAAATATCACAATATTTTGTCCATCACCATGGAGCAGCGATAAATACGCACATTACAAATTTATTTGTCGACAATCTGAACTCGATATCTCCGTGTCAGTCTTTAATGCTCGGTCATCGCTGCATAAACCGATTGTATGGCTGCAACCCTTTTTTGCGTCCCACTGCTGGGCACGGGTCTCTCCCCATTATTGGGGAGGCCTGGAGCTTACTCCACCACGGGAGTGGAGTGGAGTGGAGATGCGGGTTAGTGGCCAACCCGCTGTCGGCTGTTTTCAAACCGCCCATAAGGCCTCCGACAAGGTTTAACGACTGTTATCTATCGACAATAACCAGGACCGACGGCTAAACGCGCCCTCCGAAGCACGGAAACGTGCATGTTTTTTTTTGCCACTAGCGGTCAGCCATCTCACACCCGACCGCGCTGGTTGGCTTAGCGGCATAAACCGCTTGCGTTCTACGCTAACCGCCGAGCCATGAGCGCTTCATGGCATAATAACACTATTGTATAATAGCACTAAAACGCCGCGTACTCTATTGTATTCTCTAATATGATCGCTCAATAACAGGAAATAGGTATACATCAAGATTGATGACGTGAGCACGACGTTCGACATATTGCCATGTCGGTCGCATATGATCTCGTAACACATCAGTGATCAATTAATTAAATACCTCTTCGTACAGGAAATGAAACATGTGGTTAGATCGCTATATAATAATATAAGGTAAACTTTTACCACGAGTAGATAATTAATAGAATCAGGTGTTACTTTGCGGAACTCTTTTGTTATAAAGTTAGGCAAAAACTACTTTGCAACAATCCGCAATCAGAACGTATGATGGTGTATATTTTTTTCATGCAATAGCACCTCCCTCCCACATAGAATACATGCACATGCAACAATCAAAGAATATACACCAAACTACGTACCACCACCAACACGTGTTTCGCCTCAAAACAGAGTGATGATGCTGGTGCGGCTCATTTTATTTATTTATTTCATTTATTAATTACTACTAACTACTAACACGGGATAAGAATACATGCCACGGTATGGGTACTTTGTCTGTCAAAAGAGACCGCTAAAAGGAGATCGAGTAATTTCTGTCTGGCAAAGTAACAAGCTTTATACGGTCAGCTACCGATTTCTTGAGAAATGTTCCGTATTTGTGTAGGGTTAAAAGCAGCTGAGGAGGCTTTAAAAACTTTGAATAACTCACAAAACTTAAAAAAAAAACAACTAAAATTCACAGAAATAATATTCTTTAACGCAGGTAAATCCGCATGATAGCGCTGGTACGTTTATATAAATCTCACTCAGTCAGTGATTGATATGAGACATTGTGTGAATCGCGTCGCGACTGTCGCGGTATAATGAGGTTATCCGCAATCGCAATGAATTTCCGATGTTGCTGACTGACGAATGTGTACAGTGAGAAACAAAATGGATTTTGTAAAAAAAAAAACAATACGTTTAAATAAAGTAATAGGCAAACGGCTTATATAAAGGCTATGATTTGCAAACGTAGTGGTACGTAAGTATCGTAATTTATTTTGTATTTTAACAGTATTTTTTAAGCCGTAAATGAGCAACCAAGGATTAAAAAGCCGGCCAAGTGCGAGTCGGACTCGCGCACCGAGGGTTCCGTAAAAAGGTTTACGATTTAAGACATATTAAAGAAACTACTTACTAGATCTCGTTCAAACCAATTTTCGGTGGAAGTTTTCATGGTAATGTACATCATATATTTTTTTTACTTTTATTATTCTCTTATTTTAGAAGTGTGTCCCCACAAATTTTACCATTTTGGAAGTGTCTCTCGCGCAAACTATTCAGTTTAGAAAAAAAACTATGTGAGAAACCTAAATATTATTTTTGAAGACCTATCCATTGATACCCTACACGTATGAGTTTTATTTAAAACAAAACTTTCAGTTTCAGTTCTAAGTATGAGGAACCGCCAAAATTTTTATTTTTCTTCTATTGTGTGAAAATCTTAATGCGGTTCACAGAATACATCTACTTACCAAGTTTCAACAGTATAGTTCGTATAGTTTCGGAAAAAAGTGACTGTGACATACAGACGGACAGACAGAGAGACATGACGAATCTATAATGGTTCCGTTTTTTGCCATTTGGCTACGGAACCCTAACAACAACATACTTCGGCTAAACCAAACCTATAAGATTGTTTGAAATGTTCGAATATTGAAATATCCACCATATTACCTTTCGTGCTTTACTGTACCTTTCATTGGAACTACACACGCAATTCGCTCCACAAATACAAGCTTTCACTTAGGGTTGAAACAATCTGTCTTTGCAAACCCTACTCAGACTTTAACGTAATTTCACCAGTTACACAAATACTCCACTTTCGGTTTCATTTGTAAACATCTCTTTTAATTTAAATGGATATGTATGGTATAAACTCAGCTTAGGGCATTAGGCTTAAAGAAAAATTATCCTTTAAACATCTTCAGCCCCTTCAAAATTCAATATGTGTTATGCTTATGTTTATGTAATATATATTTTCTTTACTTCCCTGTCTATTTTAATTATCTACATACTACATTATCTCCTATACCTATTATATTTTTATTTCTCTTCTCTTGTCTCTTCCATAACCGCCTTCAAATTTCTCTGCACTCCCTTGGGTAAGCTGGTGGACAATGCCACTTGGCATTAAGCTCGCCTATTGTACCTCATTTTTACGGGTTCAATAAAGTTTAAATAAATAAAAATAAAAAAATTGGTAAGTACAAATAATTAACGTCTGTAACGTTCGAGGTATCTTTATATCAGAAAAACACGTATAAATTATGCGTAATACTAACAATTTATGATTTATTTTGGATTTGGAGTTATCTTTCACTGAATATTCTCCAATGGAATATTCTCCAACTAGGAAAGTAAGCTATCTGTTACGATCCATCTCATAAAAGTTTTGACTTAGTTGAGAAAAGCCTGTAAAGTACCCCAGTAACAAATGATTTTCTTCAACCTTAAATCCCGGTTAACCAACATAATCTTAGTCTTAATTTTACAATACCTTTCATTACATCTATATATGCAGTCGGTTTTACTTAGCTTTGAAACAATTCGCCTTTGCCAACCGTGCTCAAACTTTAATATAATTGCAACAGTTACACAAATACTCATGTTTCGGCTTCATTTGTAAAGCCCTACACGCTCTTTGTATTATGCCCTTAATGTGTCAATCGATTGCAAAATAATAATTGAAATTTCTTCTCTTAATAATATTGCGTTATCCCCATACGCTTGAAATACTCGTGATAGCTAGCCAAGCGTTAGGAACACGGACACCGTTGCTCTTGTGTGTGAGAAACAGTAAAAAAAAACACCCAGATCAAGATCATAAAGTCCCTGTAGCTTCAGGATTAAGAATAGAACTACGGTATGCTTTGCCTGATCGTAAGAGGCGACTAAAAGGAGGCTGCCGGGGTTTCGGGCGGTGAGAGGGGAAGCTCGATCCGTCCAGCCAGCGGCCTCGGGAAGGACGGCGATGTGTGTGTGGCTGCATACCGCCGTAATCATCGGCTTCCGAGGGGGTTTTAGTGCGGTACGAATCCTACATAACCCTGTATCCACTCTCCCAAGGTGTCGGGTACCTTTACAAATAGACACAAAAAAAACAGACCAAGATCTGAAATAGATTTCTATCTTCATTTCGTCATGATAACGACGACATCATAATAATTGTTCTGCCTCCTTAGAGGACATCAGAGCCAAAATAATGAGAAATCTTTTAACTTTATTTGTTTTATATAAACTCATTTAATCACACTTTACGTCCTCTTACCAGCTAAAAATATATTTGAATAAGTAAAATTCTCTTTACGCTCGAGTTTCTTTCGAATGAAGTTGTGCTCAAAATAGCTGAGATTTAATACTCTACCACATTTTAATCATTTAAGCACTTACTGCTTCTTGAGACAAGTGATAAAAATAAAATATTTAAATGGCAATCAAGCAGCATTTTCTTTTAATTTAAAGGGAAAAATATATTATATCTACAACCGATATTTTGTTAATATTTTATAATTTTGTATGCATGATACTGAGTACAAATTTGTTTTTACTAGAGAAAGACCTATAGGACTTAAGAGTGTTATTTTTATTATAGAATACTCTTGTGCAATAAATCTCATGGAAATAATGTATTTTTAATGCAAAATCTCATATTATTATGTAAAACCTGATAAATCAGCGAAATCGACTAATTTTCGTATACGGCCGCTTAAGCCTCCGTAGATACCTTCTTTTTCGAAAATCACTCCAAAACTCCTACGAAATGAATTTTCAAAAAAATGTTCCTGACATCTGTTGACTTCTTTGTCACAATACAAGGAGCGCCTGCCTTTTCTTTGTTTGACCTCGAGGTTTTTGGAATGTCCTTATTATTAGCTTATGAATATCAAAAATAAAAAAAATTATGAATAACATCAAATATACCAGAAATATAAAGAAAATAAATACTTATTTCAAGAATTCTGATCCAAGGATTTATTTTTACTTTATGAATTCTTAGAAAAGTTTTTGATATCCCTTCATAAAATTTTCCTATAGGTACTAAATATCTAACAGTAATATTTTTTAGATATTTGCTTCAAAAAGTTCTCTCGACTAAAATATTCAAACTAAAAGCCTCTTTTTGACCTTCATTGTTTACTGCTTGTAATATTTCAGAACCTATACATCTGCTTGTTTTTTTTCAATGTACCAACTTTTATTAGCGAAAAGGAAAACAAGTCGTCAGTATCCTATTTCTGGAGATGTCTACGGATAATTAACAACGTTGAAGGTTTTCTTATGGGAGTGGGAGAACGCCCCCTCCCAAGTCCCAGTTGAACGTGATTTAAGCATATGTCCCTCTACCGACTATAAAAGATATCTCCTCTCCACTCCATACTAATCTAGTCTCTCTCGTCTGGAGAGGACCCCCAACCCCAGGTGGTGTTTAGTAGGTAAGCACCTAGGTTTATCCGTATCCCACATAGCCGGCGCACACGGCTAGCCCCTTTTCCATATACCTACTCTGGGAACAAAAAAGCGAATTAAGAAATAAGTTACTTATATTTTGCTTTGCTTCGCTTTATAGTAAGGATGACAAAACGCATTGTAAATGTTATTTTAAAATAATTATTAATAAAAAAATTGTTAGTAAAAAAATTGTTAAGCTCGGTGCAGCTTTCTATAAGTTACTTAGGTATATTTAGCTTTGCTTCGCTTTATAGTGAGAATAACAAAACGTATTTTAAATGTTATTTTGAAGTAGTTAAAGTAAAATTTAATCCTACTATCATGTTATATGTAGATATATCTAGCATCACTAAATCAAAACAGCTAAACGCAACTAAACTGTACAGACGTAAAGTTAGTTACCACTGAATTTTACTTCACTTTTGGTGAAAATGAAGTAGTTTTAATCCCATCAATGGAGCTGAGAAGTTTACTTTACTGAAATGATGTCGCCCGACTTCAACGAGACCTGCCAAAATTGGCATGAAATATAATATATTAAATTATAAATGAGTGGTGTCATTTATACTATAATAGTCAACTCCTGTTGCTCGCGTATAGTACGACAAGGCAGGCGGAGGGACTTTTTTTGCGAGGGAAAGATTTTTCTGACGTCGCCACCGACCCCACTCAGGGCCCTTGTTGCGATAACTCCATCAGATTTTCTGGTTGGTATTCTCAGATTTTGGGTTTGACCTATTTTAGTTAGTTACTTAGTTCTTCCCATGAAAACATAAAAATATTCTCATTTTTGGAAATGTTTGCTTTTACAAGATTTGTTTAGGCTGTGACGTGGACAGAGATCAGAAATTGATTTCAGAACCTGTAAAAAAGAAGTCAATTCATTCCCTGCTCTCCTAGTATGATAACAGCATGAGTGAGAACTGCTAGAAACTTCTCATGGGTATGGGTACACATGAGTGCGGTGAATTTTAAAGAAATTATTCTTATTCCCGACGTCACTAAAACCTAGCGAAGTAATTTTCGATATTGTAAGTTTGACGTAAAATACTAAATTAAACTTAAGCGGCAACAATTTGTTATATTTTTCTATTTCCTTAGCGGTGGACTCTGTATTATTATTTAAAATTCAAAATATGTTATTAATTTTTGGAATTCAAATATTGTCTTAATGAACGCCAATCTTTTCGCGATCATCGGCTCTAGGTGCTATTATGGGCGAAGAGATTAATTACCAACATGAAGAAAATTGTCAACTTTATCCTTTTAGCTCAAAAATACTGCAAGAATACGAAAATAAAATAGTAGTGCAACACGTCACCAACGCGTTCCCGCCAAAACTTCTGACAGATTATTTTCACAAATCGACGTCACGCAGTTGACGCTCTACATTCCGTCGTGTTTTCTATTCCTTAGCCACGTTTCTACCTACGTAATTAAATTAAATAAAACTGCCTTAGTGCGAGTTTACAATGCATACAGTGGGTTCTATTTCACCAAATGAAATGTAATTATTTTTTTTCAACCATTTTTTATGTCCCACTGCTGAGCACAGGTATCCTCTCACAAGTTAAAGGGATTTAGGCCAGGCGGCCTAGTGCGGATTGGTAGACATCATACCTTCGAGAAATTATGAGTTTCTCTCAAGCACACACAGTAATGGAAAATATCGTATTATCGTACCGTACACCGTGGAGCAGCAATAAACACGACAACTATAAGACGAGAGCCGTACACTTTGAAGTTTATTTTTTCACAGTTTCAAAGAACTCTAGCCTTATTTTGTTAGATTTAAGAGTCTTGATATACAGACAAACGGACTTATATCGAAGTAGAGTAAGAAAGATTCATTTTTCTTTTTTGGAATGGAACCCAAAAAACGTTTTATTTTAAAGCCGCTTCGTCACACATAAACTATGAGCATAAAATAGTTATTAACAAGGTCCAGTACACAACGTACGGAAATAAAAAATCGCGCATAGACACGCGCCCACGCATAGTTTCTAATGTCGAGAAAGGTGTTTGTCAAACATGTCAAGTTTTTGTGTCATTAACGGCCGGTTTACATGAAGCTTTTGCTGAACAAGTTTAAAATGGATTTTAAATAGGTTATTGACCAATGAATATACAATTAAAATAATACATCTTACAACTTTAAAATAAAGAATAGAATAAGGTAAACGTCGGTCCATTATCGAGACCTTTTAGTGCGTCCTGAACATGAGTAAAGTTCAAATCATAGTTATTTAAAAGTCAAAATCTTTGGCTTCATTGCAAATCTTTACCTACTAATATTATAAAACTTAAGAGTTTGTTTGATTGAAACCTCAAATATAAAATTCTAAATGCCCAAAGTAAACTACAGTAGTGGTATAAAAAAATTTAGCACTAATTAAAAAAACCCCTATACCCCCATAACTAAACTGCCCTGTGTTGTTGTTTTTTTGTGTTTCTGTTATACATATATAATAAATATATTTTATTTAGTTTAATTACATATTAAGTTTGAATACATAGTAAGCTGCAATTGTTTTTGTAAACTTAAGTTATTTATAGTCATAAGGTTTCACTCGCTTTTGAATTTCGCGAATATCGACAGGCTGCACTGAAAATCAGTGTTGTAGTCTTTGGCTGCAAGGAGGCTGAATGCAGTCATTTTTCTTCAAATACTACAACAATGCCACTTTTATGTTTGACCCTATCGATATTTTTTATTTGTATGCATTTTGTAGTTTTATGAAGAAATAAATGTTTTTCTATTCTATTCTATTCTTCTATTCGATTCTATATTAGCTTCACCTGTATGTTTGCTTGTAACTGTGAGTTTATGAACTTGTTTGTAGTTACAAAAATCGAGTCCAAAAAAGAGTTCTTCTTTGGACTCGATTTTGACCCATTTTCAACGGAGAAATTCAATTCAAACTTTGGACACTTATCAAGAATCGGTCACAATACAATAATTGTAATGTTGAATTTTTAAATGAGTATATCTAATTCCGAGAACTTGAAAAAAAATTTTTTTTTAAATAAATCGAACTAAAAACTTAAGAATAAATAAAAAAAACAATTTGAAAAAGTGAAAAATAATCCTTAAATACTCATATAGCAGAAAATAATAATGATATTATCGTGAAAAAAGGTGAGTTGCTCGATATACGAAAATTATGCGTTCTGTGCAATTAAATATTGCACAGAACGCCCTTCGCTTTTTCACGTGGTTTTTTAGTTTTTTTAAACTATATTTATTGTGTTGGAATGTTCATTTATCGAGGAAGGTTTTGGCTATATAACGTGCAATGATGACACAACGATGAACATAGTCTTGTCCAGTATTTTGTAGTTACGTTGTTCTTGCCCGATGTCGCATCGATGTCGCGAGCCAAGAATGTAATCCGGTTAATGGGTTTGCAGCGATGAATCAACGTACAAAACAGATCCTTCATTTTATTTTGTTGCTTTACTTCTACATAATATCTCTTCGGCGGACATAGGCTTGTCCTAAGGCACGCCACTGAGAACGGACTTCGGCTCTATGCATCCAATTACTTCCTGCCCACTACTCCACGCTTAGCGTCGTAAGAGCCATCTAGTTCAACGATTGAATATCAATAATTTTATTTTTATTTTTACACACCAGCACAATTACCGGAACACACAGTTTCTTAAAAAGTTATTAGATGTATTGAAGAGTAGCTTTTATCATTATGTAAGTATCCTCTTAAAAATTAATTTATAAGTAAAGTAAAGATAAAAGTAAAAATCATTTATTTGCTCTTACAATGAGGTCTTATAATCTTATGGTACACAGCTTTGTATAAAAAGTTTCTGCCTAAGACCCGTCTTTGTAAGAGCCTGGTGCCTGAACTAGGATTATGAAAACCTGAGTTATAGGTCACCAGCGCCCCTGCGCGGACTGATATTAGGTAATACAATTTACTTATTTCATTTTGATGGTTAGTAATTTAAAGATCTTTATTTTATTTAAATATATTTGACAACTAAACTAAATTATATTTTTATATATTTGTTTTTACTACTATAATTAATACGTTTACTAAAAGCTATGTGTGTAGTAGTGTAGTGTGGTAACGATTGTCGGCTCCTCGACAGTGACCGGGCCACTGCCACTTCAGCTTGCTGTTTTATTTAGTTTACTTCAACTGTTTTCTTATCTGTGAAGCTTGCACGTGTAGGTAGACATAACTATGCACATTTATAGACAACTGAAATTTATAAGAAGCAATAAAAAATAATTTGCAGCACACTTTAATAGAAAGCTCTTCAGAGCGTAACTTTGTGGTACCAATATATTGTAACCTTATCCAAAAATATACATTTATTTTTGAATAGATTAACTAGATCAACGAACGACCTCCAATCTCTAAAATGTTTGAATGAACTCTATTTCAAATAAAATAAAAGACGAAATGAGAGACTCTAGTTTTATGTTATTTTTAAACCATTTAAAACTTTTTATTACGTTATTTAAAGACACTGTTTTTAAAAGGTTCTCCTGCAATTTACTGCGACAATTATTGAAGAACTTTTAAAATTTATTCAAAGAGTTATGGATGAATTCCAAATTTGAGAAATAACTTTCAACCGACCAGAAATAGTATCAGTGTTATGTGTCATGGATGCTATGGGTTCACCATTCTATATGTTTTCGTGGGAAGAGTCGGGTTGCCACCATACGCATCCGGACAGGCAAGAATTCCTTGTGTATAGGTTGCAGCGACCACATAACACGACGTGGCTGACATGCTACTCCTTCAACAATTATATATATAGTAAAAGCAGAACCTTAAAAGGATAGAAAAAAAAAAGATTTATGTATAGAACCTAAAAAAAACAAAAGAAAAGTTCACAGGCGAATGCTCCAGGCAATTGTGTGAATTTGTCCAATTAAGTATGTAAATCAGTTCGGAATGGTATCCGTTCGGATTTGTTCGTTCTTTATTCGAATTGCCTATTTCGCCGTCCCTTACGAAAAATAAGTCGATATTGATACATTTGTAGAAATGTTTGGGGTTATTTCTTTCGCAAGCTTATAGTTAGGAGAACTCTTTAACTTTTTTGAGATTTTCGATTATCCAAATTAGCCTTTTATGTTTACACAATCAAAATAGATTTTAAAATATTTTTGTCAAAAACTGTACCAAGGACATTCCTTTTAGAACGCATATAATACTCACTAAATCATTAGTAGACATTTCAGTTAAAACATTAAATTAACAGACGACTTTTGTAAAATCAATTGATAATAATGTCAATATAATTTCACCCAAAGTTAGAACACGATCTCAAATTATGTTTTCTGAGTGTCCATTAATAGTAACTAAAAATAAAGTTTAAACTCTATTGTTGTACTAGATATATTTGACGCCTCGAAATCGATATTCGATTAGTAGGTAGGCCTATCATAATTATGTGAGGTAATCAATCGCCATAAGCCGATTAATTGCGCCGTGGACACAGTGGCGCTTATTGCTTAGTTATTTATTAATGCGTCAGCGATGTCATACATCATAACGCTTTGGGTTCGGCTTCAGTGCAAATATTTTAACTAGACTAGACCCGATGCCAGACAATGATGATGATAAAGCAAGTCCTTTGTAAAAAAATAACATCAGTATTTGTCATCCTATAAATGTGACGACCCGTGTGGCGCAATGGTCACCATGCCGGACTGCCGATCGGAGGGTCCCGGATTCGATTCTCGGCGAGGCAGAAATTTGGATGATGAGTTTGAATTTCTGTTCTCGGTCTGGGTGTTTGTGTTTCTGTCTTTGTGTGCGTCCATGGCACCCACGACACAGGGTACTTCTACCTTACTGTGGGGCTATGAGTGTGAAACGTTATTTTTTTTATCCTATTAAGGTCCTCGAATGGCGACTATGTCTCGGCAAAAGGAGCACAGGCTACCCTTCAAGCAAGTGGACTGATGGCCTAAAGAAGACAGCTAGAAGCCGCTGGATGCAGAGGGCGCAGGACCGGATAGAGTCGCGAACGCTAGGAAGATTTATGTCCAACAGTGGACTATGAAATGCTTATGTATGGATGGATTTGTCATCCGTACCTAATATTATTAATGTGAAAGTTAGTTCGTTTTGTTTATTTATCCATCGTTTACGTGGCGTGGATCTTATAGAATATTTTTTGTGCGTATACATAGTTTGAAGGCAAATAATATGACTACGAAGTCAGTCGTAATAACGTTAAACGTTAAATATTTTAATGGGATTTCAGCTATCAATTATTTCAGCGTAATAAATTTTATGTAAATAATTTCCATGACTTGCTGGTTACACATCAAACAAATAATTCGGACAATAACATGTATTACAGTCGATAAGCAATTACGGTGCTTCAGCGAATAATTAAGGTTCCAATTTAATTATTTTCCAATAAACATGTTTAATAACAGAGTTCCCTTCAAATTAAAATTTCATAGACATGTGGTTATGTATTTCAGCTGTTCAATCAGCACTTTCTAACACTCTGTGAAATAGTAATTTATTTCTAAAATAATTTAGCCGTTTTTAAGAGCCTTGTAAATTATTTAATGTTTAGCTATCCGCCCGCGGCATCACCCGCATGGTTACATGTTTTCCGAGGTAAATAGTAGCCTATGTCACTCTTCAACCCCCAAAAAATCTCTATACTAAAAATCTGGTCAGTGCACCCAAGGTAGCAAGGTGCACACAAGGTAGGCACCTTAGTTGCGACATGAAAGAAAAACAAATAAACACACTCACATTTATAATATAATAGCCTTCCACCAGCGGCATCATCCGCGTGGACCCGTTTTATGTGTCCCCGTAGGATAAATAGCCCACATGCTATTCCAGGCTCTCTAATTTTTTTTCATCCATTTGAAATACGACGTAAGACGATATATTGCTATATTAAAATCATAGACGTTTAGCCTGTTGATTTAACCGCGTGGACCTTATTACCCGTTTTTCCATAGTGAAGCATGGTGAAAATGCCTGTGTTTATCAGTGAAAAAGTCAGCTTCTAATGGTAAAAGAATATTTTTCAAATCAGTCCAGTAGTTTTGGAGCCTATTTAATACAAACAAACAAACAATCAAATCTTTCCACTCTTTAATTTTAGGTAGTGTAGATTATTAATTATAGTAAGCATTCCTTTTACCCAATATTTAATGCTTACTTTAATAGAATCTCTAAATTTGTGCATTTTGCCAATAAATATTTTATTTTGACTACGTAGTACATAAAAAACATCTAGGATTTTGCCAGTATATTTTTTAAATGTCCATTCAAGACTATAGGTACGCCGTCTTAATAAAGTAAGGATAATAGGAGGTAAGACGACCCGCGTGGCGTAATGGTTACCATGCCGGACTGCCAAACGAGGGGTCCTGGGTTCGATTCCCGGCGAAACAGAAATTTGAATGATGAGTTTAAATTTCGGTCTGGGTGTTTGTGTTCCTGTCTTTGTATGGTCCAAGGTACGCACGACACAGGGTATTAATTACCTTACTATGAGTGTGTAACGTTTTTTTATGTTTAAGGATACCCTTACTAAATTTTAATAGTTATCACGTACGTAATTAATTATGTTACGTACGTAAGAAGCTACTTTTATTTTTTTCATTTTTACTTATTATAGAATCAGCTACATAAAATCAACAACAACACTCATTCAACTGAACAGTTTCAGATAGATACAAGTACACCTTCAAAGTTCAGCAATTCATTTGAGAGTAAGTGGAGAGAGGAACAAGAAAGACGGCTCGAGTTGGCTTAGAGTTTAGAAATACTCGGAAGCGAGGACCAACTTTAGAAATATCGATGAAGCAACACTGGCAACCTAACACCTAGTATACGTGTTCATAAGTGATATTGTAGTTTACGAATCGTCTCTGTAAATCTAAATTTATGTTTTGTTTTTTTTCAGGAATGGCATCGCTACTGCGCATATTGCCAATGTCATGAAAACTGAAAAATGAAACATGAATACAGAAATGCAAAATTTAAAATCTATCAGCAGCTCCGCAGCCTCCGTGGCGCAGTGGGTGATGAGCCGACTGCGAAGCGTGAGGTCGTGGGTTCGATCCCCACCCAGGACAAATATTTGTGTGATGAACATGACTATTTGTTCTGTGTCTGGGTGTTAAATTATCTATTTAAGTATTTATTTAGAATTATATAATTATGTTTATCAGCTTTCTGATTACCATAGTACAAGCTCTGCTTAGTTTGGAATCAGATGGCGTTGTGTGAATTGTCCAAAGATATTTATTTATTTATATTTTTCTCGTTTTGCACGGGACCCAGGACCCTTGAAGGGAACTCCAGCTTGTTAGCCACCGCCAATAGAATATTCGAAAGTAACTCTGTCTGTCTGTCTGCCACGCTTTCCCGCTTAAACTACTGAACCAATTTTAATGTTTGGAACACACATAGAGTAGACCTTGGGAAAGGACATAGAATGGTTTTATCCTATGGGAACCTATAAAACGGATCCACGCGGGCGAAGCCGCTGGCAGAAGGCTAGTTTTAATATAAATGGTTAACTAAACAACCGTTGTTTTTTAAACTACTTACACGTACAAAACATTTTCATAATACTTCAAATCACTATTCATATTAAACTTATTAAGCACACTAACCGTCAAAAATAAAAATGATGATAACATAAAGCTGGCGTAATAGAATAATAAACGTAATTCTGTATTCGCTACAAAATTTGTTTACTAAACAAGTTGGTACAAGAGAAGATACTAAATGGGTCGAAATCAAAATGAATAAATTGAAGACATTATTTATCTACGCTCCTCTCAGGACCTGAGCGCGTTAGACCGTATAAATCAATTAAATTAGCAGAAGATCGGAATGGAAATAGATATTGACAAATAAGAGAAGTGGGCTACTGAATATTTTACTTTCATACTAAGTAGTTTTATTTTATCTTCGAGACAAATTTGAATTTCTCAATCAGTCTCACAACCGTTTGCTACGTTCATCCAACAACATGGTCTATGCCTGTACACTCTACATCCTTTTCCGATAAGTCCTTTACAATATCCGCTATACGTTTATGGAACTCTTTACCAGTGATCATACGTAAAGCTCCAAATCCAGTTTCCTTCAAAAGTATGGTCAAGGTGTATTTTGCTGCTGTGATGTAAGTTTTTGTGCTTTTACCCGTCCATCTTTTTCTTCTTTTCCATATAATTGCATATGTGTGTGTTTAACTATTTAATAATTAAGTATTGTATAATATTTTTAATGTTGCTTGATGTTACCTATATTTTCATAGACACTGTTCTTTTATTGTTAGGGTTGCCTGGAAGAAATCGCTTGCGATAAGGCCGCTCGGTGTTTGTTTTTATTCAGCTTTTTGTATACATTTTTTATTATTCTATGCTACTATTATTTATGGTGTTGTAAATTAATAAACAATAAAGAGTTTTAACTAACTAACTACGTATTGAGAGTAAAGTTTTATTACTGCTGTAGTTACCATAAGTACCTACAAATTAATTCTATTAGGAAATAAGTTTCGCATACATATATCATTCCATTAGTGCGCTTAATCTGATTACTTAAAATCATCCTGTAGAAAAATGATAATAATTTATTTGTAATATTATCTGCTAGAAATAGGTATCACATTAAATTTTACAGGAATCGAAAATATTGTTTCACTGGACCCTTTTCACAACTTTTTCATTTTAATGACGTACGAGTTGGTTAAATATACTCGTACTAATATTCATGATTACCATCAGAATCGTTTCTGTTTCTTCTGAAGCAACTTTAACATTAAAGTTTTAATAGAATTGCAGTGATTTACTATGGTATAGTGGTACTATAAATTTCGTAATTTCAGTACGACTCTTCGAAAATGGGCTTTACTAAGGGCCCGACTCCAAAAATAGTTTTAAGAGTTTTTTTAATTGTTTTAGAGGTTAACCTTAAGCAAGAACAAATAGGTACTGAACAATTTTATTTTTTACAGTTTGAAGTCGGTTCTATTTTTTTGTTAAAAACTTAATTACTTAATTTACGTAATAATTATTTTAAATTAATATTCAAACTTAATTATTCATATAAATACTATATTTCACAGTACTGGTTTGACTGGCTTATGAATATATTTATGGACACTAAGTACTGTAACTATATTCAGTGTTAATATTATTTCTATTCTGTGGCTAACTTCATCATGTCGTTCCTGCGCGCGCAGCTCTCAAATTCACTCTAATCCAAACGCGCCAAAAGTAGTACTCGTATAACTTCAAAAACAAGCAGAGCAAGCGATACAATTTGAAAACAATTTTAAAATAACATTATAACAAAAATCGAGCTTAGTAACTAAATTCCCTGTAAGTCTCGACGGTCAGGACGGGCTTTTAAAGTTTCAGAGTTTTAACACCTGAGGATTTTGGAAGCTTCAATATGATGGAGTATTTTATTATTAAGCTCTTGGGCAATAGTTTTCAAAGCTTATGTAAACAATAACATAATAAGTAGTGAACATTAACATAAGCTTAAAGGTGGGAAGAAAGTTGTAAGTAAAATGAATTAAAATCTACCAATTAAAACTGAGCAGCGATGGCCGAGCGGAAAAAACCGTGTCACACCGGGTTCAAATCCTCGGCGCGCACCTCTGACAAAGAAACTTCTAATGTGTTCATTTTATCGTTTCTCCACGGTACTCTTAATATTCGTAGAAATAATTGTGATATTTAATTGATTACGATGTTTTGCATCGCTGTGCATGCCTGAGAGACACTCATAATTTCTCGAAGGCATGATGTCCAACAATCCACACTTGACCAGAATGGTGGACCTTAATCCCATTCACTTGTGAAAGGAGACTTTATTGAATTTACGAAAACAAACCAATTTACGTTTTGTACGGAAAGTTTCAGCCCTTATTACAAAACCGCCAAAATAATATTTTACGATTACGCGACGACCCACGTGGCGTAATGGTTACCGTCCATACCGGACGGTAACCATTACCAGAAATTTGAATGAACTTGATATTTCTGTTCTCGATCTGGGTGTTTGTGTTTCTGTCTTTGTGTGTGTCCATGGCACCCACGACACAGGAGCATCTTCTCTACTCTACTGTGGGGCTATGAGTGTGAAGCGTTAAAAAAAGGATTGTTTTATATTTTTAATTAAATTTCGCAATTATTTGTAGATTAGATAAAAATACAATAACATGGTACCATCGAGCTGGTCTGATGATGGGACTGGAAGGTGACTGAAGGAACCTCGAAGTGTCTACTAGTAAATACATCGAATTTGGGCTTATTAAATTCGTTTTAACATATTTTATTCAATTATTTTAATCCAGTAATTAAGAGATTTAGTTTTTTAAGCTATTCGTTATTAGTACAGGGGACAGATAGCCACCACGCTCACCTAATTGATAAAATTTATACAAATCAGTAGGTACGTATATTCCGCAATTCAGTTAGAAAATAAAATGATGTTATCATATCGACAACCTACTAGTACCTACTCTATGAACTTTCTATAATAGAATTAGGTATTACGAGAACTCGAGAAGCGAAGTTGCGAACAATAATCGTTACATACAAGTGACTTAACTCCTCCGGTTATAATGTATCATCCTCGACAGATCCTTTATAATCGTCAAACAGCGTCTGTGTCCACTAATCCTTCACTTCGCCGTCGTGAAAGCTACTTATAGCCCAGGAGCCTGTGAAAAAATATTAACTTATGTTTAAGACTTTTTTAAGAATTTAAATGAAAAAGCAGTAATAAATTTGAATTTTTAAGATGAAATCTGCGAGCTGAAGTGGCTATGGAAGGAAGCCAGGAAAGGGCCTTAAATGGCGAAAACACTTCGGCAAAAGGAGCACAAGCCGCCCTCCAACCAAATGTACTAACGACGTGTAGAAGACAGCGGGAAGCCGTTTGATTCAGAAGGCAGAGGACTGTACAGAGTGGTGATTATAAGGGGAAGCCTATGTCCAGCAGACATGACTATGACTTTCAAAGGAAGGATGAATTGATGGAAGATAAAACCAGAAACTATGCAATGTTTTACCATAATCAAAGACGATTTGCAAATTAATTATTTCATTGGATATATTCTCAAGCTTCACAATTTTTTCGTATGTAATTTAATTTTGATTTCCAGTCTAAAACATAAACTTAATATGTTCCGTTAGCTCTAGGACTAGGCAGTAGTCGTAAGTTTTAAGCCTACACACGAACGCCCCTCTCTAAACTCCTTAAACGCATACATTCTCAAACCACTTATCAAACTTTAACCCAAAGTTCGTACATCGCTTGGTAACAAAACTAACTTTGGAAGTTAATATAACTGATCGATTGAACAGTTTATCAATTTAGTTTCTGCATTTTGATCATTGCTTAGCGTACAAATACACAAGTCATATTTATAATATTATGTTAAACTAGCTGTGTCCCGCGGTTTCATCCGCGATGGAAAGGATCATTAGCATGAAGTGAATACACCTACTACGCAGATTTCATGTGTCCTAATTGAAACCGAGAGGTAACTCGTAGAATTCAACTCGGTTAAGCAGAGTTCGGGAAATTATAAAGTCGTCTCGTCCAGAATACCTCAGTGCCTGAAGTCGAAAGTTTTCGAGCAGTGTGTGTTGCCAGTGATGACTTACGGCGCTGAGACGTGGTCTTTTACAGTTAGCCTTTTCCATAAGCTCAGGGTCACCCCGCGAACCATGGAGAGGGCTATGCTTGGTATTTCTTTACGCGACAGAATTCGTAATGATGTAATCCGTAGAAGAACTAAGGTTACCGACATAGCTCTCAAAATCTGCAAGCTGAAGTGGCAATGGGCAGGCCATATAGTTAGGAGAACCGACAACCGATGGGGAAAAAAGGTCTTTGAATGGCGACCACGTCTCGGCAAAAGAAGTACAAGCCGCCCTCCAACCAGGTGGACTGATGACCTGAAGAAGACAGCGGGTAGTCGCTAGAATCAGAAGGCCCAGGACCGGGAGGAGAGGTGAACGTTAGAGGAGGCCTATGTCCAGCCACCTATTTTGACGGGACTTTCACATGCAGGTAGCTGATTTAAAGTAGCTGCATGAGGAGTAACTTAGGCTACTTTTAATTCAGAAAAAATCTAAAACTAAAGTCCACGCGGACAAAGTCGCGGGCGGCCTCTAAATACTTAATATATTATTAAACCTTATTACCTACTGCTAGTGTCTCTTATCAGAATTCAGAAACATTTAGACCATGGTCCTCCACGCTATTATTATTATATTGTTAGAATTTAATAATATAATCAAAAATTGCTCGTGGAATCACACATACACTTGAAATACAATACAATTTTCAATGTACAAAATCTTAATCGTAAATAAAATTAACAATACAACTTAACCTTCAAATAGTTAATTTGTAATCCGGAGTAAGACTGTCATTATCCTATTATAACAATGTGATATTTACTGAGGTGATATCTATAACTCAACGGTAAATCGCAGCTAATAAGCACCCAGTAAAGTATTATCACTATAATAAGCCATATACGTAGAAGTGTGGACGATTTAATTGGATACTACGGTGTGTTACGCACGTCCTAATGGTTATGGATAGAACTAACTGCTATACCTAATTGGGCACTAAGTATCGACGAAATACAGCTCTAAATACAAATTCGTTGGCCAACCTAAGTTGGGCTGGTAGAAGTTAGTCAATGAGTGTAAGCGCTGTCCAGTTGATTTATAGAATTAACTAACGAGGTAGCAGGCCGTTGCATCCTATTAAACATGCTGGAAAACGTAAATAATAAGACTTACGACCTTGCCTACAGCTAAGTCTAGGTGTCTACTTAATAAATAAATTGTATTACCGTTGAAACAATTTTTAATGCTTGCTAGAAGTATAAAATTCCAAGTTAAATTGACAGCAAATCTAAATGCATAATTCGTAGGTCCTACGCGATAACTATAAGTACTTAGAAATGCAAAGTATTTATTTTGTTTTCAAAAATCCTTTACATACTGCAGAGATGTATGTGATAGAAGCAAATACAGACTTGTGAACGAGAAGGTCAAGCTAACTTAATGCTACTTGACACATACAGATACCTGAGACAAATACATATAAAATACAGTTCTTTGAACATTTTTTTTTCAGAATGACTGCTGCGCACAGGTGCCTGTACAAACTGAAAAATATTAAGCAATAGTCCGGGACGCTGGCCAAGTGCGAATTGTTTGATTGCCTTTGATTTTATCTGGTGGAGTATTGTTACTCCATAAATACGCACATAACAAATTATTAGTCAGAGCGGTACGCTGAGTCTTGAATCGAGCAACTTGATGAGCAACCGTGTCGGAGACGAATAACTTAACCACTCGGCTGTCACTGATCAACGGAAATAAACTACTGCTGAATACAAAGCTCTATTCGGCATACCCAAGTTAAATTACCGTCGAGTAGAGTCAACTGCTACTTCCAAATTTGAATTATTATTTTTCCGACTATTTAAGGTATTTTAGTAAATCTCTCGCGCAAACTATTCAGTTTAGAATAAAACGTGACATATGGACGGACAGAGAGACAGACAGACAGACATCAGGAATCTATAAGGGTTCCGTTTTTTGCCATTTGGCTACGGAACCCTAAAAAGTGTTTATCCCTTTTGAGTAATGGTCTGATGACGACGGATTCCACTAACAAAACAGTAGAAAAGGACATTGCTATTGACATTGATTTGTTAAGTGCGTAATTATGCGATATCGTTTTTAAAGTGAGCTTTTATTGTATGTCTTTACCACATTGTGATTAGTTTGTGAATAAATCGCACAGTGAATTAAACGAATTAAGCTCATCTTTAATAGTTTAAAGTAACTATTAAAGAAAATATATGCAAAAAAGCTAAACATACACAAAATAGCCATGATTGGTAGCTATTGGACCCGTATGGTAACTATTTCACCACAACCCGTGTTCTCACACAACATAACCCTTATTGCACATTGCTGCAAGCGATCTGCCCGTAACATAACGTCTTAGAGCATCACAGGTGCCTTTACGGGCGAACCCCCCGTCGTCGTCCCAACGTGCACGCACAATGTGCCTTCTACTTATATATAACTAGTGTATGTGTGTGTCAGTGTCAGTGTTGTCGGTGCATAGAAAATGACGTTGTTAATAGAAATTGACATATTTAGAAATGTATGCGTCTGTAGCGATGAAAGAATATTTGTGAATGTGTGATAAAATTAAAATATATGCGTTCTTCCCGCCGCACCAGATTTGGTACAAACACTATGTATCGAAGCGAGGCGCAGTGCCCTCTCCACTGACAGGTGAGTACCTTTGATGCTTTAAGCATAACGTACATGCTGCACCGCTATGTGCTTTCAATACGCACAATTTCGATTAGCTACAAACAGTCCGCATTTGCGCCATTTCACCAAGCGTGTGATTCCAACGCTGTTTGCTACAACAAGGACCAGTCGCATTGCCAGAATCGTTTTTATACCTATACATTTGACGATACGTTTCACACTATATACAGACAGGCGCGGTCGCAGCCTTCTATTTTGGGAGGGGAGGGGGAATTGGGAGGGGCGGTCGGATTTGGGGGGGTCGCCAAGAAATTTGGAGGGGGGTCACGAAGAAATGTGGAGGAAGAGGTTGTCCCAAATTGGCTTGTTTCGCCTTCCATCTACCCTACAATTTAAGAAAAGAGCAGAGTGCGCAGAGTCAAGTGACCCCTGGCAAGGTTTGAATGTGTGTGTGTGTGTGTGTGTGTGTGTTGTCGTATATGTCTATGGTGACCACGACACAGGGAATCCTAATGTGGGCTATGAAATATGAATAAGTGTCATTTAGGAATTTATTTACTTATTTATGTATAAGTATTGATCTCCACTTAATACCTCGACATAATCCTAACAAACAAGGCAACAAGTAATCATAACATTTATATAGCAAAACGCATGTTGCAGTAATTGTTGTAGTATTAAGTTGGCAACACAGGTCCAGGAAAAGAGGATTGTCATACGGATGTCAAAAATGTCAATTGCTTGCTTCTTATAAATAATGGTCGAGCTTAATAAAGTTATATTAATCTCAGTAATCCTGGTTTCTTATTGTTTATACATGGTGGCAGCGGTATAAAAATTTATGGGAAAATATTGCAGTGACAAAATATAAATGAAAAATAAATATGGAAGGAAAGGATAAGGAAGATAAAGAAATACCTGTCAGCAGCATTCAACTTTTGCCATTGCACAATATTAATCCTCCGGAGCAATTCAATTTCGTACCGACAACATGGGAAGACTGGAAAAGTCGATTTACACGCTACATGTCCATCAGTGGACAGGATATCAGAGAAGATGAGGAGAAAATTAACATCTTCATATATGTTTTGGGAGGAAAAGCGGAACAGCTATACCGGCAATTAAAGCTGAAGGACAGCACGTACGAAGAAGTAATAAAAGCCTTCGACAGTTATTTTATACCTAGGAAAAATGTTATCCATGAAAGATTTAAATTCAATACAAGAATACAAGGAGAAGGTGAGGAATTTGACGAGTTCGTGAGGCAGCTGTACATATTGGCAGATATATGTGAATATAATGAGTTAAAAGAAGAACTAATCAGGGACAGAATTGTAGTGGGTATAAGAGACCGTAAAACAAGTGAAAGATTACAGTTAGTAGCAAATTTAACATTGGAAGAGGCCGTAAGGATGGCCAAACAAGCGGAAGAACAAGGGCAAGCAAAAATTTTACTACTTAGAGAGCATGAAGAACATGAAGTTAATAGGATGCAAAGAAAAAAACAGTGTTGGTGGTGCGGCAGAATGGGTGTTCACAAAAAGGAACAATGTCCAGCAGCTAAGACTATTTGCCATAAATGTAAGAAAATTGGGCATTATGCAAGATGTTGCAGAGACTGGAAAAAGGTCAATCAACTGGAAGTGGAAGAAGATTTTCAAATCGAAATTCAGGTATACATAGGCAGTAGTTTGAAGACTGTAAAATTTTTAATAGATACGGGAGCAGACATAGTGGCTCTACCAAATTCAATTTTAGGAAAACATTGTAAGTTACTGGCTAGCAATGAAATAATTAGAGGTCCAGATGGTAGATCTTTAAAGGTTGTTGGGTATTCATATTTGAAATTATCATACAAAAGTAGTGTGTTTGAAGGAAAAGTTTTTTTTATAGATAATTTGAAAACACCTATTTTAGGGAGGCCAGCAATCAAACAAATGAATATATTAAAGCTGTGTAACATACAAGTAATGGGTACAGAAAATAATATAATAGGGTGGAAAAATAAATATACACACATAGAAAAAGAATTTCCAGGTATTTTTGATGAATTGGGTGTCTTTAAAGATGTGTTTAAAATTACACTGATAGAGAATCCTAAGCCATTTGTTCAATATACTCCCCGGGTAGTTCCAATACCATTACTAAGTAAAGTTAAACAAGAACTTGATAGATTAGTTAAATTAGATGTTCTCACTTCCGTAGAAGAACCTACTATGTTTGTATCTCCAATAGTAGTGGTACCTAAGGGGGAAAATGGGGTAAGAATATGTGGGGACTACACACAAGTAAATAAAAATATATTAAGACCAATATATCCTATTCCTAAAGTGGAAACTACATTAGGCAGACTTAAAGGTGCTAAAATATTTTCTAAAATAGATGCAACATCTGGATTTTATCAGATTTGTTTAGAAAAAGAGTCTCGTAAAATTACTACAATATTGACTCCATTCGGTAGATATATGTATAATCGCCTGCCTATGGGGTTAAATTGTGCACCAGAATATTTTAGTATGAAATATTCACAACTGTTTAGTGATTTGGAGGGGGTTGTTTTACATGTTGATGATCTCTTGATATATGCAAAAGATAGGGAAAGCCATGATAAATTGTTAAAAGAAGTTTTAAGAAGATTGAGTAAAGAAGGGCTTACAATTAATCGAGAAAAATGTATATTTGGAGTTGATAGAATAGCATTTTTGGGACACATAATTAGTTCTCAAGGTATTTCATTGGATCCAGATAGAATAGAAAGTATAAAACAGTTTTAGCAACCTAAAAATAAAAAAGAATTGATGCAATTTTTAGGGTTATTAATTATGTGGGAAGGTTTGTGCCAGATAAAACAAACATTTTACAACCATTAAATGAGCTTTTAAAAGATAATACTGTTTTTGTATGGGGCTATTTACAAGAAAGTGCATTTCAGAGAATTAAAGAAATGATACAGAAATCTCCTGTTTTAAGTCATTATGATCCAATGAAGAAGGTCATTATTTCTGCAGATAGTAGTTCATATGGGTTAGGGGCTGTTTTAATGCAGGAATCAGATAGTGGTCAGAGAGAAATAGTTTCTTATGCTAGTAGGACTTTAAAAAAGTAGGACTTCAGAAAAAAATTATGCACAAATAGAAAAGGAGTGTTTAGCTTTAGCATGGGCTGTTCATAAATTTAGAGATTATGTTGTTGGTATAGAGGTTATTTTGGAGACAGATCACAAACCTCTTGTTCAAATATTGCAGACAAAGCCTATAGATGATTTGACTCCCAAATTACTCAGATTTAGGTTACAGTTAATGCGATACACATATAAAGTTATTTATGTTCCAGGAAAAAACTAGTGGTTGCCGATGCATTATCAAGAGCACCTCTTCCCCATATAGAAATAGAAGGAAATGATAATCACATAAATGTTATAACATCAGGTATTTGGAAGGACAAAAAATTATTGCTTATAAAAGAAGAACAACAAAAATGTCAAATAAGTAGTTTAATCAAAAAGTTTACAATTCAAGGATGGCCACATAAAAATAAACTACCTAAAGAACTTAATGAATACTATCAGTATAGGCATAATTTCTCAGTTCAAGATAACTTTTTACTTTTTAACAGCAGATTAGTAATACCTAAGAGTTTGCAGAAAGACATATTAAATTATATTCATGAAGGGCATTTAGGTATAACAAAATGTAGAGAAAGGGCAAAACAGGCAGTGTGGTGGTTAGGGTTATCGACACAAATAAAAGTCTTAATAGAAAATTGTGAAAAATGTATTCAAGAAAGACATAACAAAAAAGAACCATTGTTATTAGAGCAAAGTCCATGCAGAGCATGGCAGAAAATTGGTATTGATTTATTTAAATATGAAGAGAAGTGGTATGTTGTTTTTGTTGATTTTTATTCTAGGTTTATAGAGTTATATCAGTTAAGAGATTTAACAGAAGTTACTATAATAAAACATTGTAAAGAAATATTTGCTCGTTATGGTATTCCAGAAATAGTTAGAACTGATTGTGGTACACAGTTTAAGAGTAAATTTAAAGAGTTTTCTAATGATTATAATTTTGATCACGTCACAAGCAGCCCTTATTTTTCTCAAAGTAATGGTTGTGCGGAAGCAGCTGTAAAAACAGTAAAAAATTTACTTAAAAAGAATTCTGACATACATTTAGCATTATTAATATATAGGAATACGCCACTGGAGACTGGATATAGCCCTAGCGAGCTTATGTTTAATAGGAAATTAAGAGAAATTTTACCTATGTATCCAAAGAATTTAAAGATGCCTTCAGGGGTACATAGTAATTTTGTTAAGAAAAATAGATATTACAAAGGGAAAATGGCAGAAAATTATAACAAAAGGCACAAGGTAATTAATTTAAAAGAATTTAATGTGGGGGATAGGGTTTGGATAATTGATATGAAAAAATATGGCTGTATTAAAAGAAAGGCGAAGGAACCAAGGTCATTCTTTGTGGAAGTGGATGGAGTAATGTATAGAAGAAATAGATGGCATTTGATTCCTGCACCTTTTTATGATGTCAATAAAAATATAAATGTAAAAGATAGATTTAATGAAAATTTACAAAGTAGTTTGGATTCCACAAAAGTTATTGTGAATGATGACATATCTAATAATGAAAACTCTGTAATTATTGATAGTCATGTAGATGTAAGGGACTCACAAGAACTCAATCCTAGTGAGTCACCAACTAATTTTACCATCAATACAGAGCCGGTAAATACAGTGCAAAGGTTTTCTGACAGAGTTAAGCAAAAGCCAAAATGGATGGAAGATTATATTGTAGACTAACATTTTTTTAATTTCATCTTTAATTTACAAAAAGGATTCTGCAGCAATTGTTTATTTGGCTTGTATTTATTAGGATTAACTTTATTTAAGAGAGAGGATGTTGTAGTATTAAGTTGGCAACACAGGTCCAGGAAAAGAGGATTGTCATACGGATGTCAAAAATGTCAATTGCTTGCTTCTTATAAATAATGGTCGAGCTTAATAAAGTTATATTAATCTCAGTAATCCTGGTTTCTTATTGTTTATACAGTAATTAAAACAGGATGAAAGTTCATACAAAACCGAGCCAAAACAATTCAAACAATTATAAGTTTTCCCTGTACAGCGGTGCGGGTTCCCTACAACTGATCCATCGAAAGTTCCTTTCATTACCACGACGGCAATACGTATTTACTTTACTAATTCTAAAACACAAAAACCCATAATACATAATGCATAATTGCATTTTCACACTTCTCTGACTGATCCCAGGTTTTTTACCACGGGAAAATGCTTCATTCCTACGTGAAAACGGGTAATGGTCAACGCGGTTGAAGCAACTGGCTAAACGCCTATGATTTTAATATAGCAATGAAGCCTGGAATAGCACAAATTTTACCGCGGGAAAATGCTTCATTCCTACGTGAAAACGGGTAATAGGGTCAACGCGGTTGAAGCAACTGGCTAAACGCCTATGATTTTAATATAGCAATGAAGCTTAGAATGGCACATTTTACCGCGGGAAAATGCTTCATTCCTACGTGAAAACGGGTAATAGGGTCAACGCGGTTAAAGCAACTGGCTAAACGCCTATGATTTTAATATAGCAATGAAGCTTAGAATGGCACATTTTACCGCGGGAAAGGCTTGTCAGATTATAAAGAAGAAAGATACCCCGCATATCTTAGAATAGCATCTAAATTCTCAGACACTCCACATACGTAATCAATATATAAGGCGGGTTGTGATTTAAGATTAATTGATAGTGTCAAGCGCCAGTACAAGCGACATTCGTAACATGCAATGACGGCCGGCTATATGGCAGGAGTAACAATAGGCTGGTCTCGCGCCAAGAGACATAACAATGTTCGGAATTGAACTACTTCTTGAACTAAAGTGATCTTTCGGTAATTGGCCTTTGTTTATTGGGATTGTTGGAGATATTTTTGAAGTATATTTTTATTTTTGTGATTCAAATGCAAGGCTTTTCTGTATATCTGATTGAGATATATAGAACTAAAATCCACACATGAATAAACGTTGGTTAGAGCCTTACGTCTCCGAAACAAGCAATCTGTGAGTTGCTGTAATCTGACCATCTGGTCAGCCTGCTTATGTGAAGCAAATTTGATTGGATAAACATTTCGCTGTATTAGGTTTATGTAATCTGTATTTGGTAATCACTGTACCCGAAATAGTAGTAGCCTTTGGCGAATTCTTACATACATTTTTTTTCAATAATGGCATCGCAAGGTCTGTGCATATAACCAGCGTCAAGTATATTTTTTGCATCACTTAGTAGTCGTAGAAAAAATCAGTACGTCGTCAGTAATCAGTCAGTCTAGTCAGTAAGATGTTCAAGTAAAGCGATGGCTACTTCATCAGAACATGTCCGATGGATTTTGGGGGCAAGCTGAGAAAACATATTTCGCACTGTTATTTTATTTCACAACACTTGTGCTCTGTAATTAACCTATAAAGATTTTAGAATAACATACTCGTACATAAACGCTATTGATATACAGCTCAACATTTTTGGACGTATTCTGTCAAATCACGCGAGGCCCTTACAATTGGTTCGTAGCTGAAAACTCGATCAGCAACCACTGATCCGTGAAGTGTGATTATATTATTATAAAGGCTCCCTGTATTGAATTTATTTCATATTGACATAATTATGTAAGACCATAAGGGCCTTTTTCACCACCTTCAAGTAAGTGACAAGTACGCTAATTGTCGGTTAAAGGCACCCGTAACTTTAATTTCAATTTCACGATGTTCGATTAACACTAATTCATATGATAAACTGACCCGTACTCATAGCTTTTACTTGGCAATGAACTTTACTTGGGATGTAACTAATCAACACATTACTTGGAGATGGTGAAAGAGGCCCTAAATCTCACATTTCCCTGGACATATTTCGTCAAATCACGTGAGGCCCCTACAATCGATTCGGATCGTCCGATTAGATAGGTAAAGAGTTCGCTGTATTTTTTTACATTTATATTTCTACAATTAAACAACATTAGTAGTAGCTTTTATGATTACATAGTTAATAGGAGAAAGTGGACAGAATAAAGGGCATTGACCCTATTTCCCCGAAGCTCAACATTTCATTGGACGTATTTCGTCAAACCACGCGAGACCCCTACAATTGATTCGTAGCTGAAAGCTCGACCCACAGCCACTGATCCGAAACATCTAATCGTATAAAGGGGTCCCTGTATTATATTTATTTCGTATTTGCAAAATTGTGTAACTATGTAAACCATATTATATGAATCGATAAGGGAGAATACAGGATGTATTGCATTTATTTCGTGTTCGCAAACGCAACTCTACGCGTTACGATGTTGTTCATTAGCCTAGGCACAGAGAAAACAAGTAGTAGTAGTAGTGGGGGGTCCGCGCGTTATTTGCAACGGTATAAGCTCGAACGAGTACATTGTGACTGTGATTGTTACTTTTTCATATAAAAACAACTGAATTGAACTTCTACCATCTTTTGTTTTCTATCTGTCTATGAGCTGCAAATATTTAATCGCCCAAGCTGTTGCCTCGGTTTTCTTTGACATTTACTGTCATTTAAATTTTGTTATATCTTCTTGTTTTTTTATAAATAAAAGAGGTAGATATAAAGTTAAGTCCTTGTAGCTTTGGAATTAAGAATAGAGCTACGGCATCCTCTGCCTGATCGAAAGAGGCGACTAAAAGGGGCTTTCCGGGGTTGTAGACGGTGAGAGTGGGAGCTCGATCCGTCCAGCCAGCAGCCCCGCGAAGGGCAGCAGTGTGTGCGTGGCCCCATTCCGCCGTGAGCAACGGAAGGTGCAGGAGAGCACATCTGCTCTCTCGAAGATGGGCCCGTTCTGGGGTGTCGCGCGTGGAGGACACCGGTGCGTTCCTCTGGAGATCCCGGAGTCCTCCCCAAGCGCAGAGGCAGCCACCGAGGAGGTTTTAGTGCGGTCAAATCCCACATAACCCGGTATCCTCTCCCAAGGCGCCGGGTACCTTTTGAAGGTTTCCCTCCCAATACAAAAAAAGATATAAAGTTTATTGACCCTATTACACCGAATCTCAACTTTTCGTTGGACGTATTCTACAAAATCACGCGGGGCTCCTACAATTGATTTGTAGCTGAAAGCTCGACCCGCATCCACTGATCCGAAACGTCTGATTGTGTAAAGGGGTCCGTATATTTATTGCGTATTTACAGAATTATGTAACTACGTAAATCACATTAGCCAAGTAGTCGCTTATACGAGTATGTATGTTTTAAAAATATGAATAAAAACTAGACAAAACCAGTCGATTTAAATCGAACCAAACAATTGATTTGAGCTTCTACCTGTCTGATTTGTTTTCTATCTGTCTGTGATCTGCAAAGATTTTGTTGCCTTGGCTTGCAATGTCATTTTGATACTAACATTTGTCAGGTCCTTGTACTCCTACTTTTTGAAAAACAGGAGGCCAGATTAAGGGATATTGACCATATTTCTCCAAGCCTCAAAGTGAGTGCCGATGATTAGATATGTACATAATTAGAGTCCTTGTAGAGACACGTTTTCTTTGCGTAATAATCTACGGTTAATTCGCCGTGCGTCGGCACGGTTGTCAGTGTTGTATGGCGCTATATGCGAGCGTGTAGATGGTGGGTGCCGGATACGAGTGTTTTCACGTTTTCGCCGTACCGTAACTCCGCCGCGATTGTTAACAAGCTCCCACTGGATTCCATACAACACTTGCAACCGTGCCGGCGAATTAACCGTAGACTTTTACGCCAAATAACGTGTGTCTACAAGAGGCCTTACTGTACTTATTGATGCGCAGATTGCAGATAGATTAATTTTGCAAAACGACATACTGGTGATTTAATATTGGTTTACGTCGAAAATGTACAGAACCCTAAAATGTAAATCTTAAATATTCAGAACTGTCGTTACCACTTATATTTAATTTTCTCATGTTTCCAACTCATTAATCACGCCTCACCGAAATAGAATCTTATGTAAAGATGCGTAGACTGTTCGACTTGTACCCGAAGCCAAGAATTTTACACAAAAACATGACAAGAAATAAAGTGTACGTAGGTACGTACTTCATATTAATATTGGCAACGATGACTCATAGTTGTCTTAGGTCATAGTACTGATAACGATTTAGCTCAAAGTAACATTTTACTTTGTCTGTTTATTTATTTATTTATTAAATTCTTTATTGTTCACCTTAAACTAGGTTCACAATGGGCGAACTTAATGCCTAATGGCATTTTCTCCCAGTCAACCCATGGCGATGGTGAGATATTGTTGTCTGATTTAACTACCGACATTATCTATAGCCTAAACTTTTTACTATAAGATGTTTTTTATAAATAATATATAATAATAATATGGCGATCCTGCCTACTGGTTACCATGTCGAACTGCCGATAGGAGGGTTCCGGTTTCGATTCCCTGCGAGGCAGAAATTTGAATGATGAGTTTTAATTTCTGTTCTCGGTCTAGGTGTTTGTGTTTTTGTGTTTGTGTGTCTCCATGGTACCCACGACACTGCGTTATGACTAGTTATGAGTGCATAACGTTATTTATTATTTAAGAATACACTATGGCATGATTACCATAGACATATACAAAGGCAGAAACACAATCATCTAGATAAGAAACATAATCTAAGCTTATCATTCCAATTTCTGCCTCGCCGGGAATCGAACTAGGGACCCTTGATCAGCATGTTAACGCTGCGCAATACTGGTCATCGTTCTGGATAATCAAATAAAAAAAGGGTTAGACATAATCAAATTTTAAAATTGGATTATCGTTTTGAAATGGAGTATCGTATTATGAGTATATTTTATTTAACGTGTATTTTCCTTCACATTACATATCTAACGAAATGGCGACACTTGTAGGTAAATGATACTGAATCGTTGAGCTATGAATAATATTAAATAAAAAAATAAAAAAACTTATTGAAAACAATATTTACTCGTTAACTACCATCTAACTTTAAAAGGCTTGGGGCAAGGAATCTTTAAATTCTACAGAAATAATTTTCTCCTTTTTATAAAAAATGTCCCGAAGCAAAAGATAACTTCTAACTGCTTTACGTACTTTGTTTCTTTGTTCAATATTGTATTAAAAATTAGAAATATGGAGAGCAAAGGCTAAAGCTCATTGGTCGCTCTTAGCATTTTTACCCGACTGCGCCGGAAAGAGGGTTATGTTTTTCGAGAGTACGTAATATGTATGTATGTACTTATAATTGTTTGGCAGGCTCTGCAGCCTGAACGGCTTGATGGATTTTAGCTTGAGAGGTGTCGTTAGATTCGTATTTACTGTGAGAGTGACACTGAGTATATAAAAAAACGGTAATTTTAAAAACTAGAGAACCCGACTTCGTTTCTATGTAATTTCGAAATGTTAAAACCCTAAAACAAGAAAGTCGTCATACCCGATTGCACTTAACTTAAAAATTTACTAATACGGGTGCAGATAAAATTATAGAACAGGAACTCATTGTATATTCAACAATATTTTTTCACCATCACCCAGGGTTGACTGGCAGAGAATGCCATTAGGCATTAAGTTTAACCCTGTAGCCCTTAATTTAAGGTGGTACGAATGTTAAATAAATAAATAAAAAAAAATACAAGAAAAATTGTAGTAGTCGGGATCCAGGTTCATCGTAGGTATGCGCACAATTATTTTTATTTATTTAAAAATATTGTAAAATAAATATTGTTATTTTTTTACTTCTTTCAATTACCGCTTTTTTAAATTCAATATTAGAATAGCAAAAGAGACACTGCTTAGTCATCCGAGAAGCCTTAGAACCGCATTTTCAATGTTCTTTATAGACAGCAAATATTGCTAAAGAAGGGTCGCGTTGAGGTATATACTACAGCAGTATTACATTAAACATACATACGAGTATTACAAATCTGAAAGTATGTTTGTTTGTTTATTAAACTTTCATGTCGTAACGGCTCTACGAATTGAAATGATTTTTCATATATTATAGTTGGGGGCTAGAGAATTATACCCAGGGAAAATATCACATTCCTTCGGAAAAAAACATTAGCCCACGCGGGCGGAGCCGCGGGTGGACTAGTGTTGTACTATAATGTATAATCTATTGAAAACAATATGTATTTCTTCATTAATAAACCTATCTTTTGTAATGCTCGGGGCAAGCAACCAATAAAAAATTGTTCCAAAGTAAAAGAATACCATCTAACTGCTTTAAGTACTTTGTTCCTTTGTTCAATATTGTTTTAAAAATTAGGAATATGGAGAGCCAAAGGCTTAAGCATATTGGCCGCTCTTAGCATTTTTAAATTTAATATTAGAATGGCCAAAAGGACACTTCGGAGTCATCCGAGAAGCCTTTGAACCGCACACTCATTGTTCGTATAGGCAAAGGCAAATACCGCTGAAGGAGGGTCACCTCGTTTTTTTTACTACGAAATTGAAAAGAAAGAAAATTAATTTTATTTATAAACCTAATTTTATAAGCTAATTTATAAAAAGCCCTAAAGAACGAAAGTCAAGGTAACATTAAAATTAAATTGTATACAAAATTATTCTCGACTGACATCATCGATATTACCTATACCTAAATATACTATAATACTGAATCATCCACGTACTAAAAATAAAATAAATAATTATTACCTACTAAACAATGAATAACGGGGATTTTGTAGGGGATAATATCGTTCGAATGAATAAATAATTGTACCACGGGAAAATCACATATTTATTTATAAATCTCTTATTTGAAAACAAGAATTCTAAAATGGAATAATAACTAAGTAGGTAAAGTTAAATCAAAATCACACAGCTTTATTTTTATAAAAGTACCTAACTATACAAAAGAACACACCTACTCGTACTTTGTAAAAGTAAAACATTTAAAATGCGTACATGTGCTGTTCTAATTTTTACATGAATTCGGCAAAGCAAATGTAATGATTTGCGCCAGCCACGTGGGTAGGTAGAAGTGCGCATGGCCCGGCGATCAGCGTAGAACGCAAGCGATCTATGCGACTAAGCTAAACGGGCGCGGTCGGGTGTAAGATGAGTGACCGCTAGTGTCAAAAAAAATCATGCGCGTTTCAGTGCTTCGGAGGACACGTTAAGCCGTCGGTCCCGGTTGTTGTCGATAGATAACAGTCGTCAAACCTCGTCGGAGGCCTTATGGGCGGTTTGAAAACATCCGACAGCGGGTTGGCCACTAACCAGCATCTCCACCAACCCGCATTGGTGGAGGAGGCTCCAGGCCTCCCCAATAATGGGGAGACCCGTGCCTAGCAATGGGGCATAAAAAGGGTTGCAGCCACGTGGGTAGGTGTGTATGCCTCTTCTTGCAACAAGATTTTAAAATGTTTGGAATAAGTTCTATATATAGCCCTAACGCTGGCGTAGAACTCCCACACGATTAAACGAATCAAGCGTGGTCAGGTATGATGGGTAGTCGTTGATGACAAAATCTCATGAGCGTTTTCGTGCTTTAGAGGGCACGTTAGGTCGTCGATACCGTTGTTAATGGTGGATATGTCTTTAGGTCTACTCGAAGGCTTTATGGAATGGTTTGTACCCATCCGACAGCGGGTAAACCACTAATATATATTTTTATCTCCACAAACACACATTGAAGCAGCATAGTGGAGTAAAGTCTTTCTTCATTTGTAATCTGTATCTTAATTGAAATATTAATTTATATTTAATTGTTTTGACATTTTTTATTAATTTTTTCTTTAAAACTGTGAACATTGCATGATGTATGCAACCAAGTATGTTTGAACTCTAAATGTATTTTATCACCTTGTAAACCATGCTTGTCACAATAAACAATTATTTTTATTATTTAAAAAAAAGTCAAAACTTCCCCAATAATAGTAAGAGAACATTACCCAGAAGTGAAACGCAAAATGGGATATAGCCTAGGTATTCCTCTGATGACCCAATGGTGCAATGCTTCAAATCAAGGGCCCCGGGTTCGATTCCCGATTAAGAATAAATTGGTATGATAAGTTTTAATTTCTGTTCTCGATCTAGGTGTTTGTGTTCATGTCTTAGTATGGGTCCATGGTATCCTGGCACCTACGACATTAGTGTGTGGCTGTGAGTACATAGGGTTATTTTTTTATCACGCGCCGTTCGAATCCACTCTAATGCGAGCGTTACGTGTTTCTCTTCATGACTTAAGTTTGTCTGTCGAGGAAGTACAAAATGCAATTATCTCTATATTGTCTCATCGCCTTAGAGACTCCAAGTTGTAGTATTCTAACTACAAAGTTAGAATACTCAGACATAGAGCAAGCAACGCGACACAATTATGGAGGCTACTATCATACGACCTAATATAATCATCTAAGTTGATTTTAATCTTTGCCTATTCAGTTGCTTTTAGAGTTTAGAATATCCTATATTATATATATATATATATATTCCTTTTTTTTCAACCTTTTTTTATGTCCCACTGCTGGGCACAGGTCTCCTCACAAATGAGAGGGATTTAGGCCATAGTCCACCACGCTGGCCAAGTGTGGATTGGTGGACGTCATGCATTCGAAAAATTATGAATTTCTCTCAGGCATGCACGGCGATGGAGAACATCGTAATCAATAAAATATCACGATATTTTCCATCACCGTGGAGCAGCGATAAATTCGCACATTACAAATTTGTTTGCCAGAGGTGCAACAAGCCAAGGATTTGAACCTGGGATCGGTCGCGTCGAAGACCGCGGTTTTTTACCACTCGGCCATCGCTGCTACTGATGCTGTATCGTATGAAGCAGCGATACATTCTTTGTATCATACTAATTCAAATCTAATGCCAGATCGGTATAGTAAAGCATAGTGACTCCGACTTTTAATCGTATTGAGTTACCCTTTACCATTATGACCGAAATATTAAATTCAATTCAATTTATTTGCAAGAACATAGTGTACATACATAGGTCTTAATATAACAATATTTCCTTATGTCCTACCCATTCGGGTGTGCAAAATAATTATTTAAAATTTACAATATTTCAATTTCAATGTCAAAATCAATGTTACATTAACAAAAAATATTTCAACCTAATATTACAATAATGATAAAATATCAGCTAATCTACATATTATTATTATTTTATTTCACATAATGTCAATACCAATAAAATTTAAGATGTCAAGAAAATTTATTCAAAATTACAATTAAAATATTCGCGAAGACTATAAAAACTCCAGTCTATAAGCCAAGCCTGCAACTTTGATTTAAATACACGATCTGAAAGTTCTTTGAAAGAATCAGGCAATTTATTATATACTTGAATTATAGATATATAAAGATTTGCTTTAGATAGAGACTAACTTTAAAAAAACTAAAAAATGCTAAAAAGCGCTTAGAGGCTCGTAAAAGTCAGCAGTGATGCTTCACGAGTTTAAGTGCGAAAATGGTGAGAAAAATAAGATGGTTTGAAACTATTCTTAGTTGCTGCAGTAATACTAGATAGTTATAGACAACTAGCGCTAGTGTGTCAAGGAAGTATGAAATGCAATTATCTCCAATTGTCACATCGCCTTAGAGACTACAAATTGCAGTCGCAGTTAGAATGTCTGCTACACAATTATGTTGGTTACGGTTATTTAAGATACAGAGCTGAGTGTACTCTTATTTATCACATATCAGTTTATCTTTATACATATTATATAATTTTTCTGTACATGTGTTGACAGTAAACTCCTCCTAAACGGCTGGGCCGATTTTAATGTTTTTTTCTGTGTGTGTTCAATTGGATTCGAGGATGGTTTAGATTTACAATTCGGTCCACTGGAAAATGTTTTTTAATTATTTTTTTGTTTATTTATTTTTTCAACAGAACATTATTAAGAGAGGTAGAACGGCAATAATGCGCCGTTCGTATGAAGACTAGTGTCGCCGATCAAGCCCCGCCTCTTACCTCCATTACATCTGTACTTAAATAAATACGAAGCTTACGCACATATTTGCAATTTCAAATCTAGCCAATCTTAGCGCCGCACAATCACGCGATTTCAAATGAACGAATCACACCCAAGCACGCATATCGTAGCACGAGCGCGTGTTTCTGTAGAGATTTTGGAATTTTGAGCGTTTGCTCAAAATTCCTTGGCGCGTCTGCCCCGCCCACATTTCCATTCTAACCTCTCTTAATAATGTTCTGTAATTTTTCCCATATAGGTAAATTGTTCCTACCAGTCAAACGTTTGTATTTCGTGCCGCGTCGTTCAAACTTTTGACACAGTCAGAATAACAGGACAGTTCGTATGTCATTATTCGTTTTATATTTTTTTTGACAGTAACATGAAATCTCTTTAAGATAATAAGACAACAAATCCTCTGTCAATACTTTTAAGGCAGGACAACGTCTGCAGGGCCCACTAGTAGATATATATAATATCACACATTGAGATGAATTACCTAATTTTTTATGCTATTGATGACTTCAGTAGAAGTTATTTGTTGAACCTACATTGAAAAAGATTAATAACTTAGTCTTTTAACTTGGAAGCTCTTTTTTCTAGTTTATGTTATTAGATGTTTCCTCATAGATTTGTGTAAGCAATCTTTGATGAAAATATTATATTATTATTGATGACGTTGTTTTTTCGTTAATTAGTTAATAGAGTGGCAGCTGACCATGCAACATGAGCAACCTCAAGCAGGCCTGTATCTTCTGTGATCGCAGTTTCGCTGCTACTCTGCTACTCCAGACGCTGATGGCCGCCTCATGTAAGTACGGTTAGAAAAGAACACCCCCGTGGTACTTTCTGGTCAAACTATGAAAATTCCATCATCTACAATGTTTGTATAGAGCTTATGAGTTTGTTTGTTTGTTTGAACGCGCTTATCTCGGGAACTACTAGTTTGAATTGAAAAATTATTTTTGTGTTGGATAGGCCATTTATCGCGGAAGACTTTAGTCTATATACGTCATATACATCATGCTATGACTACCAAAGTCCACCCGGACGAAGTCGCGGGCGGCCGCTAGTGTATGATTTTTTACCGACTTCCAAAAGGAGGAGGTACTGTATTCGGCTGTATGTATTTTTTTTTATATATGTTCACCGATTACTCCGCCGTTTGTGGACCGATTTTCGAAATTCTTTTTTTGTTCGTATGCTTATACTCCCGAGGTGGTCCCATTGTCACCAAATCAGGATCTGATGATGGGATCCCAGGGAAATCGAGGGGAACTCTCCAATTTTATAGGCACACACATTGATTTTCTTATACTTTCTGAAGCATAAGAGATATTTTTGCATAGTAATCATCATCTCATGTTGATGAGCTGATGATGGAAGGTACTGCAACAGTGAGGAGTTGAAAGCAAATTCTTTCAATAAATATTTTTTTATTCCAAATCTTACATTCCTGAGGTGGTCCAACTATCACCAAGTCAAAGTCTGATGAGGGGATCCCGGAGAAATCGAAGGAAACATTCAAATTTTATAGCACAACAAATGATTTTCATATTTTTACTAAAGCAAAACAGGCATTTTTGTATAATTATCATCATATCATGTTGCTCAGCTGATGATGGAAGGTACTAAGAAGGTTAGGAGTTGAGAGAAAATTATTTCAATAAATGGTTTTTTGTTCGATATCTTATATTCCTGAGGTAGTCCAACTGTCACCAAGTCAAAGTCTGATGATGGTATCCCAGAGAAATCGAAGGGAACATTCAAATTTTATAGCACAACAAATGATTTTTACTAAAGCAAAACAGGTATTTGTGTATAATTATCATCATATCATGGTACTGAGCTGATGATGGAAGGTACTATGACGGTTAGGAGTTGAGAGCAAACTCTTTCAATAAATGTTTCTTTGTTGGAAATCTTACATTCCTGAGGTGGTCCAACTGTCACCATGGCAAAATCTGATGATGTGATACTAGGGAAATCGAGGGAAACACTGAAACTTAATTAACTTAATAGGTACACACATTCTTTTAGTCATATTTTTTAACATAATACAAATATTATTGTCCGGTAATTATCACCTCATGTTGCTAAGCTGATGATTGAAGGTACAACTCCTCAACGGTTAGGAGCTGAGAGCAAATTCTTTCATTAATTTATACGTTTAGGTGGACTTATAGTACTTAATATTCTTTCAGGCTATGAGATGGCTATTAGATAAACATAATTATAAAAAGTATCTCTTTAACGTTTAGAAGTTAAGTGAAAAAAAAAATCCAATTATGCTTATATGTACATATGTGCAGAATTATTAAAATTACTAAAAAGAGTGAAATAAATAAAGTTTTTAACAAAAAAATAGAACCGACTTCAAACGGTAAAAAATAAAATTGTTCAGTACCTACTTCTTCTTGCTTATGGTAATGACTCTTAAAACTATTTTTGGAGTCGGGCCCTTAGTAAAATCAAAAATGTCCTGTCTTAGTAAATATAGTGTATCTTTCGTTCTGAATGGGCACCGACTCCAATATAGTTTTAGCAGTCATTACCATAAGCAAGAAGAAGTAGGTAATTTCCCACTGTCTGTACTGTCGGTGCCCATTTAGAACGAATAGTACGACATTTTAGTAAGGGCCCGACTCCAAAGATAGTTTTAAGAGACATTACCATAAGCAAGAAGAAGTAGGTACTGAACAATTTTATTTTTTACCGTTTGAAGTCGGTTCTATTTTTTTGTTAAAAACTTTATTTTTTATAAAGAAGTCTCTAAATGATATAGAAGGAGGACAAGGCGAGGACGCTCGCAATTGTGACTTTTTCTTAGTTTTGAAATCTTGTGGAGTTCCTGTTTCGCGTATTTTGTCTTCCGTCAAACTCCGGGAAACGTGCCAAAGCGTAAATTAAAGAAATTGACATCGCATCTACACAAAATTAAATGTTGTGTTACTCTTACAATGACTGATATTATGAAAAATACTTTCGGATATTTATTTAAGTACAAGCTATTTTCGTCAAAAGAAATGATACATCCGGCATACAAAAAATAAATGTATTGCGATATTCGTCGTTTATATTTAGAAGGTATTTTAATTTGATATTACGACAATAATATATACTTTCGGATATTTATTTAAGTACAAGCTATTTTCGTCAAATGAAACAGAAATGATACATCCGGCATACAAAAAATAAATGTATTGCGATATTCGTCGTTTATATTTAGAAGGTATTTTAATTTAATAGGACGACGTACATAGATTGTGAAATAAGCGCTGAATGGAGGAAAATTTATCTTTTTTATCATTTTTCTATAATTAATATCATTGAACCTAACTGATATTACGACAATAATATACGATTATGGACTTGTACTCTACTATTTATTTATTTATTTATATTTACTACTACTTATTTACTATATTTTTATACTACTAGTTATTTATTATATTTACTATATTTGCTCTACGTCAACTACCTACGTATTATAATAAACTAGTATTAAATACGGCATTCAATTGTTTGTTCTCTACTTACTCTCCTTTCCTTCAAAGCTGAATTTTAATTATAATACTCATAAATCTAATTGTGAACTTACATAGTTGGACTGGAGACAAAAACTCTGTACCCTTATGTACTACAAAGCAGTTCTATGATGTTTCGATAGAAAGACCTGATTCCTCTATAGTAGTAGCACAATTGCATACTATCTCAAACAAGACTCAGCCTTGCTATAGAGTTTCCTAAGAGGTGCAGCTCCAGGCTCCCAGGGGTCCACGGGAAACTCGACAGGGGTAACGCCAACGCGTTTATTCGAGATTGGAAATCAGCCGTAACGCAAATCTTTACCTTTTTTGTCGAGCTTTGGGAACATGGTAGAAATGTAGCTGCACTAGTCCTCAGAAACCAGCATAATTTTGAATGTGGTCTATGAGAAAAAAAGTCTGGGTTTCGTACAGGTTGTACGATAGACTATCTCTCTCTTCTATCAGTCCCTCAGTGCTGAGGATCGTGATTCGCTGCTGTAAATAGCGCATGGTCTCTTTACATTTGTCCTGGTTAGTGGCCTGATGGATTGCCGCGCTTATTGCGAGCTGGTATCTCCGTGTCTCCAGGTGTTGAGATACTTGGTCTGACCATCTTTTTGCACTGCGTTCCCTTGGCATTGGTACGGAAATCTGTCCAGGGAATCCATAGCATGCGTCGCCAACACCACATTTGACTATACTAAACTTATAAAGTTAGAGACTATACTAGCTAGATAGCTATAGACTATACTAACCTAATAAAGTTTGAATGTTTGTTTGAATGAATATTTGTTGCTCAACCACACAAAAACGGCTAAACAGAATTGAATGAAATTTTGCACAGTTTGCATATTAGTCCTTTGGGCAAATTCATGTTACAGTCTGGAGCAGCACGGAGGCTACGTTATATCCCGTAAAAATTTGCTGTTCCCATTAGTTAAATCATATAAACTTAAATTACCCAAGCGACGCCGGGCCGGAAAGTTTTCCGTTACAGACTAATATGAAAATCGTAAAAAAAATCTGTATTCAAATGGCTGCAACCCTTTTTGCGTCCCACTGCTGTGCACGGGCCTCTCCCCCTTTTTGAAGAGGCCTGGAGCTTACTCCACCACGCTGCTCCAATGCGGGTTTTTGGAGATGCGGGCTAGTGCCCAACCTGCCGTCGGATGTTTTCGAACCGCCTATAAGGCCTCCGACAAGCTGTTATCTATCTACAACAACCGGAACCGACGATGGAGACGTGCCCTCCGAAGCACAGAAACGCACATGAAATTTTTGCGACTAGCGGCCACCCATCTCACACCCGACCACGCCCGTTTGGCTTAGCTGCATAGATCGCTTGCGTGCTACGCTCGACGCCGGGCCACGCGCGCTTCAAATACGAGTGTTTAAAATAATTACGTTTGTAATAAAAGATACCGATAGAAACGCTAACATAGCCAAAAAGTTCAATAAATACCGACAGCGACGGTAAATTTACAAAATAATAATGTTACACAAAGAGAATAGGCCATAATCTACATATATATTCCGGCAGATGGACATCTGGAATGCGATCTGGACCACGCAACTGGTGCGCACTAACTCACGTCAACAACAAAATACATTCCTATGTCTTCCTATAGAAAATGTTTGGCCTTCGCAAAATAATAGGTACATGTTAAACACTTTAACGACTCAAGAATCAAGGGATCAAGGGTCCCGGGTTCGATTCCCAACGAGGCAGAAATTGGAAGGAGCTTTAATTTTTGTACTTGGTCTCTGTTTTGTAACCCACTTTGTGTCTTTCTGTGTAGCCATGGAAACTTAGTGCGGGGCTATGAGTGTGTAGCGATATCTTAAGGAACTAAAATGCAATATTTTAAGACCATACTTAAATTTAACCCATTGCTGAGCACGGGTAATTCTATATATATATATATATATATATATTATATTATTATTTCAGACAATTGTCCATATTACATTTACATACATAAGACAGAAAAAGTTAGTAACCCTTTGTTACTAACTTTTCAGTACAATTAATTATCTTAATGCCTTGCTTGCCTTGTTAGTAAACAATAAATAATTTACCTCACTAATTATGCTAGTAACAAGGATACCGCATGATATGGGATTTGTACCACACTAAAAACCCCTCGGTGGCCTACCTCTGCGCTTGGGGAGGACTCCGGGATCTGCAGTGGAACGCACCGGTATCCACCACGCGCGGCGCCCCAGAACGGACCCATCTTCGGGATAGCAGATGTGCTCTCCTGTGCCTTCCAATGCTTATGGCGGCAAGCAGCCACACCTACACACACCGCAAACCTTCCCGGGGCTGGACGGATCGAGCTCCCACTCTCACCGCCCACGTCCCTGGAATCCCCCTTTTAGTCGCCTCTCACGATCAGGCAGGGCATACTGTAGCTCTATTCTTAATCCCGAAGCTATAGGCTTCATGATAGCTTTGGCTGCAAACCTTTTTGCCGTCCCACTGCTGGGCACGGGTCTCTCCCCCTTATTGGGGAGGCCTGGAGCTTACTCTACCACGCTGCTCCAATGCGGGTTGGTGAAGATGCGGGTTAGTGGCCAACCCGCTGTCGGATGTTTTCAAACCGCCCATACGGCCTCCGACAAGGTTTAACGACTGTTATCTATCGACAGCAACTGGGACCGACAGCTTAACGTGCCCTCCGAAGCACGGAAACGCGCATGAAATTTTTTGCCACTAGCGGTCACCCATCTCACACCCTATCGCGCTCGTTTGGCTTAATTGCATAGATTGTTTACGTTCTACGCTAAGCGCCGGGCCATACGCGCTATAGCTTTACTTGCATATAAAACAACTTTGCACTGGTAGAAGCTATAAACATAGCATTGCGATTTCATGATTGAAAAAAAAATTATTGTCCAATGATAAATAGGGGCTATTAGATTGATAAATACCTAACACGATAAATTTCCGATGCTCTATTTAGTGTCGAATTAATTTATCAGACGACTCTACCGTTGAGCTGTCTATCGTTCAATACACTTTGTCACTGTCCTAATTCGATGTTCTGTTGTAAATAAATATACGAGATATTTATAAATTGTAAATCAACAAATACAGTCGAGTAAATATAAAATATATTCGGATCAACTTTCACAACATTTAGATTATAATTTATAAGCGTGTGACAAAATAAAATTTATTTTCTCCAGCTGACTAACGAAAATAGCGGTCAAGGATACGTAGCATTCTTAGATTCTTACATTTTTAAATTGATATTAAGGTTTGTAATTAACATCATTGTCCCTATTTAAATAATATCTCATGACGTTTAACGTTTCACACTCATAGCCTCATAGTAAAAGTAGATGTACCCTGTGTCGTGGGTACCATACAATACGAGACGGAAATCTTTTACTCGACCCACCGCTAAGAGACTAGACATGGCGTTAGTGGGAAGCCCGTTCAGCTTAGCTTGTCCGATTTCTTGCGTTCTGTTGTTTTCCAACCACAGGCTTCATTTCACGTAAGTGACCTACTAATAACATGTCGTTCAAATTCTGGAAATATTCAAGAAATTACCAGCAGCTAGCGATCACCGATCTTGTTCACTATCACGTTGTTTTACTGAACTGTTGCATAGCCGTAGCCACAGGGCTACGCAAGATAAAATAAATACCTATTGCCACAAATTCAATGAGCATCCTAATTTAGAATCGCTGGCTAATCTCAAAATTTGTCAAAAGTTGTGTAATGTAGCATACGATCATAAGATCACCTGTCACGTGTGCCCATTATGGACCCATTGCCATACTATTATTTCAATTATATATTATTATGTACTTTTTTTTAAAAACGAGTGCTGCTGGTAGTTTTTTCCGCCGCCTTTTTTCTCTCAGCTCAACATATAGCCCGAACGGGCACCTAAAGGCGATGAGCGGGAAAAAATGTCATTCATTAAGCGAATTATATTAATTTAGTATTCCTAATATGAAATAAATATTTTTGATTTGATACATAACATAATATAATTATGCTGTTATAAGGCTACACATGTCTGCACGTATATGCACAGTATGTCTCAGATTATTTTCTTACTTTCCGTATACTAAAATTTCATGCTGCATTATAACTACTTGATTCTACAAAGATTCGCATAACATAAAGTTATTTTGGGAGTAGTTGGTTATAAAATCGTGACGGCTCTCCGTTGGCCACTTGAAATAGCTTTATTGAAGTTTAGAATAGCCGTAAATATTTAATGGTGGACATCATTGTTAGGGTATTTGTGTGCTCCACGTATTTTACGTGTATTTACGTGTTTGTTGATTCAATAGTTCAATATTTTTCCTTTTGTCTTTTGATCCAAATATTTGGATAGTTCATATTAAAAAGTAAAATAATAATCATAAAACTGGTTTTATTCTTATGTTATAAAGAGGAAAGATTTGTAATGAATAAACTCAAAAAATACTGTTCCGATTTCAAAAATTCTTTCACCATTAGAAAGCTACATTCACCCTGAGTAACATAGGCTACTTTTTATCGCGGAAATTATCTTCATTCCTACGTAAAAACTGGTAATAGGGTCAACGCAGTTGAAGCAACTGGCTAAACGCCTATGATTCTAATATAGCAATGATGCCTGGAATAGCGCATAGGCTATTTTTTATCCTACGGGGACCCATTAAACGGGTTCACACGGGCGAAGCCACTGGCAGAAGGCTACTTTTTAATAAAGTAAATATATATAAATTCTGCATACCTACCACCTAAATGATAATGTAACGGAGTAGCGTTGACTTCTAAGATACAAGTCAAATTATGACTTAGTTTAGGAGACAGTGTGCCTTGCATTGCATTGTAACTTATTTTAGTGAAAAGTTGTACCTACATTTCTAGAAATTCTGTAGGTCCTATATTTTTGTTTTGTTTGCAAATAAAAAATTAGTATAAATTTAGTATAAAAACCTTTCATATGGTTTCTGGGTTCCGGGAGGAAAATCCCAACTATAGTATAGAGGAGGTTTTATACTATGGTTGGGGTTTTCCTCCCGGTCAATACGTGTAAATATGCTAACCATATTTACACCATTATTTACTGAAACACAACTTGATATTATTTATTGAGATAATTTCATGTATTATTTAATTAAATAATGGGTATTAAATAATTAAATAATGGGTATTTTACGATTGTAATCCCAAAAGAATTTCAACCATTTTTTTTCCTGTGATTGAAAAATAATTATGTTTATTTTATCAACCTGTAGGTAAATTTATGACGAAGAGGACGGGATTTCCTCTGTATTATTTCGGTAAATTTTCCATCGAAAATTCCCACAATTTTACACCTAGTTGGTTATTACATTAAAAAATACAATGAATTGATTACATTTAACATGTACCTACAAATTACAGATTATTTAAACTTGCGCTCCCCATATCGTCCGTTGATTACCGTAATAATAACTAATGTAGGCATTAGGTAAGTTATATAAATTAAAACTGTCGCAGCAGGGTACGAAATGAAAACTTATATTTTTCTAAACTAAATCACTGTAATATTTAAATCTACATTATAATATTAATAAAAACTAGTGATTCGCTATCGATGTTAGACCGGAATGTGCTCGACGATATTTTGCCTATAAATAAACGTTACACACTCATAGCCCCACAGTAATTATACCCTGTGTGGTGGGTACCATGGACACATACAAAGACAGGAACACAAACACCCAGACCGAGAACAGAAATTTAAACACATAATTCCAATTTCTGTTTCGCCGGGAATCGAACCCGGGACCCCTCCATTGGCAGTCCGGCATGGTAACCATTGCACTACGCGGGTCGTCGAGCCTATACAAGGCTGCAACGCGGCGAGTGCTGGATTTATTATATAATTTGTGCTCCAATTTAAATGATAAAATACGTATACTTAACAGGTATAATAATAGCGTTATTTTCATTATTTATGTAATACTAGCCTTCCGCTAGCGGCTTCGCCCGCGTGGATCCGTTTTATAGGTTCACGTAGGATAAAACCATCTTATGTCCTTTCCCAAGGTTCACTCTATCTGTGTTCCAAATTTCATTAAAATTCAGTGGTTTAAGCGGGAAAGCGTAGCAGACAGACAAACAGAGTTACTTTCGAATTTATAATATTAGTAGGGATTTAGGGGGATGAAGCGCGCATGGCCCGGCGGTTAGCGTAGAACGCAAACGATCTATGCAACTAAGCCAAACGGGCGCGGTCGGGTGTGAGATGGGTGACCGCTAGTGGCAAAAAATTTCATGCGCGTTTCCGTGCTTCGGAGGGCACGTTAAGCCGTCGGTCCCGGTTGTTGTCGATAGATAACAGTCGTTAAACCTTGTCGGAGGCCTTATGGGCGGTTTGAAAACATCCGACAGCGGGTTGGCCACTAACCCGCATCTCCACCAACCCGCATTGGAGCAGCGTGGTGGAGTAAGCTCCAGGCCTCCCCATTAATGGGGAGAGACCCGTGCCCAGCAGTGGGACGCAAAAAGGGTTGCAGCCAAGTAGGGATTTGCTATAGCAAAGTAGTTTAGTTGTAATGTATTAGTTATACTCTTGAAAAATATGTAGAATACCATAGTGACTTAATTAATGATTTGCTTGTAAAATAAAGCCCTGAAACGCCTGTTACATGTAACGCGTCAATCCGCGCACAATAGGCGTGATGACACTATTAAAGAATCAGGGAATAAACGCTTTTACAGAAAAATATATGCTAAAAAAGTTCTAAAATATGATCCCGTTTTAATATAAACATTAAGATTAATAAGATTTTCAATAAAATAAAAGTATTAAATACAGCAATCGGCCATGTTATCTGAAACGCCAATCAAAAGGAATGACGTCACGCCTAAGTTAATGTCATCGTGTTGCTTGAAGTTTGACGAGCAAGCCGACGCCATGACACCTACGAGCGTTTTCGCGTTTAATTCAAATTACATAGCAGAAAATACATTAATTTACGTTAAAAGTTGAGTTTATTGCTGAAATAAACTTTTTTTCGAAACTAGGAGACGTGTACCTACAATAAGGAAAGGTATTTGAAAATCTGTCATCATGCCCATTGGTGGCAGTGACGCACCTGTCTTCCTGTCTGCGCTTGGACGGGAACTAATAGTCTACTGTATCGTATTCAGGACAAGAAAACCTATAGTACTAGATGATACTATGTTATAAAATACAATACAATATAATACAAATACTCTCTATTTGTACACCACATACAGAGCAATGACAATAAAACAAAAATAATAAATAATATACACACGTTTATATGTTACTCGCTATGCCTAGCGGTTTCACCCGCGTTATTTTTTTTAAAGTATCCTATTTTACTTCTGATAACTCCAAGAATATATGTATGTAGTACAAAATTTCATAATGATCGGTTAAGTAGTTTTCGCGTGAAAGAGTAACAAACAAACTTACTTTCGCATTTATAATATTAGTAGGATACCTACACTATGTTTCAAAGGTTAAACGTAAGTTGACGTCACACTTCAATATTCATAACTTCAGATAAAAATTAGTGCCTATGCAACATATCGATCAGCGCACAATTGGGATTTAAGGGAACTAATAGTCCACTGTACCATATTGAGGGCGATACAAACTATAACATAATTAATATCACTTATCCGTATTTCAAAAATTGAAGATAAATTATGATCATTTGCTTACGTATGAGACCTATATGTTTCTAGTGAAGATAAAACGTTAAAAAAAGAACACAGCTCACCACTATTTAAATCTCTCTGCTACTCTGCCTCTGTTCATTGTTCTGCGATAGACCCAAAACTTACTTATTACATTTACGTACAGCTTTTACCAACAAACTGAACAAATTCAGTCTTGGACTACCAAATCAATTAAGATACTTTTGATGAGCTGTCAAAACGTGACGTCTTCATTAATTTTTTATGAGAAAAATAATTTGTGACGTCATTCTCATTTACAGTCAATAGACTAAATTTTTATTGAATTAAAAGGTAACAAAATCATGTATAAAAATAAATTAATAATTACCCTGCTTTATACTACTACTACCTGCTTTGAGGTATGCATTTTGATTTTTTCTGTGCATAGTGACCCTATTACGTGTCTTATCTGTTCAGATTGGTGTGAATAGAAAAATAACGATTTATGTTGTAGGTTTGTTGTGTACCGAGAACTTGCCGGAAGCAATATAATGTACCCATTTCTGTCGTGAAGTGATTCTATTGTGTTTCGGTGGAAAGGTTAGCCTTCGGAATAGCAGCGCTTGAGATTTCGTGTACGTCAATGGGTGGCAGTTAGGGGCTATATTAATCATGTGAGCCTCGAAAGAGGAGGGAGGGGTCCATAAAAAATCACGAAATATCACAAGGGGGGTAGGAGGGTGTAGTAATATCTAATATATAAAATTCTCGTGTCACAGTTTTCGTTGCCATACTCCTCCGAAACGGCTTGACCGATTCTCATGAAAATTTGTGAGCATATTGAGTAGGTCTGAGAATCGGCCAACATCTATTTTTCTTCTCCCCCCCCCCCCCAAACTGATAAAGGTGGCCCACCTCGAACATTTAAGGGCGGTACGGAGTTCGCGGGCACAGCTAGTCTAATATATAAAATTCTCGTGTCACAGTTTTCGTTGCCATACTCCTCCGAAACGGCTCGACCGATTGTCATGAAATTTTGTGAGCATAACGGGTAGGTTTGAGAATCGGCCAACATCTATTTTTCACCCCCCCCCCCAAACTGATAAAGGTGGCCCACCCTAAACATTTAAGGGCGGTACGGAGTTCGCGGGCACAGCTAGTATTACGTGTATTTTTTTGTAAATGTGGCTGACTAGTTTAAAGTTTTTATTTATTTAGTTATTTACTATTTTGTAGACCTACAGTTTACAAGGACGAACTTAATGCCTAGTGGCATTCTGTGTCATTTTAGCCTGAGTAAGTATACGAAATTAAAAATATAAAATTTAAATACTTAACAGGCGTCTAACGTACGTACTCAATAAAAAATGCAATTTTAGTACCAACCAAGGAATTGTCTATTAAAGCCCGAAGGACTCCAGTCTGCGGGTAAGCGCCTTAATTAACAACCTTGGCTACTAAACAACTATTCGGGTTCATTACATTGAATCAGATTACAATACTATGAATAAATAAACGAGTCTGACGACGATTGTCTCCGTGCCAACTGAAGACGAGAAGCGACTTTGAGGAAGATATAAAGAAAATTAGTTATAAAAACTGTATAATTAAAGCTTCTAATGAAAATAAATGGACATCGATGAATTTATAAATAGCGATATACACAATCACATTTTTTTACTTCTTTCCTTACACGCTGACTTTTCTACTAATCACCAAATCAATTGACGAAAAATAAATTTGAAACATTCATAATCTGTTTATATTCTTTTATTGTAACCGAACATATATTTCTTTCTTACGCTAAATTTTGATCACTACCTACAGTAGTGATCACGAGTAAAACAGCTTAAACAATTGATTAGATGTATATGAAAAAAATGTAATTATTTCACATTTATTATCCTCAACTGCTACTCTCTATTATTTACTACCTAATTACATATAATTTCGTAGCTCACTGACCACCTAAAGTGAGCCTTGGCCTTCGGTGTGAAATAGCAGCACGCGAGTCGGTTCGGCGCCATCTCTTGCCATCTAAACTAGATAAGAATGAAAGGCTCGTTTGCCTTAACTTTACTTAATTAAGTACTTATAATTAAATACACATCGCTAATCCAGCTCCATCCATCCAGCAGCAGTTGACGATAACTATTTTCGCTTTTAGGCGTATATAAAACAAGAACCTTATAAAACTAACAGCTTTACGTAGTTTGGTCACGATCACAGAAGCTAGTGCGATTCAATTTCTAGAATAAAAACCACCGTTAACTGTCCAAATTAGGTTACATTAGGTTGGTAACGTGTACCAGCAGTTGCCAAAATTCAGTTATGATAAGACATGGCTGGCATTGTAATTCACCTGCCAAGACGCCATGATTTTTTATTTTTTACATAATCGTATTAGCTTATTACATAAAATTAAACGTCGCGACATTATTTAATGTTAATTTTGCTAATAAAATTGGATGTTACGGTTTAAATACAAGGAATAATTTTTTTTCACTTACGCTACTGGGCTTTTTTCTACAAAGATGTGATGTGACTTGCTCTATTAACCCAATCTTTTGCTCCGGTGCAGATATGATATAGATGCGACTAACAAATTTCGCAATGCTTAGAAACAGACAATAAAACGTCCAACAACTTTTAACGACAGCTGTATGGAGTATTTACAGTCCGGACCGTCCAGGAAGGACCTCTGTCCTCTCTAGGTGTGCGTGCGTGGCTGCATGCCACCGTAAACCATAAACACAGTGGAAGGTGCTAGAGACCACCATTGCTCTCTAGATGTGCCTGTTTTGGTCACCGCGCGAGTAGGTCACCGGTGCGTTTCTCTGAAAATCCCGGAGTCCTTTCCAAACGCTGAAGCAGACCACCCTGCCAAACTCCTGGCTTTAGTGCTGTAAAAATCTTACAGAACCTGACGGTCTCTATCCCAAGTTAGAGAATATTCATTCCTTCCTGATACAACAAATGTATATATCCCCTTAAAACTAAAGAACGATAACTTCTATAGAAATTTACATTTTAAAAAAATCCGTGGGAATATGACGTAATCCTCTCAGTTTCTTAACTTTCCACACAGGCATTTACGCGACACTGTTAACTGGCTAATGCTCTTCCAAACTTAACTGGATTGCATTTACTCACTTTAAGCCTGAAACATTCAGTATGAGAACGTTATTAAATGCCGCCTAACTAATAACCCTTAATGGCGATTTTAAAATGAGAGTATTTCATTTTCATGTTATTTTTGAATCCAAATTTGTATACTTCGATTTACTTTTTTGACGATCCTTGTAGACATGGTTACCAAGCCGAACTGCCGATCGTAGAGTTTCAGGTTTGCTTTCCGGCACAGAAATTTCAACGATGAGTTTTAATTTCTCTTTTTGGTCTTGGGTGTTTGTGTGTTTGTGTTTCTGTCTTTGTGTTTGTCAATGGTACCCACGACACATGGAATCCTAGTGTACTACGGACTACAAGTGTGTGGTGTTATAAAAATGTAGGAGGGAAATTAATTACAATTTTGGGCAAGATTGGCCATTATTGATAGTTGTAAACTTCCGTTCATACAAACTAGTTACCATGCGATTCTTGCGTAAACCTAGAACGGGAGATATATCTCCCGAGAAGTAATAAATGATAACTTCTACAGAAATTTACTGCAAAATTGTGTTTCCCGTAGGAATATGACGTAATCCGCTCAGTTCGTTAACTTCCCACACAGGCATTTACGCGGCACCATTAACTGGCTAATGCTCTCCCAAACTTAACTGGGTTGCATTTAATCGCTTTAAGCCTGAAACATTCAGCCTGAGAACATTATTAAAGGCTGAGCTAACTAGAATCTTCAATGAGATACAATTTAAAATGAAAATGTTTCATGGTAAATTTTTACTGTAATCTGCCTAGCCGGATTTATTTTTAAAAATATGGGAGATAAATGAGGCACTTTTTTAAGAAATTTTGTGCAAAGTTGGCTATTAATAGTATTTCATTTTTGTAGTTTCAAAATTAAAAATAAACCTGAAATTAAGATATTTTTAATATTGAGCAATTTGTATTTTTTATTTCCGGAGTTGTTATATTTCTCTTTGGATGGTTCATCCCCATCAGGCTCCAAAGTAGCAGAACAACCGCATATTTCTATTAACCTTAACTGCAACTCTTTTTATATCCCACTGCTGGGCATGGGTCATTTTCCATTATTGGGAGGACTTGAAGCTTATTCCAACACGCAGCTCCAATGCGGATTGGTGGAGATGCGAAATAGTGCGACGGCCTCTGAAGCACGGAAAAGCGCATAAAATCTTTGTCACTAGGGTTACCCACCTCAGTCCCTGAGTCAAGCTTCGGGATTAAGAATAGAGCTACGGTATCCCCTGCCTGATCGTAAGAGGCGACTAAAAGGGGACTTCCGGGGTTGCGGACGGGGAGAGTCGGAGCTCGATGGTGGTCGAAGGTTTCCACCCGACACCAAAAAAAAACCCACCTCACTCCCGACAGTACATCGTAGATACAGACCGTAGACTTGAAGGGCCTATAGATCCCTTGCGTTCTGCCACCATGTGCGTTTACACCATATAAAACAAGATCAGACATTTACATATCTGCAGCCTGAAGCAAGTCCTTTACACGTAAAATAACTAAGAAATGTTTTGCTTTTTTCATATTTTCTTTACAATACAAAATTTATAGTTGAAGCATTTTTTTTTGTTTAATCATCAATGTTTATTAAATCTGTATTGGATTCTTAAGAAATAATTTATACGTATAACAAATAAAATATTAAAAGTACGTTTTCCAAAATAAGCGTCGGTATCTCTTATACCAACCGAAAATCAAATACTGAAACCTCAAGCCCCTATGCTCACAAACGAGGGTGTATCGAAGCGATTTTTTGTTTGAGTTGGTTTCAGGCCATGTCACAACATGCCATCGCTTTTAGTTGATCTTTTGTAAAAAAAACACGGGATTTTTCTCGGAATTATGAAGGGCCTAACCACGCTGGTCAAGTGCATTTTTGACTGATGCAAAGAAAAATACACTGAGACCACGAAATTTAAACTTATCGTTACTCTCGTTAGAGTATTTAATAAGTGAATTCAATAAGTGATGTCTTGACTTGCCGATTTCACCCTGGCTGTGGCAGATCCCTAACTCGCGGGTAAAGACATCATAGAGTAAATAATAAACATGCTCGTAACAAATAAAATTAATCGACCTCCAACTTATGTATGTCAAATTGTCGCCTCATGCATGTCATGGGGCCATCACCATTTCGTGATAGATACGTAAGCCATAACTTAATTCCATAATCGATTTATTTGGTTAAACTACTCACTGGACCATCCTCCGTCTCAATATGTAGCAAATTATACCTGAAACAAAAATGAAAACATTTTAATATTCATTTTTATACACGACCATAAAATTTCGTTCAACTCAATGCACAACAACTCAACTAGTGCTAATTAAACGAAAACAAAATTCTAAAATACATGCAAAAGAAATGTAAAAGAATTTTACGTGAAAAAATGTTTGACTGAAAAAAGTCGGTAACCTTTCTGCTGGCGGCGATACAAGCTGGAAAGGTTATGCGAACAATTTTGTTATTATAATATGCGAATTGTACACTTGGTTGTTTTTGCTAAAAATATATGAGTTTCGTAACATGTCTCTCATGTGGCATGTTGGCTGCAACCCTTTTTGCGTCCCACTGCTGGGCACGGGTCTCTCTCTCTCTCTCTATAAGTTCAAATTTAGGTCATCAACAGAATAATAACGAATTCCTTTTTTTACAACTAAACAAACCAAAAGGGCAGATGGGCCGGGTGATGTTAAGCGATCACCGTCGGTCATTACCGGCTTTGAAGGAGAGCATTTTTACAACTTTTTGAAGAAACCCATATCATAGTCCACTGAAAGTGCCGCAGCTGGAAGGCTGTCCCACAGTTTACATGTCCGTGGCAGAAAGCAATCTGCAAAGCAGACTGTGGAGGATCGTGACGAGTCCAGATAGTGTCGGTGGAATTTAACCCTCGTCTGGTAGTTGGTAGGTATAGTGGTAAAAAGTTGATGTGTGCATCAAATTGTACAGTTCAGAGAATCGCTAATCATAGTAGTGTGCCCTGGATAGACACAAAGACTAGCATAACACGCAGACCATGAAATATTATATCAATAGCTGTAGGTTTTTATATTTAACTAGCTGACCCCGCGAACTCCGTACCGCGTTAAAATGTTTGGGGTAGGCCACCCTTATCACTTAGGGGGATGAAAAATAGATGTTGACCGATTCTCAGACCTACCCGATATGCACACAAATTTTCATGAGAATCGGTCGAGCCGTTTCGGAGGAATATGGTAACTAACATTGTGACACGAGAATTTTATATATAAGAGATTTCCACTGACAATTAAACCTAAAGTCCTTTACACAGTACTACTGGGCCATACGGGCCGAATGCCACGATGAACGACGCCATTCATACTTATATTCACTAGAAATATTATCATAAAATACGATATGTAAGAAGGAATCCTCTTTATATAAACGATACACCAGTGCACCAGTGGCACAACTAATTGGTTTTAGTTCCACCGGTAGGACTACTGGGAAAAATGTCCTACTAGCTCTAAGTCCTAAGTTGGATCACAAGTAAAAAATAAAAAGTTGCCCGTGGTTACCCGTTGGACCACGCGGTTGTAATATGGGCAACAAACTGATTGAACTACATATGTACTATTGTTCACCTTTTCAAATCAGTGTTTATCTCTCAAAAATGTAAAGAGCACACTATGTTCATCGTTATAAACTTCATCCTTAGTAAACATTTTACATCCAACTTTTACATTTTCGTCACACCAATAGCATTTTAACATGCTTATATTAGCTTGCCCTGTATGTACCTATACAAAGTATGTATGTAAGTATGTAAAGGAATCTTTTAACTTCATTTTCACCTACTTCTAAGCATCTGATTAACTTGAAAGTTTGCACAGGGGTCAAGGGCCGATGACAATGCAATAATATGAAAAAAAAACAACAAAAACATTAAAATTACGCTTTTGTGAAAATACGAACTAAAAAGTAAAAAATTAGAAGAAAATGTATTTTACTGTAAAAAATCGTGGGGTGCTTTTTGAGATACTATTGACACCATGCACCCCACGCTTTTTTTACAGTATAGCGTGTTTTTTAGTTTTTTAAACTACATTTTTTATTTACTTATATTTCGAAGGGAAATGAGTCAAACTTACTTATTTTCAGTTGTTTAGCATTTTGTCGGAAGCTTGATAAAACTTCCTGTCTTAATTTTCACCCAGTAACAAATTACTCTCTTTTCCTTAAGAAAACTGAAATAAAGGAATTCAGGCAAGATTGATGTCCAGTTGGTAATTTTCTAAACAATTTAGGGCAAAGACTTGAAGGTGATCAAAATATAATATTGAATACATAATTCAGATCTTTTATGTCGCTTGTGTTGTCAGTTGAGTTTCCGTACTTCGGAGGGCACGTTAAGCCGTCGGTCCCGGTTGTTGTCGATAACAGCCGTTAAACCTTGTCGGAGGCCTTATGGGCGGTTTGAAAACATCCGACAGCGAGTTGGCCACTAACCCGCATCTCCACCAACCCGCATTGGAGCAGCGTGGTGAAGTAAGCTCCAGGCCTCGAGTCGAGAGACCCATGCCCAGCAGTAGGACGTAAAAAGGGTTGTAGCCATGTCGCTTGTTAGGTTATACGTAGTTATGAAACATCGCGAAACATTTTTTAAACATATCAAGCAAATATGTAGAATTTGTATACAAGCATGTATTAAAAGTCCATTGTTAACCCATTAGGTTATCATTAGTCTTGTCCCTGTAGATTCGGGATTAAGAATAGAGTAACGGTATTGCCTGATCGTAAGAAACGACTAAAAGGGGGCTTCCGAGGTTGCGGGCGGTGAGAGTGGGAGCTAGATCCGTCCAGCCAGCAGCTCCGGAACTTAAAGGACGGTGGTGTATGCGTGGCCGTATGCCGCCGTAAACATCGGAAGGTGCGGGTGAGCATATCATGGGCCCATTCTATGCGCCACCCGAGGAGATTTTAGTGCAGTCAAATCCCAAATAACCAGGTATCCTCTCCCAAGGTGCCGGGTACCTTATGAAGGTTCCCCTTCCCCCTCCCCCGATAAAAAAAAGGTTATCATTAGTCTATCTACTATAGTTATTCTTGAGACTTAAATTCTCTTTATGTATTTAACATCGACTATACTGATAGTATATATCACAAACACCGATTTGTGTCCTGATATCGAAGTAGGTACTGTTTCATTTAATCAGAATCTGCTACATATAATATTGTAAATTTTAAATTGTGCACAATAAAATTCAATAATTTTCAATTTTCAGTAATAATTTCGATAGGTATTAAAACTTTTATGGTTCACCGGGGAAGCACCATCGCTGCACTTACTTCTTCTGTGAAGCTATTGTGTTTCATTCGAAAGGTGCAGTTGCCGCCCAGACTTACTAGAGACGACCATCAGCCTTCGGAGCAGTAGCGCAATTACATACGACCTTAGGTGAGACTTACAGCCATATCCAAAAACATACTTATTTAAGTAAGCAGGCAACGCTATGCAAAGAGCGCTATTTGACGTGCGTTCGTTACTCATAATAATATGTCAAGCGATCGATTTATGTAGATTTTGTAGCGGTTGTGGTAGCGGGCTGCTCTCAAGTATAGTCTGAATTCGTTTAGATGAACCTATGCGTTAGCGAGTTCTATGAGACCTGATAGTATTGTTTATGAATACGGGTGTTAGGCTTGTTTGATGTTGTGTGTAGATGCCCATAGGCTGCACGTAACACCACGTGGCCTTCATAATTAATAAATAAATAAATAACGCTTCACACTCATATTCCCACAGTAGGGTAGATATACCCTGTGTCGTGGGTACCATGGACACATACAAAGACAGAAACACAAACACCCAAACCGAGAACAGAAATTGAAACTCATCATTCAAATTTCTGCTTCGCCGGGAATCGAACCCGGGACCCTCCGATCGGCGGTCCGGCATGGTTACCATTACGCCACACGGGTCGTCAATATTAGTCTACTATTTCATGCCAATAATAATAAAAATTATGCAAGAGCTTTTCTGCCATCTGAAATTTTTATAGTCGCAATTTGCAAAATTTCTCCCTGTCAGCGTTTTTGTGTTTATCCTGCCGTTGACAATATCTCTTTTGAGTTAATAATATTTCAATCCGCTTACACTCGCTCTATTCTATGAAGTACTAATCTGCACGTAGCTTTTACTGAATATTTAAGGCTTTTACACCCATTTTGCTAAATCTCCTTGCAAACGGTAACTTTTGTGTCACCATACAGATTATCTTCTGTGAGCCTTTGCGTGAAACAATTAGGGCTTGTTTATTTTTGAACACAAAATACCTAAACAGAAAACGAAAACCACAGCGGATTTGTTAATTTTGATGTTCTAATAAAATTGACTAAAATAATGTCAGAGAACAAAATATTTTCTCCGCTATGGACAAAGGAATGTAAAAAAGATAACCTAATTAATACTTTTTCAATTCATCGACAAAATTAAAAAGTTAAAAAGATTTTCTTTAGTAATGATTAAAATTATATTTTTTACATTTTGAACTCCGATTTTTAATATTTCGTTTTCATCTTATACATAAAATTCTCGTGTCACAATGTTCGTTCCCGTACTCCTCCGAAACGGCTCGACCGATTCTCATGAAATTTTGTGAGCATATTGAGTAGGTCTGAGAATCGGCCAACATCTATTTTTTATCCCTCTAAGTGATAAGGGTGGCCCACCCCAACCAAACATTTAAACGCGGTACGGATATCGCGGGGTCAGCTAGTTCTTTTATAAAATTTCAAAGTTTAAAAAACGCTATAAAATTCATTGATGTGTCTACTAAACTACAATTCACTTTTAATTAATATATGACACTAACTGTACCCTGCGCGAGTTGCTACGCTGCTTGGTCGTACCAACTCAGAAACCTTTGTAGGCTCATGCAAAACACTTTGCTGAAGATCATGACTTCATGACATGACCGAATACATAGTTTTTGAAGTGAAAACTTCTTTAGCGGCGTTGTGCACTTTTTTTTGGGATGGGTAAAAAATGTTAAACTCGGTCAGGACACGTGGCCTGATCGAATATTCGTAAGACGGAGGGGTGACAGCTGATGACGACTGTCTATACTTGTAAAATTCGTTTATATCAAGTATTCAAATATGGACTTTGAACAAAGTGCATCTATTAATAAAAAAAGTGACGAAGAAATAGTGAAAGAAAATGAGTAAGTACTTTATAAAAATACTAGATGAAAACCTACTGAAAATACTAGATGAAAAATAATACTGATAATAAAAGCAATTCGTGCGAAATTATTCCCTAACCATTGCAAAATATCAAAAATGCACAACGTTAATGTTTAAGTTTTCACTTCTGTCGGCACTAAAGGAGTGCAACCCGTTGTTTTTTTTTTCTTTTCAATTATGGCATCGCAAACTCTGTGCATACTGCCATCGTCAAGTATAATTTTTGCATCAATTTTTTTCCAGTTTTAATGAAACTGGACGAAGTAATAACAAAGTCATTAAGTAAGTCGTCAGTAATCAGTCTAGTCAGTCCAACATTCAAGTAAAGCGATGGCTACTTTACTAGAACGTGTCCGATGGAATTTTAGCACTGTTATTCTATTTCACAAACATTCGTGCACTGTAATTAACCTATATCAAACAAAATGCCATCAACTTTATTCGATATAACTCAAAAATACACCAAGAAAATGAAAATAAAACAAGAGCACAATGTGTCTTTTTCGACTTCCCGCCAAAACTCCCGAATACATAGTTAACTAACTATTCTATAAAGGCAAACATTCATTTATATATATGTTCATTGACATTCTTCAATAGAAATGAAATCATATTATTATATATCCTTGTCTTTCCACTCGCCTGAGCGTGAGCCGATTTGCAACTCCCACCCCGGTACCCACGTTTTGTTCGCTGACTTAAAATTACAACCCCGTTCCAAGTTTCCAATTTCTGGGGCGTTTTATTTGTTTCGTTGCCATTCGGTCGCGATGCTTTAGGGCGACTTTGGAATGGAAAATGCAGTTATGGGTTTTTTATTTAACTGGTTTTTTGGCTTTCCCATTCTACTCAATATTTACCGTTCTACAATTAGCCATGTCAAAGCTAAATCAAGGATAAATAAATCTAATTTCGAATAATCGTATGAGATTTTTATGTAACGAATAAACAATTTAATTATTTAAGGAGTAACGTTCTTTGTATGTTAGGAAAGATAGTAGAAATGGAAATGGGTGACCTTGTTTGTATTTCATAGTTCGTCTTCTGTTTTATCCGAGGATTTAATTCAGGAACATGGCAAATAATGCAGTGGCAAGACCATTTCAACCCATATTTCTGCAAGTATAATATCATATTTACTTTTCTTTTTTTTTCTATTCTTTTCAAAATTTTATGTCAACTCAATTTTACGTGGTAACATAGTCGAGAAAATATTATTTCGTCCAGTCTGCACGCGTCTTTAGGCCAAAACGTTTTTAACTTGCGACGTGTTTATTGGCAAGGAAAAATCTGATCTTATTTTAAAATCTAATTGCAAAGGCAATTAATACGAAGGAATCGTCCCCGGCAGACCGTTAACGCTTGAATGGCTTAATTGTTTTCAGATTTGTAATAGGTACTTAACCAAAATTATCAACATCTCCAACCCACGTCTCACCCAATAATGTACAATAATATATTGTAAGTGTATTGTGTTACAAGCTAGTTTTTCGAAGTTACATCAAGGTGAAGTACTCACTACCGTCGCGTATTTAAGAAAACTGTTTTTATAAAATGCTTTCAGTTTCTGGTAGCTCACCTCTCAAAATATAATAGTACCTAATTACTTCTAGAATTTCCGAGGCGATATACATAATTATATGGTGCGGTGGTATGTTGAAGCGCGCATGGCTCGGCGGCTAGCGTAGAACGCAAACGGTCTATGCAGCTAAGCCAATCGGGCGCGGTCGGGTGTGAGATGGGTGCTTCGGTGGGCACGTTAAGCCGTCGGTCCCGGTTGTTATCTACAAATAACAGTCGTTAAACCTTGTCGAACGCCTTATAGTCGGTTTGAAAACATCCGACAGCGGGTTGGCCACTATCCCGCATCTCCGCCAACCCGCATTGGAGCAACGTGGTGGAGTGAGCTCCAGGATTCCCCAATAAGGGGGAGAGACCCGTGCCCAAAAAAAGGGTTGCAGCCTATATGTGGTGACTTTCCCTTTAGAGCCAAGGAAGCTGTATCACTTATTTCAGTAATTTATAGAAATGTATATTATATTTAGCTCTCGATCATCCTTTGACGACGTTTCAATTGGTGATAATGAATCTGTATTGCCAGCATTTGCCCTTTGATCTCCGATCTTATTGTACTAATATTACTTAGTGAAAATGAGAATGCAGATACTCAATTCTACTATATGGTAGCGCATATTATATAGGAATTAGTAAGAAATGATTTATGGTGCTTGTACTAAATAGGTGGTAAAGGAACTTTTGCTTTGTAAAGGTAACTTTGTACAATTATTCTTATTATTGGAGTCCCGCCGCGGCCCTGTTCTCGCCTTATGCCTCGTCAAGTCGCGCGTTCGACACAAGCACATCTTACCCTCATTGCATGTTTGGCAATGGGAGATCTCCCGCCGGGCGCGATCGTCATGCCCGGGGAGCGGCCGCGCTCCGACTGACTCAATTCGGAGCTTGTATATATCTGATACTATACTGATATCTGGTTTGATATTCAGAAAACTTCGATTGCGTGATTCAGGAATACCCGTGGCGCCATCTCTTAATGAGTAGCGGAAGGTCGCTACATCACCCCCTGCTCAGACCTGAGGTCGATGACTTTAATTATCCAAGTGCTCTATCTGCGGTGAGTCGAGATGTGAGGGTGCAGACCTTGAGCGCACATGTACTCATATGTACTCGTAATTACAAACCTACCTTGGCAGACACCGACTCCAAATCAACAATAATTGTACCTACATTATATAGTAAACACGTATCGTTCTTACTCGTCTGCCGTTCAAGCCGCACGACTTTGGAACGCGCTCCCTGATCAGTTACGGAAACCCTCCAGTAAATTTGTTTTTAAAAAGAATCTTCACTCATACCTTCTTGATGAAATCCCCTGATTGTATCTCTTAAGTTTCTCCATTATGGCACACTTTTAAGTTTCACCTCCTATAAGTATATATTTATGTATATGTTATATGTATATATATTTGTATTAGTATTATATTGTCATGTATTTATATGTATGTTTATGTTCTTATATTTATGTATATATGTAAGTATGATATTATGAGTATATATTTCATCTATTTGTGTGTACATATTTCTCGTAGTTTTCTAATTTTTATTACCTACAATATAGTTGTCGATTAACTTTATTATAACTTCGATATTCTTCAATACCACCATTCGTTGTATCTCATACCACCCCAGGTCGACTGGTAGAGAATGCTCATAGCATTAAGTCCGCCTATGTACATCTGTATTTTGGTACCTCCTACAGTACAGTAGTTACATCGTACCTACATATTGGCTTGGCTGCAATCCATTTTGCGTACCACTTCTGGGCACAGGTCACTCTGTAGTATTGGGAAGGTCTGGAGCTTACTCCACAACGCTGCTTCAATGCGGGTTGGTGGAGTACAGTTGACTATTAAATTGTAGAATAATACGGAATTATTCTTTTAACTTTTTAGTGCATATTAATTTGTTAAGTAATCTTTTGAAGTCGGTTTTTTTTTTGGTAAATTTATCGAATCGAAACTGTTTACTGGCGAGGAAATATCTGAAGTATTTTAAAAGAGGCAATTAATACGAAGAAATCGCCACAAACTGACCGATCTGTCTATATTTTAAAATAATATCTACAGGAATTTCTGTTACATTTAGCTTTCTGCCAGGCCTTTGACGATTATACAATAGGTGATAATGAATCTTTATTGCCAGCATTTGCCCCTTAATCTCCAATATAATTGTATTAATATTACTTAGCAATAATGAGAATGCATCGACTCGAATATTCTATCGTAGGGTAGTGAAATTAGCCGAATATTATTAGTTCCAAGTGAGCTATAATAAGCCTCACTCTCAGTTATTGTTTTATTACTACACTAGCCTTCCGCCAGCGGCTTCGCCCGCGTGGATCCGTTTAATGGGTCCCCGTAGGATAAAAAATAGCCTATGTGCTATTCCAGGCTTCATTGTTATATTAAAATCATAGGCGTTTAGCCAGTTGCTTCAACCGCGTTGACCCTATTACCCGTTTTCACGTAGGAATGAAGCATTTTCCCGCGGTAAAAAGTAGCCTATGTTACTCAGGGTGAATGTAGCTTTCTAATGGTGAAAGAATTTTTGAAATCGGAACAGTAGTTTTTGAATTTATTCATTACAAACATAAAAAATGCAAATATTTCCTCTTTATAATATAAGTATAGATAACGTTCAACAGATTTTTTTTTTAAATATTAACTGGTAGAATGATAAAGATAATTTTGCCATCGTCCATGTTCATTATTGTTTTGCAAAATTTCCTATGAAATACACGCTCAGTTAGACACTGTTCAGAAAAAGAATGAGCACGGACGTGGGCACATCTCATGGTTTTGTCTATGGTTGTAGATCTATTCATAAGAGCACACAATAGCTACGCCTATCCTCCCTTTGATGTTCAATGTAGGTTCTCGTAATTGTATTAATAGGTATTACTTGCGGTAATGAGAATGCATTGACTCGAAACTACTACATCGTAGCGTATATTAATATGGTAATTGATAACATTCGGTGAAAATTATAAGTGCTAAATTAGTGGTAAGTGGACCGTAATAATATCAAACTTTTAGATGTAATTAAATAGAAGAATGGGTTCGATTTCTAGCAGGGGAGAAATCTAAATAACTTTAGACATACTTTTGTGTGCCGTCACACCCACAACACATTTCCCTGCTTTGTGCTCTGAGTAACGTTGTTTTTCATCCGATTTCAGAAAATCCATAACTTGCTAGCCATAATTAATGCTGAAAATATGTTTCTAATTTAAATGTTTTTTCTCTGCACGAAACTGGTTTAGATCATATTATTTACGAGTATTTAAGAATTTTAATTTTAATTTTATTTATGTATTTATTTAGGCGGCGTTTACGCCAGGGAAATCTTTACTATGTGCTACATAAAGAGTGTATCTATTTGCTTAGTAAAACGTAAACAAACAAATAACGTACTACGAAAGCACACAATAAAATAACGACCACACAGTACGGAGCGCACGTGCTCATAAAATTTTATCGATGAGACACTGTTACAAAACTAACATTGTGGCCGCTATTAAGAGAACAATAAAACAAAGTAGTCGGCAAATGTCTAAACATAATTTTCAAGGAAATGTTGAGTGGAACGGTACGTCATTTGCACAGATAGAACAAATAGAATCATGTCACAGATTGTTAGAAATATCCGGCGGCGCGAATTTAGGTTGGCCATACGCGAACGGTATCACGTTGTCTTTACTAACTGATATCTGCGACATAACTGCGGCTTTTTTACACGCTTTTTATTAGCTTCACCTGTATGTTTGTATGTTTGTATGTTTGTATGTTTGTATGTTTGTATGTTTGTATGTTTGTAACCGACTTCTTTGGGCGCGATTTTGACCCACTTTAAACGGCCAGATTTCGTTCAAACTTTGTAGATTTATTGAGGACCGATGACAATACACTAATTTGATAAAATTATTCCATTTTTCAATTTGCAAAATATGATTTTTGTTCGATTGCGTTTATAGAGCTACAGCTATTATACGACTGTTATAGATCAAACGATCTAATAACGAGTATTTTAGCCACTTTAATTCAGCATCTGCTAAAAGGTGGAGTAAAAGTGCTAAAACATAGTGCTGTAAACGTTTATTCGACGTCCTTAAAGCACACATTAGCAAATATTGCCAAATTAGTCGAGATAACCGCTATTACACGATAAATGGGTGTTTTAAGAACGGTTACTCGGCTCTTATACGATTAAAGGCTGAGTAATCTAATTACTATTCGACTATTTTGCTGCTTGGGTTGCTCATATTTATGTAGGGGAGTAGACCACAGAGTACTTTATTATATACCGAAAAGTAGACTATTGGTGCTCAGTAACCGAAAACGTGTATGAGATATATAAAGAATATAAATAATTTGTTAAGTCGTAAGACAGGTGAAATTTTATGAAAACGTAAAAATTAAAAAAATATGTAACCTTGTTATGTAACAAGCCTAATGATAGATAAAGATATTTTTGAAAGAAAGAAGAAGGTTCTCAGTAACCAGTCCATTGCTCGTGGAAACATCATGGAAAGAATAAATAATCCAAACTAAAAAGTAGAAAATAAATAATAGTTTAAAAAAAACTAAAAAACACGCTTTTTATAGAAAACCGAACTAAAAAATAGAAAATAAATTTTAATGAATTAAAATTAAGAAAATAGTGTTAAAAATTTCAATGAATATAAGTTAATAATAGTGTGAATAAAAAAAAATATTTTATTTAAAAAAAAGCGTGGGGTGCTTTTTAAAATATTATCGAAATGATAATCACTCTACTCATATCTGTCAATAAAATATTTATAACTATTGACACCATGCACCCCACGCTTTTTTTAAAATAAAAATTTTTTTTTATTCACACTATTATTAACTTATATTCATTGAAATTTTTAACACTATTTTCTTAATTTTAATTCATTAAAATTTATTTTCTATTTTTTAGTTCGGTTTTCTATAAAAAGCGTGTTTTTTAGTTTTTTTTAAACTATTATTTTTTCTTATATCCCTCTTCTGGGTCACTACGAATTAATGGTTGATTAATTATTAAAAACTTATGTATATAATTTTTTTATTGATTTTATTGCATGTTCTGAAAGACACTTATTATAAAACTGCGGTTGCTTCATTTACTTCCAATTAATGTTGTTGTACAAGGAAATTTTGAATTCTCTTTCTTCATTGTTTTTGAATTGCCAACAGCAAGGCGCTAACTTTGCGCCGTGTCGGCTTCATAATCGCAGCTGCACTTATCTTTGGCTCAATCGTTTCAGAACTATTATATCCGCAATGGAAACTATGTCAGACTACGTTGCTCAAATAGGACAGGCAAATAAATAGAAAAGGTTTCGTTATGCAAGCGCAGCTTTAAATGGTTCAGAACAACTATTTGACTACTCGTGTTCGGCCGCCTTTACTTGCGTGGACCGCTCGCTCGCGTCATCTACAAATAAACATGAGTACGCACCGAAAATAAAATATTATGCGATCGCATTCGAAACGCAGTGACCAAAATAACGGCACGTGTCACTGCCGATGAAAAAGCGCTTACTAGATAACCACAAGAGCAGGCGGCTCTAAACCTTCACGAAATCTTCCTTCGAAATAGAAAGTCAACAAAATAAGCACACGTTTCACATTCCTTGGAAACGCTATTGTATAGACCAGAAAAGGGTGGGTGACGGTAAACCTTTACGAAATTTTCCTTTGAAATAACAAGTCAACAAATATGGGCACGTGTCAATAGCAATGAATAAGCTTCTTATACCTTATATAATAAATTAAATAGCACATGGAATAAGGACTTTAGAATCGCTTGCATTTTTAGAAAAAAAACCTAATTGTATATGGAATTTACAACGAATTAAAGACATGCTCAGTAGACTATCATGAGGGTGGGTGGCTCTAAAACTTCAAGGAATATCATGTGTTAAACGCTCAATAGAACTTTAAAACATTCTGGTAGTTTCTTTTAAGATTAAAAGTCAAGAAAACAGAGGCATATTTGACTGGCGATAAAGACGAACTTAATAGCTGGTCAAAAGGGCGGGTAACTGAACCTTCAAACCTTCTCTGTCTTTCCAAATCTTCAAGAATTTTTCCTTTACAATGAAAAGTCAACAAACTATAAGGCAGCGTAATGACCAAGTTACGAATTATGAATAAGATAATTTTCTTCACAGGTAGCGTAATGACCAAGTTACGAATTATGAATAAGATCATTTTCTTTTTCTTTCTCTTTTTTTCACAGTTTGTGAAGAAGAGCTTATAGACTGGGAGCGTGTAGAGTTAGAAACTTCGCTCTAAATGTGATCTCATAACTTTTTGATAGTACAAGCCATATTGTATCATCTTGGCAACATTATATATGAAAATCTTTTAGTAGTACAAATTCTATCGTATCCCATCAAAATAAAATTTGAATAGGTACTTAAGTTTCCTAACTTGATGGGTCACACTCACTCACTCATGTTGACGAAATGTATCCGAAAAGGAAACCGTACAACGTTACGTTGCCAACATTAGAAAATACATAATGTAGGTACAAAATACGTAATGTATAATGTAGGAACATGAAACAGTGGCTAGCATATCTTTCAGGATTCGTTGCTAGAGCACTCACTATAAAAGTTGGTCCAAGCGGTAAGGAGTAAGGAGATTTCGTATAACTCAAAAGGCTTACCTCAAAGAGCTATATTGCCTCATGGACGAAGCCCTTTAATTAATTAAGAATAAACTAATTGACCTCAAGAGAAAACGCTGTTGTTCATTGTTTTTGGGATAGGTCAATCAAGATCTTAGTTTTTTCCAATTTTCTTCAATCTTTTTTCTACTTTTAACATACATCAATGTTCGGGTGATTTGAGTATATCTATCGGGAACAGTACATTGTTTCTAGGATAAAAACTATCCTATGTTCTTTCCCAATATTTTTTTTAATTAATTCAGTACGTTAGGCGTTAAAACAGACACCTTCGTAACAGACACATACATAGTGTTACTTTCGCATTTATAATATTAGAATATGAATTGTATCATATTTAAATCCTTTAAATATTGTCAAATTCACGTATAACGTAATATTCACAAAAAAGTCTAGAATCAAAAAAGTTTTATTATTTTGTATCAGTTATTATTTATATCAGTTTTTAACAATATGCACAGTATTTATTTAATTATTTAATTAATAACCATAGATAAAATGTTTGTATTTTCCTCAAATGGTTTCAAGGCAATGTACCTAATTATTTCTATGTAAATAAGCCCATTTTAATTAAAGGTAAATAACATGCAGTTATTTACAGAAACCACGATAACATATTCTGTGGCATAATAACAATAAAGCGATATTACTATAGTTTCTCACGCTATCACGTTTATGCCTCTTTATTCTATTATTATTTATTTAGTCATCACTATTGGAAGCGCGCAAGGCTCGGCGGTTAGTGTAGAACGCAATCAATCTATGCAGCTAAGCCAAATGGGCGCGGTCGGGTGTAAGATGGGTGACCGCTAGTGGCAAAAAAAAACATGCGCGTTTCCGTGCTTCGGTGGGCACGTTAAGCTGTCGGTTCCGGTTGTTGTCAATAGATAACAGTCGGTAAACCTTGTCGGATGCCCTATAGGCAGTTTGAAAACATCCGACAGCGGGTTGACCACTAACCCGCATCTGCACCAACCCGCATTGGCGCAGCGTGGTGGAGTAAGCTCCAGGCCACTCCAATAGGGGGGAGGGACCCGTGCCCAGCAGTGGGACGCAAAAAGGGTTGCAGCCAGTCATCACTATTACTTTGTTTTTCACACTATATCTACCCGTATTGGAGCACCGTGGATCTAAGCTCCATAGACAGGTGCTTCGCACTAGTCCTTTCTTATAATTAAGGAGGCAAATCAAAAGAGCTATATTACATTTTTTGTATCGGGGGGAAATCTTCAAAAGGTACTCGGCACCTTGAGAAAGGATTCCAAGTTATGTGGAATTTGACCACACTAAAACCCCCTCGGTAGCCTGCCTCTGCGCTTGGCGAGGACTCCGGGATCTCCAGTGGAACGCACCAGATGTGCTCTCCTGCACCTTCCGATGCTTACGGTGGTATGCGGCCACGCAGTCCTTTCTGGGGCTGCTGGCTGGACGGATCGAGCTCCCACTCTCACCGCCCGCAACCCCGGAAGCCCCTTTTTAGTTGCTTCTTACAATCAGGCAGAGGATACCGTAGCTCTATTCTTAATCCCGAAGCTATAGGGACTAAAGGTACTAGCGTAGTTTGGTATGTAATTATTATGGTTCATTAAAAAAATACAACGCAAGAAAGATTGATTAATATGTCGGTGGAGCAAATTATTGTTAAAAAACTACAATCCAAAAAATAAGAAATAAAATACAATTTTTGTTTACATTTTCTTAAATATTAACTGTCTTGTGACTAACAAAAAAGTATTAGAACAAATGATTTTTCTAACGTAAAAAGCAATCACAAGTGTAGCTCTGGAGGTGCTTCATAAAAGCTAAAGAAGTAATTGCAGAAAGCAATCAATTATAGCACGCAAGGCGTTAAAACTCATAAATACTGAAGAGAATGCAAGTTCTCGCAGCGCCGACAATTTGGCAACAATCAGTGTCTATTTAATTTAGTTTGCAAATCCTTTCAGATGTATGAGCGCGCATTCTCAAAAAAATAGATTTGTAGCTTAAAAGTTGAGTTATTTTTTTCAACCTTTTTTACACAGGTCTCCTATTACATGAGAGATTTAGGCAATAGTCCACCACGCTGGCCAAGTGCGGATTGGTGGACGGCATGCTTTCGAGACATTATGAATTTCTCTCAGGCATGCACGGCTATGGAGAACATCGTAATCATTTAAATATCACAATATATTCCATAAACGTGGAGCAACAATAAATGCGCACATTACAAATTTCTTTGTTAGAGGTACTCTCCGAGGATTTGAAACCCGGGATCGGTCGCGTCGGAGACCGCGGTTTTTTACCACTCGACCATCGCTGCTCGAACCACATAATATCAAAAAAATTGGTCAATCTATTGTGCAATGTGTGTTGTGTGCAAGTACCACTCAACAAATAAACATACAAGCAAACACTCTTATATATTTTTAAAATTATGACGACGATACAGTGGGAAATCTTTTCGAGGCCAAATGACATTATTTACATTATAATGTACCTTATATCCGTCAGAGTGTTTGGACTCTATGCATCCTATTGAGCAATATGCTGAGAAAAAGATCCAGCGGAGAAAGTTGCCGATTTTGAAGGAGTTGCTGATGTTTAAAAAGCATCGATTTAAAATGCATAATAAATTGAGTATATGAAAAAATATTACGTAACCTCTATGAGAATAACTCTGAGACAATAACTATATATGAGAATATAACGTACAGAACTCTACGAGTCAATGTTCAGTCTATAAAAATATTTTAATACTTTTACGAGTATTTACTTGTATACGTTAAAGCAAAACAGCAAAGGAAAACATCTTACGTAAACTTGCATTGTAGTGTTTTCAAACATACGTTAGGTTCATTAACCTTTACTTTACTAGTATTAAATTACCAGACGAAAGGTCCAGTTTTCCTCTGTGAACAGGTCTATGACCTGTGTTAAGAGGAATAGCTAGCTAATTATATAAAACGTTTAGTTTGTGAATTTCGTAATAAGAACTAAACATTTATAGATAGTAAATAGCGCAATCATGAACATCCAAACAGTTTACTTGTAGTCAATGATTTCATCTATCTGTTCCAAAAAAAAAATGTAATAAGTAATAGTATTGAGGTACCGGAAAGTGAAGATGATCATAACGCAAATATTTAACCGAAATATAAACAGTGAAATGTTCATCTCAACGCGGCCTCTTACAATAAAACGACTCGACTGTTTATTTAGCTACTACTACCCTGTTTCTTAAGGAATTTTCTACCAAAGGGTCTATTTATGACGATCTGTTAAAACTCGCTTTAATCTTTCAAAATGTATCTTATAAAAGGTGCCTTACAGCGTATTTGCGTAGTATCTGAACTTTGAGGAAGTGGATTCTATTATATCCGTTTCAACGTTTATTTATACAAACGATACGAAAATTAAAGTGGAACGACGGAATGAAACGGCACAGAACTATGGACTATCTAATTAAGAGGACGCTTTTATATGCTCGACCGATAGAATCTTTTAGGAATAAAACCAATATTAACCCAGTTCGAGGGTTATAATTCGGAATACAGATATAAGAGAACACACGATTACTTACACAAATACCGGCCAATCTTCCGTTTATTCAGGGAGGAACCGATCGTGACTTGCATGAAATAAAGTTGAATCCTGCCCACGGGTAGGAATACCCCTTTTTCGGCTATTCTTATTCCGATCCTGTACGGGTTTTGCGAGACCTAAGTGCTAATGATGATAACAGAAATTCTCTTACGCATCAACAGCAAGTACGACTCTACTATAATTTTCTCTTTGGCTGGTAGTTATTAACCATATACATTATGATATTATGTTATTAAAAGCTAAATTAATATAACTCAATAAAATTGGAGTGTCTGTTTGTAATATTAAAATAACCGCTTTTTACTACATGCATATGAATGTATATACGGTACATATACCAAAATAATATTTTTTACAAGTTTTATCTGTCTGTCTGTCCTTCTGTTTGTCTGTTTGTTCCGGCTAATCCACAGAGTTCCAAATAACCCGCACGGCTAATCTCTGAAACGTATGGACCGATTTTGTCGGGACTTTCACTGGCAGGTAGCTGATGTAATAAGGAGTAACTTTTATTTTAGAAAAAATATAAAATTAAAGTCCACGCGGACGAAGTCGCGGGCGGCCGTTAGTAATCCATAAAAGCCAGCTAGCAAGAATAATATATATCACTACTATATGCGCTCCCATTAAGCCATCGGTGTCAATTATTGGCTGCAACCCTTTCTGTGTCCGACTGCTGAGCACGAGTCTCTCCCCGTTATTGCGGAGTCCTGAAAATGTCTCCACCACGCTGCTCCAAGTCGGGTTGATGGAGATGCGTGTTAGTGGCCAACCCGCTATAGCGGGTTTTCAAACCGCCCATAAGGCCCCTGACAAGATTTAAAGTCTAAAGAACATCTTCCGATGACAATCGGGACCGACGGCTTAACTAAGCTCCAAGCACGAAAACGCGCATTAATGCATGCTTTTTGCCACAAGCGGTTACCCATCTCACACCCCACCGCGTCCGTTTAGCAGCTGCGTAGGTCGCTTGCGTTCTAAGTAATCCGCCGGGCTTGCGCGCTTCAATTACCGAATATCTACTTTGACGACCTGCGTGGCGCAATGGTTACCATACCGGACTGCCAATCGAGGGGTCCCGGGTTCGATTCCCGGCGAAACAGAAATTTGAATGATGAGTTTAAATTTCTGTTCTCGGTCTGGGTGTTTGTGTTCCTGTCTTTGTATGTGTCCATGGTACCCACGACACAGGGTATTAATTACCTTACTGTGGGGCTATGAGTGTGTAACGATTATTTATTTATTTATTTATTTATCTACGCCGTTAAGACAAATAACAACATTGACTTTTTTGCTACGCATTAGCCTCTTATTCTTTACGATTAACTCAAGCTATGGAAGGACTTGTGCCCAGTTTCGAAACATAAAAAGGGTAACAGTTACATTCCCTTGCGCTGTACTTTATTTCGTCCATATATTTACCAAAATTTATGTAATGAGCAGCCCGCCATGTAGTGAATGTAGGCCATAAGGTTTTATTAGAGCTATATTGTTATTGCTTCGTTTTATTATAATTTTCTTCTACATCCAGTCTTAAGTAAGAAACCGAGGCAGAAAAGACAATTTAATACTTCCATTTTGCTTGAGAATCCAAGTAACAAAATTATAAACAGAATAATGTCAGGTATTTACCTACAACCAGGTAGACAGAGGAAGCCGCTGGAATCAGGGAACGCAAGACCAGACAGAGTTTCCATTATTATGGGAGGCCTAGTCCAGTGGACGTTTAAAGGCTGATGGATTAATGTCTATATCGCTACGAAAGAATAGCGATTGTATATTGTTTAAGACATTGTTTGGGGTCCGCTGTGTAATCTCTGGACCATACATAAATGTTAATGTCTCGTAATCGCTACTTTAGTTTACTGCTTTTTTCAACCACATACCTATGTGAAAAGGCATTCTCTACTCTCGTATATACAAAAACAAATACAGAAACAGATTACAAGTAGGATATGATTTGAGATTGCAACTTAGTAGCAACACCAACCTTCACATTAATTTTTTTCATATTTTTCATAATAAACAGTTATAAATACCTATTTTGTATCTGTAAACTAAAATAAATACCTTATCCGATTTTTTCTTTGCTGTTTATTTTATTAAGGGGGTCCGTGAAAACTGCGTGATTGATTTCCTAAGGGTCCGTGGCTGAAAAGGGTTGGGAAACGCTGGTTTAAGACACCGAACGATAACATGTGACCAATAAAATAAAGTATTTTTCTTAAAAATTTTACTAGAAAAATTTCGTAAAGTCACGTTTCTTCCATTAACTTGTCACTGGCTTTTTACCTTTACACTTTAAAGTGAAAAGAGGAACGGCACCTTGCAAGTAATCATAGTATAGACTATAGACTAACATAAATTTGAATTGTATTTCAGAGCAAAAGCCACAGTCCGTTTGTAATTTGTCATAGTTAGATTGCCAAGACTTCTTGAAGTTTAATTGCGAATATAGATTAAAGTAATTCGAATAATAGAATCTCCATGGTACCCATTGGGCATAATTATGTGGCATTGAGTTGATTAACCGATACATACTGGCTATTAGGAGGATTGCTGGCAACTTAGCATTCGTTTTGGCAGTCGTCCAACGCCACACAACGACATTTCAATTGTCTAGGAACAACAGCGCCACTGCCGACTTCGAGGTTACTAATATATGTATATAATATCAGGTTCAGTTTATACGATTCCGAATCCTACTAATATTATAAATGTGAAAGTAAGTTCGTTTGTTACTCTTTCACGTGAAAACTACTCAACCGATCATCATGAAACTTTGTACATATATTCTTGGAGTTATCAGAAGTAAAATAGGATACTTTAACGCGGGTGAAACCCTGGGGCACAGCTAATATTTAATATTTTGAAGTTGTCACGTTCATTGTCCATGCTATCATTAAACCACGTCGTACTTTATCGCCCTTTGCTGGACACTAATATATTTTATTTGTAAAATACTTATTTAATTTTAATGTCTACCTGCCTGTGAATTATATGTAGTTTAATTGCGGGGATATAGGCAAAGAAATAGAAATGCCATCAAAACATAACTTGTAAAAAAAAAACAAGTCTCGCAACACAGTTCTTCTACCGTAAAAAGTTGTTAGATCTATGAAATACCAAGTGTGTTAATTTATTCAGCCCCTGCTTAAGGATCCTTCTGTCTTGAGTTATTACGTAATTAGCTAACCTACGTCTGATAGAAGTTCCTTAGAGTTTTTATGACTTTGACTAGTTATAAAACTTAAACTACTTGTTCAAATTGAATGAAATTTTAAATATACCGTGTTTATACAATCCTTAATTTCTTCGTTTCTAAGAAATTAGGCTTCTAGCTTTATTCAAAACGAAGTAATATGGGGGTCTAAAATGGCCTGAGAAAAGGAAAACTACCACGAGAAAAGGACGGTACAGCCGTGTAGTTTTTTTGCTCGACTTGGCGGGGGCACTGCTATGGCTCCAGTTTTTTTTTTCAATTATGGCATCGCAAATTCTGTGCATACTGCCCGCGTCAAGTATAATTTTTGCATCAATTTTTGCCAATTTCAGTGAAACTGGACGAAGTAATAAAGTCAGTAAGTCGTCAGTAATCAGTCAGTCTAGTCAGTCCAACATTCAAGTAAAGCGATGGCTACTTTACTAGAACGTGTCCGATGGATTTTGATAAATATCATCGATTACTACTGCGTTTGAGTTATTTTAAGGTCGTTGCATACGTGATGGGTTTTTACACGGACGGGACGGGACAGGACGGGACGGGAAGTTTTGGAAAAAATCGTTTCATACAAAATGTATATGAAAGAGCATATGTCACGGAGACACGGACGGGACGTGAACGTGGCACGGTGGTGGTGAACGTTCCCGTTTTGAACAAGGCAGTCACGTCCCCGTCCCGTTCACGTTCCGTCCAAGTTTTTATCACGTTACGTATGCAGCGACCTTTAAACATTTTTCATACGTCAAAGAAGTATAACTTCTAACGCGTGTACATAAGTACACACACTCTTTTTTATGAGTGGACGAACAGTCCACATAAGGGTTCCTACTTACAACAAGACATTATAAGGTCCCATTGCATTAAAGTCAAAGGTAGCATTCTTGCCTATTCGGCCCACTCAATCCAAAATGATGTAAATTAAAGGACGTCTCCGTAATTTCACTATTTTCTTTAAGCCCGTCGGATTATGCAAGCATCATTGACCTCCAGACGTATTAGCATAATGATAAGCTTAGGAACCCGAAGCAGTCTATACCCTGATATTAAATTCTTAGGCGCACTATGGTACAATGTGTACATACGTATGTACGGATTTAACAACATAAGATGCTTAATATGCGTTACTAGAAAAATTTAGGCTGGTTTTGAAGTTATTGCGTATTGCGAGTGCATCGTTTAATAGCCCAGCACCTAGCACAGAACAGAAGCGATCTACGTAGGAGTAAAACGGGCGCGGTCGGATGTGAGATGGGTGACTGCAAGTGGAAAATATCTTGCATGGTTCCGTCGTCCTTGGGAGAGTACGTTAAGCCATCGGACCCGGTTGTTATCGATAGATTGTAGTCGTTAAACTTTGTCAGAGGTCTTATCGGCGGTTTGAAGATATCCGACAACGGGTTGGCCACTAACCCGCATCGCCACCAACCCGCACCCGCACCGCAGCGTGGTGTAGTAAGCAGCAGGCCTCCCCCTACTTGCAGTAAGATATCAGAAAATCCATCGGATTAAAGTCAGAGGTAATTCTTGCTATTTGACGTACTAAATACAAAATTATGATAGTTATAGAGCGTCCCCGCTTGACAATTTTCTTTAAGCCTGTCTGATAATGCAAGGGTCATTGACCTCCAGCCGTATTACCATAATGATGAAACTCGAAGCAGTCAGTAACCTGAGATTTAATTCTGAGACGCACTATGTGTACAATATAATATTTATTATAATATCTGTACGGAATTTACATGTTTGAGATGCAGCCCTTTTTTGCAACCCAATGCTGGGAACTTCAAATAAATCTAAATAAGATGCTTTATCCTAAGTTTTACTAGAAAAATCTAGGCAAAAATTGTGAATATATTTTGGGGCCCGCTTAAACCCGCTTGAGACAACATAGCTAGGATATAGGTAGATGGTAACACAAAACTTCGAGATATTAACGTTTACAATTGCCTACGCACTACAGAATACATAAATCGACGCTAAAACAGATAAATCTACGTCATTTTCTGGATGTACAAAACTTTCTAAGCCTGTAATTGCCTGACCGTCTCCACGAAATTTTCTAATTTGAACGCGCCCATTTCCAAACTGACTCCATTAATTTTAATCGCAATACATTTATAATCGTCATTGCGTACCACTGGGTTAGAAAATAAGGCCTTAATACACTGGCAGTTCGTTAGCGTTCTTCCAATGCGATAATGTCTGCACAAATGCAATAATGCATAAAGATCATAATACCTTTATTATCTTTGTGCATTAATTAATGTAACTTGCTAACAAAAAATGATCTAACAAAATTACACAAAATAATAAAAACCTTTCGTCTCACGTGGGTATTTAATCCATGCAATCTCAGTCATATTTTTGCCACTAGCGGTCACCCGTCTTACACCCGACCGCGCCCGTTTATTTTAATCGCAATACATTTATAATCGTCATTGCGTACCACTGCGTTAGAAAATAAGGCCTTAATACACTGGCAGTTCGTTAACGTTCTTCCAATGCGATAATGTCTGCACAAATGTAATGCACAAAGATCATAATACCTTTATTATCTTTGTGCATTAATTAATGTAACTTGCTAACAAAAAATGATCTAACAAAATTACACAGAATAATAAAAACCTTTCGTCTCACGTGGGTATTTATTCCATGCAACCTCAGTCATATTTTTGCCACTAGCGGTCACCCGCGCCTTACACCCGACCGCGCCCGTTTAGCTAAGCTGCATAGATCGCTTGCATTCTACGCTAGCCGCCGTCAATTTTTGCACTCCAAATTTAAGGCCTAGTGCGTACAACCCCTTAAATGTTGACCGAGTAATATTTTGAAACACTGCACCGCGTATGCATTGCAAATAACATGAAATTTGCAATCTGTTTCAAATTTCTAGCATTGGCTTTGCTGTTGGAAATAGATAATTGCATTTCACTATTAAAACAAGTTTCTTCTTTGTATTCTACTGCAATTATGAAGAATTGGGTTTACTTTCCGTGTATTTTACTGATTAAAAGCTCGCAAAGTTTTGTCTAAGAAAATATCATTCCACATCCAATAATTCTCTAAATGTTGCTTATCTTTAAGATTTGTTTACATACACACACATCATAGTTACATTAATAAGGGCTTGTTCCGATATTTCAAGAGCCCACTTTCTTTTTAGGTTTTGTTCCTTATACTATAAGATAGGAAAGCTAAAAAATAAAGACAAATTCAACTTCCTTCTTTTCCAAAATGTTATAGGCCTGGATTCAAAAGGCCCAGGACCGGGAGGAGTGGCGAACGTTAGGTTAGGGTAGGCCGGACAGTGGAGACTGTGGCGCGGCGGAAGACACGGCGCAGCACACCCTCGAGGTGTGCCCGTCGTGGTCCGAGCTGCGCCGCAGTCTGGTTGCGGTGGTCGGGCGGGACCTCTCGCTCCCCCGCGTTGTGAGCGCAATGCTGGAGAGCGAGGGGGCGTGGGCGGCGGTTGCCTCCTTCTGCGAATCCGTCATGTCGCAGAAGGAGGCAGCGGAGCGCGCGCGAGAGGATGACCCTCTTGCGCCGGCGCTCCGGAAGCGGCGAAGGGGACGGAGGAGGCGGGCGTATGACCGCCTTCACCTTCCCGATGTTGAGCAGCGGGCGACAGGTGCGGATGCTCCTCCGCCCGCATTGCACCGCTCACCATCACTGGATACGGGAACGGTCGCGCACTCTCGACCGTCCCCGTTGCCCCATCCATCTTAAAGGGGGGGCGCGAAGGGCTCGCCATATAGGCGGGGCTCGCCGGAGGGGGACTGGACGTAAAGGCTCTGCCGGATTCCCAGGCCCCCTCCAGGAGGCGAAGTCGGAGTGCCGCTGGGGGTTTTAGTGGGTATACCAGGGGGTATTGCCCCTGGGGAGTCCCACATACCCCTCTGCGGGAGGGGATGCGTAATGCATTTCCCCCAGCGAAACCAAAAAAAAAAAAAAAAAAAAAAAAAGGCCGGACAGTGGACATTAAAAGGCTGATGGATGGATATAGGGTGTAGAACGTGCATGGATACGATATTTTTTTTGCATTTCGGTAGAAAGATGCGGTTAATGTCAAGACTATCATTGAGCATCCATCAAGTAGTGTAACCATACAACATCTGAAAAAGCTCTAACAACGCTTGAAGTTATGTGTATGGTGATTATGGTGTGTTTGCTATGACGTTGCCGCCATGCTCGTCCACTACTCCATTTAGTAAATTTTACGCGTACAACGTCCGAAAGAGCCACCGATTTCACGATTAATTGGACCTATTTATGCAAACCGGAACCAACCCACACATGATGATGATAGTTTTGAGAAAAAGCTGTTTAATATATTAGACAACTAATATTTTGTGGATTGGTAAACATGTCATGAAAATGTTTTGTTCTGTCAAAATTGTCAAATCATTTTGATCTTTACAGGGTCGATAGAAGGTGCAATTTGAAGCTTTTCTGTGTACTTAACTCAATTTCAGTATGAGTGTGGATTGGTTCCGGTTTGCGTAAATAGGTCCAATTATATGTATTTCTTATCGCAATTTGCATGAACAATATTTTTAAAAATTGTTATTAATCGTATCGAGATGATTTAAGGTTCCTTATGATATTGTTACGCGCTATGGGTAATGAAAATGCCGTTGGTAACGTAGAAGGCGTTTATTGTCAGCTTCCACAAGAATCCACTTCACAGAGTCCGAATCACAATGCACAATCACTATAGTCCAATATCTTCGCTTGAGTCGTCGAAATAATTCTTCCTTGTCGCTTGGTAGAGATCGCTTCGGTTTCCCTTCCGAAAATAATCTGCCCAGTCGCGGCTCGGCGCGTGCCTTATATACGGCTGCCCATGGTTCTCTAGAAATTTCCCGAACCACCAAATACAATAGGCCCGTCCCGAACCTTCCTTTATGTTATTACGCACCTATGTACAGCTTATGTAGTCATTAACAATAGCCGCGACCCGCGATGTAAACAACCTATACATGTACGCTATATATAGGTACGTACTCACCGCGGATTTGTTTACTCGTAGAAATCGATGTTTTTCTTATGACTGATTTTTCGAGAACTTTCTTCACTGTTCGATAGTAGACCTAATACCTGTTTATGCGTTTTTTGGGGTTCTGCTGTACGACGCTTTGTTTTCGAGATATAGGTACTCAAAGTCGTAACAATATGTTTTTTATATCAAAACCTGTGCAATAATCACAGTTGTATCTATTTCTTTAAATAAATCTGTGAAAAGCAAACGTAAAAAACAAAGAAAAAAGAAAAATAAAACCATTTTTCCGAGACCGCCCGCAGACTTCACGCACGCGTGTCTAGAACAATTTATATCTAAGTGTGTATTGTATTCATTAGAAACAACAATGGCCGGTTTTCATTTGCATCTGAATTATGATAATGGTGCCTTTTGGAATTATGCTAAATGTCGGTTAAGTGTTAGTTTGTAAATGAAAAGCAAGGGGTTAACGCATCGTCATACCGTCATGTCAAGTCATTTTCCGTATTAAATCGTCGTCGTACTATCTTATCAATCAAGTTAGTCATTTTCATTCATAGCAGACATTAAAATAATAATTTTCTCTCTCTAAATTGTCTTATCGTAATTTGCAAGTACGATGCTTTTTGAAAAATATTATAATCGTAACGGGATCATGTAAGGATGCTGACGATATCTTATGTATCCAGATATGTTCAAGTAATAATTTGCTCTCTCTCTAAATTATAATTCTTATCGTAATTTGCAAGTACGATGCTTTTTGAAAAATATTATAATCGTAACGGGATCGTGTAAGGATGCTGACGATATCTTATAAATCCAGATATTATGTTCAAGGTTCGCAATGAGTAATGCGTTACCCATTTCTGTCATGAAGTACTTTTATTGTGTTAGGTAAAAAAATGGTTATGGTCCCTTGCATAGAGTAGCAACGCAACGAGCGACCTTTGACCTTAGAGCAGCAACCTTCAGGAGAGACAGCATAGCGCCTCGCTTCGATACATAATTTTTGTGCCAAATCTGATCGAATCTGGGAAAGAACGCACACATTTTAATTTTGTCACATATTCACAAATATTCTTTCATCGTTACAGACGCATACATTTCTAAATATGTAAATTTCAATTAACAACGTCATTTTTTATGCACCGTCAACACTGACACCGACACACACTGACACAATAGTTGTATAAATAGAAGGCACATTGTGCATGGACGTTGCGACGAGGGGTTCGCCCGTAAAGGCCACTCCTCTGACTGGTGTCAAACCTATCAATTTTGACGCTCTACACCTTTGACAAAGCTCGAGCCTTGCTTGAAGTTACGTGTAGAGATCAAGGGCTGTAACGAACACTTATCATAACGTAGCCTCCTTGGCTGCTACTCCAATCAAATAAAAAAGAGATTGTGTACTTATGTTATTGCATTTTAAGCGATTACAAGAAAATGTACAAGTGACAATTAAAATGACCACTTTAGTCAGCCCATATATCATTTTAGTCAGCCCATACATATATGATGCAGGATATATCTATTTAACTCACAAAGCAGAAATATATTCGACAATGAAAAGCAAATTAATATAGAAATGAAAGCAAAACGTTTGAATTCCTGCATGCGTGAGTAGAACCATTGTTCTCATCACAAGTGACAGATTATGTTCCTTTCAGTCAAAATTAATAATAAAGCCTTTTGAAACTGTACGAAGCGTCAGTTAAGTGTCGCTTTGGCCTCAAAGAATAGCTTTTTAACGTTAGCTCCTACTATCAATGAATAAACTTATAACTATGATCTTTTATTGTTTCAAATGTCACATTTTAAAAGGAACATAACAGGCACACCATATTGCCATCCATCTTTCTCTTGCTAATAATCTACAGATAAGTAACAAATCTACAAGAATAATTATCTTCTAAAATATTTACCGTTCTATCTTTTTTGTTATTTTATATCATGCAAAGCAAATATACATACTAAATGCAAGGAAAACACCCTGCGTATTATTGCATGCGTTTATAAAGCCATTGTTCTCATTACACGCAACCGTGGTTACTTTTGTTCCTTTCTACCAGACTTATAAAAATAAAGCCTTTTAAAACTGGGTGAGGCATCGCTTAAGTGTCGCTTTGTAATCCAAAACGCTTGTTTTAATGAATGAACTTATTTTTACACATTTTTTTTCATTTTAAACAATTGCTAGAGGTAACAATCATTTTAAAAGCACAATAATAATAAGGGACTCAGAAATTGTTATTCATAAATCAACAAAAATGTTGGTTAAAAATGACCTAACTAACTAAATATAACTTTATAGTCTAGCAAAAGGCCGATTTCCGCTGCACTAACGTGTAAAATTTTACGTAACGCGTCATCATTCAATCAGGCCTGACCTATTTCTGTCACGCTATCAATTAAACCAAATCAAAAAGATGCTTTAAAATTAATAGCGTATATGTATATATTACTTATAGCAGAAAAAAACGGCCCGTGGAATCTCGCGCGCGTGTAGAGCCATAGTTCTCACAATACGCAACCGTGGCTGGTTTTGTTTTCTTTCTGCCAGCATTATGATAATAAAGCCTTTTGGAATTATGTGAAACGACGTCGTTAAGTGTCGCTTTGTGAACAAAATAGTACATTTTTAACCTTTGCTCTTGCTTTGTATAAATGAGCTTTAATTTAGCACACTTTTTAAGTACCTACAATGTTTTTAAATATATTTTTGTCAGCAATAAATGCACCCGACATTGCTTTATTTAGTTGATCTTTTGCAATCTATATTAAAACTAGCTGTGCGCCGCGGTTTCAGCCACGTTATAGAGGATCATAAGCATAAAGTGAAGTGCCGCTGGACCGGCGTTTTTGTAGGACTATTTAAGATTATCATCTCCATCATACATTACATTACATATTATGTATGTGTAACTCTAGCTGTTAGGCCAGAGCACACCAGAATAGCTCGCAGATGGTAGATTTTTTCCTACTTACTTGACACTTATCGTCATATTTTGGACAATTCACACAATATCTTTATAAATTGTAGCATATGTGTTATTCTGGTGTATAAGCTATAATATTGTAAGGTTCATTAAAATCCATTCAGTAGTTTTTACGTGAAAGAGTAACAAACATCCATTACAAACTTTCGCGTTTATAATATAAGTAGGACATAAAAATTGAAACCTGCCCAACGTTTAACCGTTTCACGCAGTGCTTAACTTAGTGGACCACTTGTGATACATAAGAAAGTGCAAACTACCATCTTCCCAAATTGACTTGACTAAAACTATTAGTTATTTTATTCAACATTGCTGAACATGATAAATTACTTACGATCTTCAAGAGTACTCAAAACTAATACCCAATGTACTAGTTTTGTGAATTGGACTGCACCTAACTTTTCGTAACAAGCTTTGTCCTATTGCAATCTAGAACGTGCCTTGTACTTAAGTTGTAAACACAGCATCACAAAGATGTCTTTTATCACGCCAACAAAACTTTATTTATTTCTCATAAAACAGTTTTTTTTTAATAAAACAGTAAATCATCTGATGAATTTGCTCAGGTAGAGTCTATTGTTTTCGTTATATTATTATACATATATGACGCCTTTTGAAATTGTGCAAAGCGTCTGTTGAGGGTCGCTTTGTGAACAAAATACAGTTTTTAACGCTCTTAATTTTAAGAATGAACTCTACTTACGGCTTGTTGTTGTTCAGAATTTTAGTATTCTTTATACTTAACCGGAGTCCTACCACCATTTTACCCATTTCACATGCCGTGAAGTCTTTTTTGTTATGCTTTCGTGGAAGCTTCCATTGATGACCACTCTGATGATGGAGCGACCATCAGCCTCTTAAACCTACCAAACCCAAAGCCAAAAATAAATCAATTAAAAGGCATAATATGCGTACAAATAATGATAAAAATAATATAATAAATAAAACTATCTCAATGTACATTTTATATTTGTAATTACATAGTTAAGTTTTAAATTATTATTTTAATTTACATACCTCATGAAGGTAAATATGGCGAACCAAATATATAATAACACCTTTTGTAAACACCCATATTTGTGCAAAAAAAGTCTTTGACGACCCGCGTGGCTCAATTGTTACCATGCCGGACTACCAATCGAGGGGTCCCGGCTTCGATTCCCGGCGAAACAGAAATTTGAATGAGTTTAAATTTCTGTTCTCGGTCTGGATGGATGTTTGTGTTACCCACGACACAGGGTATTAATTACCTTATTGTGAGGCTATGAGTGTGTAACGTTTTTTTGTTTTTGTCTTTGTTTTTGTTTTTGCATGGCTGAAGAGACCACTTAACACCACGTGTCCCTGCATGCTCGTCGTCGTTCTTCATACTGAATGAGACACTAACAGAAATTTTTGAAGAATATCCGAAATTGAAAAAATTTATTACTAGCCTAGAAATAAATCATCTTAACATTATACTGCACAAAAGTATGTGAATATAATATCGTCCGAAATTAAATAACTTGCTTATTCGTTTTTACATAGTACTTTGTTTACTTTTGTCTTATTTGCATCAAAACCACAAACAAATTAATTTTCTCGTATCGTTATTGAACACTAAACTTTATAGTGAAGATAGGGCATAATTAAGAGAACATCACTCGACTTCCTTACAATGTATACGTTGTTAATTATCTCTAGCTGCCATATTACGCTAAAATTAATACTTACAACAAAATACGACGATGTTATTACTTGAACTAATTCACATTAAACCGCGAACTACGTGGATATTAAATATTGACTATTATTAAATCACTGTAATGCTTATAAAATTACTAACACAAGTATTACCAATTAATAACATCAATCGAGCCTGGTAAATCATTTCTGAATGTCTTTGCTCAAAAGAAAATCGTCGCTATGAAAGACACAGTCATATATCTTTCAGGAGCTCATAAAATGTTAAAATAGATGCTCTCAGACCTTCTTCAATTAAGTGTGTCTAAATAAAGTTAAATATAGAATTATTCATCATTATAAATCTCGTATAAAAATACGTTATTTATTTTATGATAACAGCAATTCACAGCTACTTCAAATGAATTATTTAAATTCAACATAATATTAAATATTCAAAACAAAAATTCTACAATCATAATAATATGTATTTTGTTGAAGAATATCGGGAAGTTCATGTAGCAGGTCATAAATAATGTATTAGAAATTTAAAAAACAAATTATATAATTCACTGTTTCACAATTGTTTCTCAGTTTAAATTTTATTGAAACACTATTTGGTATCAAACAAAAATAAAATTATAATATCAATGGAATGTAATATAGGTCACAGGTATTTTGGTATAAAAAAAAACTCTTGACTTGACGACCCGCGTGACGCAATGGTTACCATGCCGGACTGCCAATCGAGGGGTCCCGGGTTCGATTCCCGGCGAAACAGAAATTTGAATGATGAGTTTAAATTTCTGTTCTCGGTCTGGGTGTTTGTGTTCCTGTCTTTGTATGTGTCCATGGTACCCACGACACAGGATATTAACCCTACTGTGGGGCTATGAGTGTGTAACGTTTATTTATTTATTTCTTTATGAATATGTCGTAGTCACTATCGGTGGGGTTTAATATTCCAATACTGAAACATAACTTTTAAGACCAGATGTCTATCAGAATATATATTTAAATTAACAAATCAAATGACCGTATAATAAATCCAGAATAATGCAATTGGAGCTTCCGGTTCACCGAGTTTCCCGGCCACGAGTCGCGTGTATAAGTGAATTGGCTGTCGCGACTATCCGCCATATTGGAATATGAAATCCCGACGCGGGAACGCGGTTATGGTAGTAAGGTGCTGCTCACACTAATAAAGATTAGCGATCTGATACGTAGCAAAGAAAATTGATTGACTATTCTACCGTATAGTCCATCAACTAAAAAAGTGACGGTTTGAAGGCGAAAATTTATGTGCGTAAACATCATTTAATATCCAATTAAGTAATATTTCTATGTTACATATGACCTCACCCATAAAGTACGGACAATGTGTAGATGTGAAGCGCCTGATCTATTTTACACAGATTATATGCATAAAAATATAGTTTCAAAGTTTGAAAGGAAAGAAATATGGAATGAAAAATAAAGGTGGCCTAAGAAATAAATCGAAATCTGACTATCATTCGTAGGCATGTCCTGATTTATAATAGGTATGTACGCTAGATCAGTTCAGTTCTTAACAGAAAAACATTCTAGCGCAAAAACTTTGAATGTAGACGTTGCGTATCACCATACGGTTGTAAGTCCGCAGTCAAACCCGATATTTACCCGAGATTTCTCTAACGCAAAGAGTTGCCAGTATTCTACCCTCGTGATAAATTATGTTGTTTTCGCCAAGCGTCGGTTGTTTGTTCCCAGTCGCGGCGTGATATCTGTCGAATAAGTAGATACTCACTATTACCAAATGGCGGGTTAGAAAACATTCGTGGCGCCATCTTTGTTTGTGACCAAGCATAATGAGATCAAGGTCATAAAAATATTTTTGTTATTTTTAACACTCCTATTAGTCTTTTGCTATTTTGTAATGAAAGAGAAATAAATAAAAACGTGTTAAATTCAATTCCTCTTTCAAAATTACTAGTTCGTTTGATTTTTTAAGTGGGGCCATTTTTTCCTGCTTAGTAATGAAATCTCTAAAACTTTCCCTCTGAGGCAAATCGAAAAACTCTGAAGAGTACGATTAAACAGAGCGAAATACGATTACACGTCGCGCGTTGTCATGACTTTAGTGACAAAAAGAAACCAATCTATTATTAAACGTCGGTCTTTAATTAAAGACAGCTTGACATTTCAAAGAAGGAGGACATGAGTTTAATTATAATTGAACACAAATATCATTGGGACATCGGGGGGAGGAGGGAGACAGGTAGGATTAAGCGGTGGAGTGACAAGGATAGATGTAGGGATTGCCCTCATTTAGAAGCTATCAAAGCATTGTTCGTTGGAACAAACATGCGTAATGGGAACAATGGGCTCAGTCGTAATGTCAGGTCTCGTGGAGATTGGAGAGGACAGGCAGACTGGAGGCCGCCGTCCAGAATCACAACTGATATGTCACTCGTAAAAACAAAGTGTAACAGCATGTGTGGTAGAGAAATATCGTATGACATTTGGCAAGCTTATGTAATTATTGAAGCGCGCATGGCCCGGCGCTTAGCGTAGAACGTAAACGATCTATGCAACTAAGCCAAACGGGCGCGGTCGGATGTGAGATGGGTGACCGCTAGTGGCAAAAAATTTCATGCGCGTTTCCGTGCTTCGGAGGGCACGTTAAGCCGTCGGTCCCGGCTGTTGTCGATAGATAACAGTCGTTAAACCTTGTCGGAGGCCTTATGGGCGGTTTGAAAAACATCCGACAGCGGGTTGGCCACTAACCCGCATCTCCACCAACCCGCATTGGAACAGCGTGGCGGAGTAAGCTCCAGGCCTCCCCAATAATGGGGAGAGACCCGTGCCTAGCAGTGGGACGCATAAAGGGTTGCGGCCATGTAATTATTGCAAGGAATCTTTTTATAAATATTCTAGCTGACCCCGCGAACTTAGTACCGCTTTCACAGGCGTGGTCCCAGGGGGGGGGGTCACAGGGGAAATGACGTCATGAGTCATGCGTAGATGGAAGGCGAAACAAGCCAATTTGGGACACTTCTTCCCCAAATTTCTTACTGACCTGCGCCTTCATATGTTTGGAGTGGGCTACCCTTATTACTTAGGGGGGATGAAAAATAGGTAACAACATATTTTCTGACCTAAAAATGTTTTTTTTTTCCTAATGTGAGAAAGCGGTAAAGCGTGTAATTATATTGACATGCTGTTAAATTTTTCATAATCTAGATAAATTTTAAATATTAAATTAAAATATCATTTGAGTTTTGGCTTCTATATTGTTATGTTTTTTAAGTCATAAACACCTCTTTTACACGTTTTTTATTACGATTTATTGAAATTTTGGAGTATTGATTGTACCTACTGGAAAAATAATTTATAATATTAAATTATAATATGAATTTCTAAAATAGAGTTTAGAAATAAAAAAAGGAAACAACATTAAAAATATTCCAAATATAATGGTGTAGCGTGAATCATCCTTTAACTTACCCATTCTCTAGAACTATAATATCTACAAACTGCTTTCGATTCATTCAATCGGAATTGATTATTTTAGAATAGTATGAAAATTGCAAGCGAGAAAAATCCCAAAGAACCGCAATCACGGCATTGCATTTGACAGTCGCATGGAGGTTAATTATTTTCTTGAAAATACTTCCGCTGTAATACTTCGTCTTCTAGATTTTTCCACGAGAAATTTTATAAAAAAAATTGCCCGCTGCCAACAAAATTACTCTGAATGCAATTTAAATATTGAAATGCTAATTCATAGTGATCTGTGTATTTCTTCTGAAAACACTTCATTGCACAAAACCGCAGCAAAAAAGCAATATACATTTGGCATCGCTTTTGAGAAAATAATATTATTGTATGTGTTAAAATGACTATTTTAACTAAGGAATAAGGATTTTTGCAATCGGACATTTGTGTCTTGGTTTTAAGAAGATGTGGAAACCTATAGACTTCAGATGTAGGTACTTACCACCGTCATATTATTATCTACTTCAGATCCGATGTAATTTGGCGTGTTTTATTAAAAAGTGTTAGTTACCAGCCAAATTTACTTAAATAAGCTCCAATTATCTTGTTTCTAAAAACTTTGCAATGTCAATAGTATTCAGGTTCTAATTTTAGTAATTTAAGATAAAATTTCTGTAAGCAATTAAAACCGAAATTTTTACTCCAAGGCTAAAACAGTATCTTCATTGTGTAAATTCCGCTTAACAAAGGATCGTGACAAAGATAAGAAAAGTTTAAAGAAAAGTTATAATTAGTTTCAACCAAGAGACATTAAATATTAATTGACCCTGAATGTGGGTGTTAGGTTTCGCTTGCCAACTCAAAAGAAATATCCTACTATTCGGAGTTAGTCCTCCAGAGGACGCAGTACGGTACAGAAAGGAAATGGAACTTTCTGCTTTGATAAAGTTTTAATGTATTCTTCGGCAAGTTTCGAAGTTGCCTCGGCGCAGGTTATGACGGATATATGCCGACCCATTCTTTTACGTTTTAGCGATTTAATTCTACTTTTGAATATAAACCATGTACCTTTTTGTTAAGTTAATGGCTTTTTCCAGGAAAGGGATTCGAAGAACATTTACATTTGCAGATAATGGGAACTGTAGTGGGAACTTTAGTAACTGACTCCTAAATGTTACCCTGTAGATAGGTAATGCACAATAATATGCACGTGGTTAATGTTTATAAAGACCTAGGACCGTGGACAACAGCATTTGTAATAAAAATTTCTATAACTTTGGCTTTAAAACTATTAAATTATTTACATCATTTTATACGACAAAGTAAATGTATATTAAAAATCATTGTTAATCAAATCTTATTTTAATTGCATACGGAATATAAAAAACTGTTGCCGTACGATGACATCGTGCTTTTTATTCATTATGTTTTCTTTTTATGCATGTTTTAGCGTTATTCATAATAGGGCTTACGTTGTGGTGGCAAAATAGACTTAGCTCGAAGACTATTCTATTTACCTCCTCCTTATCTATATACAATACAGCAAAAGTGAAAAACAAGATTAAATGCAAGTATTATTTTTAAAGCACTTACAGCCTATTACGAGTAATTGCCCTAGCAATATTTTAATGAGTGCTTATTATCCAACATTCCCCGCATTCTGCTTTTAAAAAGCACTTGTGACTCAAACTGTCTTTGTACACGCGGCGTCTTAACAAACGACCGAAGTTTGAATTGTTGTAACGTAAATGATTTGTACCGAGGCACTACAAACGAGCAAACAAACGCCGTACTGTGCAAGTCGCCCCCTAATCACATACTTGGTTTACTCTCAGAAGAGGCAGAAGCAACAGAGAACACTCGACTTTCTGACGATCGTTTAATTAATGGAAATAATAAAAGTAAAGAAGGAGGCACGAAATACAGAGTTGAAAACCCGGTGTACTAAATGTGTTATGTGCGTATTTATAGCTGCGCTACTGTGAAGGAAAACATTGTGATATTTAATTATGATGTCTTCGGGTCTACCAATCCGCAATTGGCCAGCGTAGGACTGTGGCCTACATCTCTCTCCCTTCCGAGAGGATACCTGTGACTACCAGTGGTACATAAAAAAAATTTAAAAAATCGAATCAAGGTATGAGCGACGAGCAAACAAATGCCGTACTGTACAAGTCGCTCCCTAATCACACACTCGGTTAACTCGCAAAAGGGGCAGAAGCGGAGAAAACTCGACAGCCTCCTATCTAACGTTTAATTAAAGTAAATAATTATACCACGGGGCACTCGCATTAATTCGGAAAAACTCGCCATTAATTCAGGTCACTTGTTACGAATATCGATTATTCCCGTTTTTGATGCAGTTATTATGGAATTGCTTCATTTGTTAGAAAAGTTGGTTCTATTAAAACAAAAAAGGCCTGGTTTTTGGCTTGAATTTGAAAGGTGCATGTCGTCGAGTCTTGTTTTGTTTTAGTTTTTTTGAAGTATTTTCCATTTATATATGTATATAAAAATTAATCCCTATTTTTATTGGTCACGGCATCACGCGTCAGCGGCTGGACTGATTTCGCTATTTTTTATTTTGTGTTTGTTATGGTCGGGAGAATGTTGTTATGAAAGAAAAAAAATTGGAAAAATTCGCGGACATTAGAAAATATAAGAACACTTAACCACCAAATTGAATTTTCTAATGATTTTCTAATGTAATCTTAGCACTTTTGACAATATAAACTTTTTTAATGTAACCTTGACTTAAGGCGTTGGACATGACGTTGACAGAATGCGTGCTGCAAATATCGTCAAAAATACGTAAGTACATTATTCTTAGTCTAAGGTCAAAAACGTACATTATTCTTAGTCTAAGGTCAAAAAGGATGTAAAAAACTGAATATCGATTAAAACCATAGATATAGAATTAGCTACGGACAAGTCAAAAACAGATTTAAAACCTTAAAGCATCAAGGTATGACAGGTATGACACTGATGGGTAAGTCAGTAACTTTGATGCTCTAAGTTTAAAACTTCGTACAAACGAAGTACTGTCATTGTATACCTATGAAACAGAAGTTTCAGTCATTAGAATGATAAACACTTCGTTTTTGATTTTTTTTATTAATCATACCAATTCGAATTCAATATTCATAGTTAAGACAGGACAACATACATCGGGTCTTAGTTTACATTTAAAAAAATTGATGGCTTCTTGATTACAATAACAAAGCATAATATTTTTTTACCGACTTCCAAAAGAAGGAGGTACTGTATTCGGCTGTATGTATTTTTTTTTTTTTTATATATGTTCACCGATTACTCCGCCGTTTGTGGACCGATTTTCAAAATTCTTTTTTTGTTCGTATGCTTATACTCCCGAGGTGGTCCCATTGTCACCAAATCAGGATCTGATGATGGGATCCCAGGGAAATCGAGGGGAACTCTCAAATTTTATAGGCACACACATTGATTTTCTTATAGTTTCTGAAGCATATGAGATATTTACGCATAGAAATCATCATTTCATGTTGCTGAGCTGATGATGGAAGGTACTGCGACAGTGAGGAGTTGAGAGCAAATTCTTTCAATAAATAGTTTTTTATTCGAAATCTTACATTCCCCAGGTGGTCCAACTGTCACCAAGTCAAAGTCTGATGAGGGGATCCCAGAGAAATCGAAGGGAACATTCAAATTTTAAAGCACAACAAATGATTTTCATATTTTTACAAAGCAAAACAGACATTTGTGTATAATTATCGTCATATCATGTTGCTGAACTGATGATGGAAGGTACTACGACGGTTAGGAGTTGAGAGCAAATTCTTTCAATAAATGGTTTTTTGTTCGAAATCTTACATTCCTGAGGTGGTCCAACTGTCACCATGTCAAAATCTGATGATGTGATATTAGGGAAATCGAGGGAAACACTGAAACGTAATAGGCACACACATTCTTTTAGTCATATTTTTAACATAATACAAATATTTATGTCTGGTAATTATCACCTGCTGTTGCTTAACTGATGATTGAAGGTACAACTCCTCAACGGTTAGGAGCTGAGAGCAAATTCTTTCTTTAATTTATACGTTCAGGTGGACTGATAATAGTTTTCTTTCAGACTTTTAGATGGCTATTAGATAAACATGATTATAAAAGGTAAATCTGTTTAAAGTTTAGAAGTTAAGTGAAAAATTTTCCAATTATGCTAATACATACAGAATTATTAAAATTACTAAAAAGAGTGAAATAAATTAAGTTTTTAACAAAAAAATAGAACCGACTTCAAACGGTAAAAAATAAAATTGTTCAGTACCTACTTCTTCTTGCTTATGGTAATGACTCTTAAAACTATTTTTGAAGTCGGGCCCTTAGTGAAATGTCCTGTCTTAGTAAATATAGTGTACCTTTCGTTCTGAATGGGCACCGACTCCAATATAGTTTTAACAGTCATTACCATAAGCAAGAAGAAGTAGGTACTGTCACACTGTCTGTACTGTCGGTGCCAATTTAGAACGAATGGTACGACATTTACTAAGGGCCCGACTCCAGAAATAGTTTTAAGAGTCATTACCATAAGCAAGAAGAAGTAGGTACTGAACAATTTTATTTTTTACCGTTTGAAGTCGGTTCTATTTTTTTGTTAAAAACTTAATTTATTAATTTAACTAAAACAAGACTAAAATTAATATAAGTAATTTCTACAATAAATACCTACAATAATCAAAAACTAAAATATTTAAAAACTAATTTATATAAAAAGCCGCATCCTATCCTTGGCTTTTTTATAATATATGATAATTACAATGATCCCTAACTGTAGAACAGCCATAACAGTGCAAAAATATGACTTTTTGGGTTGCCTACAAAACTTTATCAAGTATAATACTTAAAAGTAGTGTATTGTTCTTCTAAGAATTAGATTTAATGTACCACTGTCATTTTAATATTGAGTGATTTAAAAAGTACAAAGATCTGATTATTTTATATTATTATTATTAACTAGCTAATAAACACATTTTGTGCAGTGTTTACAAACCTAAGTGTGTGCCATGAATAGATTGGCTTCTTGTCTTTTGGGCATCATTCAATAAACATTGAATTCCTTTTACTCTTAATACTTTGAGAAAAGGTCCTAAATCTTAAGCCAAAGTTTTTACGGAAAGTACGAGTAAAGTCGAGCGACTGAGTCATAACAATATTAAAATAGGCATACTGGGAGATCGCTAAAATTACAGTGACATTTTTCTATGGATATTTGAAATATTCCAATGTGGCAACAGCGTATGGGCGAATGTTTAGTATAGTACAGAAATAGCAAAGAAAAACACAGTCTTACGTACCTACCAATAGCGGGTTACTCGATACATTTTTTAGTATTTCTAAACTATGTCGTAGTGAAGGAATTCATTTATGTTGCTGAATATTGGTGAAAGATGTGGTTATTCGAGTCCAGCGTTAAATTCAATGAAGGAAATACTGTAGAAATATGTTATACGAGTAACAACATCGAAGGGACCACTATAATAAATCGCAATATTATTATTTAATAAACGTTACTAAGCGCGCATGACCCGGCGGTTAACGAAGAACGCAAGCGATCTATACAACGAAGCCAAACGGGCGCGGTCGCGTGTGAGATGGGTGACCGCTAGTAGCAAAAAATTTCATACGCGTTTCCGTGCTTCGGAGAGCACGTTAAGCCGTCGGTCCCGGTTGCTGTCGATTGATAACAGTCGTTAAACCTTGTCGGAGGCCTTTGGGCGGTTTGAAAACATCCAACAGTGGATTGGTCACTAACCCGCATCTCTACCAACCCGCATTGGAGCAGCGTGGTGGAGTAAGCTCCAGGCTTCCCCAATAATGAGGAGAGACCCGTTGCGTTGGGGACGCAAAAAGGGTTGCAGCCAAACAAACGTTATAGTCAGAGATTCAACAATAAATTCTATTAAATAAGTGTACTAGGTAGCTATACAGAATTTTATAAAAAATACGTTGTACGTATCATATGAATGAAACATTAAATACGACCTACAACTTTAGGCGATTCGATAAACATACCCAACGCATAAATATCAAACACGAATGTCTGAAATATCCTCCATACCAAATAAGGGACTCGATCCTATCAAAACAATAGCAAAAAGAAAGCAAAAGGGATTGCCAAAGCGATGACGTCACCTGGATGAATTAACGCTCCGTCCTTCTTCTTCTTCGTCGTCACTCTCGGATTATCTCGCTCAGACGCAAGGGAGGCAGTTGACCTATTTTCGACGGGTATGCAATAATTTCGCGAAGGGCAAAACACCACTGCTCTGCTGGTATACAGTCTTACGAACGTAAAGAAATACCGTGTTTAGGACAATTTATGTCTTTAAAGAAGCGCGCATGGCCCGGCGGTTAGCGTAGAACGCAAGCGATCTATGCAACTAAGCCAAACGGACGCGGTTGGATGTAAGATGGGTGACCGCTAGTGGCAAAAAAATTTATGCGCGTTTCCGTGCTTCGGAGGGCACGTTAAGCCGTTGGTCCCGGTTGTTGTCGATAGATAGCAGTCGTTAAACCTTGTCCGAGGCCTTATGGGCGGTTTTAAAACATCCGACAGTGGGTTGGCCACTAACCCAGATCTCCACCAACCCGCATTGGAGCAGCGTGGTGGAGTAAGCTCCAGGCCTCCCCAATAATGGAGAGAGACCCGTGCCCAGCAGTGGGACGCAAAAAAGGGTTGCAGCCATGTCTTTAAACATGCTGAAAAAAGTAAAGAAAAAATACATAGTGATTCTGTTCCTTTTCCGTGGATGTTCCTCATATTACACTCAAGGGTCGGATGTACTTTGAGATGGAAATGACGACAGAAAAATGTCGTCACTTTGATTTAAACGGTTCTGGTTATCCGCATTTTCAGCGATAATCAACTTAAATTGAAACTGAAAAATCTTCCTGACATCTATTGGAGAGTATTAATAATATTGTGGCGTAGAACCATATCCTCATAATAGCGTAGAATGCCGTCAAACGTCATGAGCCGTTTACTTTAAACAAAGGACAATGTCGATTTGAAAGAGCTCTACAAGATTTCGCCGATCAAATTAAAACTTCCTTGGTCGAAAAGTAACGTAGGCTGATTGCGGAGCTAGAGAACCGGGTTTAAACCTCAATTAAGTATATTGTTGTTTTGCGGCAATTTTTTTTTATTGGGAGCTATTTCAGACGGCCTGTTAATTAAACCAAAAAAATCCGAGCCTCAAGCAATTCACACCAATGCCTCTAATCATATCAGTCATGCTGGATTATTTAGTAAGTAAGATATGTACTCTACTTATTTGATGACTTGAAAATAGTGCCAAAGGGCCTTAAATTTATATATGTTTTTATATATGTACTTTTCTCCAGAAGCGAATACATGATATGTATTTCAGATAGCAATCAAAGTCTTTATTTGCAAGATTTATTATATACTAGCGGCCGGATACGGAGTCCGCGAGATCCTTTAAAATATCCTTCAAAACGTATGCCCCATTGATAGATACATTTCATGGAACATAATACCTGTCTTAAACTGATTTCATTTCATTATTTTTATAAGACTTCTACCTACTAACCTATACTTTAGTAACATGTTTATTCACAGGATGGCCGATATCCAAAACATGCATTATATCGTGGCCTTGACGGAAGGCAGTAGTGAGAAAACAATACGATATTTCGGGAAGTTGCATACACGCAACGCAACAGACATTTCTTTTTCAGACACCAAGGCCAGAATGATTATTGTATTTGTGTCATTTTGTAAACTGTTGCCAATTCATGTTAACGTAAATTATAGGAATGTTCGCTTTGAGACACGTGTAAACCCATTTTCCCTGTATTATAATCATTAACAAGTCATTATTTTGGTTCTGAAGGGATCACGGAACCTCTTTGTGTAAACTCACTCATTTTATAAACTGTTGCCAATTTGCATAAATAATAAATATATGAAGATTATCACTTTAACAACAAGTAATTAATTTTCTTCTATAGGTATTAATTATATTTTATAAGCACTTGTTTGAATTTCGTTTCAAAATCGACAAAATTAAATAACTTCAAAAAGCGTATCTCAAATGTTCTCTGCAATACAAAAGTTAGAGTCTTATTCACGTTTGACATGCATTCAATAAAGTAGAAATAAATACTTTCCAAACTAACTCCAACAGTTTAATATATTTTTTGTTTTATTTATTCCATGTAAAAATTTAAATGTAAGTAAGAACTTAAATTAGAGATTATCTCGACCCTAACGAATACTAGAAAAATTGAATTGAAAACTCTATAATCTATAAATAGGTCGCCGAATTTCCACTACTGAGCACCAAGCTAACTTATATTTCGTTTACAACCCTTCAAACGCGGAAGGTCCTTCACCCCTTAGTTCGCATTCCGACTGGATGCGAAGCACGTGACCGGAATTAGGTGGCGGTAAGACCACATCCGATGTTGTATTGACAGTCCATGCAAAAATGTGGGTTTATTTTTCATAGAAAAATAGTTTAGCGCACGTTGGCTCGTAGCTTGTTTATAGCCAAATATACGAATTAGAAGGCTAAGAAAGAGTAACTCCGATTGCAAATTGCATGGGTCATACTCGTTATTCCGATATTTACATCTGTTTTCCGTTGTATTAGGTGCTACAGTCCGGTTGCCGTCCATACTTAATAAGAGGCGACAATTAGCCTGCGGGAAGCTACATTCAGTACATATATATGACCATCTAGCATAGGCGTGATGACACTATTAAAGAATCAGATAATAAATGGTTTTACAGAAAAATATATGCTAAAAAAGTTCTAAAATGTGATCCCGTTTTAATATAAACATTAAGATTAATAAGATTTTCAATAAAGTAAAAGTATTAAATACAGCAATCGGCCATGTTTTCTGAAACGCCAATCAAAAGGAATGACGTCACGTCTCAGTAAAAGTCATCGTGTTGCTTGAAGTTTGACGAGCAAGCCGCCATGACACCTTCGAGCGTTTTCGCGCTTAATTCAAATTACATTGCAGAAAATACATCAATTTACGTTAAAACTTATGTTAATTGCTGAAATAAACTTTCGAAACTAGGAGAGGTGTACCTACAATAAGGAAAGGTATTTAAAAATCAAGCATTATTAGTCTGCTATTATCATTCTTTCAAAAGAAGTTCAAAATAAACAACATTTAAGCTACTCTTGACTTTTATACAGTAATCTTTGTTATTTTATTGAACGTAAGAATGAGTGCATTAAAAGTTGTTATGAAATACTTTTTTTTAATACGCCTTGAAAGTTAAAAAAGGCCGTCATAATATATGTTAGTCTTCCTAGTCGCCTTTTGTTACCTGCAGTCTCGAAACACTTTCTCATTAATACAAACCGACCAGCAGCTCAAAATATATAACAGAGAACTTTTATCCTAGTTTTTATGTTCGTGACCAGAAATAATTAAGCATCACACGCACGAAACATCAGATTAACTACTTCCACCTTTACCAACTGCCTGCAACTTACAAATATTTTAAAAAAATAATTGTGTATTTTTGGAGTTCTGTACTTAAAATCTCTTGGTACCTGGTACATGAAACATCCTCAAAAGCTAAATAGGTGGTAAGGTACCTAAAATTTAAGGTGACCTCCAACGTTGAAACCCTTTTGAATTGATTTGATTTTAATTAATTTATTTAATTTTATTTATTTATTTCTTTGGAAACCTTATGGCTAATACATTTATAAATAAAGCATTATCAAAGTGAAAGGCAATTTTTCGCATATCTCTATAGCGTATGTCTGTATAAAAATCGATAGATTGTGGTATCTACTAAGATTATCATAGTAAACTTAATTGTACACTGGGACAAGTGCGAGAAATCGGTAGTAATATAAACTAAAAAGTCATTTATTTATCGAAAAACTTTCCAGTCATAGCTCGTTTTTTGTCAATTTCACGTGGCAATTTCACGTTTATTATTTATTTATTTATTTACGTAATCTCACGTATATTGATCATATAGCCTGTTCTGATCGCTTGTACTCTACGCCAGTCGCCGGGCCATAAGGAAAGCGCTTATTTCATTTTTCATTCATTCACTGTCATTCTCGTACAACATGAATTATGTTCAATAAAAATAATGGTTATGAAAAAAACTTTATTCGGTTTAAAGAACTTTATTCTCATACAAAACTTAGTTTCATTTATAATGAGATAAAATAGCTTTGACATGATGATGAACATGTCTTCATGTCAATAATAGGTAATATTTTAGTGGTTATCCAAAAAAAACACGCTTTTTTACGAAATAGACTACTTTTTACCCCGGGGAAGTATTTCAATCCGATGGGAAAAAGCTGTAGGTATGTAAATCCGACTCACTCTTGACCAATTTCTCCTAAATACAGAGTATACCTGTGCGGCGGTGCTAATGCGCTGTATTATCCTCGTGTATAAATCACTCATGTCGATGCCGGCTAGTCGCTTACAATACGCAAGACTAATAGGAACTGACCGATTAAAAAACCCCATTCTATATTAAGCTATACCAACCAAATTCATTTCTAACGTAAGCTACCGAAGGGTGCCAAAACTGCCAAAACGAAATCAAATCCATATTCTGCCTTTTACAGATCTTTCTGATATAAAACTGTAACTTTTAAACCAGATTTGGGTGACAAGTTAAATTTCCACAAAAATAAATATTATTAGTTACCATAACCGCTAAACATCAAACTATGTTAAGTTCTTACAATGCTTATGCATGAAACCTGGGCTTTTTGTATTTTTCAGCTAATTTTATTCAGCATATAAACACGCTCACAAGTTTCTGCATGTAATGAGGTAGCGAACGAGTATCCGGGCCATGATCCTAAGTGGTCACTGCGGTCTGAAGACACGAAAGTCCCTGTAGCTTCGGGATTAAGAATAGAGCTACGGTATCCCCTGCCTGATCGTAAAGGGAGCTTCCGGGGTTGTGGGACTTGTGGGCGGTGAGAGTGAGAGCTCGATCCATTCAGCCAGCAGGCCCGGATAGAACGGCGGTGTGTGCATGGCCGCATGTCACCGTAAGCATCGGAACCGGAAGCTAACCCAAACATGAACCCGTTTTGGGGCGCCGCGCGTAGAGGATACCGAGGCGTTCCACTGGAGATCCCGGAGTCCTCCCCAAGCACAGAGGCAGGCTACCGAGGGGGTTTTAGTGCGGTCAAATCCCACATAACCCGGTATCCCTCCCAAGATGTCGGGTACCTTTTGAAGGTCCCCACCCCCTCCCTCCGATACCCAAACAAAAGGTCTGAGGACACGAAATCCTTTGCACACGAGCCCGACTCACTCTTGACCAGTTTCTCCTAAAAACAGAGTGCAAGTGTTGCGGCGGCGCTAATGCGCTGTATTATCCTCGTGTATAAATCACTCGCGTCGATTCTGAGTTATTTGGGTTATGGGATCGATTGAATTTTTGAAAAATACTAGAGGCAGCTTACCAAAATCAACTTTTCTATTTTACAGATAAATAGATAGCTCTACTGTCTCTATTTACGTCTCATTCTGTAAATTACATAAAAAGTTTATTACCTTTATATGTACTTCTTTACGTAAATTATATAAAAATAGGTAAAGTTGGTTTTTTTGTAGGCCACGAAAAAATTTAATTAATTTAAAATTGGTCGTCATTCCATGCAAGCAATACTTAAGAGTTTACTTACCAGAGTTATTACTCAAGGTATAAGGTTCAATAATCTTGAAGATGAAGAAACATGAGTTTTAGACATTTTTCAGTGATTTTTGTACATAAAGTTATTCCACGTGTTTGGTGCGGTCTGAGGTTATTTGTAATGTTTTATTATTTGTAATTCAAATATTTGAGTAATAGTAAATCCTTTGTATACGAGCCCGACTCACTCTTGACCAGTTTCCCCTAAATACTTATTATCCTCATGTATAAATCACTCACGTCGATGCCGGGCTATTCGCTTACAATACGTGCGCCTAATGGGGACCGATCGATTTTTACAATGGAAAATATGGGCCATGAAAAACCTATCCTTTATAATGAACATGGCAACGTAATGCGTTGCACATTTTCCTTTTTTCATTATCAATCATCCTGACGTACCCTCTTATATTATATATCATGGTGTGAAAATTGTCCTTGCCTATCTGAATAAATAATCAAAGATATTATTGAACCTTGAGAACAGATGAACCAAAGCAGAACGAAACAATGTTTTGTTTACCGACCAGCTTTTTTTGTTATTCCTTATATTAATATTAGGTACATAATAATATAGTATTAAACATTACATTGTATATAGTACACATAATGCGAAGCGCGCATGGCCCGGCGGTTAGCGTAGAATGCAAGCGATCTATACGACTAAGGCAAACTGGCGCGGTCGGGTGTGAGATGTGACCGCTAGTGGCAAATAAAATTTTCCGTGCTTCGGAGGGCATGTTAAGCTATCGGTCCCGGTTGTTGTCCTTAGATAATAGTCGTTAAACCTTGACGGAGGCCTTATGGGCAGTTTGAAAACATCCTACAGCGGGTTGACCACTAACCCGCATCTCCACCAACCCGCATTGGAGCAGTGTGGTGGAGTAAGCTCCAGTCCTCCCCAAAAATAGGGAGAGACCCGTGCCCAGCAGTGGGACGTAAAAAGGTTGCAGCCAAGCCAAGGAACATAAAGATATTAGACTTTTTATGATCCGACTGGTAAGTACCACTGCTGCAGTCGATCCTACTGTAGTCTTCTTATGTTTTGGTAGAAGATGCGGTTACCGGTTAGACTTGCAGGAGACGATAATCAGGCATCGAAGCAGCAGCACAACTTCATACGATTTAAGAGGCAAAAATCATCGGGCTTGTTAAATGGGTTGAAAGAAAATCAACGTCTTCAATTGCAATAAATTTAGTTATAAGTAATTTTAGTTAGAGCCTCGTTCACCATCTCCAAGTAAAGTGTTGATTAGTTACGTCCCAAGTAAAGTTAATTGGCAAGTAAAAGCTTATCACCAAGTACGGGTCAATTTATCATATGATTAGTGCTAATTGAACATCGTAAAATTGAAACTGAAGTTACGGGTGAATTTAACCGACAATTGGAGTACTTGTCACTTTACTTGAAGGTGGTGAAAGAGGCCTTTATACAACTAACATTACATTAACGTTTTAATTCTGTCCTCCAAATTTGCTTATCTCGATTAGGTAAATATGGCGAACTAATATAAATGTATATAAAACAACTTTTGTAATAGGTACACATATTTGCGCAAATAATTTATTTTCATTTTCATTAATTTAATGTGCACATACTTGGGCTGCAGCAACCACTACACCACTTGCCCCTTTTTATTTAAATAAATAATAAATTAAGTTTTTAACAAAAAAATAGAACCGACTTCAAACGGTAAAAAATAAAATTGTTCAGTACCTACTTCTTCTTGCTGATGGTAATGACTCTTAAAACTATTTTTGGAGTCGGGCCCTTCCTAAAATGTCGTACCATTCGTACTAAATGGGCACCGACAGTACAGACAGTGGGACAGTACCTACTTCTTCTTGCTTATGATAATGACTGTTAAAACTATATTGGAGTCGGTGCCCATTCAGAACGAAAGGTACACTATATTTACTAAGACAGGACATTTTACTAAGGGCCCGACTTCAAAAATAGTTTTAAGAGTCATTACCATCAGCAAGAAGAAGTAGGTACTGAACAATTTTATTTTTTACCGTTTGAAGTCGGTTCTATTTTTTTGTTAAAAACTTAATTTATTTCACTCTTTTTAGTAATTTTAATAATTCTGCACACATAAGCATAGTTGGAATTTTTTCACTTAACTTCTAAACGTTAAAGAGATACCTTTTATAATCATGTTTATCTAATAGCCATCTTATAGCCTGAAAGAATACTACTATCAGTCCACCTAAACGTACAATGAAAGAATTTGCTCTCAGCTCCTAACCGTTGAGGAGTTGTACCTTCAATCATCAGCTTAGCAACATGAGGTGATAATTACCGGACATAAATATTTGTATTATGTTAAAAAATATGACTAAAAGAATGTGTGTGCCTATTAAGTTTCAGTGTTTCCCTCGATTTCCCTAGTATCACATCATCAAATTTTGCCATGGTGACGGTTGGGCCACCTCAGGAATGTAAGATTTCCAACAAAAAACCATTTATTGAAAGAATTTGCTCTCAACTCCTAACCGTCATAGTACCTTCCATCATCAGCTCAGCAACATGATATGATGATATTTATACACAAATTCCTGTTTTGCTTTAGTAAAAATATGAAAATCAATTGTTGTGCTATAAATTTGTATGTTCCCTTCGATTTCTCTGGGATCCCATCATCAGACTTTGACTTGGTGACAGCTGGACCACCTCAGGAATGTAAGATTTCGAACAAAAACCCATTTATTGAAAGAATTTGCTCTCAACTCCTAACCGTCGCAGTACCTTCCATCATCAGCTCAGCAACATGAAATGATGATAACTATGCACACATATCTCTTATGTATCTTAAAGTATAAGAAAATCAATGTGTGTGCCTATAAAATTTGAGAGTTCCCCTCGATTTCCCTGGGATCCCATCATCAGATCCTGATTTGCTGACAATGGGACCACCTCGGGAGTATAAGCATACGAACAAAAAAAGAATTTTGAAAATCGGTCCATAAACGGCGGAGTAATCGGTGAACATATATAAAAAAAAAAATACATACAGCCGAATACAGTACCTCCTTCTTTTGGAAGTCGGTAAAAAATAAAGAAATATAAAGCAGTAGTAAGCGTCAGTCAAAAATTTTGCATCGCAATTTTTACATTAATTGTACTTATCGTAACTTTCTAGACTATTATACAACTACTAACTGACACCTTGAACTCCATCTTTAAATTTTTTGGGTGGACTACCTTATTAATTAGATGTTTAAAAAATATATTTAAACCAATTCTCAGACCTACCAAAATACATATAAAATTTCATTAAATCGTTACAGTCGTTTCGGAGGAATATGGCAACTAACACCGTGACACGACAATTTTATAAATGATAGAAAAATATTATTTTTATTATAATAGTATCCCTTAATAAAAACACACACAACATATTTCCGACCAGAATGTCCGTTCAAGAACAAAAGACAATGAACGCCAAAGCCAAAATAACTTTAATCTTATACAGACTCACGTTACAGAAACTTCAAAGTGAATCACGGCTCTGTATCGGCTTAATTCACTTTTAGCTAGCCAAATCAAGGAATGGAGTGCATTCGGCTAAAATTAGCTCCGTTTAAATTCCCCACTACGTGCGTAAACGGTGTCGTAGATACGAGCATTGTAGAGATGCATTACTGTAACATGTGGGAAGAGAACTGCTTACGTATCGTATATGTAAGTCATTGACAATAATGTCCGCATATCCCAATGTTGTAGGTATGTATGCATCGCCCGATCTATGTTTTTATTTGAATAAAGTAGCAGACAAGCATGCCGGCCACGTGGAGTTAAGTGGTCGATGCACTCCATGGTCTTGTCTGTGGTCATATCACTGGCCCAGGCGCGGTCCCAGGCGGGGGGGGGGGGTCACAGGGGATATGATGGAAGGCGAAACAAGCCAATTTCCCCCAAATTTCTTAGTGACTTTCCCCCAAAATTTAAGGCTGCGACCGCGCCTGCACTGGCCACTGTAATTTAACTTTATCGAACAATCTCACCAAAAATTCAGTTCTCACACTCTAATGTGATCATTTGGAAAGCGCTAGGTCGATAACGCTGGATGTCAAACCCGTGGTTTGATGGTGTTGTCAGCCATCAGGATGTTACTGAATTATTTTAACATTTACAACTGTACAAAAGAGTAAATTTTAGCCGGCAATATATTTCCCAAATTGTAGAGCGAGATTGATATGCAAGGAACACGTTATAATAATCCATTCGTAGACTACTAAACCAATTGAAATACTTTAAATGAGCTGTCAAAACGTGACATTTATATACATTTTGTATGAGAAAATGATTTGTTACGGAACAAACCATTTAAAGTTAATTGATTTTTTATGGGTCTAAAAGGCAATGAAAATCTTGTATAAAATTTTTCAATTATCCTTTTTTTTCCAAACTTGTTTTGCAATATTTTTAAGGTATATATTTTGATATTTTTTGTACATTTTTTTGTTTTTTTATTTTTTCAAGATTATATAACGAGAAAATATAAATGCAAAAAGTGTAATCATTAATAACTACAACACAACTCACATATATATCTGTTGTAAGTTCATTACCATCGCCATCAAAGCTTTTGTAATGTCTCTTTGTAATGTCGCTAAGCACGTGTCGCCTCTCAAATAAAAAAAAAACACTTGGCTAGTGTCCACCAAGATTACTAATTCTGAGGAATTTAAATCGAATAATCGTAAAAATAGGCATTGTAGTGTGACGAATAAAAAATTTACGTCTCTGCGAAGAAATGTCTTTCTAAATGGCCTTATAACATTGTGACTACCTTAGTGGCGTTTGAGTTAATCTTTATGTTAAAAAACCCCTAAATGTGTGAGTCAAGCCCGCACACTGAGGGTTCTGTAAGAGCTTGATCGTCGATCGAGGAATCGAATATAAAAAATATGCTGTCTCGGAACGGCTACAGACACACCAAGAATTCATGTAGTTCGGTTTTTTCCTAACCTATTATCAAAGACCTTGTTATGAGCTTAATTTCACGATAACGAGAAATAATTTATAAGTAAGTGTATGTTATAAAATATACTGCTTAAACTAACTATCATAATTTCATTCAATTATAAGTTTATTTTTCGTGGCTTTAAAATAGACCAGTGGTTCTAGACAAGTGACATTTTATCCTAAACTACAAGTGAATAGAATGATAAATGTATGGCATTGACGTTAAATAACGAAAAGTCGTGTGATCTATATCGTAAGCTAAATATAAATAATAAACGTTACACACTCATAGCCCCACAGTAAGATAATTAATACCCTGTGTCGTGGGTACCATGGACACAT